>JAUMJM010000018.1:7400000-8147500 GCA_033558235.1 Neomorphus geoffroyi
TATTCCTGGAGGTCCCAAGTTCGAGCCTCTTGTTAGAGACGTCAATCTTCAGTAAGTGTCGGGTTTAGGCAAGGAGATAAGTGGTTATCTGGGAAAAGGGCTGGGAGGGTTAATCTGTTATGGAGTATCTGGCCTTGGGCGAGCTATTCCTGGGTGTTTGCTCTCTTTAGCCTTAAGACTGTGATGTGCTTCCTGCTTTGGACACTGAATGGTTGTTAGTGTGAAGAGAAGGCTAAAGTGAAAGTGCTTATATCATGTCTTCAATCAGAAGTGTTTGCCTTTCTGTTCTCCTGAGTGCTCATATAACGATTTCCTTTTGTCTCATTTGAGGGATGAAGACTGGAATGAATTCAATGACATCAACAAAATTATCATCAGGCAGCCCATCAGGACAGAGTACAAAATCGCTTTCCCATACCTGTACAACAACCTGCCACACCATGTCCATCTCACCTGGTAAGGGCAACAGCCTCAAGAGCAGAGAGGGGAAAGCTGTCAGGATGGATGCTCTAATGCATATTTTGTGTTGTAGGTATCATACTCCAAACGTCGTTTTCATTAAAACAGAAGATCCTGATCTCCCAGCTTTTTACTTCGATCCGCTGATCAACCCCATCTCACACAGACATTCTGTCAAGGTGAGGCACCTCCAGGAGAGCCTGTGGTAAACCCTGCTGTGTGGAAGTGGTGGGGCTTTAATACCTTGCTTGTAACCTTGCTTCTGATTGTGGCACACGCACCTAGCTGTTTCAGGAGAAAGCACGAGCCTTTTCTCAAAAAAACCCACAGCTGTCATTTTAGTCTTTTTCTGCTTCTGGAGTTGCACAGAGCTGTCTCCTTTGGTCTCTGTAGGATAAAACTCAGTGCCTAATTAACAGTATTATTATAGAGTCTTCTGATAGGTTATTTGTCTTCTTTTTTTGCCTTTGGCATGTCCATGGAGCTGGCATCTCCCCTGAGGTACCCTGTAAGACCCAGCTCGGGTCTAGTAGCCAGAGTTTGCCTAGTAGAGTGCTTTTTGCTTCTCTCATGCTCAGCGCTGTCACACTTCATCTGTGGGAGAAAATAAATGTTTTTTACTTGGTTAACTCTGAAAACTGAGCTGAAGCAATCAAGAGACCAGTGTGGTGATTCTGCATTTCAGAGTCAGGAACCATTGCCTGATGATGATGAAGAGTTTGAGTTGCCAGAGTTTGTGGAACCTTTCCTAAAGGATACTCCACTTTACACGGACAACACAGCCAATGGCATTGCCCTGCTGTGGGCCCCACGGCCCTTCAACTTGAGGTCTGGGAGGACTCGGAGAGCTCTTGATATCCCACTGGTCAAGAACTGGTGAGTTCTTTCCTGGAGGAAAGGGTGTTCTAGTGATTGTGACATTATTGTTTTGAATAAAATAAAGACATCCTGTGGTGAGACTTGTCTTTGAGGAATGTGAGTTAGCAGGAAAATTGAAATCTGATTTATCCCTAGGTACCGTGAGCACTGCCCAGCAGGCCAGCCAGTGAAAGTGCGAGTCTCCTACCAGAAGCTACTGAAATACTATGTTCTGAATGCACTCAAGCACAGACCCCCCAAGGCCCAGAAGAAGAGGTGAGCAGGGTCTGTTCAGTGGGGAACAGCTGGTCTGTGTAGGGGACTCGGCTGATGACCATCTGTGCTCTCTCCAGGTACCTGTTCCGCTCCTTCAAGGCTACGAAGTTTTTCCAGTCGACAAAGCTGGACTGGGTGGAAGTGGGTCTGCAGGTCTGTCGCCAGGGCTACAATATGCTGAACTTGCTGATCCACAGAAAGAACCTGAACTACCTGCACTTGGATTACAACTTCAACCTGAAGCCCGTGAAGACCCTCACCACTAAGGTATTTGTCCATGTGCTGTTTTACTCAAAAGTGAAGTTTACCTGAAGATTGTTAAATTGCTAGTGTAGTGGGACAGGCCACGGTGCCTGTTCAGTTTTGTGCAGACTCACCCAACTGGGGATGTTTCACTCTTACGTAACGTTACATGAATTCTGCATTTTTGTCTCTTCCAGGAAAGGAAAAAATCTCGTTTTGGTAACGCTTTCCATCTGTGCCGAGAGGTTCTGCGGCTGACGAAGTTGGTGGTGGACAGCCATGTCCAGTATAGACTTGGAAATGTGGATGCATTTCAGGTAAGCTCATTTTTTAAATTTTTTTTTTTTTTTTTAAAGGTGAGGAGGAGAAATTGAGAGGATGGAGTGGAATATCTGGGTGGGCTTATATAGGATACACAAAATGATTGAATGTTGCAAGGTTACAGACAGGAGGGGGAACAATGAAAGCATGCAGCACTGCGTGAAATTCTTCTTTTACTCTGGTTTATAAGAATTGATCATTGTATGAGTCAGGGTTAGGAGCCTTGTATGGCCTGGTGCACTCTGATCCTGGCCTATAAAATAAACCTGGATCTTGAGGCAACGTGTGCAGTGTTTGTTTCCATCTCTGACTGCTCCCTGTGTTTCAGTTGGCAGACGGGTTGCAGTACATCTTTGCCCATGTGGGTCAGCTGACGGGAATGTACCGGTACAAGTACAAACTGATGAGGCAGATCCGTATGTGCAAGGACCTGAAACATCTGATCTACTACAGGTTCAACACAGTGAGTTCCACGTGATGGTGACCCCATGTAAACTGAGCAACAGGGGAGGGATTCTGGAGTGTTAGTAAGTGACCTACTGTTACCGTGTCTCTGTTCTTCCAGGGGCCTGTGGGCAAAGGTCCTGGCTGTGGTTTCTGGGCTCCGGGCTGGAGAGTCTGGCTGTTCTTCATGAGGGGCATCACACCACTGCTGGAACGCTGGCTGGGGAATCTGCTGGCCAGGCAGTTTGAAGGTCAGGACACTGTGTCAATCTTGGATATGGGATGAATGCGCGGTAAAGATTAATACTGTTTACTTGCCACCTTGAGCTCCAGATTTCTGTTCCAAGTGGTGGTCTGGATCCATGTTCCATGTCAGTCCCAAGAGCTGGTGACAGCTTTATTGCTTTTACAAGACTGGTGCCCATAGCATTAGATCCAAACGGAAGCAGGATTCCATGCTTCATTGCACTGTTGGGTCCAAAGCCTCCTAATCATCTATTCCAAACTTATCTGTGATGTTGTGGCAGCATAATTGCTTCAGACATCCTGCACCTCCTGTATTAGCAAGAAGGAGCAGCACTGCCCAGTGCTGTGAGAACTGCTGAAGTACTTTGCTTTTTCCAGGCCGTCACTCAAAGGGTGTAGCAAAGACTGTCACGAAGCAGCGGGTGGAGTCTCACTTTGACCTGGAGCTGAGGGCAGCTGTTATGCATGACATTCTGGACATGATGCCAGAAGGAATCAAGCAGAACAAAGCCAGAACCATCCTGCAGCATCTGAGTGAGGCCTGGCGGTGCTGGAAGGCCAATATCCCCTGGAAGGTAAGTGTCTCAGTTGGCCTTTTTGATCAATTTTAACATCTCCTGGGTAGAACTGCTCTTCTCGCTCCTGCTTCCCTCACATTACTGTCCCTCCCCAGGTGCCAGGGCTGCCAACTCCTATTGAGAACATGATCCTAAGGTACGTGAAGGCAAAAGCTGACTGGTGGACAAATACAGCTCACTACAACAGGGAGCGGATCCGTCGGGGTGCCACTGTGGACAAAACTGTCTGTAAGAAGAATCTGGGCCGGCTGACCAGACTCTACTTAAAAGCTGAGCAGGAGCGGCAGCATAATTACTTGAAGGTACTTCTGTCCTGTCTGACATTGCCCAAATTAGTGCTGTTTTCATAGCGAAACTTTCACTGACTAATGCTGGTGGTGTGTGGTCCTGCAGGATGGGCCTTACATCACTGCAGAAGAGGCTGTTGCTGTGTACACAACCACAGTGCACTGGCTGGAAAGCAGGAGGTTCTCGCCCATTCCCTTCCCTCCGCTGTCCTACAAACATGACACCAAGTTACTCATATTGGCCCTGGAGAGGCTGAAGGAAGCTTACAGGTGAGCAGTGGGAAGTGATTGTGTTCTGCAGGGGCAGATGTCTGCACTGAGAAAGGCGGCTGAAGCTATTTTGTTACCTGTTATTCCTGGAATTGTGTGTGTTGTAAAATTTACCCTGATGGACTGGTAAAGCAGTAGGCTGTGGTACTGGCAAGGTTGGGGATTCTTTCTGGACTCTGCCACTTGGGACAAAAGCAGTGCTGTGCTTCTAAGCCTGAGGACGGGGATTGTGAAGAGTTACAGATCCTGCCTTGATCCACTTGGTTGAACAATATCTTTCATCAGTTTAATACTGCGGCCATTAGTTTGTTCATGCGTGAGTGTGTGAGCTGTTCTTTCTCGCTTTCAGTGTGAAATCTCGCCTGAATCAGTCGCAGAGAGAGGAGTTGGGCTTGATTGAACAGGCTTACGATAATCCTCACGAAGCTCTGTCCAGAATCAAACGACACCTTTTAACACAGAGAGCCTTCAAGGAGGTGAGTGTCCTGGTGAAACCCAGGCGATAGTAAAAGTTAGGTTGCATTGAGGAGCTACACCGCCCTAAGGTGGTGTGTTTTTTCAGCTGTACTCTTCAGTTTTTCCTCCTCTTTGTTTAGGTGGGTATTGAGTTCATGGATCTCTACAGCCACTTAGTTCCTGTTTATGACGTGGAGCCACTGGAGAAAATCACAGATGCTTATTTGGATCAGTACTTGTGGTATGAGGCTGATAAGCGGCGACTCTTCCCTCCGTGGATCAAACCTGCTGACACTGAACCTCCTCCACTGTTGGTGTACAAGTGGTGCCAAGGTCAGTGGGATCTTATCTTCCATGCAAAAATGAGTTTCCTTATTGGGAGCTTGCTTCCCAAAAGTGCCCCTGGGAGCTGAGTTTTCGTATTTGCGACTTTTTGTTGTTACAGTAAGAGCCTATATAGTGTAGCTTTATATATATATATACACACATATATATATATAGTACTGGAGGAGTGAGAACTTTCATAGCATTTGTGGTTGGGTTGCGTATTTCTGTTCCAATTTCTGGATAGACTGTAAGAAGCAGGGGAGGTTTAGGCTCGACATTAGGAAGAAGTTCTTTACTGAGAGGGTGATTGGCCATTGGAATGCGCTGCCTGGGGAGGTGATGGAGTCTCCGTCCCTGGAGGTGTTTAAGGAAAGATTGGATGAGGCACTTAGTGCCATGCTGTAGCTGACAAGTAGGAGTAGGTGTAGGTGTTGGGTCATAGGTTGGACTCGATGATCTCAGAGGTCTTTTCCAACTTTGTGATACTGTGTGATACTGTCTGAAAACTCGGACATTACAGGAAATAACTTTGCTTTCCTGTGCCTAGAAGGATGTTTCTGCAATCCAAGAGATGCTTTGCGTTGGGTAACATGACAAGCTTGTTTCTCTCCTCAGGCATTAATAATCTGCAGGATGTTTGGGAAACAAGTGAAGGTGAATGCAATGTGATGCTGGAATCTCGATTTGAGAAGATGTATGAGAAGATTGACCTGACGTTGCTCAACAGGCTGTTGCGTCTTATTGTTGATCACAACATCGCTGACTACATGACAGCCAAGAACAACGTAGTGATCAACTACAAGGTGAGAATTGCTGTCAGGAAAGGGGGTGTGAGGACTGTAAGATGGAGAGGTGGAGGGGGATGCAAGACTTGCCAGAGAAAGAAGTGTTGAGAGAGTAGGAAAGACCCTTCTAAGCCCTGCTAAAGAGCGGCTGCTCAGGTAGGAGGTCTCTGGTGTACTGTGACAGCCAGGTTCTCACAATTCCTCTTTGTTTCCTCAGGACATGAATCACACAAACTCCTATGGGATTATCCGTGGGCTGCAGTTTGCTTCCTTCATTGTCCAGTATTATGGGCTTGTGATGGACCTGCTGGTACTGGGTCTGCACCGTGCCAGTGAAATGGCTGGGCCTCCCCAGATGCCAAATGACTTCCTCAGCTTCCAAGACATTGCTACTGAGGTGGCCCATCCCATTCGCCTTTTCTGCAGATACATCGACCGTATTCACATCTTCTTCAGGTGATCACTCTCTGGGGCCTTGCTTTCCTCAGGTGGACTTTTGTTCAGGTCTCTTGCAGCAGATGGTGTGAAATTGGGAATTAGTATCCTCCTACTCCAATCATTTGATCCCTTTTCTAAGAAAGATGAGGAATGTTTGTCAGTTCACTTTTCTGCAGCTTCACTGGACCAGTAGAAAGGCAACAAAGTCAAAAACTTCAAGTGTTACAGACTTTCCACTGGTAAAATAAGCCTTTTCTGGCTTCCCAGCAAGTGAACATGAAGTTTTATGTCTGTTCATAGAAAGATAACCAAAAGAGTCTCTGTGCTAATGAAACTGAAGCCTCCTTCAATGGGAGGATAAAGAAGTTGAAGAGTTCTCTTTGAACATGCTGTGGCGAACCATAAGCAGGTCGTCGTCTGGCCAGCCTGGTGTTCCGAGAAGTTGCTCACTTAATTCCAGATCCTCTTCTGTGCTTTTCCAGGTTTACGGCAGATGAGGCAAGAGACTTGATTCAGCGTTACCTGACAGAACATCCAGATCCCAACAATGAGAACATTGTAGGCTACAACAACAAGAAGTGCTGGCCCCGGGATGCTCGGATGCGCCTCATGAAACATGATGTGAACCTGTAAGTGCTGCAGCCTGGAAAAAAAAGAGTGATGGGATAGCAGGAAAATTAGTTGTTATAAATAACTGCTGGAGACTGGTAGGCAGGGGCTCAGGAAGAAAAATAGGGAGAGGTGAAGAGTCTGTGCTGTAATTCTGACAGTGTGTGATGGGTGTGAGAAACTGCAGTGCTAGGAAAGCACTGAGAACTTGCCCAGTGCCTGTTTCTCTTCAGTAACAGCCTGTCGCTCTGCACATCTTTGTTTTTCAGTGGTCGTGCTGTATTCTGGGATATCAAGAACCGCTTGCCTCGCTCAGTCACCACGGTGCAGTGGGAGAATAGCTTCGTATCTGTTTACAGCAAGGATAACCCCAATTTGCTGTTTAACATGTGTGGGTTTGAGTGCCGCATCTTGCCCAAGTGCCGCACCAGCTATGAGGAGTTCACCCACAAGGATGGTGTCTGGAACTTGCAGAATGAGGTAGGGTGAGGGTTTGAGAGGGTGGGAGAGTGGTCCCAGCTTGGCCCATACCTGGCATCAAAGCGGGGTTTGTCCCTGCTGGCAGGGGTGTGCTTGGCAGCATGAGTTTGCCAGTTGTGTAGCTGAGAGCACTAGCAAGCAGAGTTAAAATGAACTGGGTATGAACTTTCCTTCCTGAGAGGGATGGGAAGTCCTTGGCTGGGGATGAGTGGGGTCCTGAAACTGTAGAAGTGCTGTTCAGCCTCTTCTCTCCCCGTGTTACATAAATGCCTGATGGCAGGAGCTCACCTTACTGTCTAGAGAGGGCTCCCAGGAGGGAACTGATGTCCCCATCCTCTTGTAGGTCACCAAGGAGCGCACAGCTCAGTGCTTCCTGCGTGTGGATGATGAGTCCATGCAGAGATTTCACAACAGAGTGAGGCAGATCCTCATGGCGTCTGGCTCCACGACCTTCACTAAGGTAAAGTGGGCAGAAGATGGGTGACAAAGCTCTCTGCAGATGCTTGGAGAACAAGCTGAGAACTGAAGCTTTGCTTTCCTTTCTAGATTGTCAATAAATGGAATACAGCTCTGATTGGCTTGATGACATATTTCCGGGAAGCTGTCGTAAATACTCAGGAGTTGCTTGATTTGCTGGTGAAGTGTGAGAATAAAATCCAGACTCGAATCAAAATTGGCCTGAATTCCAAAATGCCCAGCCGTTTTCCACCGGTGGTGTTTTACACCCCGAAAGAGCTGGGGGGGCTGGGCATGCTGTCCATGGGCCACGTCCTCATCCCGCAGTCCGATCTGAGGTGAGTTGTGCTGCTGTAGTGCCTGCAATGGCTTCAGTGTTCTGTTAGATGTTCTTTCCGATAAAAATATCCAAGAGTGCTAAACCATGCCTTTTTCTAGAGATGTGTTGCCTTAAAGTAGGTCATGGTCGTGTGACCTGTGAAATCCTGTCACTCTTACCTCACTCTTGTGCCTCTTTGCTCCAGGTGGTCCAAGCAGACAGATGTTGGCATCACTCACTTCCGCTCGGGAATGAGTCATGAGGAGGACCAGCTCATCCCAAATTTGTATCGTTACATCCAGCCATGGGAGAGTGAGTTCATTGACTCTCAGAGAGTGTGGGCAGAGTATGCCCTGAAGCGACAAGAGGCTATAGCCCAGAACAGGTATGTTTCCACGTGTGTGGGCACAGGCAGTGAGATGAAGTATCGTGCTGTCTCAGGGTTCTGGAGCTCTTGCTGAGCCTATGATAGATGCTGCAGGCCACCTGCAAGGTGCTGCCCTACCTCTGGAGGAGGAGGTACAGACTCTGCAAGCAGACAGTTGCACAGTTTGAGGGAGGTGGTGCCAGGAAAAGCTGACTTAAGACCCCTTTGCTGTTAGTTCTGCACACTTACACAAGGGCAGGCTTTTCCTTTTTGGCTGTTTGGTGCCACTGTGTTCATAGTGGTGGCTATAGACACGATGAGCCTCTGAGCACTTGGTATTTTACAGCATCTCCTGCCTGAGGTCTGTGTTGTTTCTGTGATCTCATTGCCTGAAATATTCCTTAATGCATTGCTATAAAATCGAGAGGTAACAAAGTGTGGGGATTGTTTTTTTCAGGCGTCTGACACTAGAGGATCTGGAGGACTCGTGGGACAGAGGCATTCCTCGTATTAACACACTTTTCCAGAAGGACCGGCATACCCTGGCTTACGATAAAGGATGGAGAGTCAGGACTGACTTCAAACAGTATCAGGTATGGATTGGGAATTTCTCTGGCCAAGTGTGAGGTTCCAGATATCTGTTCCAGACAGTGCCCTTTCAACTTGCATTATTGCAGGTGCGCTTCCTTGTCTGTCTGCTGCAGGAAATCTTGGGGCCATGTGTTGGGACAAGCAGAGGCTGTTGAGAACCTGATGCTCCAGAATCCGTAGCCAGCCCCTGTGAAGCACTTGGATAAATTTTAGTGTCTTGGGGAACACCATGCTTAGCGCTACTGAGTATTAAGAAATCAGTTCTGGAGAGTGGGGGGAAAAAGATCCCGAAACAAACATTCCAAAATCTTAAGTTTTACTAACAGTGGAGAAATGAATTATTTCAAGCCTCTAATGGTGGCTGTCTAGATGGCCATTCCCTGAAAGGTAAAAAGCATGATCCTGGATTCTACGCAGTCCGAATCACCTAGTAGTACTGGCTGAACTCGTATTGTAGATGAGCTGTGTCCTCCAGGACTGAGGGCACGAGGCTTTTTACTCGTTAGCTGACATCAGTATCATCTTGATTCCTATAATTAGACCAGGCAGGTTATTAAACGATCTGAATACAAAGCTGCTCACTAGTGTGCTGTTGCCTACAGGTCCTGAAACAGAACCCATTCTGGTGGACGCACCAGCGCCATGATGGGAAGCTCTGGAACCTGAACAACTATCGCACAGATATGATCCAGGCACTTGGTGGAGTGGAAGGGATTCTGGAGCACACTCTTTTCAAGGGCACTTACTTCCCCACGTGGGAGGGTCTCTTCTGGTAAGAGAAGCCTCGATCTGGCTTTTTCATGTGAACTGGAGCTTAGTGGCATGCCAGGAGGAGTCCTTGGCTCAAGCTGTGCTGATTCTGTTGAGCCTTTTTGTTTTTTTCAGTCATCACTTGAGCACATACACATAGTTTAGTTGTGAGGGCACCTGAGACTGGGCTCCAGCTGAGCTCCAGCTTGCCAATCCATGGAAATTTTGCATGAAACGGTCTTCCCTACTCCTGATGTGTGTGTCTTCCCTGCCTCTCAGAGGAGATGAGGGACATCTCATACAATTGATTGTCTGCCCTTTCTAGGGAGAAGGCCAGTGGCTTTGAAGAGTCCATGAAGTGGAAGAAGCTGACAAATGCCCAGAGATCGGGTT
Organism: Neomorphus geoffroyi; assembly: GCA_033558235.1. Lineage (NCBI taxonomy): Eukaryota > Metazoa > Chordata > Aves > Cuculiformes > Neomorphidae > Neomorphus > Neomorphus geoffroyi. The sequence continues at coordinate 7,409,954 of JAUMJM010000018.1, forward strand.
TGAACCAAATTCCAAACAGAAGATTCACCCTGTGGTGGTCTCCTACCATTAACAGAGCCAACGTAAGTACCTGGACTTTGTACCTGTAGATAGTTCCACAGAATTGAGAGCAGTTAATCAACCCAACTAATTGTTCAGAACATCTCTTACAGATGAAATAAACCTCCTTAACAGTAGCTGTTCTGTTCTTTAAACTTCCTTAGTTGTGCTGTTGCATGCTCTCACGGCTGCTTTTCCTTTGCAGGTATACGTTGGGTTTCAGGTGCAGCTGGATTTGACGGGCATCTTTATGCATGGCAAGATCCCCACGCTGAAGATTTCTCTCATTCAGATTTTCCGAGCTCACTTGTGGCAAAAGATTCATGAGAGCATTGTAATGGATTTGTGCCAGGTGAGCGGTTTAACTCTTTCTTTTCTGCACAATGCGCATGTGCTCCTTGTGTATCAGTGGCCTCCTGCTAGTAACAGTGAGTGTCCCAGGGACTGTAGCAGGGCTGCCTCTTCTCCAGCAATTTGATAGGAAAGGGGAAGAAATGAGTTTTCTGGGTGCCTGTTTTAGCTCTGTGTTGAGGATGGATTCTTAACCAGGCTGCTTGAGCACAACTCACCTTTGACTGCCTTTTCCCCAGGTGTTTGATCAAGAGCTGGATGCGCTGGAGATTGAGACAGTGCAGAAAGAGACAATCCATCCCAGGAAGTCATACAAGATGAATTCCTCATGTGCAGATATCCTTCTTTTTGCTTCTTATAAGTGGAATGTGTCACGTCCATCATTGCTTGCAGATTCCAAGTGAGTGTTTCCCTTTTCCCTCTCCTTGATCTTGCTGCTGAGCTTTTCACCCTGAGCCAAAGCCTGTGGCTCTGGGCACCGAGGGCTGGTTTTCTTTGGGGCCCCAGGAGGATGCAGTCATGCTTGGCAAAGCACAGAGTAGGTGGTTCCAGCACCTCCCAGCACTGTCTTCTGCAAAGACGGTAGTCTGTGTTAGCTCCTGTTCTCTCTTCTGATTGACTTTTCCCATGAGTCAAAGCTCAGAAACTCTGAAGGGTTCTTAGGAAACCCCGCAAAGCTGTGCTGTCCTACGGCCAGAATCAGGATTGAACTGGACACTGTCTGCACCCATGCTGTGTTCAGTTGGACTGAATCCTCACCAGACAGTCCCTGGGGGAGGTGGCCCTTGTGACTGTACAGTAAAGGAGTAACTGTGCTGCTTTGTTTAAACCGGCAGCTGAACCCCGTTGGCTGGGGCTTTCTCTTAACAGCTTCTGCATTCAGATAGCTGCTGGTTTCAGTGTCCATCGTGGGTGGCAGTTACTCTCTGTCAAAGACATGAAGCAACTGCAGGAGAGTTTTCTGCAAGATTAAATCGTTCTGGCTTGCTTTCTCCTTAGAGATGTGATGGATAGCACCACCACTCAGAAGTACTGGATAGATATCCAGCTGCGCTGGGGAGATTATGATTCCCATGATATTGAGCGCTATGCAAGAGCCAAGTTCCTGGATTACACGACAGACAACATGAGTATCTATCCATCTCCTACTGGTGTGCTCATTGCCATTGATCTGGCCTATAACTTGCACAGGTGAGACCTGCACCTTCTCTGTTTTAGCTGTCATTGGTTGTTCATGGCTTTGCCATAGTACGACATGGCAAGAGAAATCATGCAGTAGTGTCCAGCAGGCAGAAAGGTGCCTGGCTGCTACGCGGAAGGACTTGTTGCATGGTTGTTGTCTCTTCATCTCAGAGCTACTGGCCACAACCAGGTCTTCTGTTTGTTTTTTTCTTCAGTGCTTATGGGAACTGGTTCCCTGGGAGCAAACCTCTGATCCAGCAGGCTATGGCCAAAATTATGAAAGCCAATCCTGCGCTGTATGTGTTGAGAGAGCGAATCCGCAAGGGCTTGCAGCTGTACTCATCTGAGCCCACAGAACCATACCTTTCCTCCCAGAACTACGGAGAGCTCTTCTCCAACCAGATCATCTGGTTTGTGGATGACACCAATGTGTACAGAGTGACCATTCACAAGGTGAGGACAGAGGTGTATCTGCAGGGGGAAGGACAGGGACTGTGGATGCCTGTCCTCAGGGTGGTTGTGAAGGCACGCGTGGTAGAAAATGGGGCATCACCATGGACCCGAATCTTTGCAGTGTGTGCGGAGCAGCTCTTACATTTCCTATATAGCTCCTGCTGAAAGCACACAGCAGGTCAGCTGTTGTGTAAAGGTGCGGATAGGCCACATTTCTCTCCCTGTACTTCTCACTTTTGCTTGTTTTCTCAGACTTTTGAAGGGAATTTAACCACAAAACCCATCAATGGAGCCATTTTCATCTTCAATCCCAGAACTGGACAGCTCTTCCTGAAGATCATTCATACATCTGTGTGGGCAGGACAGAAGCGTCTAGGACAGGTAGGGCCTGGCTACCTGCTCTGCTTTGGGCTGTGAGCTGGGGATGGGCTCGGACTGCTTGGGAAGCTTATGTGAGCAGAAAACATTTTGAGAGTCTTCCTCTTAACAAGTTTAGAGCTCCAGTATCCAGTGTGTAACCCATGCTCAGACAAGCATTGGCATGGGATATAAAAGAGAGTGCAGGCACTGATGTTGCAAGGTTTTTGAGGCTCTGGGATGTAAAGAGCCTACATCTTCAAGCAGGGCTTGAGGAGCAGTGCTTGAGAAGCAGTGCTGTGACAACGGGTACAGCAAATCACGTTGCACTTGGCCATACATCCAGTGCAGTGAGAAGACTCTCAGGTAGCAAAGCCAGGGAGGTGGTGCAGGCAGCTGTTTTTAATGAGCCAGTCATGAGTAGCTCAGCTCCAGGAATGGGAACTGCCCTCTGGGATTAGTAAGAAGGAAAGGCGGGGCCTTGTCACTGGTCTGGAACAAGCCATAAATTCCAGTTGTATATTTTTAGAATTGGGTTAGAGTCTGTCTAATCCCTAAAGGCATGGAGATGCCACTGTTGGAGAGGGATTTCTGTAACCCCACTGTCTTTCTGTAGCTGGCCAAGTGGAAGACCGCTGAAGAAGTGGCTGCTTTGATCCGGTCGCTTCCTGTGGAGGAGCAGCCTAAGCAGATCATAGTGACTCGGAAGGGCATGTTGGACCCACTTGAGGTAACAATGCAGATGCTGCTCTGTGGGGGCATGTAAAATCTTTGGGAGATTTCAGGACAGTCCTGTATTCCTGTGAATGTTCATGTGGGCCGATGTCCTGCAGTGTTTGTGAGCCCATTCCTCTTCTTAATTAACCCTAGGTGCACTTGCTGGATTTCCCCAATATTGTCATCAAAGGCTCAGAGTTGCAGCTGCCATTCCAGGCCTGTCTGAAAGTGGAAAAGTTCGGTGATCTCATCCTGAAGGCTACTGAACCCCAGATGGTTCTTTTCAATCTCTACGATGACTGGCTGAAAACCATCTCTTCCTACACAGTAAGCACAGCGTGCCTAGTCTGTGTTTTGCTTTGCCGTTGATGATTAAAGCAGGAGCGGGAGCTTCAGAGATCCCTCTCAATTTGTTGCTTGGGAGCACTTGGCTTTGGATCTGCCTGAATTTTCCTTCAGATTGATTTCCTCTGGCAGGTCCTGTTCAGTGCTGGGGTACCCAAACAGAGGAGGGCTGTGCTAGGGCCTTGTATATTTGTTTTCCTTCTTTCTGACTAGCTGCATCCTTTTTTTTCTTTCTCCAAGGCATTCTCTCGTCTGATTCTGATTCTCCGGGCGCTACATGTGAATAATGACCGAGCCAAAGTTATTCTGAAACCAGATAAGACAACCATAACGGAGCCTCACCACATCTGGCCAACCCTGACCGATGAGGAGTGGATCAAGGTGGAGGTGCAGCTGAAGGATCTCATCCTTGCCGACTATGGCAAGAAGAACAAGTAAGCCACCGTCCTGCTGCAACGATCCTGTCAGCCTTTCCTTCCTGCTCTAAAGACACTGAGGCCAGAATGCTCCTTGTGGAGAGCAGACGACTTTCAAGGGGTTTTAGCAAGGAACAGTCAGCTTTGTACAGAAACTGGTTGTTATTATTAATTGCTTTCTAGCAAGTCAGATAGCTGAGTGTCTGCACCAAACCTTTTCAGATTTGCACATTATGTGATTTGATCCCTCCTCTTGTCTAAAAAGTCATGGTTCTGTTTTTCATAGAGCCCTGAGTGGACATTCTGAGCTTGTGCCTTGGTGAGAAGGGTCTAGACTGTATATTGAAATACGTGACTTGAGTGGATTTTCTTTTCAGTGTGAACGTTGCATCCTTGACACAGTCGGAGATCCGAGACATCATCCTGGGCATGGAGATCTCTGCCCCCTCTCAGCAGAGGCAGCAGATTGCTGAAATTGAGAAGCAAACCAAGGAGCAGTCACAGCTGACAGCCACGCAGACCCGCACTGTTAACAAACACGGGGATGAAATCATCACCTCTACAACCAGCAACTATGAAACCCAGACTTTCTCCTCCAAGACTGAGTGGCGAGTCAGGTAGGAGGGCAGGGGGAGCTGTTGGGCGGTGGAAGAAGGTCAGAGTGCTCAGGAAGGGATCTGTGCACCCTCTAATAATCGTGTCCTCTTCACAGAGCAATTTCTGCCGCCAACCTCCACCTGCGCACGAACCACATCTATGTTTCATCAGACGATATAAAGGAGACAGGCTATACCTACATTCTTCCCAAGAACGTGCTGAAGAAATTCATCTGTATCTCAGACCTGCGGGCCCAGGTGAGTGTGCAACGAGTGCTACCATTGTGCTCCACGCTGCTGCGGCACAGCCGATCCTGGACGGTCAGGACCTACTGGCGAAGGGCTGGGAATTTTCTGTCTGTATGAAGCCCTCTGTGCTCGAGACAGACACTGCCGATACAACTGAGAACGCAATTCTAGCCAGGTCCTGATGGCTCCTTGTGGCCCAGACTTGGGGTGGCAACTCTGTGCTGGACAAAACTGCAGTGTTCTCCTCTATGGAGAACCTGTTGGTCAAGTGATGCTCTCCTGATGAACTAAGGGCAGGGCCCACCCATTCTCACGCAGTTATCCAGAGGTCTCTTTTGGGCTTCTAAGGCGGGTTTTTGTGTTCCTAGATTGCAGGTTACTTGTACGGGGTGAGCCCTCCGGATAACCCCCAGGTGAAGGAGATCCGGTGCATTGTCATGGTGCCGCAGTGGGGAACACACCAAACCGTTCATCTCCCGGGGCAGCTGCCACAGCACGAGTATCTCAAGGTGAACTGAGCTTTTGCCACGCTTGAGTGGTTTTACAGAGAAATGAAAGACGTTTAAAACAAGGCCACTTTTTTTTTTTTGCCAGGAAATGGAACCTCTGGGGTGGATTCACACCCAACCAAATGAGTCCCCTCAGCTCTCACCCCAGGATGTCACCACCCACGCTAAGGTCATGGCTGATAACCCCTCCTGGGATGGGGAGAAGACCATCATCATCACCTGCAGGTGAGAGGCAGTGAGGTCTCCAATTAAAAACTGGGGAGAAAGGGAGTGTTTGCTCATTCCTCGTTTCCCTCCTCCGCTCCAGCTGGATCTGACCTGCCCCATGTCTCTGCTTGCCTTTCTTTCAGTTTCACGCCAGGCTCCTGCACGCTGACAGCCTACAAACTGACCCCGAGCGGCTATGAGTGGGGCCGGCAGAACACGGACAAGGGGAACAACCCCAAGGGCTACCTGCCATCCCATTACGAAAGGGTGCAGATGCTGCTGTCTGACCGCTTCCTCGGCTTCTTCATGGTCCCTGCGCAAGGGTCCTGGAACTACAACTTCATGGGTGAGCTGCCCCGGGGGAAGGGGAGAGGAGGCGATGTGAATAGCTTGGAAAGAAGGAAACGGCTCCTCAGGGAAGCGTTCCTTACCCCTTCTGAAGCTTGATGTTCCTTGGAGTGGCTCGCAGGGTTCACCAGCATTGAGATCTGATCTTTCCTTGGTACACGCACCGGGATATCAGTTCTCCATGGTTTTTTGGCAGCAAGAGTGCAAACTTTGATAGAGGGGAGACACAGCCATCTTATCTTTCTGGGTTGTTGTGTCTGGTCCATTGCTGCTGAATAATTAATCCCTGTCGCGTAGAAGAGATGATAATGGCAAATGGGAGAGAGAAGCTGTGCGCGGTGGGGGAGTAGGGGGAAGTCCTGGTGTGATGAGGAAGCTGTGAGTGTTGGGAAAGGAGAAGAGGGGCAGAAAACAGCAGAGGGGGGTATAAATCTCTAGGGCGAAGGACCCAGAGGGTGATGATTTTGTGGCCTTAGACCTTGATTTGCTTAAACATTAACTTGTGAGAAGAGGGCTTCGCTGGGCTCCTGATCAGCGGAGGCAGGAGGGGCTTTCGGCTGGCTGACGGCTGTGCTTTTCCAGGTGTTCGCCACGACCCCAACATGAAGTATGAGCTGCAGCTCGCCAACCCCAAGGAGTTCTACCACGAGGTCCATCGCCCTTCCCACTTCCTCAACTTCGCGCTGCTCCAGGAGGGCGAGGTCTACTCAGCCGACCGGGAGGACCTGTACGCGTGACCCTGCCCCGCTACTGTTGATATTCGGCACCTTGTGCTCCTGTCCCGCGTGTTGTTCCCGCCCCTCTCCCCGCGTTGTTTATTGTTGGTTCAATAAATTTTTGTACGAGGCGAGGTCCCGCCCCGGGGCGGAGCGGAGCCTGCGCGGGGCCGGCGGGCGCGGATGGCGGAGCCGCGGGGGCGGAGGGCGCCGCTGGCCCCGCACCACGTTTACCGCATGGCGGGGGTGCTGGGGGCCGAGCTGCGCCGCCTCGCCGGCCGCTGCGGGCCCGAGGCCGTGGCCGGGCTGGTGCCGCCCGTCGTGCGGCTGCTCGAGCTGCTCGAGGCGCTCGTGGCGCCGGCGGAGGGGGAGGCGGCGGCGCCGGCCGCGCGGGACCAGGTGAGCGGGGAGGGGGGGGGCACGGCCGAGCCTGGCGCCTTCGAGGGGCAAGGGGGGTCTGACCCTCCTGTCCCCTTTCCCTGGGGTGGCTCTGACCCCCCTGTCCCCATCCCACTGGGTGGCTTTGATCCCCCCGTGTCCCCATTCCCTGGGGTGGCTCTGACCCCCTTATCCTCATCCCACTGAGTGGCTTTGAGCCCTCCTGTCCCCATCCCCTGGGGTGACTGATCCCCCTGTCCCCATTCCACTGGGTGGCTTTGATCCCCCCCCCTCCCCCCGTGTCCTCATTCTCTGGGGGGGGCTTTGACCCCTCCTGTCCCCATCCCCTGGGGTGACTGATCCCCCTGTCCCCATTCCACTGGGTGGCTTTGATCCCTCCCCCCGTGTCCTCATTCTCTGGGGGGGCTTTGACCCCTCCTGTCCCAATCCCCTTGGGTGGCTCTGACCCCCCGGTCCCCATCCCACTGGGGTGGCTTTGACACCGCCCCCCTCTTATCCCACTGGGTGGCTCTGATCCCACCTGTCCCTGTTGCCTGGAGTGGCTACTCTGCTGACCCTGTTCCCTGTGGTGGCTCTGAGCCAGCTGTCCCCATCTCATGGGTTGGCGCTCACCCTGCTGTCCCTGTCCTGTGTGGTGGCTTTGACTCATCTGTCCCTGTTCTCCCTGGGGTGGCTCTCACCTAGTTGTCCCCATCCTCTTGGGTGGCTCTGACCTGGCTGTCCTCATCTTCTGGGGTGGGTTCAATAGGGCTGTCCCTCTGCTCCCCAGGCTGGCTGTCCCCTGGCTGTCTCCCATCCTTTGGGGTGGCTGTGACCCCACTGTCCCTGTCTTACGGTATGGCTGTCTCAGCTGCCTCTGTGCTCTCCGGGGTGGCTCTAACCTGGCTGTCCCCATCACTTGGGATGACTGACCTGGCTGTCCCTGTCCCTCTGGGATGACTCCCACCCAACTGTCCCCGTCCCCCAGGACCCGGAGCAGAGGCTGTGGGAGGCCGAGCGCCGGGAGCAAGCCCTGTGCAGCCGCCTGGCCCACCTGGAGGAGCAGAACCAGCAGCTCCTGGGACGGCTTGCAGAGAGCCAGTCCCAGGAAGGTGGGTGACCCAGTGGGTTTGGGATCCCTTGGTGCTACGGGGTATCCCTGGTGGGGACGGCAGGCTGGGTGCAGGTCGGAGCCTGCTCTCTGTGCTGCCCAGCCCTGGGGACCTGTCCTACTGGGGAGCACGAGTGTTATCTTGTTCTGCAAGCCCCAAACCCCGCAGAACACCCCAGGAGGATGGTGGAGGCAGACACAGGGTGTGGGCTGTTGTTCACAGCACAAGGATCCATTGGACACGACCTGAAGTTCTCCGCTCCCCTCTTCCCACTGTTCCTACTCTGCTGTTTACCGGGAACATGAGAGCTTGCCTTTACAGAAGCCCCGAGGAAACTCGTAGCACTGTGGGGTTGGGGGAGTCCCTGTGTCCCACTCACCCCTCTTCCTCCGTGTCCGGGCTCAGATAACACAGCACGCAAGGAGCGGGAGGTGATGCTGCGGCTGAAGGAGGTGGTGGACAAACAGAGGGATGAGCTTCGTGCCCAAGCCCATGAGATCGTCTGCAAGAGCCGAGATACGGAGGCGGTGAGTGGGTGCGGAGGGCCTGGGACCTCCTTTCATCCCCCACCCCACCCCAGGGGCTGCTGTCCCAGCTGTGAGCGGGTGCCTTTCTGTCCCTGGGTGGGAGCCCCGAGCTGCTGCTGTCCCTCACCCCGCTGCCCTGGGCCCTCCAGCTGCAGGAGCAACTGCATCGCTTCATGGCCATGAACGAGGACCTGCGTCACAAGGTGGCCGTGGTGCAGGCGCAGCTCAAGAGCGCGCTGGAAAAGAAGTCGGACCTTGAGACCACGTTACTGGAAACCCAGAGGGAAATGAGCAGGAAGAGCAGGACTGACCCTGAGATCCAGCAGCCAAAGCCCAGCCTGGTGAGTCTGACCTGACCTTCCTGGCCCTGCATGGGGTTCCTGGCACAGCCAGACTTGCTGATGGCCAGCAGGACACGGCCATTGAGTCAGCACCGCTGCTGAAAATTGAGCAGCGCAGGGTCTGCGATGCCAACGCTGAATAGCACCTCGTCCGTAAGAACTGGTAGGGGTGGAGGCAGGAGTGAGCGAGCGTGAGAGGAAGAGGTGGGTGGGACTCAGAGGATGAGGAGGTTTGCCGTGTGTGGTGATGGACTGGGGAGCCACCGTGGTCTGTGGAGGCTGCAGCAGCCTTAGACTCCAAACTTATCGTAGACTCACGGAATGGTTTGGGTTGGAAGGGACCTCAAAGCCCATCCAGTTCCACCCCCTGCCATGGACAGGGACACCTCCCACTGGATCAGGGGGCTCCAAGCCCCATCCAACCTGGCCTGGAACACCTCCAGGGATGGGGCAGCCACCACTGCTCTGGGCACCCTGGGCCAGGGCCTCCCCACTGTTGTGTAGAATTTCTTTGTAGTGTCTAATCTAAATCTTCCTCCTTCCGATTTAAAGCCATTTCCCCTTGTCCTGTCACTCCAGCCCCTCCCCAGCATTCTGGTAGGCTCCCTTCAGGTACTGGAAGGCTGCTATAATTTATATCTACGTGGGATCTCATTCCTGAGACTGTTCCCTCTCTGCCTGCTCGTGGTACCTGGCCTTTGGGTGGAGCCTTGGGGGTCTCTGCTTGCCTGCTGACTCTCCATCCCCCCAGGAAGGAGTGCCCTCGCCCACGGAGGAGCCGCAGCGACAGGATGCGGACACGGGCAGGAGCCCTGCTCACTGCTGCTTCTCCAAGGAGGAGCTGCAGCAGATCCTGCAGGAGCGGAACGAGCTCAAGACCAACCTGTTCCTGGTGCAGGAGGAGCTGGCCTATTACCAGCGGTGAGTCCTGCCGTGGGACAGGGTCCCTCCCGTCCCTGTGGCCACGCGGTGCCTATCAGAAGCTGCTCCTGGTGCAGTCAGGTTTCTTAGCCGAGCTCTCGCTTAAGCAGCCGGTTGCTTTTTGCCAGGGAGCTGCTGAACAAAGAGAGAGTTCCCGGCTTCTTCTTGGATGCCATGAAGTCGACAATCAAAAGGCAGAGAAAGAAAATCAGAGCCAAAATGCTGGGAACGGTGGAGGAGTCGGAGAGCAGGTGAGTCCTGCTCGCCGGGAGGGAGGACAGGGAGCAGGGCTGGCAGGCTCCGGCGTTTCCCTGTGACACCCTGGAAGGGAACTCCCCCAGGCCAAGAGCTGCCCCCTCTCTGCCTCCTTCCAGAGATCAAGGTTTTATTGTCTGCACTGAATGTCTTGCTCTGGCTCGGCCCTGGGAACGCTGCAGGGCTGGGCTCTCCTCTGCTGCCGGAGCGCGTGTCCCTGTCACCCGTCACGCATGGCCTGGCCTAATGCCACTCCTCCCTGCGTAGATGTGGGAAGAAGGGAGGCGAGGTGGTGGCACTGGGACCGCCAGACGAGGCAGGCTGGTCCCCGCACTGTTCAGTTGGAGGCTGTCCAGCAGGGAGCCTTTGAAGATGACAGTAGAGATGTTCCTTGGAGGCTCTGCAAGACGTTCGTGGGCAGCGTTGGCTCCAACAGCCTTCTCACCGTGGGGAGGGGAGGACCCTGCTGGGCTCCAGCCCTGGCTCTGCGCGTCTGGTGGGGGTGGGGGGCGAAGCCTGTGCTAAAGCTGCTGTTCGGCACGTGGGAGGTGGATCTCACTGGCTTTTAGGGGCTTTAATAAAGGTCGGAAGGGGCTTGAGCTCTTCTGTGCTACCAAAACCTGCTGCTTGCTTGTGTCGGGGTCTCTGCTGGCAGAGGGGGCGCTGGGGTGTTGGGTCCTGCTTGTCACCTCCCTGCCTGGTGAGGGTAGCTGCTGCCTGCTGAACCCTGCAATCGCCTCTCCTGCGTCACCCTGCTCCCCTGCAAGGCCTGGCTGTCACCCACCCCGACCCCAAGCTGTGGCCAGAGACACCAGCTGTCCAGCTGTTCCCCTGCAGAAGCGTGCGCTTGCCGTTTGGGGTGAGGTTCCTAGAGACTCTGCTGTGGCGACCAAGTGCCGGAGGGTTGAAGCCAGTGTCTGAAGAGCCTTGTGGCTTGGGATCCCCAAGCTGGGGCCAGGCTTGCTCTGATTCATGGAATCATAGCGTGGTTTGGGTAGGGAGGGACCTTAAAGCCCATCCCATTCCAACTCCCTGCCATGAGCGGGGACACGAGCATCACGCCACCTGGCTGTGGCTTTGTGATGGGTCACAGCCCGATGGTGGTTCTGGGGGACAGCAGCTCCCGTGTGTGCCCCTGTGCACGTGCAGCTCTGCGGGGTCACTGCTTAAATCGGGAGGGAGCCTCGAGGGGGCCTAGGACAACTCTGTGTGGGGACAAATCTAACCTTAACCTTAAGCTTGACTGTAAGCCTATCCTAACCCTAACTCTACTGTCTGGCTGTGGAGAATCATCCCAGCTGAGAGCTGTGCCTTCCCACCCCGGGTGGCTCTTGCTCGTGCTGAGCCTGTGACTCAGTGCAGGTTTTTCCCCTGCTCCTTTGTGCTGCAGCGATGACGACGAGAGCTCCTGGTTCCCAGCGCGCGGCGCAGACTGTGTGGATGCTCAGCCTCCCGAATCCAAAATTAGGAGCTTGTGAGTTTGCTCCCACGCTCGGGACAGGAGCCGGGGATGGGGGGCTCCGTCTCTCGGTTTGAGGCTCGGCTTTGAACCGTGCTGGGCTGGGTGCCTGCCCTGCTGGGGGTGGGAGGGCTGGAGCCAGGGAGGCTCTGAAGGGGACGTTGCTTGGTTCAGGGGGGAATCTGCTTTGCAGGGAGGCAGGGGCAGACCTGGCTGCCACCTCAGGGGTGCCACACGCTCCCAGGGACGCACAGCCGGGCTGCGTCCCGCTGCCACCACCAAACACGGCCGCTTCCCTGGGAAGGCTCTTCTCCCCCACAGCCCTTATCTGCTCTCTCTGCAGTTTTGGGCCGTGGTATCAGGGCAGCAGCGATGACCCCTCTGCACCCAGCGACTCCAGAGCCTGGGAAATCATCGACTCGCTGGACACGCAGCTGGAGGCAGAGAGCGAGCCCGTGGCCAGCTCCCCCGGCAGAGCCACGCCACCCCCCTGACCCCACCGGAGCGGGGGCTGGATCTGGCTTTGCAGCAGCGCTTACCAACTCCTCCTGATGTCTTCAAGACTGTCACGGCACCCCTGGCCACTTCCCCACACCGTGGTGACGATGGAGCCACAGTGTGGGCAGCCTTCCTGCCAACACACTGCAACACAGCCCTGGGGTGCCAGCCTGGCACAGGATGGCTCAGCACCTCTGGGCATCACTGCCTGTTGGCCACCTTTTTGTTGTATGTAACTGGGGGGTCCCACTCAGCTGTGCCCCTGCTCCCCACTTGCAGCTCGGCACCCTCTGCCGCACCCCAAAGGGCTCTTCCCACCTGCTGGTGGCTCTTTCTGCCCAATCCCTCTGCTCACAGCCCCGGATCCCACCGCTGGTGCCCTGCGGGGTGTTTCGCTTCACTCCTTTCCATTCATTCCTCCCTACAATGTGAAGGTGAAGCTGGGGTGCCCAGGGCTGGCTGGGCACTGTCCTGGGGTCTCTGCGTGGCTGGGAGGGGCTGAGCACGCTGCACCGGGTGTCCGGGTGTTCCCGTGTCCGGGAGCGGTCGGGATCAGCACCACCAGAGCCATCTTGGCACTTGCCAGGCGTGGGGTGATTTGGTTTTGTACTGGGACATCTGGGAATGCTACTGGGAAGTGGAAGACTGGAACAATCCTCATGTTCACGGGGGCAAATCGGTCCCCTTGGGGCAGGTACTGTCAAGCTCTAGAACTGGAGCCAGAAATAAATCAGTCTGGTTTCTCCTCTGAGGCACCAACTGCAGCCTCTGCTCTCTGTGCTGGCACAGGGCTGGGTGACGCTGCTGGGCTTTGCTCGCTGCTCTCCAGCGGAGCCATCGCTTTTCATGGAATTGTGGGGTGGTTTGAGTTGGAAGGGACCTCAAAGCCCATCCAGTGCCACCCCCTGCCATGGGCAGGGACACCTCCCACTGGATCAGGGGGCTCCAAGCCCCATCCAACCTGGCCTGGAACACCTCCAGGGATGGGGCAGCCACCGCTGCTCTGGGCACCCTGGGCCAGGGCCTCCCCAGCCTCATCATAGAGTTCCTTCCTAACGTGTAATCCAAGTCTTCCCCCTTCCAATTTAAAGCCATCCCCCCTCATCCCATCACTCCAGGCCCTTGGAAAAAGTCCCTCCCCAGCTTTCCTGGAGCCCCTTTCAGCACTGGAGGTTGCTCCAAGGTCTCCCCAGAGCCTCCTCCTCTCCAGGCTGAACAACCCCAGCTCTCCCAGCCTGGCCTCGTACAGGAGGTTCTCCAGCCCTCGGATCATCTCCGTGGCCTCCTCTGGACTCGCTCCAACAGCTCCAGGTCCTCCTCATGTTGGGGGTTCCAGAACTGGGTGCAATACTCCGTGCACCGATGCGAAGTGTGGGCGGCTGTGCTCTACCAGATCCTGGAGCCCCTCTTGGTGGGTCGGCTGTGATGGGGAGCGGGGCTGCAGCGCTGGGTGTGCAGGAGTTAAGTCCCACATGGCAGGGGGAGCAGCGCTTCCAGCCCAGGGCCTTGGCCTTGGCTAGGAAAAAGGTGTTTCCTGTGCATCTGCTGACACAAAGCTCCTGGGAATGCAGCGAGGTGGAGCCGCAGTGATTCAAAGGCCAACTTGGGGTGGGTTGTGTCCCCATGAGGGACCTGCAGACCCCACTTTTCAGTCTCTGTTAGGGGCCAGCAGTGCTGTGGGGCAAATCATGGGAGTCAGGGCAGCCGATGCCTCGTGGGTTGCCTCAAGTTGGCCAAACCAGCTTTGGGGTGATGTAGGATGGCATGGAAAGAGCAGCACAACCGCAGGTGAGATGTTCAGCCCCTGCGTGGTTCCACCAAGCCCCTGGACGCCCATTTCTGCTGTCAAGGTGGCAGCAAGGGCCAAAAATAGCCCGTCCAGCAGCTTTCCCCGTGTCACGCTCCGTGCCGCACCCCTGACGTTGGGACTGCGGCACCTCCTCCCGCGTTTCCTCAGGAAGAAACCCAAGGCTGACTGGAGGAAGAGGCCGCACCACGGGAGGGACAGGACAGACAGACGCCAGAACGAGGCTGGGGAGCCACTGGGACTCGGGCCCGTGTGCCCCACCGTGATGGGGATCTCCCGGGCCATCCTCTGCCTCCAGCTGTGGCTGTGGGTGCAGAGCTCTGCCCAGGAGCTCGACCCCGACGGCAGGAACGTCTGCAGGTAGGTGCCACAGGGGTTCCTGTGGTTACTTGTGCCCCTCCATCTCTTGGGGTCTCTCAGCAGCCCCAGGGGGTCATTGTCCATCTGTCCTTCCACAGACAGAGCTCTACAGCCTGGCATCGTGTGGGTGCAGAGGCTGGAGTGATGGCAGGGAGCGCTGTTGGGGCTCACGTGGGCATTTGGGGTGCCCAGACCCCTTCTCCAGGAGTCATTTCCGATGTACCCTGAGAACACGGGGCAACAGGGGGGGCACGGGAGCATTGGAAATATCTTCATTGTCCACTGGGTGGGAAACCTGGGCAGAGCAAAACCCAACAGGCTTTGAAGCTGACGTCCACTCTGCTCCTTTTCTTCTCCCATTGGTCTCACCATCAATGGCGATGCCTTTTGTCACCTTCGCTCTGGTGCCTTTGGTCTGAGTGCCTGGCGAAGCTTTGAGCTGCTCCCAGAGCATCAGGGACCCAACGTGGGCTCCGTAGTGGCAGAACCGGGCAGTCCTGTCCCATCACCCAGCTCCACTGCCCAGCCCCACAGCCCTGTCCCACCACCCTGTCCTTCTGCCCAGCCCCACCATCCAGCCCTACCAACCACCTTGTGCCACCACCCTGTCTTCTGCCCAGCCCCACCGCCCGCTCGGGCTGCAGCCTCTGAAATTTCCTTCTATTTTGCTGGCTTCCTTCCGGAGCGATGCCCCCAGGGCCGCGCTGCTTCCCTGCCCACCAAGCCCAGCTGGGCCAAGCAGCCGCATTGGCTTCACCTTAGTCGAAGCTGTGAAGCTGCATACGACCCCCCCCCACGCTTGGAACCCCCCATCCCAGCTGAGGGCTCCCGGGTCTCTCCCGCAGGCTCCCTGCTGGCCCCGCGTGCTGTCCCGGCTGGAAGCAGGACGGGCGGGAGTGCACGGTCGGTGAGTGATGGATGGTGATGGAGCCCAAACCTTGGTCCCTACACTTGGCCGAGTGGCTTCCCTGCAGCGTTGGGTGTTGGGGGGAAGCACTACAGCTCCTGCTTGAGCGGTGCTGGTGGGTGCTGCACCATAGGGACCTCCAAACACCCACCGATCAAGCAGTGCTTCAGCTCGGCCAGGGGGATGGAGCGGGAAGTGGGACGGTGGTTTCTCCAAGAGGGTTTCAGCAGGAGGTGGCTGGTCTGGCAGGAGGGAAGGAGTGAGAAGCGGGATGGTGATTTCTCTGGGAACGCTGCCTCGGTGGCAGGTGGCTGGGTGGCGGGTGGCCAGGCAGCAGGGTGTGTGCCCGTGGTGGCCGTCATGCGCTGATGTCCCTGCCCTGCCACCCCCAGCGCTGTGCGAGGGGGAGGACGCCTGCAGTGCAGAGGAGGTGTGCGTGAAACCTGGGGTTTGCCGCTGCAAACCCGGCTTCTTCGGAGCAGACTGCAGCTCCCGTGAGTATCTCCCCAGGGTTCAGCCCTCACCAGCCCCAGCCCCAGCCCCAACCTGGATGCTCGGGGAGCTTCCCATCACCCTCCTTCCTCGCTGCCTCCTTCCCTTCGCAGGCTGCCCCACGCAGTACTGGGGCCCTGACTGCAAGCAGAGTTGCCTGTGCCACCCCAACGGGCACTGCGACCCAGCGAGCGGGCGCTGCACCTGCGACCCCAACCACTGGGGAGAGCTCTGCCAGTTTCCCTGCCCGTGTGGCCCCCACGGCCGCTGCGACCCCCACACCGGCGCCTGCCGCTGCGACCCAGGCTGGTGGGGACCCACCTGCAAGAAGCAATGCCAGTGCAACCCCGCCAGCTCCCAGTGTGACCCGCTCACCGGCCACTGCCGCTGCCTGCCAGGCTGGTGGGGCAGGAGGTGCAGCTTCAAATGCTCCTGCAACCTCTCGCCCTGTGCCCAGGAGACGGGCAAGTGCGAATGCAAGGCTGGGTTCTGGGGTTCGGCGTGCCAGCGGCGCTGCGACTGCTTGCACGGCTCCTGCAGCCCTGTCAGCGGGCACTGCGCCTGCAACCCCGGCTACCAGGGCAGGAGCTGTCGGGATCCCTGTCCGGCAGGGAAATACGGCTCTCAGTGCGTACACAGGTGAGCTGGGGGCAGCGGGGGGATCCGGGGGGGACCCGGGGGCTGCAGCCAGACCTGGGGGGAAACGTCATCGCGGTTGTGTCTGTCCCTTTGGCTGGGCAGGGAGACCCATGCTGGGGGGTTTGAGGAGCCCTGGGTGGCTGCAGCTCCAATGTTCTCCCAAAAGAAACAACCTAATGCCAGCAGAAGGTGCTGGTGTCACCCCAAAATCTGGTCATTCCCAACCCTGCTCCACAGGGTGATAAAGCAGCATCTCTCCCTGCTTCCCTCCTGCCCCATCGCTGCTCCAGGGCACGAAGTGCTATGGAGTGTTGCCCTGTGCCCCAAACCGATACTGAACGTCACTGTGGGTGAAACCTGGGTTTTGGGGGGGTCATAGGTGGGTGTCAGGACCTCACCACCCCTCTGCCCCTGCAGCTGTGGGAGCTGCAAGCTCAGCCAGCCCTGCTCGCCCGTGGATGGCTTCTGCCTGGCCTGTCAGCCCGGCTGGAACGGGACCCTCTGCAAGGAACCCTGCGCACCCGGCTTCCATGGCGAGGGCTGCCTCCAGCCGTGTCCCCGCTGCCGGCACGGGGAGGTCTGCGACCCCGAAACCGGGTCCTGCCTGCACTGCGAGCCCGGCTGGATGGGACCCAGGTACGCGCAGGCTGAGGCCAGCGGTCCTCGCGGGGGGCCCTGCTGTGGGGTGCAGCGGGCTCACGCTTCTGTCTTGGCAGCTGCAACATCTCCTGCCCCACGGGCACCTTTGGCGATGGATGCCAGCTCCTCTGCCCTGAGTGCATTGCGGGGAGCTGCGACCCCGTGTCTGGAGCGTGCGTCTGCCAGCCGGGCTTCTGGGGAGCCAGGTAACGCCGGGAGCAGGGCAGGGCTGGGGCCCCTGGGGCTTTCATAGAATCATAGAGCTGCTTGGTTGGAAAAGACCTTGGAGATCATCAAATCCAACCGTGTCTTTCCACTGCTAAACCATCCCTGAGCACCTCACCTGCCCGTGTTTTGAACCTCTCCAGGGATGGGGACTCCCCTACTTCCCTGGGCAGCTTCTTTTAATGCTTGGCAACCCTTTTGGTGAAGACAATTTTCCTCCTTTCCTCTCTCTTTCAGCTGCAACGACACCTGCCCAGAGGGGTATTTTGGAGTGAACTGTTCCTCGCCCTGCCAGTGCTCCCGTGGCACCTGCCACCCCGCGCGGGGGGACTGCGTGTGGAGTAAGAGCAACCACAAAATCACCTCTTAACTCTGGCCAAGAGACCGTAACGTCCTCGCTGGGGATGGAGGTGCTGGGAGGCTTGTGGAAGTGCTGGGAGGTTCCTCCTGGTGCCTCCTGACCCTGCTGCAGGTCACTGGCTCCTGTGCTGTCCGTGTAGTTGGCTTTACGGACAGGACACACTGGACTCAACCCCTCTTCTCTGCACAGGTTTTAAGGAACACGGGACCCTTGCTGCTGCCATCCTCGTCCCTCTCCTGCTGCTGCTGCTCTGCGTCGCCTGCTGCTGCTGCGGAGCCGGCCCAGCAGACGCCAGAGACAGGTATTTTTTTTATACTTTGCAATTTTTGATGCAGAACCCCACCTCCTACATCCCTTCATGCCCATCTCCTCTGCACAGGGCGGCTGTGCCGGACGACAACGTGCTGGCCAGGATGAAGCACCACGTGCAGGGGGTGCTGGCGAACCTCAGCGCTATGATGCCCTGCTTTTCCCTGGGTGGCTACAAACTTCCCAAGGTCACAGGTGAAAAAAAGCAGCGCTGCCAAAAGCCATTCCAGGCTGTCACCCGCACCCTGCATCCCCTGCATCATCACTATCTGGGGGCTCCCGTGCCCCCCTTGCCCTGCTGTGCGTTTCAGGGCAGGCATTGCTCTCCCACCCCAGCCCTGAGCACCTCAGGGTGCCCAAGCTCAGCTGAGTGTCTTCTCCTCCCCAGTTTCCCACCACGATGCAGAACTCCCCTTCAACCCCAGCTTCATCGAGCCACCGTCATCTGCGTGGGTCTCAGACAGCTCCTTCTCCTCCTTCGACACCGACAACGAGGGACCCGAGTACTCCGTCCCTCCTAGAGAAGGTGACGCCCATGGTTGCTCCTCCTCTCCCTGGCCACCTGCAGCTCTTCTGAGCTGGCAGGGGTCAATCCTGCCCCGTTACCAGCCTTGACCATCCCAGGGAGGGGTGCTGGGTGCAGGAAGTAATTATTTTCATACCCTTTTTCCTGTCTGCAAGGACATAACGGGCTGTGCTTGGCCTCACGTGATGGGATGTGCCTGGCATGGGCATCCCCATTTCACAGCTTCCTCCTGGGAAAATGCTCCCAGGAAGAGTTTCCTCCTCTGTCCCCGTGTCCCTGAGCAGTTCGTGGAGCTGGGGGGGGCTCCAGCAGCCCTAACACTTGTCCCCTCGTCCCCTCGTCCCACAGGCATCCCGCTGCTGGGGGGGGCTGAGCTGCAGGATGGGGCATCGCCCCCCAGCGAGGCGCTCCCAGACCCATCAGCCTTCGACTCCGAGGATGTCTCGCAGGCCTTCGCCATCCCTCGCACCTCCAGCATCGCCAAAGCCAAGAGACCCTCTGTGTCCTTTGCCGAGGGGACGAAATTCGGGGCGGCAGAGACCCCCAGCCCCGGGCGGAAGCCCAAGACCCCATGGGGCCCATCCAAGCTGTCCCAACCACCAGGGGACACAGCAACTGAGCCCCCCACTGAACGACCAGCCAGCGATTGCTATGAGAGCCCCGAGCCCCTCGGCAAGGAGGAGGAAAGCCACCGGTCATCGCCCCAGGCCACCCCAGGGGGACGCCGGCGGGTGGTCTCCGGCACCAGGCACGTGGCCCAGAGAGTGGAGGCACTCGAAGCGGCTGCAAAATCCAGCAACTGGGAGGCAAAGGGGAAAGATCCAAATGTCACCACCATCTACATGATGGTGGGAACGGCCGGGCAGGACCCCAAGGCAGAGGGGAGCGGCGAGGGTCCAGTCCAGGCTGTGCTCAAGAGGCTGGGCAGCTTGCAGAGGGGCAAGTGGGCTGCCAAGGAGGAGCCCAAGGTGAGGAGGAGCATCAAGGCCATCCAGAAGGAGGAATCCAAGGTGAGGAGGAGCATTGAGGCCATCCAGGAGGAACCCAAGGTGAGGAGGAGCGTTGAGGCTATCCAGAAGGAAGAGCCCAAGGTGAGGAAGAGCACCGAGGCCATCCAGAAACCACCCCGCCGGGCCCTGGCACAGAGCAGAGACTCGGTGAATAGCTGCAAGCAGAGGGAGAGCGTCCCGGGGACTCCCACTGAGCCAACCCCTGGCAAGCACCAGCATCTCCCTGGGAAGAGACAGTCCTTCATTCTTGCATCTTCCTCACCAAAAAGCACTGGGGCCCAGGGTGGGGCCAGCGATGCTGTAGGTGCCACGGAGAGGAGTAAAAGCCCTGAGTTAGTCCTTAGCCTCGAAATGCAGGGACAGGCTGCCCTGGAGGAAGAGCCAAAATATGAGAACGTGATCAGCAGCAGTGGCAATTCGCCCCCCAGCCCCACCGAGGAGCCATCGGCCACCCCTGCGGCCACCTGAGCCACCACTGCCTGAGCTGGGGCAGCGGGAGGCCAGGAGGTCCCTCCCACCCCAGCATGGGTGAGACGAGGTCCCCTTCTGAGCTGTGAACTGGAGAAGCATCAAGCCGTCCCATTGTCCCCCTTTTCTCCGTGAGACATTGCTGTGTGGACCCTCGCTGGTGGACACAGCTGGCAGGGTGGGGGACGCTGAGAGTCACAGCCCCATGGGGCTGCGGTGCTTCAGGGCTCTCTTCTGCTCCCCCCTACTCTGTGTGCCCCATTCTCTGTCTGCCGCAGCCCGGAGGGACCGCGATGCCCTGGATGCAGTGGTGGCACCTTCCAGTCCCTGTTGCACCGGGGACCAGCCCTCCTCAGAAACAGGAGTGAGGTGCTGGGCTCACCGGGAGAGCAAAACCAGTTTCACCCCGTTGGCTTTCACCTTTCCCCATCCCAGCTCTGGTAACGCTGCTCGGAGCCTCTTGCTTTGGAGGTGCTTCTTGCTGGAGGGGATCATTTTGTGGAGCTGGGCTGGGGAGAGGCGATGGGCCGTCACCAGCAGCTTCAGCAAAAAGTACTATCGGCTGCTTATCTCGCAGGGTATCTGGGTCTGCAGGGGTTTATCTGTGTGGCCCTGGCTTCCGTGGCAGCCTTGGTATCTATGTACATACCAAGCACATGGAAAGGTTCGTGGCACGGGGTTTATCGTCAGCCTTTTAAACTCTACGTGATACCAGACTGCGATTGTGCAAGAGCAAACGTGGCAGCCGGGCTGTGACCATCAACCTGTGCACCCAGTGCTGCGCTGGCCCTGATAAGGATGAAAGCTGCCTGGAAAATGGCATTTCCATGGGTGCCCTGACCTCCTGCCCTCTCCCCGCGTCATTCCTGCTGCAGCATCATCACCACCGGTGGCTGAGATGCGAAGAAGGTGCTGCAGCATCTCCAGCCCAGCCAGAGGAGTTTGGGCAGCGTGGGCGAGACGGGCACAAGGGCTCTGCTGTCTGGGCGAGGTGGCTGAGATACCAAAGTGGATTTGCAGTGTGAACTGATTTTAGGTGTAGAAGTTTCTTGTCTGTTTTGCTGTTATTTTGCATGGCGTGAAAACCTCTGAATGAAAATTAAATGTAAGCAAAGCCCTTCAGCATCTGGGTTTCCCGACTGCCCTCTGAATCAAAGACACGGTTGGAAGTATTCTCCAAAGTGTGGAATTGTTGGCAGCCTTAGGCTTTTGGGTTGTTTTTTTGTTTTTTCATTTTCTGGTTCTGCTGATTCTGAACTCTCACTCACGGAGCTGAGCCTGGAGCGGTGCCGGACAGCAAGAGGAGGAACGTGAGTGGGCTGGGAGCATCTGGAGCAGCCACGTTGCAGGTTGCATCTCATTGCAGAGCTCCATGTGAACCCTTCTGCTCCGGCACTGCTGAGTTGGGGGTTCGGGTTCGAGGTGTTTCAGAAAAGAGAGAGGTTTGCTTTTTCCTTTTGGATTTTCACCAGCTCTTCTCCGCAGCGCAAGGCACCGAATCCCCACGGTCCCACGTGGGGGAGGCTTCCGCCTCCTTCCTGCAGTGGCATCACCTACTGCTGTGATGAAAACACCAGATATCCTGGTATACAAATAAACAGGCTCATCCTGGCAAGACGTGAGCAGCAGCCTGGCCGGAGCTCTGCTCTGCGCAGTCTGGGTTTTATTCTGATGCTGTTTTATCACCGTGGCAGGGATAGTCCCACATTTTATTTATAAGCAGCCATTTTTCTCTCATCGGTTGGATATTTCCAGCCTGTGAGCTGAGCGTTGTGCCAGAAGTGAACGTCACGTGAGCCGCTTTGCCCTGGGGACAGCGTGGAAATAGCTGACAGCAACCTGACAGCCTTCCCCGATGCTGGAATGAGCACCCAGCCTTGGGAAAACGCGGCTGTGAGAATCCTTTGTGCCCACGGGCTGAGTGGCGAGGCAGGATGTTTGCTTGAAGATGAAGCATCTTCCCCCCAGTGCAAGGGACACAAGCGGGGGATTTTCAGCGCGGCTGCCCATGCGCGTGCCCGCAGCGTGGTTGCGCTGGTGTCTTCTTGCTAGGGATGCTTTGGTCCACAGTTTTAATTCTGTATGCAGGAGGTGCGCAAGCCAGAGCTGGCGGGTGAGGAAGGGGTTAAAGCTTTCCCACGCTGGGTCTCTGACTTCCCAAATCCCACTGCGGCAGGGGTTTGAAGCTGGTGGGAAGCGGTTCCAGGGTGCAGGTCCTGTCTGTAAGCAAAGAAGCATCTGTGCTCTCTGCTGGGGCAGCTTTTGGCCTCATGGAGGCAGGAACGCAGACTCGAGCCGTCCCCCATGGCCATGGAGGTCTCTTCTCCACCACCACAGCCTTGTCATCTCCTTTCTGAGCTCTGTCCTAGAGGACCACATCACCCCAGTGGCTCTGTTGGAGCCTGCTGAGGACTTCCTGCATGGCCAGGCGGGAGCTGTCACCTCCCTTCCAGCCTAAACCATTCCTTGTCTGTGAACGTGTCTTTGTGCCAGCGCTGCTCTTCAGCTTCGCTTTATTTTCCTTCTCTCCACGATGTTTACTCAGTCCCCGGGTGTATTTATAGATGGCAGCCCATCACCTGATGGCTCCTTTTCTCCTTCTAGGATAGGAAAACTGAGCTCCGCCGTGCTCTCGCTGCAGCACGGGATTCCCGTGTCCCCAGGCAGCCTCGTGCTCCAAGCCATCACAGTTTGTGTTTCTTGGCCACGACGCCCTCGGTGCTGAGCTCTCGCAGAGCCCCGCGCTGGCTCAGCCTCCGCGCAGCAAACACGGCGCTGACACAGCCTGCCTTGTTGTCCTTGGGCTTTTTCTTTCTTGCTTTGGCTTCAATCCACTTTCCAGCTGTTGCAACGTTTGACCCTTATCCCTCAGACAAGGAGTTTCCTTTTCCCACCCGCCGCAGCCTGTCCCTCTCTTGGGGATGCAGCGGTGAGCGCGTGTCTGTCTGTCCGTCCCTCCTGGGTGACTCAGGGATGTTTTCCTGCCACAAACACCGGTTTCATCTCCTTTGGCCAAAAAAAAGGACCCCTCTAATACCTTCCAGGGATACACAGCCACCTCCTCTGGCCCAGGACCTGGGTGATGGGTTCATGGCAGGAGCAGGAATCTCACACGGAACGCTCTGAAAAAAAATGTAACATAAAAAGAGAGCAGAGCTCCGGTGAGCGCGGACGCAAAGGCACTCTCAGGGTTTGCAGGGGTTTGACTTGTGGTCCCGGGGCTCCCAAGGGATCTTTACCCCCGTCCGGCCTCACCATAGCAGTGGCAGCCCCAGGCTGGGGGTTGGGTGTCCACTCCCAACATTGTCTTTTAGTGGAGGAGGTGGCTTCTCCGCTGGCTTCTTGAGCAGGGGAGCGTGGTGGTGGGCTTCACAGGACAGGGGGGCTTCGCAGGACAGGTGGGTGGCACAGGGTGGATCCCATGCCTATAGTGGGTGAGCAATAACTGGGCTGCACCCAAAGCAGCACGGCCAGCAGGTCAAGGGAGGTGGTTCTGCACCTCTACTCTGCTCTTGTGAGACCCCACCTGGAGCCCTGTGTTCAGTTCTGGAACAGGTTCAGAGGAGGCCACGGAGATGATCCAAGGGCTGGAGAACCTCCTGTACGAGGACAAGCTGAGAGCTGGGGTTGTTCAACCTGGAGAGGAGAAGGCTCTGGGGAGACCTTAGAGCAACCTCCAGTACTGAGAGGGGCTCCAGGAAAGCTGGGGAGGGGCTCTGGATCAGGGAGTGCAGGGACAGGACGAGGGGGAGCGGTTTTGAGCTGAAAGAGGGGAGATTGAGATGAGATCTTAGGGAGAAATGTTCTCCTGTGAGGGTGGGGAGGCCCTGGCCCAGGTTGCCCAGAGCAGCGGTGGCTGCCCCATCTCTGGAGGTGTTCAAGGCCAGGTTGGATGGGGCTCGGAGCCCCCTGATCCAGTGGGAGGGGTCCCTGTCCATGGCAGAGGGTGGAACTGGATGGGCTTGAGGTCCCTTCCAACCCGAACCATTCCATGATTCCATGATGAGGGTCCCAGTACTGCATGGGGGTCCGGGGGGAGGGTACCGGGAGAGGGTACCGGGGCGGGGGCACCAGGGAGGGTTTGGGGAGGGTACCGGGGGGGGGGGGGGGAGGTACCCAGAGGGACATCGGGGAGAGCGCACTGGGAGGCAGGTCCCGAGGCGGGGACCGGGATGGGGGGCCGGGGGAGGGTACCGGGGGGCGGCCCGGCACGTGCCCCGGCGGCAGCGGCGGGCGCGCTGATTGGCTGCAGCCTTGGCCAATCAGAAGCCGCCCGTGTTTGCTCCGCAGGGCGGATAAAAACCCCGGGTGGGAGCGGGCGGCGCAGGGGGAGTGCGGGGTGAGCGGGGATGGGGGCGCGGGGGGCAGCGGGGTCGGGGGGCACCAAGGGTGGGGGGCGAGAGGTTAGTGGAGATGGGGGCACCGGGGGAATGAGGGTGCGCAGTGTGAGCGGGGGATGGGGACGTGGGCAGGGGATGGGGGTCGCCGAGAGAGGCGGGCAGCAGATAGAAGGAGAGCGGGGGCAGCGCGGGGGATGTGGGGCAGCGGCGGGGATGGGGGACACCGAGGGATGGGGGTGACGAGAGGGAGAGAGGGGTGAGGAGAGCATGAGGGGCACCGAGGGAAGAGGTAAGCGATGGGGAGGGGGTGGGGGCCACTGAGGGATGAGGGGCACCAAGGATGGGGGTGGCAAGGGGGGAGAGCGGTGGGGAGAGGCTGGGGGGGCACCGAAGGGTGGGAGGAGAGCTGGGTGGGTTGAGGGGTATGTGTGGTGCAAGATCGGGGTGCGGGTGGGGAGGGGTTTGCACGGGAGGGAGGGTATTAGGGTGCATGGGGGGTGCGGAGGGGGAAGAGGGAGAGCAGAGTGTTGGGTTAATCGGGGGGAACGGTTCGTGCGTGGGGGTGGCACGCGTGGGAGGAAGAGGGGGGTGATTTCTGGGCAAGGAAAGAGTCGGTGGGGGAAGGAGGGAGCAGGATGGTGCGGGAGGGGGTTGGGGGGAGCGCAGGTTGTGCGGCACAATGGGGTGCGCGGGGTGGCTGCAGGGGAGGGAGCAGCTGCTTTCCCCCCCCCCTCCCCGAGAGTATCTGTGCTGGGGAAGGGGCTGGGGAGGGGGCGTTCGGAGTGGAGATGAGGAAGAGGAGGTGACAGAGGAGGAAATGCAGCGTGGGTGGGTGGGTGCATGGGGGGGCATGGCTGCAGCCTGGCTTCCTGGGCTGGGGTGTGTGCACCGGCTGCAGGGGTGGCTGCAGGGTGGCCCTGTCCTCCTGGCACAATGGGAGCCGGGTCAGACCCCCATGCCCTGCAGAGCAACCCGTGCCTGGGGCCTCTGCCCCGCGCAAAGCGCTGATAAACGCTCTCGGGCCGTGGTGTGCAGCCGGCTGATTTCCCCAGCGCGTCTGATCGAGCCATGCTCTGCGCTGGGAAAAGGCTCAGCTTGTCTAAAATGGCCACCTGCCTTAAGATCCAGGGCTGGTCCCGTTGCTGTGTGTCTCGGGGCTCCCAGGAGAAGCCCCTTGGCTGGCCAGGTCTGCTCCCAAATCAGCCGCTTGCTCTCATGGTCCCCAGGGACCGGTGGGGCTGGAAATGGTTAATCTGGCAGCAGCATGTGTGGGGCAGCCCGGGGATGCTGGTGGGCTGTCCTGGCCAGCACACCTGGCTGTCTGCACAGCGAGGACAGGGCAGGGCGCAGCCCACCTTGTCTTGCGGCTGGGTGGTCCAGCAGGTAGCAAAAAGTGCTCCTTGATGAGCTACCTGTGCTATAAACTGCACGTATGGGACCTGCGGTACGTATAGGATCCATGCTCACCTTCCAGAGCAGCTCTGTGCTCCTGCGTGGGGCAGAGCAGACCTCATGGGTCGCTAAAGCCACCGTTAGGGCTGTGGAGCTGCACCCCCCGTCCCAGCCTCTGCCTGAAAGCAACCAGGAGATTGGGGTGCTGGCTGATGCCCCCTGCTCTGGCAGGTGTTTCCTTGTTGCTTTCCAAATGGGCTGCCTGCCTGCATCCCTGGAGGCGCTGAAGGCCAGGTTGGATGGGGCTTGGAGCCCCCTGACCCAGTGGGAGGTGTCCCTGCCCATGGCAGGGGGTGGCACTGGATGGGCTTTGAGGTCCCTTCCAACCCGAACCATTCTATGAGTGGGCTCCAGGCAATTGAGGTTTGCTGCATTTTCATACCTGTTGCTCGGGAAGTGGAACGGAGTCCTTGAACGCTCCTCTGTCGCAGGATGTGCGCACTGGAGGGGCTGCTGCAAGGGCACGCGTGCTCCCCCAGCCCGCCAGGTAACTCGGCAGGCTGGTACCTGCAAGAACGAGTTTTACACCTGAGTGCCTTATACTCAGTGGGCAGGTTTGCTTGCGTTCCAGTGGAGAGATCTCTTAAATCATGCCTGTTTTCACTCTTTGAGCAGCGTGTGCTCTGTCTGTCAACTCACTGGATGTTCTGGTCGTTGCAGGTTAAGACATTGAACGAGGCCATCGTCCCACGCAGCAATGGCTCCCACGCTTGCTACTGCCCATCGCCGGCGCTGGTGGATGGCGTCCACTGCCATCGTCGAGAACCTGCTCTTCTCTGCAGTCCTGCTGGGCTGGGGATCTCTCCTCATCATGCTGAAAGCAGAAGGGTTTTATTCCTACCTGTGCCACGAGTCAGGTAAGGATGCTCTGGAGGCTTGTGTGGATCAGTTGCTGCTGAGGTTTGCTGGTGGTTCCCTCTCTTAGGGTTGTGGGGAACTTGTCAGAGTGGGGCTGAGCTCCGGGTTGGTCTGTGGGTAGAAGTGATGTACGTGTCTTTCCAAAATCGATGGTCGAATGCGCCTGCAGTGGCTGTTGCTTTGCAGAATGAATGAAAAAGAAGCCTTAAAGATTAGGTAAAGATTTTTTTGGGCAGCTTTTTCTGCTTTTTGTGAGTTCATCCTCTGCGCGGTGGCCTGGCTGATCCCTGCAAAGGAAGGCTTGTTGGGTTCTGGGAGATGATGGTTTGCGGGGAGGATGTCCTGAGTTGGTAAGAGAAAACTATCAGCACCCTTTTCTTAGTGGTAGGAAAGAAAAGAATGTGGGTGACAGTGAGTGGAATCCAGTGCTGCTGGTAGAGGAGAAGTTGCAGAAGTAAACGCTACTGGTTTGTTCCTCCTGGTCTTCAAACACACAAGATGTGCTCAAGCCAGGCTGTGTCTCTGAGGGCTTGAGGTCTACCCTCTGGCCCAGCCAAAGGAAGCGTGTTGCAGACTCAGCCTTGCTGGGAAGGAGGCAATCTTGTGGTGTGGGGAGGATAACCCTGGGAAAAACAACGTGTAGGTGGCCCTGTATCCCCAGCCTGGGCACGGAGAGGGTCGCAGTCTGGGGAATCCCAGTGTGGCAGGATGGACTGTGGGGTTAAAAAGAACCTGGGGGTAACGATGTGGTGTGGGTTTGGAAAGCTGTGTTGACGACAGAGGGTTTGTGAGTGGAGAGAAGCAGGAGCTGGGTGTTTGAGCTCTGTCCAGAGATGTGTGATGGTGGATGAGGTGACTTTCGGAGCTGGTGAGCATGAGGATGAAGGAAGAGATGATGAGGGAAGAAAAGGAGTTGGGAATAAGAACATGGAACCTCCGTGGGTAAAGGCAGTGAATAGTGGGGGAAATCTGAAATGTGGGGAGAAAAAAAGTCCAAGCAAAAAGTGACCATGAATAGTTGTGATGATACTTTGGTGTTTTTCCTCATTCATCAGCTGTTTGCTAAGGTCTTCTCTTCTGCATTGTGTGTCTG
This sequence comes from Neomorphus geoffroyi, assembly GCA_033558235.1. Taxonomy (NCBI): domain Eukaryota; kingdom Metazoa; phylum Chordata; class Aves; order Cuculiformes; family Neomorphidae; genus Neomorphus; species Neomorphus geoffroyi. The sequence continues at coordinate 7,437,416 of JAUMJM010000018.1, forward strand.
CTGCCTCAGCCTTGTAGGGCTTGGGTTGGTGTTCGTGGCAAACATGCACGTGTTTGGGTCTTCTATCAACTGTAAGCTTGGCTGCTTTATTCTCGTGCGATGCTTCCTTATCTGTCACTTGGGTCTCCAGTAGCGCTCCAGACTGAGGGAGAGTCCTCAGTGGCTGGAGACCATTCAGGACTTCAGTTCAAGGCTGCTCAGCTGTCGCCAAGCTGCGGTGACTTTGTCACGGGCCTGTGTAAGAGATCTTGTTAAACCTACCAGGTGGAGGCTTTCTGCTACTGAGATAAAACGCAGAGAGGTGATAAGCAAATGCTGGCTGGCTCCCTATCTGCTTCCCGCGAAGTGCCCTGCTGCGCTTCAGGCCCCCCTCCTATTCTCTGCTTTGACTGCTTCCCATTCATCTGCCTTTGCCCCAAATCAGCCAGATTCCCCTTGGCTTCTCCCCGATGTTTGCGGTTTGTCTGGCTCTCCCCATGGCAGTGCCCAGACCACAGGGAAGGTGCAAATGCGTGGACTGTGGTGAAATTGCTGTCTTGAGGGGCGATTTCTTCTTCCCAGTGATCAGTCTGTGCCCTGAGGCAGGAGAACCTGATGCCTTGACGAGAAATTGATGTAGTCAAATGTTCTCATTGTCCTCAAATATCTGACCATCATTGCTGAATTCAGTGGTGGCTTGTGATCACCATTGAGGACCAGTTATGCTGGTTTTCTTGCCCATCTGTGCCCACCAGCTTTCCTTGCTCTGTTTTTGCCCTCACTGTGAGAACCTTGGTGATTTTATAGAATCATTGACATGGAACGGTTTGGGTTGGAAGGGATCTCAAAGCCCATCCAGTTCCATCCCCTGCCATGGGCAGGGACACCTCCCACTGGATCAGGGGGCTCCAAGCCCCATCCAACCTGGCCTTGAACACCTCCAGGGATGGGACAGCCACCACTGCTCTGGGCAACCTGGGCCGTGGCCTCCCCACCCTCACAGCAAAACATTTCTTCCTAATGTCTAATCTAAATCTTCCCCTTCCAGTTTAAAGCCATTCCTCCTCATCCTATCACTCCAGGCCCTTGTAAATAAACCCCTCTCCAGCTTTCCTGGAGCTCCTTTCAATACTGGAGGCTGCTCTAAGGGCTCCCCAGAGCCTTCTCTTCTCCAGGCTGAACAACCCCAGCTCTCTCAGCCTGTCCTCATAGCAGAGGTGCTCCAGCCCTTGGATCATCTTTGTAGCCTACTCTGGACCCATTCCAACAGTTCCATAGAGTCCTGGCTCTGACTGTGGGGAGAGTGGGCTCCCTCGTAGCTGCCCTGCAGTGGTCACCAAATGACCAGCACCAAGCTGGGTTTGACCTTTGTTGGGATTAGGATGGCTCAGCAGTTGCCTTCCCCAGTGTAACCTATTGAACCCTGCAGCCCAAGTGGGTACTTGGCTGGAAGCATGGTGCAAACAAATTGTAACCGGTAGCCTTTGGGCACTTGTTGTTCCTGATGCTGCTGCGTGCATCTAAGTATTGCATAAAAAAAAAAATGACTTTTCCTAATGAGCCAAAGGTTCTTGGCAGGGCTTTTTGTTTGTCAGCAAAAGCTCTTGCACTTTGTGATGCCTTTCAACAAAAGAGAAATCTAGACCTTGTCCCTTCCTTGTCCCTTCTGAAGGCAGCAGCTGCTCAGAAGTGACTGCAATTCATGAAGGGCTCCTTGTCCTCGTGTCGAATCCCTCACTTTCCCTGCCGGCCCTTGGCTTCTGGTGTTGGATTTTACTCAGCCACTGTGCGAACATGTGGGGTCTGCTGGACGCTAACTCAGCGAGATGGACACGTAGGAAAAACCCACGTCAAAATAACAAATATTTTTGAAGCAATTGTGCAACAGGGTTTGGCAGGGGGGCTGTTCCTGTTCTGGACAGCAGGTTTGGCCCCATCCCGAGAGGTATGTTTGAAATTTGCTGACAAGGAGCCTGGTAGTGGCACTTTGTTCCCATTTTGATTTTACTACACTACTCTTGGCCTTTAACCAACTGAAGCAGCATCTTTTATTCGGTGCAAGTGCTGATTCTGCACTCTTTATCGGGATTTGGACGTTATCAGCCGTTGGGGAACTTGATCTCTTCATGGTCTTGCGTTGCTGTGGTGTCGCTGGGATTGGGAAGCTTAAGGCTTGGGTCTTTGAGGCAAGTTGGAAAAAAAACAGTCTTGAACTTATAATCTGCTCACAAAGAGCTGAGATAAGGAGCCGGTTGGGCAGAAGGCCTTCTCTAAGACGGGGCTGCAGAAAGGCAAAGGGGCGATAAACAAATTCCCTTGGGGCAGGTCAATGCGCCTTAACACGGGCATAGGGGGAAGGGACTTCCTTACAGCTCTGTGCTCTTTCTTTGGGGTCTGCAGTGGGGACCTGGCAGGCTGAGGGGTCCCCTCCAAGCTGCTAAGGTTTGATGGCTTGTGGAAAGGCTGCGCATGCGACCCGGTAAACAGGAAAAGAGTGAACGCGGTGGATGTTCGATTCCGACAGGAAACGCACTGCGTTGATCAGCAGCCGTCGGCGGTGTCGGAGCTGCATGAGCAGGTGCTGGCCCCGTGTGAGAACCGCTGCGAAACCAAACCGCAGCTGGGCAGAGAATGGGAGGCAACTGGAGTCAGCATCTCTGTGTGAGGCTTTCGGCTGGGTGCCCGGGGAGGGGATCCTGGAGCTGCAAGGGGATGGGCAGGCAGAGAGGGGAAACCCAAATTAATTTCATTTGCAGTGATATAAAGCAAGAACATCTCCTCCCAGTTCCCAGAAGTATGACACCATCCTGAAAAGAGAAAACATGTTCTGATGTGGGTAGACTGCAGATCAGTTGTTTGCACATGTCATTCACTGTGATTTTTTTTTTATATTATTTTTTTTTTTAAATCAATGTTCCCAGATTCTTTGGCCCTGATTTCTCCCCCTCTGCTTATTTTTTTTTTTTAAAACCAAGAAGAAGGTGAGGCTGTGCTGGCTGTGTCCCACAGAGCTGGGGCGGCTTGGGGGGAGTCTTGCCTGCTTGGCTCAATCTGATCCAAGAACCAAGATGAAAGGAAACCTCCTCTGTGCTGTCTGAGATGGCAGGAGCTCCTGGAACAGCCAGACTCATTCCTCTGGTGACGTGGTGTGTGCCTGGGATTTGCAGAGGTCAGCAAAGAGTAGTTAATGATTGACCCTCGCATGAAACCTACAGCACTTAATTTGGGAGAAAGGATGACTTGAAATGCTCAGTAACAGCCTGAACAAATCCCACCGTTGAGCCTGACATAAATGATTACCGAGGCAGCCGCCTTCTCACCTAAGCTGTCATCCTTTAAATAGTAACTTGAACTACTAATTGGGCAGTAGAAATCCTGCTGCTTGCAGGGGGAGCACTGTAAAAATAGGCAGTAGGTTCTTGTAATTGCTGGTAAAGACTTGCAGCTTCTTCTGGTCTAGCTTGACGGCGAGGCAGCAGTGAGCACACATGGGCTGAGCTGGTGCTGCTCGCTTTTCCGGGTGGCATCTTGCTTGTCAGACCTGGCATGCTTGCATCTGCAGGTAGATTTGGCAGGAGAATTTGGGGAGGGCACCGCTGTCAGCACAGAGACAGCCCTTCCCCAAAGCGCTGTTGCCCACGGAGCCAGGCACGTAGGAGACTTTCCCCAGCAGCGTGGCGTGCACTGATCTGGAACAGGATCTGAGCTGTGATTGAGGGAAGCTGCTGTTTGCTGTAACCAGGTGCGTTAGGTAGGTGAGTAGTTAGGCAGGTTTGCTGCCCATTAATCTCCTCCTGGCTGTGTCATGTGCTGCCACTTGCTCTCTGACGCTGGTGACCTGCGGGCACATGAGGCTCTGCTCCCCAAGGGACAGCTCTTGGCTGGACCCTGCTCATGGCACACACCTGCAACCTTCCAAAATCCTCTATTTATGGAAGAGGCACGAAAAGGATCAGAAGATGTCAGGGTGCCAAGGGCCGCTTGAATAATTTCCATTACGCCTCAGTGGCTCTTCTTGTTGCTCAGGGGCTGCTTCTATTTTCACAAACAATTTGCACTTCCACATCACCCTGTTGCCTGGCCTCTCCTTGGAGCTGGCGTTGAGCAGCTGTAAACAAGGTGGTGGATACGAGGAAGGACTGAAGTTTGCCCTGTTCCCAGCCCTCCTGGCTCCAGCAAGTCTTTAGAGATGGCCAAATTTCCTTGCTGTCTCTGAGCTGTCTCCTCTTTGCCTCCCGGTGTGGCTGCTCATCGTGCATCCCATTGGAAGGGCTGCTGGGGGAGCTCCTTGGGGTCGTGTTGCAACTCTGTGTCAGCGCATGGACAGTAACTCATCTATGCCAGCCTTTGCTGAATATTTCTGCTTTGAGATCTCTTCATGGGGAGGGCTGAGAGGCTCTTTAACACGTGCAGCCAGAAGTTAGAAGGTCACTGTACTGTCCGTGTCCCTCCACCCTTCTTCCACTCCACAGCTGAGCTCTCCCTGCAGAGTGCTGACACAGGGAAACCGCTGCTACTTTGTCACTCCTTTTTCCCCAACTTGTTTTCCCAAGTTTAACCTCTCACCTACATCTGTTTCCTATGAATGTATCTCTGTGGAGAGCCCAAAAAGCCGTGATGCTGTGGCCAGAGCTGTGTGCCGGTGCCTGGAGGTACTGTCGTACGTCGATGTTTGAGGTCCTGGGCCACACCAAGAGACTGTGAAGGAAAGATAGGTGAAAAAGATTGAAATGTAGTGTGAAAACTGCAGAGAGCCTCCCAAATCTGTCCAGGGCTCATTTCTAAGGATGCAACTCGGGATCCTCAGGCTGGAACACTGTTCTCTCTGCAGAAGGGATGCTGAAGGGAAGTGTGGCCTTTTGGGGATATCTCTGTCGCTTGCTCTGGATGTCCTTGAGTGGCAGAGCAAGAGAAGGAAGAGATCAAGTTATCAATCAGGAGCCTATGGCAAAGGGAAGGAATGAACGATCATCGCAGGCAGTTTGAGACCATCTTGGTGAAGGTGTTGGTGAAATGGGGATAGATGCCGTGTGCCTTCCCCGGTGCACTGGGAGGGCAAGGGAAAGTCTGCAGGCAGCTCGTAAGCCTCAAATATCCACATCTGAGTTCCTGCTAGCACCCAGTGTCTGGAAGGTGGGGCGTGATTTGTTTGCAGTGGACACAAAGCTGGGAGGGTTGTTTTGGCCAGCTGCGAGAACCAGGGTGAAACCAGTAACTGTGATGGGGCTGAGGCTTGGGTAGAAGGGGAGGAGCTGCAAGACAGAGCGGTGTGATCTCTGGAGGCACAGGGAAGGCAAGAGCAGCCAAGGGGAGCTCCTCCACGAGCCGCACCAAGCGGTGAATGTTAAGTCACTTGTACGTGAGGGATTCCTGCTAATTAACTAACCAGGACTCGCTGGGAATCCCTAGTCTGGCTTCATGCGGGTGGTTTTGTAGGTGACTTCTCTCTCTGTTCCTCCTTTAATGTTGAACTTTGTCAGATCACTCATTAAATATGGAGGAGAGCGGGCTATGTCACTGGCTGGTGGCAGCACTAAGGAAGCAAGTGCTTTGTCACACCACCAAAGCTTGCTGATAAGTGCTGGGAGGGGGCTGGAGTGCGCCGGAGCTCTGGGTTAATGAGTCTAAAGGTGCACGTGCTCGCTGGAGGAGTTGTAAGCCACCCTGGGATAGGATTCTAGCGGTTGATAGGAGGCAGTAGAACTGCTGCTGCAAAGAAAAAGGAACTGCTGCTTTCCTTTTTTCTAAAACGGTCCTGTTTCTGTCCGTTACACAACGTGGGCTCTGTTCAGCATGGGAATTTGCAGAGCTCCTTCTGTAAGGGCAGGAACAGAAAGCTGGAGATAGACTTGATCTCTATGGCCTAAACCCACTTGGAAAGAATAGAAAATGCTAATTATGGGGTAGGAGTTAAAGATGCATCAATCCAGGTGAGCTGCCAGCCCTCCTGGGAACAGGGTGCTTAAATCCAGGAAGGGTTTTTTACAGCCAGGGCAGTTGGAAAGCAGGGCGGCTGCTGCAAAGCCATCCTCATCGTAGTGCCCACAGCGAGGGTTCGAAGCTTGTCGTTTGAGCAGGCTGCTGCTCTGTGCCAGGCCTTGTCTGACCCAAAATAACCCGTATGGCTATAGTTATCACTCCCATTTTAATTAGGGAAAAGATCTGTGAGAATATGCCAGCTGTAGATTAGGAGAACCTTATTTTTTGTGTTAGTCCCTCCAGTTTCTGCTGAGTTGCATCCCTTGTAATTGCCAGGGCTTTGCTGTATCATTGTCTTCATAAATTAATGAACCTCTAACCTTAGGTTGTTCCCTGGGTGCCTGAGCATCCTTTTCCTGCTCCCAGCTGAGCTCATCAGGTTTCCCTTGTCGTTATGGTCCTCCTCTTTCCCTTCTCCATTTCTCACTGATTATAATAAATTATAGAATAATAAAACAGAATAGAAATAATAAAATAGAATAAGAAAATCTAGAGCATGGAGGGTGGATGCCCAGTGTGTTGTGGCACCCTGTGCGTGGGACTTTTCTCCTTCTTCCTTCCTGCAACACTGCAAGCTCCATCCTAACACGCTGCAATGATGAACCTCTATTATCCTGTGTAGAAAATGTCACCAGCAGCCCCAATCACGAGAATAGCACAGATTCAGAGCACAAATGGCCTTCCTGCAACGCCCAGGATGAAATGCTGAACTTGGCCTTCACCATTGGGTCCTTCTTGCTCAGCGCGATCACGCTGCCCCTGGGAATTGTCATGGACAAGTACGGCCCTCGCAAACTGCGGCTGCTTGGCAGGTTGGTGTCCTGGGCACCCCGGGTGGACTGAGGGGGGGAACTCGCGCGTTGTCTGGGGCAGATGGGTGCTGTGCCCATTGCAGGGTCCCTGCAGCCTCAGGCACTGTATGAAGGATGGGGCTGGGATCCACTGGGAGCTTCTGGCCATGCATGGAGTATTGGAGCAGCTCTGGGAGGATTTTTGGCCGGCACAGTGAATTGCTCCATACGGGAAGGGCCTGGGACTCAATGTCCAAACTTCAGCTCTCCGGCGTTGCACTGCACTCCCTGGCCAGACAGAGCCTGGAGGAAGAGCGGAGTCATTTGTGAGTCACGGAGGGGAGCTTTTTCCTTGAGCTGGGAGCTATGTCCTGAGAGGCACAAAACTAAGATGTTACATCATCGTTTGCAAACTGGGGAGTTAACTTGGGGATAAACACGTCCTGCCTTTTCTAGGTCTCTTCTTTGCCGTGTGCTATGTGCTGCTTTCTGCCTCAAAGAGCAAGGTCTTTAGCAGCTTCCATCATGGCATGTAGGGATCAGTGACTTGTTGCAAACCCCAGCACTGCTCGGTTTTAGCGCACTGAGCTGTACCAGAAACCAAACAGTCTGTGGGCAGGGTGGGGAAAAAACAGGGCAGGTCTCTGGCTCAGACCCTACTGGAGAGGAGCAGGGAAAAGCTGTCAGTGTTGTGACTGCAGCTGGGACTTAGGGTGAAGGCTGCCACTGTCTTTGGTCAACTCAAGGTAAGGGCTGACCAAGCTCTGTGCTGGAAATCCAGTAGGGAATTTGGGTCCAGCAAGAGCTGTGTCAGTACTGGGAGGGGAGGTTGCTGCCTCAGCCCTTGTGCAAGGTTTGCCTGTAATATTTGGGTATTTCCTCGGACTTTTCTTTCCAAATCGCCAGCTTCCCTCCCTGTTACACCGATTATGCTGCTCTTGCTTAATGAGGTGCTGAGAAGGTAGAAGCACATGTAATTTTCTGTGTGCAAGGTTGTCTGTGAAAAGCTCATGGGTTTTGTTCCCTTTCAGTGCCTGCTTTGCTGTGTCCTGCGTGCTGATCGCGTACGGTGCCAGCAACCCAGACTGTAAGTGGGCATCTCTGTGCTGAGCTGGGAGGGCTGTGGAGCTGTGGCTGGGGGGGTTTGGGGAGCAGACAGGTGTGCCTGGTGCTGTGTGCTCTGTCACACCTCCAGTGCTCTGCGGGGGTCTTGCAGAGGACACGGGCTGAGCATCTGTGGGAGCTCTGTGGCTCAAGGGAGGTCTGGTGTTTCACAATCTGAAGTGGAGAGCGTAGCAAGGGCCAGATGTCTGAGATAGCCAGGTCTCTCAGCTTTGTTTTGGCAGGGCCAGGTCCTGCGAAGGAGCGATTCCAAACAAGTTCATGGCTTTTTCAGGGTTGGGAAATAGGTAATAGCACAGGATGTGTCATTGGCTTTGCCACCAGGGATAGAGGGAGCTTGCTTCTCCAGACCAGATAGTGAGATGGCACTTTGAATCCAGGTCTCTCAAGTAAATCTTCCTTTTAAGACCCATTCAGACAAGCTGCATCAGCAAGTCTGTTCATTAAGGAAAAAATCCAACCTGGAGAGAGATGATCCCATCCTGACCTCTGTCTTGGAGGAGAGCCCTGGCCTTCCGTTCTGTGTGGCTGGGGAGGTGGGTGCTTGCTCAGGAGCAGTGTGGCATGTCCTGAAGGTGTTGATGCACTGAGGTGGTTTTGAGGTGTCAGGACCAAAGCCCTCAGGGCTCTGTCTCCTTTCCCTTTCCACCCCAATAAAAGCTAAGGGTGTTTTGTTTATTGTTGCAGCTCTGTCTGTGCTGATATTCATTGCGCTGGCCCTGAATGGCTTTGGTGGGATGTGCATGACCTTCACGTCGCTTACGGTAAGTGAAGAGTTATTACCTGGCACTATTTTATTCCGTATTGTGGTGGTGAGCTGGGCTGGCAGGAAAGAACAAAGTGGATCTTTTGCCTGTGGCTTGAACAGCACGTGATTCTGTTTGGTACAAAGGGTCAGTCGCTCTTTTACCTGTGGTTATTCTAAAGCTGTTTTTTCCCTGCTCCTTGCACGTCAGGTGAAGGAAGTGTTTTTGTCTGGGACTCAAACTGTCCTATGCCTGTACATGCAGTGTTCAGCTCCCTGGCACAGGCTGGACGTGTTTGCGCTGGATTTAGCACTGACATAGTGCAGGAAGCATTGGCAGGGCACAAACCCGCACACCTGGGTGTGACCAGCTTTCCGCAAGTGCAGTTTGCAGCTTACCCCAGCAAAAGGGTTGTTCTTGAGCACAAAAGCTTTTACTCTCAGAAGGGTGAGTGTCCCTTCCAGGTTTCCTTAGAACTGCTGCGTTGTTGGATGCACCCAGCTCCATCTGCACAGCCCGCTTAGATCTGTTTAGTCCATGGATTGTGTTGCAAGCACTGATCAACAGCTGTCAGCTGCATCCCTGCATTTTGGGGCTCTTTTTGCCTGGAGATAGAAGCAATATCGTCCTCCAAGAGGCTGCTTTGTTTTCCACCTCATTACCCTGATCCTCATCAGTGTGGCTGAAACAGAGCTGGGTGGAAAGTCTCCCAGAAAAGTCAGGGAAGCACTGTATCTTGAGCTGTGGCTGAAGACTTTCAGATTTGGCTGAACTTGCTGTTGAAGTGAAACTTTCTGTTAAGATTACCTCTCACTGAGCAAGGCTCAGTCACTGGCTGAACTCCCGAGACCTAAATTTGGCAGCAGCTGGGTTTACAGATCACTGTGGGTACTGTGATATTGCTGCTGCTGTTGCTTTTGTGTGTTCAAAGCTTTCAAAACCATGCGAATATCAGTCTCTCCTTCATCTTGTCGTGTTCTGCTCTGGAAGCCTTGGCCTTGGTCCCAAAGAACTATGAGGCAAATGTCATCTTGCCACACTTCAAATAAAAGCAAGGAGGAAAGAAGCACATCAGTACTGCTGTGGGAGAGGAGAGGATTCCCATCTTGCTGCTGCCAGTGTGGGTTATTGTCTCCCTGGGTGGTTATTAAGGGGTCACAGGTTATTTTAGAGCCACTGGTGATGATAGGGAGGGCAAGGACAGGGCAGAAACATGTTGGATGTGCTGTACTGGGGCTGTTAGCACCAGAAGTAAGCAAAGCCGTTCATTAGCGCCCTCATTAGTGAGCCAGCACTAAGGAAGGACAGCGGCAGGGAAAAGGTCAGATCTTCCAAGAAATAATCCAAGCCTTGAGGAGGTCTGAAGCAAGCAGTGATGCTGTGAGTTCAGAGGGAAACCTGAGGTGGAGACCGGCCCCTCCAGACAGCAGTGTGGTTTGTAAAGGGCTGAGGTGGCTTCAGGCCTGACTTCTTAAATCCAGATTCAGGTGTAGCTGCTGGTGCCTTCCTGCAGAGCCACACAGAGGCATTTCGGTACCTGAGGCATGTGAGTCATTAAAAATACTCTAAAGTGGGAGGGAAGCACTTCACTGGCATCACTGCTAAAAGCTGGGTGTCTTTTGCTCATTGGCAGCTTGCTGCTCTGTCCCTGCGTGGTTCTGCCTGCAAGCTGAGGTGCTCACAGCTGGTGTGTCAAGAGCTGTCTTCTGCGGTGGCATCGTCATCTCTTGTGGGTTCCTTCCGGCTGTGGCCCATGGAGACGGAGTGTGGCAAGGGAGGGACACAGGGATCATAGAATCATGAAATGGTTTGGGTTGGAAGGGACCTCAAAGCCCAGGCAGTTCCATCCCTCTGCCATGGGCAGGGACACCTCCCACTAGGTCAGGGGGCTCAAAGCCTGGTGACAGGTCCATGGCTTGCACGCTCCAGCTGACGTGGCGTGCACGTGCTTAATGGTCAGTGCTAAAAGGAGAGACTCAGACCTTTTTAAGGATGTTCGTTACACAGAGGCGGGGAGCACTAATCTACTTCTGGTGCTAAGTAAGCTTGTTCTGGCTGACACAGGTCCTGACTGCCAAGCACACACGTGCACGCACAAGTCAAACCAAGGTGACTTCCTTCTCCTGTCAGCTGTGAGTGACCTGAAGTGCTCCAGGAAATGGGTCAAATCCACTGGTGCATGAGCTGGTCCTCTGCCACCCTGGGTGGATTAAGGCTGCTGCTTTGTGGCAGGGTGGCTGCGGAGGGAGCCCATGCTGTGGCTTGGTGGGGCTTTGGGTGTTGGAACTTCCTGGGTCACCTGTGTGCATGGGCATGGGGTGATCATAGAATCATAGTATACTCTGGGTTGGAAGGGACCTTAGAGCCCATCCAGTTTCAGCCACCCTACCATGAGCAGGGACACCTCCCACTGGATCAGGGGGCTCAATGCCTCACCCAGCCCAGCCTTGGACACCTCCAGGGATGGGATGATGTGATGGGAGGCCAGGAGATAGGGATCTGCAGTGCTGTGCAAGGGATAAATGAGGACTGCAGCCTTGGGCAGTGCTCCCTGAAGCTTTGCCTCTTGGGTTTAAAGCCTTTTTCAGTAACAAGTCCCCAGGGTGGCTTGGAAGCGCATGGCAAGCTGCGACGCCAAAGCGAGCTGCCGCTCCTGGGTGCCTTGCATTGCGGCTTGGGGAGGAGGGGGAGTGAGTGGTGCTGCTCCCAGTTCTGGGAACAAGGTCAGCCTGTGCCTGTTGTTAAAATGCAGAGGGGAGATTTCTGCCTCGTGACTTGGTGTTAGCCAATATGAGGGACGAGTGGAAATGGAAACAGATCTGTGGTTGTGGCTCTGAAAGCAATGCAGGAATCTGGCGCTGGTTCTGCTCCGGAGCAATTTCATGCAAAGAAATAAACATGTGTGATAAATTACCACAAAGAGCCTTTTATAGATTGTTTTCTGTCCTCTTTTCCTTTCAAAGAATAACAGCTGCTTCGCTCTTATTTTCTGCTGCAAACAGTGCCCTTTAGTTGGGGGGTGGAGTGGGGGGCATCTGTGTGTAGGGAATCTTCTCTGCTTGGGAATATGAGGAAAACTCAGGGCTCTGATCTTTTGTTTGTTGGAGAATGGGAGCAGAAATTTCCATATGCTTTGGACAAAGCAGGCGGTTTGAGGCTTTCCTGGAGAACATATTTTTAGTGTCTGTATAACTTCCAAATATACCCCCCGATAGGGAAAACAAAGCTCAGCTTGAACAAAAATACCATTCTCCAGTAGTCTGGTTCTCAATCCTTTAACTCTTTCTGCTGTTCTTTCAAACAGTCCTTGCAAAAAGAGGGAAACTGGGGTTGGTAATGCTACTGTAGTGTATTTTGTATAAGGATTGTCTCCTGGACAAAGCCGAAAAACTGTAAAATGATTGACAGTCAAACTCACTCTAGGGCAGATGAGAAAATAATCTGCAAGAGGAAATTGTTTTATCAGTTTAGGATTGCATACCTGCAATAAAGGACTCCAGGAAAAAAAAACAGTTATGGTATGGCAAAATTAAGTTAGTGTCTTACAGAGGAGCATAAAGTTAATAATACATTGAGTACCAGTGACCTTTAAACCGAAGGAGTAAGAGTTTGTCATTGTAGGTCTTGTAGAATCAGGACTGCCATACTAGAATGGACAGGAGATGGTGGAGGAATCCCTTCTGGCACACAGGGATAAGATGAGAATGAGGATCAGATCTATTTGGTAGCAGAAAAACAGAGCCCACTTGCTCTGTGGGTTTGATATTTTTTTTATTTTTTTTTTCCCTCCTCTGGTTCATTTTTTCCAATGCTTGCTGCTCTCAAGACAGCATGAAAAATTGCTTAGTAAATATTGTGTGTTATTTTAGTAGCTGGTCTTTAAATGAGACCTGCACAGGCATTGCCAGCGCTGGCACTCACAGTCTGGAGGTTTTCCATATGGGTATGGACTCCTTCTCCCTTTACCTCCCCTCTACACCCCCAGGTGGTCTCAGATTTCTTTTCCTCCCAAGTGTTCAGTGTTTGCAGTTTCTGCTTTGATTGTGTTGGATAAGACCTTAAATCTCCTATGTCCAGTTTTTTAAATCTGGCTGCTTACTTAGTGCCAAATAGAATTTTAGGTAATTTTGAGGCTTTCTAGGACTTCTGTCCACATTGAGGCAGGAGACTTGGTTTCCTGGCCATGACTGCTTGCTTTCAGGTCTACTTTGTCTCCATTGGCCTTCAAAGCAGGGGGGTCTGCCTGGAAGTTGTGGTCTGCTGTAGGAAAAAGGCTTTTCGTGATCTCACTTTGAGTCCAGAGGAGGCCGTGGAGATGATCCAAGGGCTGGAGCACCTCCTGTAGGAGGACAGGCTGGGAGAGCTGGGGTTGTTCAGCTGGGGAAGAGATGGCTCTGGGGAGACCTTAGAGCAGCCTCCAGTACTGGAAGGGGCTCCAGGAAAGTTGGGGAGGGGCTCTGGATCAGAGAGTGCAGGGACAGGATGAGGGGGAACGGTTTTGAGTTGAAAGAGGGGAGATTGAGATGAGAAGAAATGTTTTGCTGTGAGGGTGGGGAGGCCCTGGCCCAGGTTGCCCAGAGCAGTGGTGGCTGCCCCATCCCTGGAGGTGTTGAAGGCCAGGTTGGATGGGGCTTGGAGCCCCCTGATCCAGTGGGAGGTGTCCCTGCCCATGGCAGGGGGTGGAACTGGAAGGGCTTTGAGGTCCCTTCCAACCCAAACCATTCCATGATCTCTGGATCATGGATCTGGCCTGAGCCAAAAGGCAGCTGTTTGTGGAGCTCTTGCCCTGCTCTGAGCCCCCCAGCAGGAGCAGCTGTTTGTTGTAATTTCTGGAGGTTATTTTATGTTTGGGATATTTGGGATTAAACGGATACCCTGCGTGGTGGTGGTGAGTAGCCCTTTTGCAACCTGCCGAAGCTGTGTGGTGCAGATGTTGTTTTCTGGGGTGTGTATTCAGGCCACTGCTTCCAAGGAGGGATTTCTGTGCCTGGTAACAGACCTTTGGATCCTTTGCCATTTCCTGTCTGCAGCTCCTGAAAGCAGCCTGTTGGCAGCTCTCCCACATGCAGGGATCTGAGGGTGGGTGTGGGGATCCTTGCTGCAGAGCAGTGCGGCCTTTTCTGCCTCTGCCGCCTGTGTCTGCTCAGGGTTCACCAGCAGCATCCGGCTCGGCCCATCGCTGCTGCTGTTCCCTGGCTGGGGTTATCTGAGGACCTGGAGACCGCACTGCATAGGAAGCTCTGCAGTGAGACAGAGGGATGATAAACAGCCAGATGGATCCGAGAGTGTTCCTGCACAGGAATACTTGTGTTGTAAACACGCTGGTCCTGCCATGACACAAGCCAGATTTGCTTGCCTTATATGCTACTCCTGGGAAAGATGGATTTGTTTTTCAGCAGTGAAAGGGGAATGTGATGACAGCGTTTGCTTGCTCAGGCTCAGACTAATATTCTCCGGTTTATTTTGTTCAGCAGCACCTTTAAACAGATAAAATGCTGGTTATGCTTTCAGTCCTAGGAGGCACCCGCAGTGTCCTGCTTTGAGGTCCTCTGGGGCCGATGTGTCAGTGATGCTCAAGTGAATTTGGGGAGTAAGTGACCCAAAAAAAAGAGGTGGGTGGGAGATCTGCCTGCAGCAAAATCTCTGCCTGTTCATCGGCTGCTGAAGGTGTCTGCTGAGCTCTCTGGAGCCTACAACTTCAAAGTTTCTCCCTGTAATTTCCAGTTTGCAGCCACTGTTAGTGATGGAAACTTGTTCACTTCTGGCTGTTTAGAAAAACAGGGACTTCTTTCCAGGAGAATAGGAAGGTTTGACTGCTCTTTGTGCCTTCTCTACTCTGCTTTTGGGTCCTGAGTGTCAGGAGGAGCTGGAGAGCCAGCCTGTGAGTGCTTTTGCTATTGAGGTGACAGAAGTGGCTGCTGTGAGTTGCTTCCAGCTGCCCCTGCCGAGAGCTTTGTTTTCCCAACAGATCCTTGCAGAACCAGCCTGGTCTGCTCTCAGCAATGCCCTCACACCTGATAGGAGCCAGGCAGGGAAGTGGGGTGGGGGGGGGCAGGAATAGCAACGTGAGGTGCTGCTGCCTGCTTTTTGCTGTAGAGTTCAGCAGCTTCATAGCTGCACCAGGCAATACAGCCTTGACTATCTAGTGCTTGGGATTGCCTTCCTGCGCCGAGCTAGTGTGCTCAGGCAGCTGAGCTATCCGGCTGAAGGAGAAATGACCAGCTCTGTCTCCTCTCAGAGAGAGTCTGCTCTCACAGAAGGAACCAGGGACCTAGCTAGAAATTAAAATGCAAGCAGAAACCCAATTTGTGTTTGTCTCTATCCCTTCTTGTTACAACAAGAACTTTCTGGTCTGCTGCAAAGATTTGGGTGCTGACCCAAAGTGTGTTGTAAACACACCTGGCAGTTCAAGGTGTTGCAAGGCGTGTTAAAGACTCTGCAGCTTGAGTCTAACAGCTTTTGACTAAAAAGAGGGTGATATGGGGAGAACTTTTTGGAGAGGAAAAGCATTGGTGGCTACAGACTTGGTGCAAGGAACTTCTGAAGGAAGCACAAGGGCTGGAGCAAATGCTCCTGTGCTGAAAGTGACCAATGCAAAGTATGCTGTCAATCTGGAAAGAAGCAGTGTCATTAAGCACATAAATCTTGCATTGTAGATGCTCCCTGACACTGGAGACACCAATGCAGCCTGCAGAGCAGTATCCTGAAGAGCTAAGTCATTCTTGAGTTCATACTGGCTGCTTCAGATTCTGGCATCCAGAAGTCTTAATCCTAAAAGCCAGATTTATGTCTGCCATTAGCTCTGTATCTTCTCAGGAAAGCCTCCTTCCCTTTTCTTTCCTTCTCTTGGCTGCAGCCTGTTTCAACAAATTTTTCTTTCCGTAGCTGCCCAACATGTTTGGCGACCTCCGTTCCACGTTCATTGCTCTGATGATTGGTTCCTATGCTTCATCTGCTGTGACTTTTCCAGGAATCAAGGTGAGATCGGGGGATTGTGACTCATGACTGGTGTTGTGCTGGGGATTTTGCACCATTTAGCAATAATGTGGCAAGAAAGAGGGACTATTTGTTAAAGCACTGTTTTAGAGATATGCAAGATTCGGTTCCTCTGTGTTAAAGACTTCCCAAGTGACTGCCTCAAGAACTTGAAAAATACTGCAATGAGTCTGTTTGCTAATACAGTGAAATTTTAAAGGGATTAAGTAAAAGTGAAGAACCTTTCCTATGAAAGATTGCTTTTTTAAAAGGGGTGTGTGTGTGTGTGTGTATATATATATATATATATGTATGTATTTTTGGTACACGTGTGTATTTAATCCGTGATTGGCTTTGAACAGAGCTCAGAGCTTGCAAACAGCACTGAAGGGACAGAAGAGATGGTCCCTTGGGCTGCCTAGGTGGATTCTGGTGGTTCTGAGCCAGAGATGTTTCATTGAAGAGTTAGCATACAGACGATATAGTACAGATAAGGCAGTCAGTCTCAAGGTTTTAGGGAAGTTCCTGCTGGCTTTCTGAGGAGAAGGTCCTAGATGGGAACTTTTGGCAGTCATCTGCAGTACAGCTGTTCCACCTGGAGGTCCTGTTGTTGCTAGAGCTGCTGTTAAAGATGTGCATGTACATCTCTTTCCAAGCCTGCATGTCACAAAACTGTTACCTCTTGAGTTAAACCCATTTTAAATGCAGCATGTTTTTTCTTTCCCACAGCTTCCTTTCAGATCTCATTCAAAGAATATTGAAGTATCTTTTTTGCTCTTACAGCCAAAACCATATTCCCTTGTGATTTCCAGGTTATATATGACTTTGGGGTCTCCTTCATCCTTATTCTGCTTGTCTGGGCAAGTTGTGCAGGACTAGTTTTCCTCAACTGTTTCTTCAACTGGCCACTGGAGCCCTTCCCAGGACCGGAAGACATGGACTACTCGTAAGTGTCTTCTAGGCTGGCCTTGGGGGCTAACCTCATTCTTAATCCTCTAGAAAGTGCTGGCACAGCTAATTTAAAGGAGTGGACAGGGAACTTCCTCATGTGTTTATTGCTCCTATTCCTTCTTAGGCTGAGGATTTACGTCTGCCATTAGCTTTGTCTTGACTGGTGAATATCTGTGGAAAGTTAAACTTTCCAACTTGTAGGAATTATGAAGGAAAATGATCTGCCAGCAGTCATAAGTACTTTTATATTGACCTGTACCAAATTGGTCCAGGGGAAGTATGGTTCTGTGCTCTGGATCCAGGCCATTTGTGTATGTGTTGGTGAAAAGTAGTGCCTTGAAACCACACGTAGCCTTCGTCTCCTGCAACTTTGCTGCCTCTGATTCCCCATCCTGTGTTGCAGCTGTCATGCTCTTTACTGCCCAACAGGGTGAAAATAAAGTTCAGCTGGCTGGGATTTGACCACAAAATCACTGGGAAGCAGTTTTACAAGCAAGTAACAACTGTGGGGCGCCGTCTCAGTGTGGGGAGCTCCATGAAGGGCCCCAAGGAGCCAACAGCCTTGCAAGAGAACAACAAGCTCTGTCTGTCTACGGTTGACCTAGAAGTGAAGTGCCAGCCTGACAATACAGGTGTGGTTCCACTAGTGCCCCAGGGATGCTTGTGCTGGCACAAAGCCATCGGCCTCTCTGCTCTGCCCCAGACCTGTTTATGAGATAGCGATACGTGATCCATGTGTTGCCAGGGCCACGTGCCAGCCACCATTATTTAAATACGGGTTCAGTTATATAAGGAATCCTGTCCTTATATACATGCCTAAATACACCATCTGTTATTGCCAGTGGTGGGGACACCAGCATGGGTAACTGGTATGGACAGTGCAGTTGGTCACTGCTGTCTTAGTTAGACTGTTGCCTGACTCCGGGTTATGGGAAAGCAAACGGCTTTAAGCTTCCTTTTGCTCTATTCCATAGAATTAGGTGAGTCTTCCTTCCAAACTCCAAGCAACTATAGCTGTTCATTATGGAAGTTTGTAAGGAACCAGGTAAAGGTGAACTCCTTGGAGCTGCCACTGGCACGCAGTGTTGGAATGACTAGTTAGGAGAAGACTGCTAACCCAGAGGCCAAAGCCTCTTCCGAAACTGGATGTGTTTACGAAGGTGTGTTGCCTTTTTCAGAGACTGTTATTCCTTCTGCAGCTTCTCCCTCCTTCATGAAGAGTGTCTTCAGTCCTATCTTGCTGCTCAGTCTTATCACCATGTGTGTCACTCAGCTACGGCTCATCTTCTACATGGGGGCCATGAATACCATCCTCGAGTTTCTGTCTGGAGATGAAGATCAAGGTAGGGTGACCTGAAGACTTTCTTCTGTTTCCTTGGAACTGGTACCTGACCCAGACTTAGTTCTTGGAAGTGGCCAGTGAGCCTGATTACTCAGCAGATACACCGTGTATGGTAATTAGTTGTGTCCGAGTGCAGCTGACAGCTGCTGGTAGGGTCTAGCGGAGGGCTGGACCTGGCCCAGGACAGAGGGGCAGTGAGGTAGACTCTTGAATGTCAAGCTAATTTTAGCCTAGTGTCTGTTAAATTCTATTCCCTGTTATTTCCCCAGATGGGTTGTTGAAAGTAGCCTCTCAAGATAGACCGCGATAATTTTTTTTATATATTGGAAAACCTATTTCATCGGGTATTTGCTTTGCTTATCCTAAGCAAGCACAAAGTCCAGAGCAGCTGACTCTCATGCGTAATGGTTGGACTGGGTGTCTGAGCCCAGCAGCCGCGGGTGGGAGAAGTGAAGTCATAGCTGTTTTGTGCAGCTCTGTGTGCTGGGGAGGCTCGGGGCTGCTCGGGTGCTGCACTCCCTGTATTTATAGCTCTGATTCAGTGCATGGAGCAAACAGGAAAGAGTACATTCGTTTACCCAGGATTGCAAAACAAGACTTAGCCTTTTTTTTTTGTTTGTCCTTTGTAGTAAGATCCAGTTTGAACTTGTTAAATCTGGATTGCATGAAGCTGATAAATCAAGAGGCACTCCTCTGAAAACAGGAGTGAGCTCTGGGGGAGGGAAGGAAACTTGGGAAACTCCAAGTGCCCTGGCATTCCTTGAATTACTTTGTTTCTTGAGCGTTTGACAGCCTGCAGCTCTTTATCTCCTGGCTCAAGAGCCAGTTTAGACATTAAAGAGTAAACAGGACAAACTTCACACTGCCTACCTTGCCCAACACAGCTGAGTTTTCTGCTTACCTTGTAATTCTTTCACACTGATGTTTTTTTTCCTTTCTTTTTACCCTGAATTTCTCTTTCATTTTATTTCTTCCACTTCCCTCCTTGGTATTTTAGAAATAATACTCAGCCAGATCAAGCTCCATTTATAAAAAACGGATTGTGCCCCTTGGGTTTGTCACAGTTTTATTATTCCATCTTCATGATTTCTTCTCGTTTTCCCCCTCCTCCCCACACTGTAGCCTGGGCTGGCAGTGCCAGATGCTGTCTTGGTGTTTCCATGGCATCAACAAAACAGTGGTATTGTCTGGTCTCAGCAGTGTCAGGCTGCAAGAGCAGTTCCAAGAAACGTGCAGCCCTCTGGAAATGTAATCTGTGCAGATCAGGAGAGGCTGGGATGCTGCTCCCTTGGATTCCTCATTCTTGCAGTTATTTACTTGTCCAATTTGTTCAGAGAGCTCCCTCCTCCTACAACTGCTCTCAGGAGCACTGAGCGAGGAAAGGAGAGAGTTGAGTCAATCCCACAGGTGTTATGGTCAAAGAAAACTTAAATATTCTTGAGATCAGAAATGGAGAGAAGGCTGTGGGGAAAATATTTTAGATGGGGAATAAAGTCTTTAAGTTGCAGTGAGGCACTCTGTCCTTGAAAGTCCTGTTTCCTGGGCAGGTTTTGGTGACTTAGAACTGTCATGAAACCTAGAGGTGGAAAAAGCAGACAGCGTGTGGCTACTTATCTTCTGAAAACCTGCAAGAAGTGGAGGAGAAGCTGAGGAGTTCAGTAACCGTGTAACTGACTGTGTAACTGTGCTGTATGTAGGAAGGCAGGGGAGAGTAGACTTGTGTCTAGAGCTGAAAATTTGGCTACATCTTTCATAAATTGTCACCTTACTTTCAAATGTGGCAACACTTGGAGACCTTGGGCAGAATCGGGGTGGGCTGGAAAACTCAGCTGTATGAGGTGCTTACTCAGGATAGTTTTAAGAGAAAGACCTGTAGAACAGTGGATGAAAAGGGTTGGGCCCATGTGTGCAGCTGTTGTTGGCTCTATCCAGGCTTCTACTTCTGCTGGTATTTGCTAGGTATTCTTCTCTTTTTCTCCTCCTCAGGAAATAATGTTTCCTAAGAAGAGGAGGCCCCGTTTAGTAGCAGCTCCCATTTCTCCTTCTCTTGCTGACCCTATAAATCTCATTCCCTGCTTCAAGTTGGCTTCTGCTCTTGCTGTTTAGAGCCCAAGATTAAGTGTACAGAATAGCATGGAGAGGCAAAACATGACAGCATGGCTTACTTCTTACCCTCTAATAAAAAATAACTGGACAGCAGCAAATCAGCTCCAGGAGTGCTTGTGGAAGGTGATGCCACCTGTTTCTCTTGGCCACAGCGATTTCTATAATGAGATGGGATGTGGGGCTGCTTCAGGGCTTGCCTTTCTGGAAGTAATGAGGGCACGAATGCTAGATTGGAGGTTGGAGTTGGAAGTTTCTCTTGGTTCCTTTGCCAGCAACTGGAGCCAGGAAAGTATAATCAGGTGCTGCGCCTGGGCACGGCAATGCAGCCCTGCTGGGGTTTGCTGCAACTGCATAGGAGAGAAAGGCTTGTTGGAAACTTCTCCCCATTACCAAGCTGATTTTGGTGTAAGTCCTGGCTTTGCTGCTTTGGCTAGATCTAGAGATGCACTGGGAGAGACAAACTGAAATTCTTTTTTATTATATTCTGCTTAGTGCTGTAACTTCTAAGCACTCTGTGCTGAGATGGGCAGTTTGAGTTACATCCTTCTTTCAGAGCTGTGGTGCACCGTGACTCACCAGCCCTACTGTGTGATGCCTACAAATCCATCACGTGGGCTGCAGAGCGGAAGTGGAAAAAACATTTTGGGGCGAGGGAACTGTTCAGTAACAGGAGGGGACAGTTTCTTCTAAGTTGCTGGTATCAGCTTTCCCTTAGCAACCCACGTAGACACTTTGTCCATCTTTAACACATGGGGAATCTTCATCAGTTTTGAGTTAAGTTTTTAAAGATTGCTCACAAATGCTGTGGGGTTCTTTTTGTTGCTTAATCTCCCCTGCACCTCCCTCTAAACTTGTCTATTCAGCACAAAATTGGTTAGTCCTCACCTTCCCAGTCTGGCTTGTCCTTGCTGGAGCTTCCCAGCTGGAGGAGATGCAGATGGAGCTCCCAGCAAGTCAGGAGAGGAGATGACTAAGGCAGGGTTGGCTGTGCAGGATATTGCTTGTAAGAATTTTCCCTGCTGGTCCTAGCCAGAAGAAATGTCACTGGTGCTAAGCAGTTGCTGGGTCCTGTTCCTGGAGTCCTACCCGCTGCTGGGCTCTGAAAATACTAGAGCAGGACCAGAATGGTCAAAGCGGGAGGCATGACATTAGCCTGTTTGGAGACTCAAATTTAGGAGTTGGGCTAAATGATGAGGTGGGACTTCAATGTCCCAGTTCCTTCAGCCATGCCTGTTAGCCTGCAAGTATGTGGGAACTGAGCTCTTGATCAGAGAGTGATCAATGGAGAGGAACAGTTTATTTTCTATCATCTACTTTTCTGTTGCTGCTGTGGTACCACTTGAACCAACAACTTTTTTTAATTTTTTTTTTTTTTTTTTCCTTTTTTCCCCCTGCAGTGGCTCTCTACACTTCTATTTTTGGGGTACTGCAACTGCTGTGCTTGCTGACAGCACCTGTGATCGGGTACATCATGGACTGGCGGCTGAAAGAATGCGATGATGGCTCAGAAGAGAATGAGGAGAGCAACGCTGAGCAGTGCGTAGTGTGTGCCACACGGGACATGCAGCCACGTAGCAGGCCCCTTCTGCTCTGCATAATGTGCTTTGTGGTGAAAGACTGGAGGAAACATTGGTTCTGCAGTGTAGAAAAGAAAGCCTGAAGGAAGACTTGATAATTGCAAAGGAAAGGAACAAACTATCTTCCATGTCCACTAAGATCAGTCAAGAAGAACAAATGTAAATTGTAGCAGGGGATGCTCAGACTTCCCTTCTAGCCTAACAGTAAGATTAACACACTGAAATTATTGCCCAGTTGTTCCTCAGCTTCCATTGATGGAGATCCCAGCACCTCCTTAGGCAGAACGCTAGCCAAACTGGTTTAGATAGAGTTGATGGGATACATGGAGAATCTTGCTGTGGGTTCCAGTAGCTGCTGCTTTTTGTAACATAGGTTTTGCTATCCTTCCAGAAGTGACAAGAAAAAGAAAAAGCGTGATCGTCAGATCCAGAAAATCACCAATGCCACCAATGCCTTTGCATTCACAAATGTCCTGCTGGTTGGATTTGGAATCACCTGTCTTATTCCTAACCTACCGTTGCAGGTGAATAGCTGAAACAGGGTGGGTGTGCTGGAGGGGCTGGCAGCATGGGTCCTTGGGCAATGACAGGCAGGACAGTGCCAGGAGGTCCTGCAAGCCAGCAGAACCAGCTGGAGGGCTTTCTGGCACTGCTGGGAGACTTCTATACTGCTTCAGGAACCCCAGTCTTAGAGTGGAAACAAATAATACCCTGCAGTTTACATCTCTTCAGAGAACCTAAGGAAGCAGCTGTAGTTAAAATGTCAGAGTTGATCTACAATTTATTCTCACTTAGAAGTTTCTGCAGCTGAGCTCCGTAACAGCAAATGCTTTCCTACTGAGATCCTTTCAGCACTGCCTCTGCATTTAACCTGGACTCAATTGAAGCTGCTGATGGTCAAAAATTGCTGTGAGAAGCATGACACTGATATATCCAGCAGGTTATTTCTGCATCAAATGCTATGCCCAGTGGTACCCATGGGATTATAAACCTGTTAAGGTATTTATTTTGTGGCACCACCTGGTTTTGGTAGAGAATTTCAGTGATTTTAATGCTATTCTTAAACATGCCTTGATGACAAACAGATAGAGTTTGCTCAAACTTGCATATTGTCTGCAATAACTTGTGGGAAATCAGCTAAATCAGCTAAAAAGGCAATAAAAAAGCACTGTGACCCTGGCCACAAGTTGCTGGGAACATGTCCTTGCAACAATGCTGTCTACAAATGAGGTGGTTCTTGTGTTTGGTTAACCTCACGGGGCACTACATGTTGGCCTTTGCGAAGTAAGGAAAAACTGTCTGTTAGAGATGAGTGCAGTTTCTCCCCTTGTGCTGCTCTTCAGCTTTTGGCTCTGCGTTCCTCAGGCCTCCCTGCTCTGTACTAGAACAGCTTTTTCTGCTTCTCTTTCCAGATTCTTTCCTTCATTTTGCACACAATTGTGAGAGGATTCATCCACTCGGCTGTCGGAGGCCTCTACGCAGCTGTGTAAGTGTCTGCTTACCCATAATATGTGGTTGGCCAGGTAAACTGCTTTGGGATTATAAGCTGTCCAGGTGAGAAGGAGATCAGGAAGTGAAGTCTCCATGGTCAAAGGGGAAAAAATGATGCAACTCGTTTCCTCAGTCACCACTGGATATGATGGAAGGTGGACATGAGTCCTAGCTGGTGCTTTCCTTGTTTAGAAACAGCTGACCCCTGTGGCACAGCTACTGTGAAGACAGGCACAGCTATGTACGGGCCTCAGGTGAGATGAGGCCGTTGACACCAAGGTTATATAGTAAAAACTCAAGGGTTTTTTTGTCTTATAATGAGTAGCTATGTGCTTGTATCCAGGTGAAACATTAACATAATTGAATACATTGCTACTGGTCTGCTCTGAGATGCCATTGGTGAAGCATTGCTCAAGATACCATTAGTGATGCCTTTCCCAGGACAGATCATCCATCCTGTTCTCTAATTTATCAAAATGATCGATAGCTGAATTTAAATAGTCTCTTCCTTATTAAGCAATGGTCTTGATTTTGAAAACAGGTCTGCTCCTCTGTCCTGAGCTGTTGGACACTTATCTGTCAGAGAATCACAGAAATGCTGAGGTCAGAAGGGACCTCTTGAGACTGTCTGGTCCAACCCTCATGCTCAAGCAGGGTCAGCTACAATAGGCTGTCTGGGACTGTCCAGCTCAGTGTTGAATATCTCCGTGAATGGAGACTCCACCACTCCACAGACACCTTTTGTCAAAGGGTTTGGCCCCAGTGTCTGGGGAATCCAGACTAGAAAACCCATCTAAGACTGCTTCAGAAATACATACATCTTTTGCTTGCAGCTGCCAGCAAACTAAAGATTTTGATCTTGGGCAAAGTAAATGCCTGTTGCTATACACATCAGCTTGCTTGTAAACTAACCCTGTTTGACCATTGGAACTCTCTGGAACTTCCTGGAGTGAAGTATTTTTGCTTTGAATGTGACTTCTTTGAATATTTGAAGGTTTGGACCCACTTCTTTCTTTCCAAGCTTAGTTTATCCTGACCTCTTGAACACTGCTAAGTCATGGAAAGAGAAAATTAGGCTGATACTGAAATTTAATTTTTCTTTAGTGCTATCTGATATTCAGCACTTTCCAATCAATAGTATTGTGTTTGAAAGAGGATCAGACTTGTCCTCTAAAAAGGAAAACACGTACTAACCTGTTGTGCAGGTTTCACTCACTTCTAAAGGGAGCAAATTGTTATGACCAGATGAAAATGATTGCTCAGCCGCAAATGCTGTCATCTGGATAAACAGGCCCTGCTTTTAACTTGTAAATATCAACACACTTCTCCCTTTGCAATAGGAACAGTAGTTGTATAAGCACTTCCACCTGCCTACAGTACAGCTGCACAACAAAACAAGTGCTGGATCTGGTACTTATGTTTGAAAGCTCAGCATGAGAATAGTCTGGAGAGGAAGGCTACAGCCTTGTCACCAGCTGCACCCTGCTCTGGAGAACACTGGGTACCATAGGTATAGCTAAATACACCACAGCAAGAGTTCTACATAAGTCTGGGAGAGAGAAGTTTGTCTGTCCTGGGACTGTGCTCTCTTGTGTTAGGTGACTGGGAACGTGATCTGATCTGGGTGATGTGAACTTTCAAGGTGATGTATAATAATGCTATTGCTTTCTCTGTTGACAGATACCCCTCTACTCAGTTTGGCAGCTTGACAGGGTTGCAGTCGTTGATCAGTGCCCTTTTTGCTCTCCTGCAGCAGCCTCTTTTTATGGCATTGACAGGACCTTTGGAAGGAGACCCTCTCTGGGCAAGTTCTTAAATTTATTGGGGAGGCTTTGTGGTTAAGATGATTTCTGACTCATGTCTTTGAAAACAAAAGGACTCCTCTGTGTGAACCAAGGTTAAAAGCAGCTGGAATTTTACATGTCCTTCAGTCTGCTGTTACCTTGGTGCTGCTAAGGAAAGCCTTCCCTGTGTGAGTAATGATTCCCTGGGAGGGAAAGTCATTAACCCTTATGCTGGTGTGTGGAAAGGGAGGCAGGGAGAAGGCTGTATGAGTGCTTCCTGCTAACATTTTGTGTGGCAAGTCAAAATCTATCAGGTAAACATGGGTGAATTTGCGTGGCCCTAAAATGCAGCAGAAATACTCTGTTCCCTTGAGACCTATTATCTCCAATTACCAGTAAGTTTTGGGTTGCCAATGCTAATGTCCAAAAATCCAAATGGCTCTTGAGGGCTGGGCTACTGTGGTGACTTAATGTGGGGTCTGTCCAGGCAGCTCATTAAAATTATGATGTGAGTGGTCTTGGGGAGAATCCTGGTCTCGAAGCTACAGCAGCCTGTTGCTCTTCAGTTAGTTAGCAAACTGTAAAACAACTGCAGCTTAAACAGCCCTGCTTGTTCCATGGAAGAAGACTCCTGCTGCCATGGTCCAGAGCAACAAATTCTTGTAGGTTTTACCTTATTTGTGTGGTGCTCTGGGCACAGGAGTGTAAATGTAAATACAGTGGAGGTTGTTGCCAATACATCTGGCAGGGCATCTCCTGGTTTGCCCGCAGCTGAGTGATGTGGGCTGGGTTCTGACACTTCAACATGTGTGACTGGATTGTCTTCCTATCCTGCCTAATTTTGTTTTGTCTTTTTCCCTGCAGGTCAACGTTGGCTTGCTTGGTGTGAGCCTCCTGGGTTTTTGCCTTCCAATCTACCTGGTCTGCTACAGACGCAGGCTAGAGAGAGAAAAAAAACAGAAGATGGATGATGCCAAACTGTTCTTCAAAATCAACGGCACTCCCAACGAGGAAGCCTTTGTTTAAACTGGTGCTTCAGATACAGCGTCCCCTGTACAAGTTCCAACCACAGCCATGGGTTCTACCTGTGGTGTCAGCCAGGCTTTTTCTCTCCTGGCTCTGCCAGTCTTTGCTTATCATTGCAGTGAGGGCTGGACATTATGACTGAGTTTTCCTCAGATATGTGGCAGGAGGAGACTTCCCACTCCTTACTGCAGAACACAGGACACTTTTTTCCTTTTTATAAAGGCCACGCAGATATTGTGTCTTAAATTATCCCCTGATCACACTCTCCAGCAGCAGAGTCTCTGCATAGGAAATTGGGGAGAGAAGGAATAGAAGGATGGGGGAAGAGGGAAGAAAGACCGTAATTTGAGCTGGCAAATGTAAGACTGAAGTCTCTTTTCTCCCCCTCTTCCCCCAACCTTGGCTGACATTGTCTCGGATGCAAGCTGCACTCTCCTCACTCCCTGAGGTTTCGTAATGGTCTTTCTGCTTGATATGTAGCTTGACCTAATGGTTTTAATGTCTACCCAGACATACCCCAGACTGGTTCTGAGGCAGGGAAGGGATTTTTACTCCTATGTGTATGAGCACAGCTTCAGTGAATTGCTAAATGTTGACTGCTAGCACTGACAGCTCCCAAACCTTTTATTACTGCAAATGACACAGACTGTGAGCAATGGATCTGCCTTCCATACTGAAATGAAGAGCCTAGTGGACTGCTTGGTCCTAGACCAAGCCTTCAAGGGCCTGGAATTCCTTCTCTTCCTGGCCCACAAGCCACCTGTACGTGTTTTAAACTGTCTGCAGTCCTGGAACCTCTGAGATAGGAATTGGATCATGTTTACCGATGAAGTGCTTTGAGACTTGTTGCCTTTTTGCCTCTTCCCTCCAACATGACACTGGGAGGGGAGCAGCAGCATGATTTTAGTAAAGCGGGGAAGCTTCGTGAAGTTTTGAGGCTCCAAACACCTTGGTGTTCACATGTCATGAGCTGACTTGCTGTTGAAAAGAATCAAGAGTGCACAACACTCCTTTGTGTCTGGTACCTGGATCCTATGGACATATGGCAGGCTGGCGTGGTGATGTAATCCTTCCTTCAGCCATAGCTTATTCACATTGTTCTGAGAATAGCCCTCAGGCTGCTGGATACCAGGTTACTGTGACTGACCAAAAAGCTGCTGGTTTGGCTGTATTAAGAGCCTTTTACAATGTTGCTCTGTCTGGACAGAGTATGTGGTGATTGATTGTATGGTGAAGCTGACTTAGAGCAATACGTGTGGGTAAAGGTGCCCCAGGCCTGTTCAACACAAAGGGAATACAAAGGGAATTCTTAACCTGCTTATTTTCATAGAGGTTTTCCTAAGTCTTGTCTAAAGCTGACTTTTCTGCCCTTAACCTCTTGAGGTTGGTAGCTCAGCCTCTGTAGCCTTGAGGTGAGCATTAACCACCGTACCATTTGGACCTGCTCACAGTAGGACTGTGCAGCGTTGAGGATGAAGCTCACCAGCATACACGCTGGGTTGGGCTAGCGGCTGCAGGAAGCTTGTGGGCAGAAATAAAACAGTTATGAAGATGTAGTGGTGGTGCTTTCTGTGGCAACTACTACATTACTGCAAAGCCTAGCAGGGGGTAAGTCATCCCACTTCTATTATGTCTGTTCTGACCAGTACGAGGCTCAAACACTGCCCTGTTAGCTCTGAGCTGGGGATTAGAAACAACAGTGCACCCGGACCTCCCTTTGAGAAATTACCTGGAAACTGGCCGTTAACTCCTTTCCTCACGCTTTGAAGCTTGCAGATGCTCAGCCCAGCCAGGCCTTCACCTTCCCTCAGTAGCAGGCTGGGTGACCTCTCGCACTGCTCCTGGCAGGCTGGCTGGAAGCCTTGTGGAATCCCTGGCTGGTGGCCTTGCCAGCAGCTGCAGAAGCAGCATGTGGGATGGCAGCGCCATCTCGAGTCGCTGCCCCCAGCCAGCCTCCTGCGGGCCGGTGCTCTGCTCCACGGTACCATCTGATCTTCAGTCTCTCATTTGAAAATGACTTGCCAGCCAACACTTGAGTGTTTTACACATTTGTGGAAATTTTTTTCATGTTGTTGCCTTTATTAAATGTTTGTTCTTGGACAGCCTTATTGCCTGCTGTCAACTCTTCAGTCTTCTGGAACTTCTCATTTTGTGTTGGTCTCTAGCTTTGGTGATTTAGTGACCTTCCCGGCTTTTCTTTCTTTTGTGTTAAGCAATAATTAAGGGGGCAGAGTTTTGATTCATTTTCCTGTTCACCTGGCATTGTCTCAAGGAGATAGTCAGAGTCTCACCAGCAGTAGTACTGCTTGCCTGGATTCCAGAGGGCTTTCTGCCGATCTCTGCATTTCATAATATTATATGCACTCATAAATATTTTGAGGAGGTGATTCCTGCTCTTGATCCAAGATGTTTGTGATGTGACAATGACAGATTATCTTTAGTGTAGCTCAGGCAAGTGAGTGTCTGAGCCATAGTCCTCGGACTTGTGTCTTAAAATAGAGGCATCTAGTGGAGGGTGCCTGTGTGTTAAGTCAGCATTACTTCCACCTCAGTTTCAGAACACTTAATCTGATAGCTTCCATTCTTATGCCACTCGAATTCCTGATATAAATGTCCTTGCAAAATAATGGAATATGGAAAGTGGCATATTTTCATGAAGTCGCAGTGGAGATGCTGCTGCCTTTGCAGTATGTGCAGCTAAATTAAACAACTCCCTTTCATTTCTGCCGCCTACCTCCCTACTGCAGTTCCTTGTTCCTGCCCTTTGTTAGTTGTGCCCTCTAATGCAGTTTCATCTGATGAAATGGTGGATCTGTGTGCCCACTACATCTGTTGCTGTGCTGTGATGTTCAGAAGCTGCTGGTCAGCTGTGAGGAACAGAGCTTATGCCTTGAGTCACAGTGACAGGCTCTGTTTGCAGCTGGGGAGCAAAGTGTGCCTTTGGCTGGCAGTCACCAGGACTAGTGGGTACACAATGACGTTTTAGCTGTTCGGGGTTGAAGAGACAAGTGGGAGTGCTTTTTCCTGCAGTGCAAAATCAAACTGTAGAATTCATTGCTGCCGAATATAGTGGGGAAGAGAAGCATAACTGTATATAAAAAAAGGGGCTGGTTAAACAATGGTCTGATGCATCCACTAACTCAGGGAGATTTTAAGTTGCTGTAAATAAGAAAGTTATGCCAAGGAACGTTTACTTTTCTATATGCTTTCTTAAAACTTAGTCAAAGATGGAGAAAATACATGCTGAACTAGGTGAAACACTGGAAAGATTTAGTGGAGTTTAATTTACTCTGGCAGTTGTGAACTAAACTAATTTTAAAAGCAGTCCCAAATTTATCTATCAAAAAACCTGTATCTGCATGCAAGATGTGCAAATACTCTACTGACCGTGGTGTAACTGCTCAAATGCTGCACCTCCAGTGGGGTGAGCCCCCAGAGGACAGAGCATTCTGGCTTCAGCCTCTCCTAACTGTTGTCTTGCACAGTCCCAGAACAAATACCACTAGGATGGTGCTGTTATATGTGATTGTTCATGGGCAGTTTGCCTCATTCTCTGATGCTTATGGAAATGTAATTGTGGATTACTTATGTTTGGAGCGGGGAAACAGCATTGCTGCTTTCTGGCCAAGGGATGCAAGACCAAGAAAATTCCTGGTGCACTCTATGTGCATGAGCCACCTTGTGGAAAAAATTAATAGGCCACCAAAGAGTGGACAGCCACATCAATTTAAATCAATAATGCTCTTACCTGTACAGCTCAAGTACAGGCCGATGTGTTTAACAACTTTCATAATTCCTAAATGCTTGGATTTGTAGTTTGTTTGTTTTTAATGCCCATTGTACCCCCTCACCATCATCCATACGAGAAGTAAAAGGAGGGTGGTCCTGGGAAAGACCTCATCTCCTTATAGAGGCATCCCCAGCTGAATGTAGTAAAGCCGAAACCTGATCTGTGAGTACCTGCTGGTTTGTAGGAGTATTTGGAGCCAAGGGTGTTCCTGTGTAAAGGTGACTGCACCTTCTGGAAACACTGCTCCTGGCCTCTGCACGCTTTCATGTGCATTTAATGTGCATCCATATTTTAAAAAATTAACAGAGTGGGGAAGGGAGGGTGCCAGCTCTTTCCTTTCACTGATGTGCCAGTACCTAAGCCCCACTGACCCAGTCTTCATAGCACTAATGCGGTGATGCTATCAAGAGTAGCAGAGAAAATCTGTGCTGTTTTGCTCAATAGACACTTAAAACTTTATTCAGTTACTGTCATGGAGTATCTGGATCCATGAGATGAAACTGGACACAGCTGTCTGCAAAAAAAGAGCAAGTCTTGCTGAGACTCCAGCTTAACTGCAGTGCTGCTACAGCGATTGAAATGTTCAGCTCCCACAACAAAGCCCAGCTTCTTCACGCTCCATCTACAAAGGAAAAGTGTAGGATAATGAGATTTTAACGAAGTCAGTAAATCACTAAAATGTTTTAAAGTAGGAGATTTCCCTCTTGAAAGGCTGATGAATTTGGAAAATATGCTACAAAGTATAAAGCAGACACTGTAGGGTAAAATTAAAGAAATCTTTAAAACTACACGTTTTGTTACTTTTTTTTCCTCCTTTGAGTCTTCTCTGCATCTACAGAGCTTTTGGTATTCCCTGTTTCACAGTTTAGAAGTGGAAATTCATAATGGAAACTAGTATTAGGGTAGGATTCCTGATGGGAAGGGACTGGGGGTTTTAATTTCTTTTTTAAAAAGCCACTTCTGATTTCAGTTTCACCATGTTATCTCCTCTGGAATAGCTGAAAAAATGATGTGTTCTATAGATGCATTCTTACATGTTAATTATAAACCCTAAAGGTCCTTGTTTTTTCACCTGTGCTGCTGCTCAGCTTGTCTGCACAATCTGTTTTTATCGTATCCTGTGCTCCGTGTTATTGTCTTTCCTACTTCTGCTCATCACTTCCTCAGCCTGCCCCTCTCACTTCCTTTTTATTCCTGGGACAATACACTTTCAGAAAGTTGCCTCTGTTTCACCTGACAGCATTTGCCTCCCCTGCCTCCACCTGGTCACAAACATGTTTGCAATGTTTGTCAAAGTTGAATTGTAAGCTCCTTGGGGCAGGCCTGTGTCATCTTTTCTGTGTTTGTAAGGTGATGTGCACTCTTGCAGTACTATCTAAAAATAAATGTGGTATTTAGTTAATCAGTTTTTCTTTTGAGGCCAAACATAATAAAGGTATTGCTTGGTTCCTAACAAGACTGTGTAAGCATGAATGCTTTACATGGTGTTGTCTGCCACATAGGATGATGCATGTTGAGTGATTCCTTGGATGCTTCTTCTCTAGGTCATTTATCTTTAGTGGAGAACAAAATACTAATCCCTTAAAAAAAATACTAGTAGGATGAGAAAGGAGTCAGGCTCCATTAACTGGTATCAAAGAATGAAAGATTAACAACTGTGGCCTTAGCCAGGAATGCTGCAGAAGAGATGTAGGGTCTCTGTAGGAAAGCCGCATATCTCACAAGCTTGAGCTTGCTGATGCTCAATATGTGATGGTTTACGTTTCCCATCAAATACAGTCCTTGCTCTGTGGCTCCAGTGTCATAGCAGCAGAACTGGTGCTCTTCAGCTGTGTTTTATTGATTATAGGTCACGTAAAAGGGTGTTTTTACAATTGTCTTCTAATAAATATCTGAGGTTATTAAGGCCAAGTGTGGTTTGGGTGGCTGCTGCTCAGAAATAGCACTGTAAATGGCACAGGGCTTGACAGCAGTGTGGATCATCAGCTGGCAATGAGCTGGAGACCTGTTCCCAGGAGAGAGATTCACCCTCCTTGAGTGCAGCTGTGACTGATACACCATTTGCATTAATATCTACACTGTTTGTCAGCTGAATGGAAATGGAACTCTGGATGATAAGCTGAGGGGAAACACTGGGGAAGATGGTGAAGGAAATGATGAGGAAAACTGGATGAAATACAGAGGGGAAATGCTGAGGAAAACCCTGGGAGGAAACACTGAGGAGAAATGCTGCAGGGGGAACTTTTTACAAGGTTGTGTAGTGATAGGACAACAGAGAATGGCTTTACAGTGGAAGGGGAAAGATTTAGATTACACATTAGGAAGAAATGCTCAATGAGGGTGAGGAGGCCCTGGCCCAGGTTGCCCAGAGCAGTGGTGGCTGCCCCATCCCTGGAGGTGTTCCAGGCCAGGTTGGATGGGGCTTGGAGCCCCCTGATCCAGTGGGAGGTGTCCCTGCCCATGGCAGGTGGTGGAACTGGATGGGCTTTGAGGTCCCTTCCCACCCACTCTGCTCTATGGAATTCTATGGAATGCTGAGGGGGAACTGCTGAGAGAAGCGCTGCTGAAACCCTTGCGCCCGCAGAGGCCGGGGGGCTGTCAGGGCGGGAGGTTCTCCCACCCGCAGAGAGCGGGAAGCCGTGACGGGGCCGGAGGGGCTCGTGCCCCAGGAGGGCGGGAAGGTGCGAGGACGGGAAGCTCGAAGCGCCCCACGGGGACGCGAGGAGCTGGGGTGCGCGGGGCGCGTGCGCGGGGCGGTGACGCAGCCGTTGCCGCAGAGACGCCCCGCCCCGCCCCCGCTGCCGGTTCCCCCCCTCCCCCCCCCCCTTCCCCCCCCTCCTCGTCCCGGTGAAGCGGAGCGGCCGGCGGGCGCCTGTCACCTTCAGCAGGGCCGGCCCGGGCGGCAGGCAGGGCCGCCATGGTGCTCATCAAGGAATAGTGAGTGCGGGGAGCCCCCCCCCCCTCCCTCCCCAATACCCCCAGCCTGGTTTTACCCCCTTCCCTGTGCCCCGGTCACCCCCGGGCCTGGCGCGGGGAGCAGCGGCGGGGGCGGCCTGGCCTGGCGCGACGGGGAGGGGGGAGGGAGGAGGAGGAGGAGGAAAAAGAAGGGGGGACGGTGTGTGAGGGCCGCGGTGTGAAGGTCACGGCGGCCCGGTGGCAGCCGGCGGGCACCGGCCTCACAGTGCCCCTCTCAGCGGTGTGGGGACCCCGGTTCGTGCCCTTCCATGGCCTCCCCAACACCGTGTCCTCGCCCTGGAGGCCCGGCGGCTCCCCCAGCTCGGGCACGCTGCGGGTACCGGCCTTCTCCTCTCTGGCTTAGCGCACCCGGTGCCCGGGCGGCTTGGGGAGCCCGGTCCGTGCTCCCCCCCCCCGCCCCGCGCCGCCTTGTCCTCGCACCGGCGGCACCCCTTGCTCAGGCACACGGCGGGCGCCGGCCACGCGCTCAACCGGGCGGCTTGGGGAGTCCGGTCCGTGCTCCCCTTTTGTCCCCCGTGTCCTCGTTCTGGCCGGGAGGCTGGGGGGTCCCGGTGTCCCGGGGCGGGGATGACGCTGAGGGCCCTGCAGTGCCCTGAGCGGGGCCGCTGGTGTCAGCGGTTTCCCCTGCCCTCTGCGCACGGCAGGGGGGTGGAACTGAGTGATCTTTAAGGTCTCTTCCACCCTAAACCATTCTGTGATTCTATCAGTGGTTTCCCCTGGCCTCTGCCATTTGTCCCTGCCCATGGTAGCAGGGGTGGAACTGAATGATCTTTAAAGGTCCCTTCCAACCCAAACCATTCTATGATTCTCTTGTCCCCTCCTCGTTGTCACGGGGCGAAGGGGCCAGCCTGGCTGTGATGCCCCCTCCTCTTCTTTAGCTCTGTCATTCCTAACTGGAAGCTCCAACGGTGATGAATGCACCAGGAATAAGATCACTCCAAAGTGGTTTTTGATATGCAGACCTCACCTTGGAGTTCTCTACTGTACCCGAGGCTGCTGCGGGGATTCTGCCCCATGATGGGGAAGGAGGGGTGGAAAACGAGCAGAACACTGTTTTGGGAGGGACTGTCTGTATGGAACTATTAGTCACATCGCTTCTCCTGGTCTTCTGTTCAACAGCTTTATGCTTGCTAATGTAGTGCGCTCTTTTGGGCTGGTGCTCTTTGGCTGGGTGTCTTTGAACTCTGCATCCTACCCCACATATTTCTTCCCTGAATTCTTAAGCTTAAGTGCATTCTGAAGTTAAGTGCATTCTATCATTTTAAACTTCTTTTAACTGCTGGAGGAAGTGCTTTTTTCTTCTTTCTCTCCCCTTATGAAAAATGATCCCAGTAATAAAGTGAGTTTTCAGGTTCTAGACACTTTTGTCTGCATGAGAGTGTCCTCCTTACAGCAATTACTTTGCCAGATCATGGACCGTGGTGTGGATGCAAATATTCAAACTATGTTGAGGGTTGTACTGATCATTGTACTTGCCTTTAATTTTGATTAACTTGTATTTTTCACCAATCCTTAAACACTTGATAAGAACACCAAACATTTGATAAAAAAATCCAGCAATAGGAGTGTAGAATTTAAGAGCAGGTCTGTGTAAGATAGAGACACTGTAGCCCTCTGTTGTGTTGTACTGGATGGCAGACAGAAACCTGGGCTAGGTACTTAGTTTCAGATGCATGAAAAAATAATTAACTAGTTCTTCTGTAATGTCTGTTTCATTGATATTTTTCATTTAATTTAGTTGCTTAATGTACTTTTCCTCTTACAGCATCTGTCTGATTTATTTCTATTCACATTCATGTATCTTTTTCATGCTTGTACCTACAATCTCTTGCCCTGTACTGCAGTAAAGCTCACTTACCGGTGAGCTGTGCTGCCTACAGGGCATCTCATAAAGATGGGAACATGGATACTTTGAACGTTCAGATTTCTGAGAGTATGAAAAATTCATTTTGAAGAGCATCACTTCCAAAGTCATTTTACTTGATATTATCATTTACTTACAAACATATTTACTGACCTTTCACACTGTCTGTTCCAGAAGCAAAATGTAAAGTGTAAAGGTTATAAGACCAGAATTACTAAATCTGTTTCTTTTTACAGATTTCCATTTGTATTTTCAGAAGGGTCACCAAGCCTTTCAAGTCTTGTCATTAGCTATACTGCCATGTTTCTTTTCGCCCGTTCTCTATGTCTTTATTAAGACCTATGTAGCTCTCAGGACAGTCAAGGTTGCTACTGACCTTAAAAAAAAAATTGCATTTGTTTTTGACTTCTTGGGATTCCCAGCTGGCTCTAACTGTTGCACGTTATGAGTTGTGTCATTGTATTGATTCTGGTATAATTATTTCTTCTTGTTGTATGTGAAAGTTGCCCATTTTACATGCTATTTGAGATGGTTTTTGACTAAATCTCATGTTCCAGGAAGTGGTTGTGAAAACTACTTGTTTTGGTGTGACCTGGATTTTTGCTATTATTCTTTTACTGGTTCTGGTTGCCCCAACGTGGCATCCAGGTACTTCACACTTACCCTTGTGAGGTGGTAAAAATGTAAGTGAGCTGTAACTACATGCCATCTGAGCAGTTTATTCCTCCCTCTTTGTGACTCCTTGTCACATCCTTCCTACTGAGAAGGGGATTATTGTGTGCTCCATAGGTGTTTTAGGAGATGTTACAGATATAGAGCTATTTAACAAAACCCTGATGTCACACCTTCATCATCAGACCATCTGTATCGTGCAGATGGTTATACAATGATAGCTTTAATGTTTTCATTTGATGTCCTGTCAGTGTTTCAGACTTCTTTCATTTCTACCTGTCCATGCTACTGATGAGCTACATGGAGTTTTTTGTTTGTTTGATTGTGTTTTGTTTCATTTTGGAGTTTGTAGTTGCTGGTTGAGGTCTTGTTTGCTCTCCATGTTTTGATTTTAGCTGCGTTGGAAGACCTTGAGGAGAATCAGAGTGTAAAGACTCGCTTCCCTTTCCTGTGAAGTGACGATAACGACACTGACCTCAGCAGCTGTACTTCCCTTTGCTGTCATTTGAGGCAGATTGTAATCTGGGAGGGATTTTAAATGTTCTCCAGCATTTTCAGGCCCTAGATATGGCAGGCAACCACCTCGTATAATTTCTCAGAAATTGACCAAGCTCTATCCTGAGGTTAAGAATCTGTTCCTGCTGCTGTTCCTCCTGTGAAGCTTTTCCTCTGGATCCTCGAGTAGTCTTCCCTCCTCCTTCTTTATCTCTTGACTGCCTATAAGTGTTAGTCATCTCCTGCATTCTTGGTTTGCTAGGCAAAACTGACTGTAAACTGTTTAACTCCTTTGTGTTTCTATTTCTCTGTTCATGAACATTGAACTCTAAGATAATATGCAGATCCTAGTGTCTTCTAGTTTCGTAAACGGAATTTCATTAACTTACATCAGTCTTTTTACACGAGGTTTTCCAAAGAAAAATATTTGAAATCCATTCCAAAGCCACTCTTTCTTCCCTGTTTCTTGGTCTTTGATCTTTATTTATCATACTATCCTTTTTTTGATTCCTAGTGGAATTTTATCCAGTTAACTAACCTAATGTCATGCTCAATAGCATGGTCTGCCTGGGGAAATCAGTTTCCTGGGTTTTGTTCTCCCTTATGCAAGGGTACCATACTAGATTGGACCAAAGATCCTTGTCCATATTTCCTTCTAGCAGATACTTTCAGGAAACAGTATATAAAAAACTAGTGGTATGATTGTTGTTCCGTATATCCTACCAGTAAGTGGCATACGGACATTGATACTCCTTTCTTCTCACATGGAAGCTTTATCTCATCTCTGATCATCTTTTTTTTGCTTTCCTCACTTGTTCTGTATCTTTTTTAAGATTATTTGACTGGAACTATATGCACTATTCAAGATGCTAGTGCGTGAGAACATAGTGGCATAGCTGTATTTTATTAGCGTATTATGTGTGTAGGTATGGTGTTCCAATTCCTGATATTGGGTTTACTTTTGAACTGTAGCTGAGCTGATGTTTCCAGATGCTTTTCCGTAAGGACATCAAGATATTTGTTGGCCATAGCTAATTTGGGGCTCATTAGCCCATATGTTTGGTAAAAACAAGTGCATCTAATGCTTTATTCTGCTTTTACTGACACGGAACTTCATCTGCAGTTCGCAGTAGCTCCTTCTGCAGTACTTTGCAGCCAGCATAAAGCATTGCTGTCATAAGGAATCTTGCATAATCTATAAACTTTTCCCCCTCTTAGAACTTGTTCTTGTGGTATCTTGATGGTAGCATTCCTTTAGTGTAGAAATAAAATGCAGTTTTTGCCAGTATTGCTTTTTAAAAATCAGTTTATTAATAAAGAGGACGTTTCCCTAATTCCATTATATCCTAATTTCCTTGAGACCAATTCCCAAAGAACTGGGAATTCTTTGACCTGTGGTAGTCATATCCATTTCGTATCCGTGTCTTGCTTTGTTCCGTATTTCAACATCTTTACTGAAAGCAGAGGTCAAATACAAGTCTGCTTTTGGAGATAGATACAATATTTCTAAAGGCCTTACTATGCATGCTTCTTTATCAGCTTTAAATTTAGCTTTATTCTTGTCTTTTTCAAACAAATCTCATTGTGACTTGTGGTAGTGTTTGCTCTGTAGTGCAGTCGGTCGATTCTAAGAGGCATTCAGGAAACCACAATGTCAGAAAAGTGTCTCATGTATAGAAATGGCAACCCAGTCCTTCACAGTCAGCTCTGAGAAGGCCTTCATATAGTTCTCTATTTCATGGTGTTTCCTCTTGGATAGGACATGGAAACAAATCGTGCAGCGGTTTGTGACTATTGCAGATCTCTGCAAAATTGTTGAAGCACATAGCAATGTTCTACAACAGCGTGATGAGAAATAAGATACGACTACTGTAAGGACGTAGTGGGAAAGAATGTGCGGCTGTTTTGATGCTGTGTAGGTTTGTAGGCTGGTAAGGTGTTACCAGTATGAGATCTACACAGTTTTAGCATAGGATCACAATTACACTATATCGTGTATTGATTCTCTTTGAGGCTGTTGTATAAATAGCGGTGGGACTAAAGAATGAGTGCTAGGGATGCCAGCTCTAGGTGGGTGCTGGAATACTGGAGGAGAGGAGAGCTCTGTAGTTGTTGCTGTGAGGAAGGTGACATTTAGGTTTTGCAGCTACAGGGATATTTGTTAACTTTATGTTTCTGTATTCCCTTTCAGCCGTGTTATCCTGCCGGTGTCTGTGGAGGAGGTAAGTCCTTTTCTTGTTGTTTCTTTTCTTTAGGACTGTAAATAAAGTAGCGCTCAAAGCAGTTTGTATGAACAAAAGCTGGAAAATGCAAGAGAAGGATATAGCTGTCTTCAGGACCCCTGCGTGCTGTTACTCATTCACCATCATTTTGACCAAATAATTGAATTTTTTTAAGCCTGAGGGTACTGAAGCTGTAACTATATATATAGTTTCAGATATGGTTACAAATCTTAACTTGCCAGACTGTTCTAAAATGCAATTTCCTTTTGATTAATACTATTTTATTTTTTTTTAACACGAAGCTTTGGTACAAACTTAAATTGCCCTTTAAACTGTGTTTTGCTGTAACTCTTGTTTTCAACTCTTAGACAAAGAGCAACAATTTCTTCTGATTTGTGGGGCTGGTGTAGCAAAAGAACAATTGTGTATATCTTTCCTAGGGCACTTGAGACCTGTCTCCTCCAACTCCTGTAGAAAGAAAACTTCCTTTTTGTTTAGGTAAAGCTCTAATTGAAAGAAGAAATGCAGTTTATAATGGAGACAGTGATTTTGATCCCCAGACTGGCCATGGAATAGCTGTGCAGAGTCTGTGGCTGATTTCCTGTTGTTTTCTCTGAGAGTTGCAGCTTCCCTTTCCTTCTCTTCTGCGCTCAACAGTATCCTTGCAGAGCATCTGGCCATAAAGGTTTTCTTTTTTTTTATCTGCATACTGGCAAGGTTAGATGAGAAATAGCAATGACTGAGACACTCAGACTATAGCACTTCTGTAGTAGATCCCTTCTTCTGGATGTATTTTTCTCCTTGTGATCCTTGGCTGTAAGCCTTCAGTTTGAGCGCTGATCAAGGGCTTGTTCTAACTCTTAGGGAGAGCTGTGATGACAGCATTCTTGTTCATTTGTCTTTCTCCAGAATATAGCAGCTACTGTGGCACAGACAGTGGTGAGCTGGATCATGGCAGTTTTAAGCTTATCCCTTTTCTAACTCTCTGCTCTTTTGACAGAACACAGTTTGGAACTTGATATAGTATATTCCTGTAGCCGTGAGGCTGGCTAGTAAAAGAAAAGCAATGTCTTGAGCTGAGTTCCTTGTCTGTGTGGATCAAGTTTCTGTGACAGGCATTGCAGGCTGACAGACAGCATGGGCCTCTGATCAGAGAGAGAGGTTTTAAGTCTATGTACTGTTTTAATGAGACTGTTAGTGCCAAAAGTCTGTCTGCCTGCTTACTCCTTACCTGTAGGTAGTATGCTTTCTGCCTGAACCCATTTCAAGCAGTTTGAGCGAAAGTCTGACTAATGTATCAGAGTATGTTTGTTTGGATCTCTCATTGTGCCTGAGTGCAGCTTGTGTGGGGAAGTCTTTGACAAAGAAATGACCAACATGATAAGTTTTAGCAAGTAAGCAAAGGATGTGAACTTGGAAGTTAAAAGAGAAAGCTATGGGTAAATGTAAAGGCACTCCAGAGCTCAATAAACAAAGGACCTTAGCCTGAATAGCAGGAGCCCTGCCTCTTAGTTCTGTGCCTCCTGGGTATCAAGCCTTGTAAAGAGAAAGTCAGAGCATCAGTATACAGATTGTTCCTTTGAGGGGGTTAGACTGGATGGAACCCAGCACAGAGTTTTTCTGAGTTCTCTGATACCAGGATTAACCTTCATCCAGTTAAAGCGAGTCCCTCGCTGTGCTCTTTTCCCTCCCTGGCTGGCTGTTTGGTGCCAAGTGTGTTTCAGCCTTGTGTGTAGGCTGCCTGTGTGGAAAACTGAGGTTTCAGGCGGTATGTAAATCTGTTGGTCTCTAGCAAGCTCCTTGTCTGAGGACGCCCTGGGGTGATTTGTTTCAGAAGGTCTATTCCTCCTCTGGATCACAAGTTCCAGATAGTTGAGTAACCTTCTGCAAAATCTATGAAGTGAAGAGCAAATAAACATTAGAATAGAAGAAATGAAAATATTAGAGAGAACACAGTAATGTGTGTGGATTGTAGATAGATTACCAACTTGGCCAAACTTTAATTTCTCCCAGAACTTACGTATTGTCACCATGTTCCCTGAACAGCGCCCCTTGTTGAAGTTTGGTGTCCTCGCGTGATAGGCCACATCTCAGGAAAAAGTTCCCTAAGCAGAAAGAATTCCTAAATTCACTCATCTTTGTGTATGTGCTTACGTGATATGCAAGTTGTTGTGGTAGGCTTAAGAAGAAAGGTTATTTCCAGTGTTGACTCAAAGGATGACTGCTGCTTTGTGTATTGCTTCATCCTCCTTCCTGTGTGGAAAGATGCTGACACATCTGTGCATCACTTGGTCACTACACTGCTGTCTACTACAAGACAGCTGTTAAAACTGCATTGCTTTCAAGGGTTTTGTTGTGCACGAGACATTAAATAGGACTCTGGAGATTCGTGCTGGCTCTTGTCTGTGTACCTGCTCATTAAGACTTTCTGGCTAGCAAGACGACTTGTGATTCCGCTTTCATATGGGCAATTTTTGCTTTGAAGACTTTTGAGTTCACACCTTCCATCTGCAAATTGTTGCCAAAAGTCTGATGCCAATGCATAAGATAGAGAATTAAATTAATTATGGCTTTGAGGCATTGTAATATGGCTGAGGGAGTCTTTTGAGTCATTCTGTGACGTGCCAGGGATTCTGTCCCCTTGCCCCTAGCAAAAGGAGCTTAACCAATCGTGAGAAATTCAAGAGAAGACTGGTGATTATGAAGACATTGGGAAGATGTGACTTTATTAATAAAGAGATCAACAGTGAATAGTTAGCCAAGTAACTGCTGAGATGGGAACAAAACAGTGGAGGAGAAGCCCTGTGATGATTAAAACTCGAAGGCTGGGATGTAGGAGTTAGTCTGTGGCAGACTGTCTCCTGCTAGGAAACTCTGCCAGAACATGGTCCTGCTTCAGTGCCGGCTGCAGGCTGTACTCCTCTGTTGTTTCATGCATTGTCGCACTGCAGGGAGCAAAAAGGGAAAAAAACCCTTGTTGTTTGTGAGGTGCTAACCTTTATTCATTTAGTCCAACCAACATCGCGTTGCGCAGTGCCAACTTTGAGAGTGTGGACTTAAGCGGCTGTGTGGGTGTCTTGCCAGCTGCCACTTAGAAATGCTGCTATGGATTAGGGCTGTGTGTACACATTCTGTGCTGCCTCTTTGTTCCTCTCACATGGGAAGGAGCTTGCCAAACACAAAGGAGTGTTATTTATTAGTTCTGCTCAAAGCTGCTTACAGGAGAGTAACTGTTCTTGAAGATGCCCACAATGACATCAGGCCTTCTGAAAGAAATTTGGTGTAATGAAGATATGCTGTTGGCTGTATTATAGGTGTTGTGGCACAGATCAAGAAAGAGCTTCCTGCAGAAGAGAAGAAGGTTTTTGGGAGCTCTCGGGTCTGCAGGGGTGGGTCTGCCTGACGTTTGGGGCTTCATGGAGCCAGAATCCATTTTTTTGTTAACTTTTGCAGGCAGATGCTGTGGGATTTGTTCATTGGGACAGTTTGATTTGGGCCTTTCCCTCTTTTATCAATGCGATTAAAGGATCAGAAATAACAGGGAAGATTAAATGGTGAAGATGCCAAACCAAAGGGCTTATCCTCTTAGTGTCTGAACTTTGAGCCATGTATTTAAAAGGGAGGAGGAATGAATGAGAAACTGTTACTAAGAAGCATTAGTTTGTGTCCCTGGAGAACTCTCCCAAGACTTGCTACAAAGCAAAGCCATTCAGTCCTCCCCTCTAATGGTGTAGTTGCCAAACATCATAATAAATTTGCTTCTCTGTCACTGTACATGTGGCTCTTACTCTGTTAAATCAACTTCCTTCTAAGATTTCACAACTCATATTTTATTCTTCTGGAGGGAAGTGAGTTTTCTGGTTTGTCTTGGTCTCTGTTAGGGAGTGCTGAGGAAAGCAATGTCGGGTATGAAATGTCAGAGGGCAGGCAGTTGTGTTGCAGCCCAAAATCCAGAGGGAAACCCAATCTGCGGGTGTCAGTGTAGGATCTTTCCAGCCAAGTGAGGGGTCCTTGCATAGCCTTGGCCAGTATCTCCTGGAGAGAGGCAGCAGACCTGTTGTGCTCAGCTCGAAAGTGGTCTGTACATTGCTGCTTTTGTAGACTACTCTTACTGGATGGCTGTTTGGTTTGGTTTGTTTTCAAGGATAGTCCAAGAGCGAGTCAGGCTGACTTAATATGCCTATGTGTTGAACTTACAACTGTATAGAGCACTTGTTTAATCCCTCTGGTGTGCTTTTTTGCCCTGCCTCAGATTAACTGAGGCCAGGACATACAACCTAATTACTTTGGCTTAACATCTACTACTTTTCCAATAGGGATAAATATTTTCTTAGTCTTTGTTAGATGCTAAAAAACAATGTACAGCATGGGTACTGTTTTTACTTTGCTTGCTCTGACAGCAAAATGTAACCACTGTAGAAATCTTCCTTTATGGATGAAGGTACACTTCACTGGGCTTGTGCATCTAGGTTGTCAGCTCTGAGCAGTATTCCACTTTTTTAACCTGGATTTCAGTGTAGGGAGTGGTTAAGTGCTGTTCCCAATTTTGAAGCACAGGGCAATGCATAGGAAAAGGGCAGAGGCCCAAACAATTTTCCATTGCCTTGTGGCTATGTTTTCAAGTCTTTTTGAGGTTTTGGGGGTTGTGTGGAGTTAACCATTGCGCTTCTGATGCCTAACACTTTGTGCATTACCCTTACAGACTGCCTCTCTGTTCTGAAGATTTACCTCTAAGTTTGAACGCTTCCTTTTGACTTACTGCTTTAGCTTCTTTGTCCTCAAACCTGGTCTGCTCATCTAACTTTGCTTCAAAAAGGACTATGTGAATTTCCTTCATTTGATCATATTTCTTTTGAGCTCTGCATCCTTGGTTTTAACTACCAGAGGCAAGACTGTATACGTCTTTACATCATCTGCAGAGAAAAATATTCTCCTCTGCTCATATTCTTGATTATTCTCTGCTCTTCCCTATGAAACATTTGGGCATGCTTCTTGTGAAAGAGGTTGTATGGTGTCAATTAGTTTGAGTGATTACTGGGAAATAATGCTGCCAAATGTGTGTATGTAAGAGACTGAAAAATTATCTTAAAGTAAGAATTGTACTGTATGTTGAAATTCTGTGTTCTCCCTGTTAGTGCTTTCGTGCTTGTGACTAAGAGCAAGTATGACACAGGGGAAAAACCCAAAAAGTAAACAAGCTAGTAGGAAAAATAATATGGGGAGCACTGACAGCATGGATCAGCTGGTCATCTGGGACATTAGTGGGTTCAGTTATTTAATTTTAAAAAGTTTTCAGAATGGATTTAGTTATGTGGATGTAAAACATCATTTGGGGTTAGGTAAAGACAGTTGAAGAAAAGGCTTGGTTGTGGAGTGCCTGACAGAACAGAGTGTGAAGTCAGTTCAGAGAGAAATGGGTGTCCAGTGAAATGATCAGGTCCAATCATAGTGTCAGTTTTGACAAGAGAGAGTTAAGCATGTGAGTATGTTAATAGGCCCTGTCATAAAGGCCAAGAAGGGTATTTCTGGTATATTCAGCCTTAAGAGGTGGCAATGTTTCATCGGAACCCCTGCTGCTGCAGATACCTTCTTTACTTCAAGCTTCTTAATGAGTTGTTTTGAATTGCACTTGGGGGATGCTCATCTTTGACTCTTAATGGGCTCCTGAGCTGTGCACATCTAACAGGGATGGCTGTCAGAGCGCATAAGTGGTACAAGTATGCCTTCTCGTCAGTCTCCCTCAGCAATTCTTCACTCTGACCCTCCTATTCGCCATTTTGTCAAAAAACT
Source organism: Neomorphus geoffroyi (assembly GCA_033558235.1). Lineage (NCBI taxonomy): Eukaryota > Metazoa > Chordata > Aves > Cuculiformes > Neomorphidae > Neomorphus > Neomorphus geoffroyi. The sequence continues at coordinate 7,481,094 of JAUMJM010000018.1, forward strand.
TCATGTGAAGTTCTTTGGGATTCTTCTGGATTAAGTACTGAATGCTTATCAATTCAGGAGTGCCAATGTGTTTATCTCCATTTGACCTGAACAACTGGGACACCTATGTGCCAAAAAGATTGAAAACCAATGGGTTTTGCTACTGTATTTCTAAGGTCTCCTGTGTTTTCGTTAAATGTTGCCCTGACATTCCTTTAATCTGTTTTACTTTCTCCTGATTTTGTGTTGGTTTGGAGCTTGAGATTTCAAGGTTAAAGGTACCTATCCTATTGGTAGTGGTTTCTTCTGAGCTACCACTTGAGCTTTCTGTATCAAAATGAAATTAAATGAGCTGCTTATCTGGACACACAAATCGATGGCCTTTTCTCTGCCTTCTCCCCAGATAACAAATTTATCCTTGGCTGCTTCTGGTGAAGTTATTATAACTTCTGCTAAGTTATAGTTATCACAATAACGTGTTTTTATCTCCTTTAGTATCAAGTGGGCCAGCTGTATTCTGTGGCAGAAGCCAGTAAAAATGAAACTGGTGGAGGTGAAGGAGTGGAGGTCCTGGTGAATGAGCCTTATGAAAGAGATGGAGAGCGTGGGCAGTACACACACAAGATCTACCACTTACAAAGGTATGTGAAACTTTTTATTCCCTCAGTCAGGCAAGGTTCCTCAGGCAAGAGGAACTGGAGGAAGATGCCATAGTATTGCAGCGACTGTGTGAATCATAGATTATGTAAAGACTGAAAGACATGGAGTATAGCAGTAGTTGGCACATAGTGCAGCTGGAAATGAGGTTCACTGGGGTACCTGTCTGCCCCTGTAAGCGTGGCTGTTGTCCCAAGAAAATCTGGCTATGAGCTTTTCAAAGCAAATACAATTCTGTTAGCTGGTATTTAGATGTTTCAATTTGGCTGAAAAGCAAAATGACTGCTGTATTTCAACCTGTTTTCAGCTTCCTTCCCTCCCTCCCTATTCTTGTTTACTTTCCTTTCAATATGGAAAGGAGGTTTAGATTCATGTGTCCTGTTCAGCATTCTCTGGAAATCATTGTACCAGGCTGGGGAGAACCTCACCAGTTCCACTACTGTGCACATGCACAAGTCTCTGTGCTCTGTGTTTAAGGAGATGTTCTGCCTGTCTTAGAGTGTCTGGGCTGTAGCTCTCGTTACATGTAGTTCTTATCAATTCCTTCCTTCCCGTTTCCAATTTCTGCAGCAAAGTGCCAACATTTGTGAGAATGCTGGCCCCTGAAGGAGCTCTGAATATCCATGAAAAGGCATGGAATGCCTATCCCTACTGCAGAACTGGTGAGTGCGTGGGGAGAACTCCAAATTGCTGGTTTTCGGGTTCTTGTGGGCAGGGCTGAGGGTAGGAGGGGATAAGGAAGGAGACAACCAGCAGGGAGGCTGTTTCAACTCTTATCTTCGATTTCTGTTCTCTAAGCCCTTTCTGTGGTCAGGAAAAGCAAAATACCGTGCTATGGAGTTGAAAAAAATGCCCTGATCTGATGTGCTGCAAATGAATGGTGGTGGAAAAGAGCAGACCAAGAAAGTTAGTGAAGGTCGAACAATTAATGCTACAGTTGCTCCTGGGTCAGGGGCTTGACAGAGATATCAAGCTCTCATCCAACAAGTGTAAAGTGAATCCATCTGTTACCTGGGGGTGAGGCTCTGGAAGCTGGGCAAAAGTGTTTAGTATCTTATTTACTCACTAAAGTTGTCAGCCACAATGTTTAACCGCTACTGTTTTTCTGGCCTTTGTTGCTGCTAATTTGACTTTGCCTCCAAGTTATGTAGTATTTTTGGCTGGTTTGATGCTGTTTGTATCTTTTAAGGATACATTTTCTCTATTTGGTAGTGGTACAGTTGCTATGGGAACTTGAAAATTCCAACTGTTCTCCAAACTTGATAGAGAAAAAATAATTTTTTTATTATTTACTTAAGAGAATTTTAAATTAAGTGTCTTAAAAGGAGGAAAACGCTTTGCAATGGCGGAGGATAATGTTACTTCGGTACGTAAAATGATGTGCAGTGGTCTACGGAATGGATCTTTCAAATAACAGTATCTGAATTCTGTATCAACTGCAGAATAAGTCTTTAATGTGTCACGTAATTCAAGATGCTGGAACAAAGTTATTTACAACCTGTCTTTCTCAATTTTAGGCAGTTTTAGTTAAATTAGCCAGTAAATATCTAGTTTGTTCCCATGGTAAATACACTGAACTGATTTAAATGCAAACAGTTCTTTCATTAATTCTTTAAATTGTGGAAAAAAGATCTAAGTTGACTTCAGCAGGTTTTGTCAGACGTAATGCCTAGCTATAGCTGCCTTCTCTTTTTCTTTTCCACTGATTTCTGAAACAAAGGTATGGAGTTTGCTTATTTTGTCACTCTTAGCTGCTTATCCCTCAGTGACACACTGCTAACATTCTCCTTAAGTGGAAAAAATGAGATGCCGACATCAAGTACAAATCTTTCTAATACAGGCAAAGAAATTTCAGATTTTGGTATGCTAGAAGTGACAACATAATAAACCAAATATCCTCAACTGTAATAAACACCAATATAACATGAGATAGAAAGTGCTTTGTTGTGGGGGTTGGAGCAGAAGGCAGTTTTTATGCGGAGGCTGACAAATCTGTTTAGAGAATCTGCCGGCCTGACGTGAATCAAGAAAAGCTCAGAGAAGTTGCCTGAACTGTCCCTTGCTGGTGCTGGGCAGGAGGGAGGAACCTGATGGATGTGGTGTAGGTTGCTGTGTGCATTCTCATTTTACTTTGGGACATGCTCGGATATTTTAGTTGTACATGAGAAGGCTTGGATGGCCTCTTGTGAATCTTTGTGCAACAAAAAATGCCATGCTGGCTTTCAGTCCTCTCACTTAAGTTTGAAACTTGAGAGCCAAGGACACTGTAGGAACTAAACCCGATTTGACTTGTGTGAGAAGTAGTGGTCCTGTTCCAAGGTGATGTTAGCGTGTTGCTCTCTAGAGCACTGCTGATTTTTGCATATCAGCTATCGCATAGAGTCTTTTAAGTTTGAACAAAGCACTACTTTCAGTTAATTGTGCATCATGGTATTTTTTTTAATTATGAGAGACTATCCTTCTTACATGTTCCTGTATCTCCTCTGAAAAGCTCAATTATTGCTTTAATATGCATATTATATGCCATTATCAAAGGAGTACTGAAGGTTGAGGGAATTTAAATGCCTAGCTTATAACTTCCTACAGTTCTGTGCACTTGTTTGTGCTGTAATATGTTGTTTTTATGTATTTTGAGTGGAAGCTTTGTACTCTCAAAGGAGCAAAGCAAACTGTAAATGAGATTGTCGTTGTATGCATTTAGAACTTGTACAGTAAAAATGAAGTCAGGATTACCTAATAGCTATAACCGTGGGCTGGTGCCAAGGAGAGCAGTGCTTTTGGTTCTCTTCTGCAACCTGACTTAAATATTAATGTTGCTTAAATGTTTTTGGAAAAGCAGTTTGTGTGTTGCACTCTTCTGGGTGTCAGCATGAGATGCCTATGGCCAAATGTCAAGAAATTGAGAAGCTATAACTGCAGCTGAGGTGTAGGAGTTGCTGCTGTAATGCCTCAAGTGTAGGGCATAGTTTGTAGCAAGCAGAGCTTCTACATTTTAATGGGCATTTCTAAAGACATTGATTTGTTTGTTTAATAATGTTTTACGAATGGGGTGTCTTCCCCACAGAGAAGAAATTAGGAAGGTGAAGAAACCTGTTCTAAGGCAGCTGCATAGTCACAGTGCATAGTCATGGGAAAGCAGTTTGTCGTGGGAAGGCTCTGGTTCATAATTACCGCTCATTTATTCACTATTTTGTGTGGCCGAGCAGGAAAAAACTCCTTCTTGCAGAAATAATGAAATGTTCTTTGAGATGAAATTCAGTCTTTTAAAAATTAGCTTCAGCTCTGCTTGCTTGTTCTCTCCCTCCACCCCAACATGTCAGTCTAAATAATTAGCCTGTACATCACTGCGAGGAGCAATTTTCAAATTGTCAGGAGTTTAGGGCAGTGCAAGGCCCAGCAGTGAGGAGTTATAGTGGCTGGATGTGAGTGGTAGGTGTTAAGGGGTAGTACTGTCTACAGGGAGTTGAGTTGGAAGCTCACAAATTGTAATTTACCTTTAAAACAGAATTGCTTCTTAGTAAAGCCCTCATGTTAAACTTCAGAACAAAGCAGTGGAGTTCAGCTTTAGCTTCAGACATCCTTGTTCTTAGAGCAGAATTGCTAACGGGCTCTGATGGCTCAGGTGGAACAGATGCTGACTGTTATAGGATCTTTAATTGCTTTTCTGTGTTGAATAATTGAGCCTTACTATCCAAGGAGTTCAGTTACCATGAGCAGTAGAGATGCTGAGGGTCTGGTTACTGCATGCAGGAGTGCTGAGGTCTGCACTGGCCTGAAATCCAGTGTGTGTTTGCTTCAGAACTGTGGAGAGGTTTCTTATCTGCAAGCTGAGAAAGGATTGGTAAAATGCCGTCAGCTGAACATACTTATTCCGTGTTCTCATCCAGCTGGCTGGAGTCCAGGGAGCAGAAGTGGCAGCACATAATTAATTGCTGCTCCTCTGGGTTTCTCCAAGTCTGAGGATTTCCAGAGGAGAAGGGGGTGTAGTTAGCTAGCTGTTTTTTATCAGCCACTAGGGTTTTTTTCCTCAGTAGTATCAGCAGTCCCCTGGGAAGGTGAAGTTGTCCTTGTTCTGCTCACAGGGGGAGTAGGGTGATGGTTGCCGTATGTTATTTTTTCACTAAAGCACTGTATCTCTCTCTTTTCATGTGCTGATTTCTTGGACCAGTTATTACAGTAAGTATTGTTTTTAATGATGATCTGTGGAAGCATGTGTAATGTTTGAAATGAAGCATTCTAGGTGTAAGAAGCTCTTTAGCCTGAGCTAAAGGCACCTTAGCTTTTGTCACTGTAAGATCATGTAGGCTAAATCTCCCTTACCAGCTGTGGCATAGCCACCGATGCTTTGTAACCAGGACAGAGATCTTTCTGTAGTGCAGCAGTGCTCAGCATTACACATGGGATGTACCATTGCCTCGATAAACTGGTTGAAATAGAGTTAGCTCATACTGTTATGTCCCTCTGAGTAGTCTGTCTTCTGAATTTGATATTTTCTTTTTACATACTGGGTGTTTCACTGGCTCATGCTTTTGTTTCTATTCCCTTGAGAGAGGATAGTGTTACCTTTGGAAGTCCTTTTCTACTGACAGTAATAATGAGCAATGGAAAGGGTTTTGCTTACTTGGCAGAACTGTGCTTCTTGTCCCTTCCCTTTCCAGTGTCAAAAGCTCTCAACATATCAATTTAATATTGTTGTTCATTTGAAGAGTTGCGTCCAAATATGTACTGAGTGCTAGATCAATAACCCTTTTGAAAAGACAATTTCTGCCTAGTCAACTTATGTTATCCCTTCTAAACGCTATTTAGAGTGGCAGATATTGTCCTTAAAAGAAAAAGCTATTTATAAACATCAAGTGTTTCAATAAACCAATGGAACTTATGTTTTTTCCACTGAACAGCTTGTGGTTTATTTCATCTTATGTATTTAGTGATCAAACAAAACATTGCTTTTTCTAAAAGCAATAGTGTTTACGGGTAATTCAGAAGTTCCCTAAGTCAAACTCCAGTCAAGTTATAATTCTTTGAGTTGACTTTCCTCATGCTTATCTAGCTAATAAGAAGTTATATATCCAAAAAATAACAGGAAGCTTTATTTTTATGACAGAATGAGTATATGAAAGATGACTTCCTTATCAAAATTGAAACCTGGCATAAATCAGATCTTGGAACACAAGAGAATGTAAGTACTTTTGTCATGTATTTTATTCATCTCTTTAATGTCACAGTGCTGCTTTCCATGCTAGATTAGAGAACTGCTGTGTGGAACTGTCTGTTCACTGTGTCCCCGGATTTGAAATGGTTATCACACTAGCAAGGCAAAGGCTTCCTCCCATTGGCTTCTTACACATGCTGAATAAAACTGTCCCCCAAACACTTCTTCTATGCGAGCACTGTTGCTCCTTTAACAGATCTTGTCTTGTGTTTTTACTGTGTTGTGTCCTCTCTGGTCATGGAAGGGGAACACTGGATATCTGCATCTCCATCTGGGCTTTTACTTCTTAGAATGGGAGTGTTGAATTGATTACAATAGTCTGGTGCTCTCACTGCAGGTTCATAAACTGGAGCCAGATGTATGGAAGAATGTAGAAGCTATTTATATAGACATTGCTGATCGGAGTCAAGTGCTTCCCAAGGTATGGTAGGTGTGTATGCCTAGTGTGGGAGGCCTTGTGCTGAGAGAGGGAGAGTGTACAAACTGTGTTCCCAAGTAACAGGACAAATGAGAAGATGGAAAGAGGGGGAGGGGCTTTCCTTACAGGTGTTTAAACAAGCTAGAGGAAGAAGTCTTTAAAAAGCTGTGTCAAAACTGACTGTACAATGTTTTGCTTAGCCTTACAGTGCATGTAACGGGGTATACGTGTATCACCAGCTGCAGTGCTGTAGGACTTGAAAACAAGAAATGTCCCTGCTCTTTCCATACAGGATCTTTTTAAAACTGCCTGCTTTTTTAAACTGACGCATGGTTTCACTAGCGTATTTTGAAACCACATAGCTAATGCTTTGGTTTAAGCATCACTGCAATTACTGTAAGAAACTAAAGGCTGTTTCTGTACTGTACTGGACAAAACCTCAACTATATAAAAATGGAATTTTGTTTCAGTTTCCCCACTTAGTATTTCTGATACCATTCAACTATGGCTAATTTACCTGTTCTCATCAGTTCCAGGACTCCAGAATTCTATGCTACTGGCTTAAATGAACTTGTCTCTTGTTGGCAAAAATGTTAGATTCTGATGGTTTTTATTTCAATTAATAAATGTTATTCTAAGCTGAAATATATGGACTTGTCTTCTAGTGTGCAATATGTGAGCATCACACTGATATGGTGCGATGAAAAATGCTGGATACCACAGCTCCAGAGAGCAGAGCTCTTTTCTGCAGCAGCATTCAGCTACCAAAGAAGAGGTTATAGGAACCTATCCTGAAGGTTTACAGATCTTCTGATAGTCTTACCCCAAAGGAATACTTACGAAGGTCCTATCAGTCTGTTAAGACTTCTTCACATAGGTCTAGGACACAGCGCAGGGGGCAGAAATATGTTTCCTTGAAGAGTCCCTGACCTAATGTTGAAGTCCAAAAACCATAGCTCTTGAGAAGGCAGTTAGAGGTTAGTCCTTGTCCACCAGAAAAATAAATCCTTTGTGACACTGAGCAGCTGGGTAACAGTAATTTGCGTTTAATCTTGCGTATCTATCCAACAGGATTACAAAGCAGAAGAAGACCCAGCAAAATTCAAATCTGTCAAGACTGGACGTGGACCTCTAGGTCCCAACTGGAAGGTGTGTATTGCCTGAGTTAAGGAACTGTATCGGCTTGCATGACTAAGTGTAGATTCTGGAGCTTGGAGCCCCAGATATGTATAAAAGATTGGATTCACTTCTGTAGAAGGAAATGCAGAACTCGGCTGGTCTGTTGTGATGTTGAAGGAAATGGGAGAGTTTGGTAAATATAGAATGAGTTCTACGAAATCACCAGAGTTGTATGGTGTTCAGCCCAAAGGTTCTCCCAAGAGAATTCAGGGATGAAATAGCGGAGTTGTCAGCCGCAGTGTTTAACCTTTCACTTAAATCCTTGGAATCTGAAGACTCTAGAACTGCAAATACAATACCGGCCTTTAAAAGGGACCCTGAATGAGGTCTGGGGAGCTACGGGTGTGCAAGTCTGATCTGTAGCAGGCAAACTTAGAAGCTGGGGCTGATATGATCCACTTAGGAAGAGTGGATATGGCTCCTGTAAAAGGAAGTAGGGAAGTCCACCTTACAAACCTTGTTTAATTTTCCTTAAGGGCTTGATAATTACATGGATGACTCAGATGATTACTTCCAAAATGTTTTAGATAGAGACTTTGTCAGAAGGCTTTTAAGGAAACTAAGTAGCCATGACATGACAGTGAAGATACTGAAAGATGTAAATTTAATGGAGGAAAAAATGGAGAGCAGAGGAGAGGAAGGAATGGCCCATTTTCAAAATGGAGGGAAGGCCACCCAGGGAGGAAACTAGGGTCTGTTTTCATCGTGGTCTTAAATACCCCAGAAAAGGGATGAGCGAAGATGTGGCAGAACTTGTCAACAAAAGGTGGGCAAGGTCATTGTGAGAAATTGTAGAAAGACTTCATAATTACGACTGAAAGCTGCTTTCCTGGAGACATTTGGCCTGAATGCTGATGTGAATATGTTTGTGTCTTTGCAGAAGGAGCTGGGGAAACAGACAGATTGTCCATACATGTGTGCTTACAAACTGGTAACGGTCAAGTTCAAGTGGTGGGGTCTGCAAAATAAAGTTGAGAACTTTATACAGAAGGTAAGTGAGCTCTTTGATGGGGAGAGATGTGGAAATGAGGCATGTTTCATCTCCCATCTCCTTTAGCACCGTGGCTGCTTCTAGTACTGTATCCTGCCTAGAGATATTACCTTGAAACCAAATCCTGTCACCTCAAGCAACACAGTCAAGGCCTCAGCCTTATGTGCTGCAGTCAGTTCCCATTGGATTCAATTTGCTGCTAATCCAAGGGCAGGGCTGGCTGATTGTTCTGGGAATTGGCTGTTGAACTGTTTTCACTCTAATGTATGAAGGTAAACTGGCTGGTTTGCTTTGTTGTTATAGATCAGCCTGAGAATTGCAGTCATTGGGTAGCTGATTTGTGAGTGATGAGATGACTGGGGTTATTCTGATCAGGGGCAAGTCATGGTTTTGTGAGGAGATGGCTACAGCTTCATTTATCTAATCCAAATCAGCTGAGGATCTTTCTGGAAAGTCCTAGAGTTCTAGTAATGTTTTCCCCTTCCAGTCTGCTTTTTGAAAAGCCTGTGTTAAAAAAAATAAAGAGATGGTGGGAAATTTAATGAACTTAAACCATAAATGATTGGTATCCTGGAAAGAGGTTTTTGTGTGGCAGAGTTCATAACCCATGAACTGCAGCAAGGTGCTAGACCTTGGAAACAGTAAATGCAATTTTCCAGGCAATGCCATGTTCATAAAATGCCTGTGACTTCAGATCATGGAGACTTCTCAGTGGTTAATACTGATAAACTGCTGTGTTTCTTCTGCAAAAGCAGTTCTCTGGTGTTATAATCTGAAGAGAGCTCTAAGGAAGAATGACAGTGCTGCTGCAGGATTTCAAATACCTGTAACAAAAGCCCTGAACAAAGCAGTCTTGAATCCCTTTCTCTTTATGAGTATCTCTTCAGCTACACTTTTGTGTCAAAGTAGTCGAACTGCTTTTGATGGGAGCAAGTTATCAGATGTGAAACCATAATTGGTAAATCTGAAGTGTCCTTCCTTAATGAGAGCTTTCCAAAAGGCATTGTATGCCCTTGTCTCATGTAATGATTTTGCCTAGCTTATCTCCTATAAAATGCAAATATATCACTCCTAACTTGAAGAAGCTTGTGCACATTAGTTCCCTCTGTTGAAAGGCTTTTCAGCTGAAGAAAACAAATTTGGGCTTTTTTTTAGGTCACTGCAATAGAAGAAAGATAGGTGTATGCCAACCCTTTACACTTGCTAACCTCCAGTTTTTAGCAAGTCAAGGATTGTTTTAAAATACTTTTATTCCGTTTCTCCTTTTTTTCTGCACCTTCAGACCAGCTATCGTGCTCTTAGTAAACCCAACCTGGAGCGTTTTATTCAATCAGAACATTACTGTCAAATTAAAGGAAATTATTGCAGCTTTTGTTAATTCTTTCAGTGCACTGTTTGGGCTGCTGTCTAGGCTTGACAAAAAATGCATTTCTCTGGGGATTCAAGGCTGTAGATATTCAGTTAAAAGAATACAAATTAGCGGGCTCCAGTTTCCAATTGTGGAAAGGTGGGCGAGGGATCTGGTTCTTCAGTGTACACACCTCTGAAAATTGTCGTGATCCGGTTAGATCCATGTTAATTGCCCGATGAGTAAGCTGGCCTGTATGTTTTATTCTTCCCCCTCTTGCAGCAAGAAAAGCGTCTCTTCACAAACTTCCATCGGCAGCTCTTTTGCTGGCTTGATAAGTGGGTTGATCTGACCATGGAGGACATTCGTCGAATGGAGGAGGAGACCAAGAGGCAGCTGGATGAGGTCAGTGGAAAAGCAGGGCAGGTGTGGGTTGTGTGAGAAACTGTTTCCATGCAGTACAGTAGAGACAGGAAAGACTGCTGCATTGTCACAGCACAGTATGTGTTGTCCTGCTATTTAGGTCATGCTGCTTGTGGTCTGCATGATTGGCTATGACTCCATTGTGCTGGCATCTCCTTCTGATCATTAGGGACTTCTTCTGTTTGTTTTTGAGCCAATAAATGTATTGAACCACAGGTAATGAGGGTATGAGTGGCAATGATTCATTTACTGCTTTAATAGCAGTAAATGAGTTAGCCTTTACCCAAAGCTGAATGGTCATTTTTGTCCTTGTTAGTTTCCAAAAACCAGTTCAGTAAAAGGATTTTTAGCTGTAAGTATTATAAGCAGGTGGTGGGGGTACGTAACAGGGTTCTTATTGTAAGAGACACGAATAATGAGTACATTGTTCCATGATTTGAGTCCTGCAGTGCACCCTTCTCTTCCTTCATGCCTCAGGATATTTCATTATAGTCTCATGTACACTCTGCCCTTTGGATAAAGGTTCCAGCTCCTTAGCAGGCCTGCAGCTTAACTGAAAATGGTGCCTGCATGTGTATATCCACGAACACTGGTTTGGGATGCTCAGATATATCCGGTGTCTTCCATAAAGAAGGTGGCTTAAGGTGTTCCATACTGATACACTTTGAGATAACATGGTATGAGAATCAGTACTTAAACATTATTTGCTCTTTCAGATGAGAGAAAAAGATCCAGTGAAAGGAATGACGGCTGCAGATGACTAACGTGACTTCTTCCTCGTGCACTGTAGGTATCAAGAGTTTGACAAAACTCTGTATTGCTCTGTCTAGGAGAAAAAGTACGTTTGTGTAAGAAATGATCCTGCTCTTAGCTTCTGACAGGCAAATCTGTGGTATTCATTGTTTTCATAGCAAACCTGTTTCACTGACAGGTTGACGAGCGATTTTACTGTCTTACTTCAAAACTATTCTAAAGAAATATCTGAATGAAAAATGTAAGAAAAATGTGTTAGAACATTTTGTGGACTTCACTGCTATTCTTGTTTCTGTAATGCGTGTGGTGACTTGCAGAGAAACTTGTTCTGAAAGAGTAAGTTGGACTTGCAAATACTTGGAATACATTCAGAAATTGAAAAATCCTTGCAAATATGCTTGGAATGTATTTCTCGCATGGTATTGTAGCCTCTTGACTTGTTGGATTGTTTAAATTGCGGTTTCTGTTTGTCATTTTTAGGCTGTGTTAGAAATTTTGCTCTGGATTAGTGCTGACACGTAATGGTGCAGTGGTGCATTGCGTTGTCTGCACTGGGACAGCCGTCTCGCATTTGCTTTCTAAAGGCTCAGTCTGACACTTCTTTTGGCACGCCGCTCTTCCAAAGTGAATCTAAAACTCTTTTCCTGTTGTCTCTATTTTAGTTTGCAAGACAGTCATCAGGAAGGCCTGGGGAATCCACACTCTTGACTGACGGACCATCTCCAGATCAAGCCTTTCTATATCCAATCGGCAGGCGATTTTAAATCTCCCATAGCTAATTCTAGATGCCCCTTAATATTGTGAGCAAATAAACCGTCTGGTACTAGGCACTCCAACGGTAGCACGTACAGGAAGGAGGTAGCTCCTTGGAGACGTGTGACTTAGAGATCGCTGTACTTACCACTCCTCCCTCCATTTTTTTCATTGTGTTCAGACCAATTTCCATGTGGCCCTGTTTGATTTCCAAGTGACATTTTTAGCTAAAATAGTCTGGTGATGTGGTGACTTAGATTTTGGGTTTCTGTTTTTTTTTCAAGTGGGATAAACTGCCACCTTTGTTCCTGCCCAGCCCTTCACCATTCTTTGAATGTCTGTTTGGAGAGGGAAACTGTCAGTATTTTAGAGTGCAAAACTATTGCACAAAATGCTATGCTCTGACCCTTGCTGCCAGGGTACAAAATTTAATGGCATGTAATCTGAATACATAATTGGGAGTAGCCAGATATAGTCCTTGATCTGCGGTGAATCGTGATACGTGGCTTGTGCACGGCATTACTTTGTTCTGTCTTAGCCCACAGGAATTAAAGACTGCACAGAAGCTGCATTCAGTGTCCCCATGCCAGGGCCTTCAGCACATAAGTGTTGAGTTTTGATTCAGTGGTACGTGGTCCCTCTGACCCAGGTGGCTGTGTTGCCCTTCAGCTCTGTGTGTCAGTCTGCAAAACCATTATGAAAAGTTGCTTGGCGTATGTTGCAACTTCCTGGTTCTTTATGTACTAAGACTTCCCATAACTCACAAAGCTAAAAATTATTTTAACTAAGAATAACGCGATTCTCCCCAGACCAATTGGGACATAGCAAAAGCTGGTCTACAGGTCAAGTCTTGGCACCTGATTACATCCAGGTGCCTGGGTCGGTGGTTCTGCTCAGCAATAATATTCTTCCCGTTGCAAGACTGACTAAAATAGCTCCTTTCATGCTATAAAAAAGCAACTTACAAAGACATGTAGTCGTTTTCTAGAATATCTGTCAGTTGTTATAAATTACGAAGGAAACTATTAATGTAAAGAGTTCTGGTTATTTAGTGAAGTCAGATACTTACTGTAATTATCCTTATGTTGATATCAGCTTTAGACAATCAAATAAGCAGAACAGAATCAAAGAAATACTGCTTTATTAAATACATATGAGAAAAAACCAATTTCCTTTGCTTATGCCTAAGGCCCAATGCTTGATTTTTCTCTTTTTTTTTCCCCTGGTAGTAATCAGTTTCTTTTCCACTGCTGTGTTTGGCGGCACTAACACAGAACACTGAATGCCAAACACAGTCGTGGGTGTATTGCCACTTCAAGGAGTCTTTGGCATTCTGAAATACATCCGACTCCTCCAGCCCTTCACATTCCTGTGAGCAGGAGATGCTGAAGTGATCCCGTGCCACGCTGAACCAAGCGTGTGCTGGGATCGAACTGTGTTGAGGGCGAGGGAAGATGATGCATGCTCTGGAGGATGGTGTTTGGTTTCTGGGGAGGGGGCAGTTTATCCCTTTATTTTTAGTTTGTTATTTTGCCTTACTCATGTCAAAGTGCAATAAGCTCTGAATTGTACCAGTAACTCTGGCAGGCTCTTCTCAGTGACCTCAAACAGTTTTGCGGGGTGGGAGTGGGGTTTGAGGGATTTTTAGCAATCTCACCAGGCAGAAGTGAAACAAATTTATTGTAAAATAGGCAAAATCCTAAATTTTAATCTGCAAGGCTTTTGGGGACCACGATGTTCTGTAGCTGTTCAAGAAGTATTCTAGGAGTGTAGACCCCACTTAGAGTTCTTTCAGTTTAGAGTATTTTTAACTGAGAATTGATGCACTGACTTCCATTCCTGTTTGTGGGTTACGTTTTGAGGGATTCTTACACTTGAGGACAACCTGAGAACACACGTAGCACACTTGTTCCTTTGGTTTGTGTTACCCAAGAGGCTTTCTATCCGATGACACTAATCGCTATGGAAGCAGATTGTAACATTCCACCATGCAATCCTTTTTTGATCCTCTGATTTCAGAGTAAGAGCTTTTACACAAAGCTTTCCTGATTAGTGGAAAAACTGGGGGTGGGGGGGAATAATACAGGAACTCCAGCCTGAATCCTTCCCCCTCTCCTTGCTTTCTTTCCTTCCAATTTAATCCAGAGTGAAAGCATCCCTCAGCTTTGGGATAACAAATCCTGTAATGACCTTCCAGTCTCGATGCTTTGGTTCCTGCTAGCAAGCATAGCGAAGACCGTGCAGATTACCTTGCTGTATCTCATCAGCTTTGGCGAGACCCCCGACCCTGCCGGCTGCAGGGGGGTCACTGCCAGCTCTTGGTCCATACAGCAGCTCTTGGTCTGCTCCAGGGCCACGGTTGGGCCGTTGCCCCCCTCCTCACTCCACACCGGGTGGCTTTTGGGGGTCTGGTGGCAAGTACCCCCCTGCAGCCTGGGCCAGGCGGGGGTGCTGGCCTCCCACCCCTGCACGCCTCTGGGTTTGTCCCCGCTGGGCACCCTGACACCTCCTGGTGGGTTCATCATGCTCTCCCCTTCGGCGACACACACTTTGTAGAATGGGTTAGATTATCTCGTTGTTTCTTTAAATGTGAGTTTGTGCCTTTTTTTGTCTCCTAAATCTTCCAATACAGGCATATTGGAAACAGAATCTAATAAAATCCTAGACAGAGCCTCATGCCTCTGCCTCCTCCTTTAGGGGGTGCTGGGGATATTGGGGTGACAGGGTGTCTCTGAGTCTGTGTCTGTCTTTCTGCCTCTGTCTGTGTGTGTCTGTGTGTCTGTGCGTCTGCATCTGTTTCTGTGCACGCGTGTCTCTGTGTCTGTCTCTGTGTCCTGTCTGTGTATGCATGTCTGTCCGTGTCGGTGTGTCTGTCTGTCCTTGTTGGTGTGTCTGTGCATGCGTGTGTGTCTGTCTGTCTCTGTTTGTCTGTCTGTCTGTCTGTCTATCCGTGTCGGTGTGTCTGTGCATGCGTGTCTGTCTGTGTCTGTTTGTCTGTCTGTCTGTCCATCCGTGTCGGTGTGTCTGTGCATGCGTGTCTGTCTGTCTGTCTGTCTGTCTGTCTGTCCATCCGTGTCGGTGTGTCTGTGCATGTCTATGTCCGTGCAGCCCTGGGTCCTCCCGCCCGCCTGGCGGCGCTGCCGCCCCCGCCTGGCCCCGCCCCTCCCCGCGGGCAAATGGGCACGGGCTCAGGTGGCGAGGGGAGCGCGGAGGCCGCGGCCACTCGGTTCTCTCCGTCCGCTCCCGTCCCGTCCCGTTCCTGGCCGGAGCCCCGCGGTGGCGGGGGCGATGGAGCCCGCGGGGCCGGCGCAGCGCGGCGGGAGGGGGCTGAGGTGAGCGGCGCTGGGGGGGAAGGCAGAACCGTGGAGGGGTTTGGATTGGAAGGGACCCGAAAGCCCCCCAGCGCCTCCCCCGAAGGAGCCGGTTCCTCGTTAATTAGCGGGGCTTCAGCGGCGCCCGAGTTCGTGCCTGGCGACGGGAGCGGGGCGGGGCTGTCACAAAGCTCGTTAGAGGGGAGAAAAGCTGATTTTCTGGTTTGAGGGCGGCTCTGTGGGGATCGTTGGCATTTGGGTCTTTCCCTGCGAGTTTCTAACCGGGGCCTCGCGTTTCCCGCCTCAAATAGCTCCTCGGCCTCCGCGTTTGGGGTGGTTTTGTCTTGTGTCCTCTCAAGCGCTGGGCTGTGCTGTGGGCTCTGCTCACCTGAGTGGTGCAAGACGTTGCTGCTGCTGCAAAAAGTGGACTATTTTGGTTTAAGCTAAAGTAGAGTTGGGTTTCCACCAAGTAACTGTAGTTTTTGATGTTAGAATGTCCCTCTGAGAGCACGTTTTCTTCATATGCACGTCTTCTCTATAGAATCATGGAATGGTTTGGGTTGGACGGGACCTTAAACATCATCCAGATCCAACCCTCCTGCCCTGAGCAAGAACACCTTGCGCTGTTGCTCAAAGCACCGTCCAACCTGGCGTTGAACACTTACAGCGATGGGGCAGCCACGGTTTCCCTGAGTATTTTTCTTTATAACATGTTTCCTTTATAGCACGGGTTTTTTTCCAGTAGTGTTTTTCCAGACACTGTTCTTTGAGAAACGATAACGTCTTGTGTTGCGTATGGTCTGTGCTGAACAGATGTGTCTTCTCTAATCACCTCTGCTGTCTTTCCCTGTCTGAAATGCAAGGTCAGACAGAGGTGGCTCCAAAGCTCCAATTAGCAGAGATTTGGCTGCTGTGAGGTTCGTAATAACATTAAAATTAGTCCTCGGAAAGTAATAGAATATGCATGAGATTTCTGGGAATATTTATACACGTGCGTGTAAATAGGAAATATCTTCTGTCTCAGCTCTTGTCTCGTTACACGACTGATGGAAATTATTCCCTCATGCATCCAGCACTGAAGTAAAGGATGCTGCTTTCTAAAACTCTGAACTGAGTCTTAGAGAGTTTATTTGCCCGCTTTTTTAATATAACAAAAATCAGCTTGAAGGGAGCATTTGTTTTGTGAGTGCATGTGTGTTCCTCGCTATTGAGTTTTCTTGCTGATAGTTATTTTTCCTGCAGGTAGTCATAACCTACAGTGAAACCGAGTTACTAAAGCCATTCTGGAAGTCTTGACAAGTATTGTTGGATTTGGTGTAAATTGTAGCACTGCCATCCTCACTGTGTTCTCATCAGTAGTGTGGAATCTGGGTCCTTTGAGAATTTTCATTTCTGTCAGCAATGACTGATGACTTTGATATTATTTCACTTTTGTTTAATCAGGTAATTGTCTTACAAAATTAGTAACTGGAGAAAGTTCCCAAGTGATAGATAGCTCTGGTGGCAGAATTGGATCTGCAGCATGCCTTCCTTTTTTTTTTTTTTTCCCTAGAAATTTGTTTTAGAATAGCTTTTGGCTGACTTCAGTGTAGTCTAACAAAGAGACTCTATCCGTGAGAGAAATTATGAATCATTGAATTAGTCTGGATGCAGGATCACTTTCCAGCTCTTCTATGTGCATTGTGTGTCACCTTGAGCAGGCAGTGGATTGGGGAATAAAAACACGACCCTAAAAGTTTGTGGGATAAAGTAATTTAACTGTCAGTGTTTATAGTCCTTACAGGACCCTAAGATGAATGGACAATTAACAGTTTATTATTTTTTAAGTAACAAGACTGACAGTGAAGTGAGTCCCTTTTTAGAAGTTCTGGTATTGAGTAAAAAAAACAGTCCTGTGGCACAGAAAAGTTTCTGACAGTGCTCGAGGGGAGCAGCCAGTTTGCTTGATTTTGGTCAGAACTGTGTGTTTGGAAGCTGGAGATTATATTTCTGCTTGCCTAGGGATGGAGGCACATGATTGATTCAAATCAACAATAAATTCTTTTAAATCATGAGCTTACAGAATTAGCCACGTTAAATCTATTATGAAGAAGCCATGCGCTGTGCGAGGTAGGATGTGACTGCAGCTTTTGTAACAACCCCGTGAGTGTGGCGGCAACGCTAATTTTTTTCAGCGTTGCTGCATCAACGTTTGTCCTTCAGCATTAGAAGCGATGCTGAATGTCACACGAGTGAAAACCTGATCTGGAAGACCCTTAGCCACCTTTCTTTTTACACTTAGAATTTTCATGGGCTGGTCCTTCAGAGCGCGGTTATCCTTTCTCCTTTGAGCAAATGGCATCCCTGAGTAGCGAAGACGCCTTTCAAGATTCGGCAGCCCTCTCCCTAAATGATTTGGAAAGCCTGCACAACTTCCGCAGCCGGTCTGCAAGTTTCAGCAGCACAGGCTCCAGCGGCCGCTTCCAGCTCCGCCAGCGCGTAGCCCAGCTTATGGCTTGCGTGGAGGACATCAGTTCGGATGATGAGATCCATGAAGAAGTGTCTCGCACTCTAGATGAAGCTTTCCTTATCTGGGGGAAAAAGCTGAAGGATAAGTGGCAGGAATTCAGGTTTTGTTCCCTCTAGTTGATTGGGGTTTTGTTGGGGTTTTTTTTATGCCAATTAATAAGCAGATTTCTGTTGGATTGAGAAATCTTTGTTTTCTGTAGGTAGAAATTCTGTCAAGAAATAAGTTGCTCTTAGGGTGACCTGTTTGCATTTCAATTTTATCATTAGTTTTGTGTGATTTTTCTTTCTTTGTAGACTACACGTGGTTACCTGGAATGTGGGCACAGCTTCTCCACCTCCTGATGTCACTAGTCTGCTTCAGCTGGATGCAGCGGGCCCAGCTATGGATATGTACGTTATAGGGTAAGTATAAATTAAATAACTTGCTTTGGAAGGTTGTTGCCAAACTGCTTTTTGTCTGGTTTGGGAGGACTGTGCTGTGTGGGTCGCTGCCTGGGAGCTGGTTTAATATCATTGCTAACAGAAGGTGAAGACTGAAGTTGGTGACTTACAACAGGGATGATTTAAAGCAGGAGAATCATCTCCCCGTTGTTTTGTGACAAAATATAGAATATCTGTTTTTCTAAAGACATAAAAAGCTTTTGGCTGCTCTTTTCTCTGTTGGCACGTAGAAGCATATTCATTTTGATATGAAAGTTATCCAAAATTCAGCACATTTTAAAGAAATTAGTGCCATCTCCTTGGGCACGATCTGCCATCCAGATTTTCTTGAAATTTTAAGGACTTGACAGCCAGGTTATTTGTGGGGGCTGTGTGTGTGTATGTATGTATGTATCTATCTATCTATCTCTCTCTCTCTCTATATATATATATCTCTTTGAGTCTAGCGTTGTCTTAAACTCTGACTTCAGGTGTGCGTAAGCTCCTTTAATTTTGCTTTTCCCAGTGTTGGATGTGTTAGACCTGTGGGTGGGTTAAACTGTTTCTAAGTGAGAAACTGAACAGCCAGAACTGTCTGATTTACGCTGTCAGGATGCTGTAGTCTGGGCTCTGGAAAGGTTATACGAATCCCATCAAAGCCAATGATACAGTGTGAGTAATCTCAATGTATTCAGCTTGCAGGAGGTGAACTCAAGAATCACAAATTTTCTGTCTGACTTGGCATTTGATGATCCATGGAGCATTTTTTTCATGACTGTGTTGTCTCCCTTGGGATATATGAAGGTAAGTGTTTACATCTTTTTGCGTGTCACAGCACTGAAGGCAAATGTCTTCCCCAGCTCCTCTCAGGTGTTTTTTTCCCACAGTTTCTCCATAAAAGACAAATGGATGGTGGTTTTTTTGCACGTATCAGGAGCTCCATAGGTGCACGTGTGTTAGAAGGGACTCATCATCACACTTGCGTTTTCCTGGTTTGTTGACAAAGGCAATTTTAATTTTTCTCTAATAATAATGTCCTTAATTTGAGCAGTAAAAGTTGGACGTACAGGGGTTTTTTGAAGACCTAGAACACTGGTAGGTTAACTGAGAAGATTTCTGGTAATACTTGGGGCATAAGATCAGCTAAAGTACCAGCTATTTTAATAGCACAAACACAAGACAATATCCTGCATTTCTCTAATACATAGATATTAAAAGCCTATTGAATATTGTATTTGTTTTCTAAATCAAGCATTATTTCAGGGTGATTTTGCTGAGATAATTGTATTACTGCTTGCTAATCAGACTCAGTAGTTGTGCCATGCTTTTAACTGTAATTAAACAAAACAAAGGACCCATTGGAAATTATAAAAAAGGAAAAAAAGTCCATCTTTCATTCTAGTGTAAGTCATTGCTGATAAACCTTCCAAGTCTGGGCCTGTATAGAGACAGTTAAAAAGAATTCCTGCTGGTATGCATGGCTGATTTTGAATTCCAATTTACAAATCTGGCACTTTGGACACACTAATGAATGGATGCTGCCACCTAATGGTTTCCAGCAGGACTTGATGAGCTCCAGTAATAAGGGGACTGTCAGGCCAGGTCAAGATCAAAGCAGTCAGTGAGAAGAACGTGTGCTGGGACTTACCTGGGGGCTGGCTGAGGAGGAGAGTCGGCTGTTGGAGAGGAAGAGTTACCCCTTCGTTGCTGACCTGTGACAAGCCGGGTCGTCATCATCCTTGGGGCATTCTGTCCCTTCAGTAACAGGGTCTCATTTTAGGGTGTTAGGTTTGTTGGGCTGACCCAGTTCCATCACCAGAAACAGAAACACACACCCTCTGTGAAACACTTTCACTTGATTCGACACTGCATGCTGGTGGGTCTGGTGCTGGTTCCACCAGAGGAGCCATCTGGTGCCTTTGGATGTTCAAGACCTACAGAGAAGAGGTTTCCTATGGATCTTGAGAAGTGCCTGGAGCCAGCCCACAGCAGAATGAAATGTAGCCAATAACAAAGGGGCTGAAATATCTTGGTTTCTCACGAACACAATTATGGAAAGGAGAATACTGGTTACTCCACATGTCTGACCAGATATAGATATTTATGCATCGTCTGGTAACTGAGATCCATCGTGTCGATATACTGCTTAGTGTGTTGTTGGGTTGAAGAACAAGGAAATTTCTGAAATTCTGAAATCATTTACCTGTGTAGATGTGGAAGCAAAGGAAGGAGGAGTTCTGATTTAAATTTTTGGCTGAGTTTGTCCACTTCTCCAGCAGTGGTCAGTGTTAATATCAGGTTTTGTTCTAGTGCAGTCTTTCCCTAAAGTTCATCCAGCATAAAAATTAACGGCAATTCATATATTTCAATGTGTTAAATTGAATCATTATCATTAAAACAAACACAATGAATTTTGTGTCTCGTGCCAGGAACATTGTAATGTTGAGAAATTTTTAATGAAGAACATCTTTATTAAACTTTACACACATACACAAAAAAACCCAACCACAACCCTCCCCCCAGTATTGTAAAGCTTAAACAGTGTCTGATGTGTTCCCTAAGGATCTTTACTTTGGAAGTGTTTGGTAAATCAGTTTTTACAGGTGTTGCAGGCAGGAGTTAGTGCTGTGTGCAGCTCATTGCCATTGGTTTTACAAGTGCCTGTGAGTAACTGCTGTGCTTTGGGGGCATTTTAATGGCATTTAGAATGATTAGTTCTCTGCTGAAGGATGTTTCGGTTGGAAAAACTTGCTTGTGTGGGAGGACTTGTAAGTGTGCACTGTTGAGGTGAAAAATTAAGAGTTTGGTTCTTCCTGAACAGGATGCGTAAAGGTAAAACGAGGCGGGTGATGCAGACGAAAGCTCTTTAAAGGTGTTTGGGCAAATACATGTTTTAAGGCCAACTTCAGATTGTAACGTAATGTTAATTAGTTGAGAGATTCATCAACATTAGTTATAAGCAAGTCTGCTGTAAGAATATGTTCTTTCCAGCACTGCAACGTGTCTGTATTTACTGTGTCGTGGTGTTGGAGCCAGGCTTGGCGAGGGAATCGCAGGATTCTGCAGTGGTTTTCTTCACCTGAAGCTGCTATGAAGTAGACCCAAGGAATTCCAAAAATGACTCTTTCGTATCTCTTCCAGCTCTCCTCCATTCGCATGCAGGGATTACTGCTTCTGATTTTTGTGAAGCATGTCCACCTTCCTTTCATACGGGACATCCATACCCACTACACGCGCACAGGCCTGTATGGATACTGGGTAAGGAACTATTAGAGACTGGAATGTCTTGGTTACTTGTGCATCACTGAATGGCAGGAAGATGCGCCGTTTGGTTCTTCACCCAGCAGGTGGTGGAGCTCTGGAACAGCTCCTCAAGGAAGCAGTCAGCATTCCAGAAGCATTTGGACAATGCCCTCAGTCACATGCTGTGAGTGTTAGGAGTGTCCTATGTAGCGACAGGAGTTGGGTGCGATGATCCTTTTGGGTCCCTTCCAACTCAGGTAATTCTATGATTCTGTGCTTATGGTGGTTCTGAGACACAAGTCCTTGGCCAGCCTGCTGCCGCCCAGCTGTTTTAACTGTTCAAAGTAGGTATGGACACACCACCAGACCAATATCACAGGATGGTGGTGGAGAGAAGGAAAGAAAAAGAAAGTACTTACAGAGCTCCAGTCAGTGAAGAATTAAACCCATCAAACATCAGGATTAGTAGTATATATACATTTTATTTACTGTCTAGGTATTCACTAGAGCTTGCTATAGGAGATCACTTTATTCAAATATGCATGGATAAAAGCACTTAAAAGCCCAGTAGTTACAGGAACAATGACAATACAGAGAACACTCACTATGGCCTTTAAGGCAACTGGCAGTGTCGTACGGTCAGGTGTCCTTGGCCTGGAGGATGTCACCGTGCTGGTCAGACCCTCCACTAGTTCTGTCCTGAAATTAGCTTTTATAAGGTGGCTTGATCTACAGCTGTGATCTGAAAACAATTCCCCAAGACAAGTACTGTAAACCAGAGGCGAAGTGGCACCTTTCAGCATTTGGCTGAGCAGAGCTCACTTTGGCAAAGTGCTTGTGGTTTCGTGTCGGCGCCGTTCGCTGCAGCCCGTCACCCGCCACAGATCAATCGCTACAGCGTGTGCTCTCTCCTGGTGGGAGAGAGGCTGTGTGTTTGACTTAAAAATGAACAAACTGACAAGCAATGAGACTCACTGGTTTGAATTTTGTGTTCAAGTGTCCACCTTCCTTCCATACGGGACATGCACACCCGTCACACACGCACAGGCCTGTGTGCATACTGGGTATCGGTACAGACCATAACTTTACCTGCTTATTATACAACAACTGATGCAGGAAGAAATTGTATTGATTTAAATGCAAACAGCAAGGTTTAAGATGTGTTTTAATGGTTAGGTGTGCAAGTGTTTGCTATAGTTTGAGAGAACGTTGTTAACCTTCCATTCCAGGGGAACAAAGGAGGAGTCACCGTGCGCCTGTCCCTCTATGGTCACACAATCTGTTTCATGAACTGCCACTTGCCAGCTCACATGGAGAACACAGAGCAGCGACTGGATGACTTCGAGAAAATTCTGGAAATGCAGTTTGAAGGAGAGAATATTCCGAGCACCTTGGATCATGAGTGAGTCGTTCACTTCTGTCTGTGTTGGTTTTATCTGTTATAAAGTAAACTCATGCACTACAGAGTTGTGGGTTTGGAGTTTGTATCCATCATTTTTACTTTAAACGTCTTTTCAGCCTTGACCCTGAATCCCGAGAGGAAAAGATAACTGGAAAGAATGAGGTCTACTTAGCAAGACTGTTCTCTTCCAGTCTTGAATTTAGTTACACTTGTTAATGTATGTACTGCACACACCAAGTGCTGGAGAGACTTGGAAGCTAAAACCTGTTTATGCCACAGATCCTTTTGATTGCGAGTAAATATTTGTCTTCCTCCTTTTTTGAGGAGATCTGTGTTACATTTTGGGCCATTATTTTTCCTGTTGAAATTTTAGTATCTGCTGAGAGCTTCTCAGCCTTTCAAAACTTGATTTTTTCTGTATGAATGACACTTCCCTTGGGAGTTTCATCAAAAACCAAAATCAATCTAAACCTGATTTGGGCCACTAATTGAGCTCCTGTTGTTCCATTGTTCCCATGTGCAGGAGTCTAAAGGTGTCAGTAGAACCATTTAAAACAGGGTTGAGAAAAACTTTTTAGTTTGGGTTTGGTTGGGGTTTTTTATACCCATAAAACTGCCGGGAGAGTTAAATCCAGAATGGATATGTAATACACTTTAATTGTTAATGAGTACATTAAAATTACATAAGAATGTATGACACGTGAGTTTCAAAATCATTCCTTCTTATACCTTAGTAGAAGCGTTTGATATTTCAGTGTGATGTGTTTCATTTGCTCAGTGATGTGCATGGGCGCGTTCCAAGCCTCCTACTGCCTTCTCCTGGGAAGAAATAACAGATGGCATCGGAATAAAAGTTTTGTCTCCATACTATCGAGTTTTGGGTCCCCACTCCTAAACAAACGTTAAAAGTAGAGATGTTCAGAGAGAAGTTAATTTTTAAAAAGACAGCTTTCCCATTGGTTAAACACTGCTGAGCGCACACTCCAGTGCTTCGCAATAATAACTTTCTTTTCTAAGAACTGTAAGACCCAGGATGTATCCCTGCTTTCCCAAGGCACTAAACCAGAGCCTGAGTCAGTGGGTTAACACAACCTGCTGGTCTAGAAGTTATGAATTTTGTGAATTATTTTACCTACTGTTAAAATGCAATGCTAACTCTGTCTCTAATAGAGACGTAAGTCATCAGGAGACTTGGGATAAATTAATACCTAGGCAGTAATGAGCAAGTAGGAATGCAAAGCACTTAATTTACTGTTTCAATTCCTTTAGATTTTTCATTTAGCAGCAGGTTATCCCTGCGTAAGCTTATCTGTAACTACGTAATGTTTGTGTTTAAGCTGTTTAGATTAAGTAATATAAGTGATTAGAGCACCTAATTACTGTAATGGCTTATACTCTGTTGAATTCTTCCCTCGTGCTCATGGATTCCTATAAATCTTCTTTGGTTTTTTTTGCTTTTCTTCTTCTTTTTTAGTGTTCTTTTCTGGTTTGGAGATCTAAATTTCCGGATAGCGGATTACGGCATACATTTTGTCCGGGAATCAATAAATAATAAGCGTTACAATCTGCTGTGGGAAAAGGACCAGGTGCGTTGTCTTCATCTGGTTTGGGGATCAGTTTGTTTATTTGGTTTTGGTTTTAATACATACAAACACGACGCGGTGGTTAACATTATCTCTCCGGTTTCTAATTTCTCTTAGAGAACATGAATTCAGAGTATTTGTAGTGTGGAACAGATCTACCTGTTCGCTCTCTCACTTCTCAGTCTTAAGCCCCAATAAGTTGCAAACTTTTTTTGCTTTTGTTTAGTTTCTTACTCATTTGCAGTGCTTCTGTTTGACTGAAGCTTTATTTGAACGTCATGGCTTGTGAATTGTTCCTCACCTTAATTTCCTCTTCTTTTTTCTTCTCCCAAGAGTTATTTCTGAGAAACTTATTCTGGAATTTAAGTAGAACTGCTACAGAACTTTTAAACAGATTGTCTCAAGAGTTCTGGTATAACAGAGAGGTTCTTCTGAATTCACCTTTCCAAATTAATTCTTGGAAGATGCTTTCTCAACCCCTTTTCCAATTGTCCTTTAAGCTCTGGTTTTTCAACATAATCATTAAAAGTTACTTTTTATTTCTGCAGTTAAATATGGCAAAAAAGAAGGAGGCATTTCTTCAGGATTTCATAGAGGGTCCTCTGCAGTTTAAACCCACCTACAAGTTTGACCTTTATTCGGATGTATATGATACAAGGTAAAAGCATAATGAGATGATTGTAGATGTGGAATAGGAGAGTGAATGTGGTGCTTGCCTAAGTATCACTTTAGTAAGTGAACCTGAATTTCCTGAAAGCGCTGCTTGAGTGGGGCTGTTGCGCTGATCCGTCGGGCTCATTCAGCAGTCAAATCTGAATAAATGAATATTTCTGCTGAAGAACCTGAGTCTGCATGAGGGAAGCAGTGAAATGACCTAGCTTTCTTTTTGGAAAGACTAGATTAAACTAGCGCTTGTTTAAGCCACATATTTTTTTGTTCTTTAGTGCTGAAAGTGCCCATTGTTTGTTAGAAATGAGCAAAAGGAAAAGAGTAATTGTCTGCAATTTTTGTTTTCCTTCTTTATTTAAGCATTTCATTTGATACTGCTGGTATTTGAAAATAAATGTAAATGTGTCTTTATAAATTATTTCAAGTTGAAAATGGAATTGCTTAAGTTTCCAAAGTTTTTCTCTAACACTGAAGTTTGCTAAGCATTAGTCTTATGTTTCAACAGAAGGATAAGTTCCTGTCCAAACAGGGGTTTGTACTGATCTTTTTCTTTACTTCCAGAGAGCAGAAGTCCCTGTTTTGGTTTAAGTAAGAAGAGAACTTTCTGGATTTCATAGATCTGTAAATATTTCAGAATCAAAACAATGCTCTCCCCTGAGCTTTTGATTTGATTTTTTGGAAATATTTGAAAATCAGGTGGCGGCTGATTTTCTCCAGGGATTTTCTGAACCTGTCTGAAAGCCGCAGTGTTTTCTGCTCTGCTGTCGCACTCTAATATTGAAAGTTTATTCATTTGGATCCAAAGACATTTTGCTCCCTAATTGAGTGTGAAAAGATAAAATGAGACCAGCAGTAAATGCAATTAACAAAAAAATACTTATAATAACGCAAACCTAGTCATTCTAAGAATGATTAACAGCCTAATAGTCTGTGCTGGCTCATTTAAAGAACAAACAGCGTGCTTACGCACACGGTGTGCATTCTGCTGCTCTTAAAGCTAGCACAGCTATTTTGGTTGGATGGGGGTGATCAGTAGAGCTCAAGGCATGCACCCTTGAAAAGTGATTTATGTGAAGCACATGGTATTTTCTTATATTTGAGGCTTTTTCAATGTGGATTGTGAGGTTCTTGTTTCCCACCTAATGTGCCATTTGCTGTAAAACAGTGAGTGTATTAACTGCAGCTGTTCTTTTGGTGTTTTCTTGCACAGCAGAGCAGACAGATGGCAGCTCACAAAGATTTCTGTCGGTTTATATAATTACTGGAGTAAGTGGGATACGGCCCCTTAGTCATTTAAAATCTTTCCACCTTATTGAAGGTGACTCAGAGTGGTACATGGGAAGGGGTAAAACAAAAGTACGTTGAATGTTGAACTAAATGACATTTCCAGTTTGTGATGATTTTGATATTCAGAGTTATTAAACTGACAGCTTTCCTTACTCATCCTGCTCTTTAACTTTTATAATTCAATCCGATCCATTCTAATTCCTCTTCCATAGGGTATGATCTTTTCTCCATTTCAATTTGAAGTGAGACATCCATACAGAGAGTTCCTGTTAAGTCTTCCTCCCACTACAGAGAGAACCACGAAAGGCTCATGTCTTCTGTTGTTATTAATATGGTATAAAAGGAAGCTCTGCATTGCTATCAGTTTGATGTACAGCACGGTTACGGGCACGACCTTCTCGATTATGGAATTTAAGCCTTTTGTTACGAGACAGCAATAGCTTGCAAACTCAAATGCAAGCTACTACGAGTTAGAAGAACCTTAAATAAAGCATTGCTGTCATCTGTGATTGGTACCCAAGTTTGTCCGTTTCTTGTTGTTAAAAGAAACTTGTGTTCAAATGTTTTGAATCCTTTCCAACGTCGCTCAGACTCTTCCTACACCTTCCTTAAGTTTATGCCCCTTTTCTCGGAATGACTGTACATTTGGAGCTTGGGGCAGCTGCTGACTTATCTCAACGTTCTTGCATGTTTTTATGGAGTGGTTTAGGAGAAAGTATCATTTCCTGTACAGAGCTGACTAACCCATTGAAATGCCCTTCTCCCCTTCATTTTACTCCTCTCAGAAACCTATGGAATTTGTGGTCATTGGAGTTGAGCTCAAATTAAGGAAACCTTGATTGTAAAGCATATTGAACAGAGCTGTAAAATGAAGCTTGGATGTGATTGCCTCCTTTATTAATACGTACCTGACAACCTTTCAACTTTGAGTAGATTTTGCGCATTTAGTGTTAGCTTTTGGCAACTGTTTTTCATCTCATTTCACCTTTATCTTACACTTCCGCAGTGAGAAGAAAAGAAAGCCAGCATGGACTGATAGAATTCTTTGGAGAGTGAAAAATCTCTGCCAGCATGCATCAAAAAAAGGCGAATTCTCTGAAGAGGAACAGACAATTTCTGTTACTTTGAATAACTACATCAGTCACATGAGCTATGGCATCAGCGACCACAAACCTGTTACAGGAACTTTTGGGCTCGAGGTGGTGTCCCAGTTCTTTTGTTCAGAAAAAGTTTGTTTTACTAAGTTTTTCCTTACAGAAGGTGCTTTGCTAAACTTTGTAAGTCATAATCTCTGTTTCATTCTGATGACAGCAAAGGCAGCAAACTGCTTTCAGGTTATTTCCATTCAGTTAAGAGCCCACAGCAGACCTGGCAGAGAATAACTTGGAAAGAATAACTGAAAGAATAACACACTTAACTGACTTCAAATTCTGTTCTTCTGTCTAGTTGAAGCCTCTTCTGTCAGATCCTTTGGTCACGCTGAATCCTGAGGGTGAGTGGAGCGCGGAACATGATGTTCTAATCAACTATTCTGCATTGCCTGAATTCCCAAGCAGTGCTTGGGACTGGATTGGACTCTTCAAGGTAATGTTACCGCGTCGTGGCTCTTTAATGAAGGTGGTGAAAATGACTGGAGAAGGTGGTCGATAGTCTTCTATCATAGGATGTTGTAACACTTAGGAGTGCAGAACCCTCTGAAATAATCATGTGTCCTTGCTTGCCATTAGTTTTTGTATGCCGACAGTTTAATTGCATAGCATGCAAGCTCTTTTGCATCCTTTAATTTCTCTGCTAATATAATATGGTGATTTATTTAAGCAAAATGGTGCAGAAGCTGTAAAAAGGAATTGTCCTCCCATAATGCCTACAGTTGAGCAGATTTATACAGCAAAGAACAAAAATAAAGGAAAGCCAGTGGAAGGGTGAGAGAAAAGAGCACTCGCACCTGCTCAGAAACAAAAGATTTGTGCACACCCCAAAATGTTTTGACCCTAAAAGTGAAGTGTTCTGATTATTTCAGTGAAGCAGTAAATGTCTCTCTCACAACTTTCAGTGTTCCACGTAGCGTGGTTTCTGTTCCCTTCAGAGGCTGATGGTTTGCATCTGTCTCTGCAGGTGGCTTTCAGGCACGCAAATGACTACGTTACTTATGCTTGGGTAGAAGATGATGAAGTTTCTTCTAGCAAAGACAGTAAACAAGTAAGCCAGTTATATTTCTTTCTGATGTGGTTTTCCATAGAGGAGCATTCGAGGTCTGTTTCTCCTATATCCCCTTCCTCTTATGGGTGCTGTGTGCTTTTTCCAGAGAAAGAAACAGAGACTGTTTTTTTGTAAGCCCAATGCCTATTCTTATTCTTGTTGGCAGGTTTACATGAGTGCTGCAGAAATACCTGACGTGGGAGGAGAATTTTTGCTTTGTTATTACAGCAATAACTTGCAGTCAATAGTCGGTGTCAGCCAACCTTTCCAGGTAGTGTGTTTGAAAGCTTTAATTAATGCTGATGTGATTTTTAGTTCTTTTACTTCCATACCCATCTGAACAGAGGTGCCTGCAGCTGTATTGATCCTGGGGGAGGTGGCAGCAGAAGTAAGTGCAAAACGGGCACGTGCTGGCTAACATCCCATTAAAGAATTTGCTGATGTGCTAACAAGGTCTGAGTAGCTACTGTTGTTGCAATGAAATAAGACAGTTTTATCCTAGCTCTCATTTTTGAAACTTGAGGCTCTGTCAGTTAGGTTCCCAGTTTCTGTAAACATGAGAACAACTTCAATGCTGCCAAGTTTCTCCCAGATTGTGAGCCCTTTGTGCTCCATTCTGTGATAGATTT
The DNA here is from genome assembly GCA_033558235.1 of Neomorphus geoffroyi. Taxonomy (NCBI): domain Eukaryota; kingdom Metazoa; phylum Chordata; class Aves; order Cuculiformes; family Neomorphidae; genus Neomorphus; species Neomorphus geoffroyi. The sequence goes on from JAUMJM010000018.1 coordinate 7,510,058, forward strand.
GTGCAGAAATGCCCCCTGTCTATTTTAGTCACTTGAATTTGAGAAAGATTGAACAACTGGAACTCAAGTTATTTGTTCAAGAGGCTGCTTTGTTTGATTTCTGGAAGGGTGACTCCACCTGCACAGGTCAGATGAAGCCACCAAGCATTGCTACTTCTACACAACCACTCTTTGCCAAAATGGTTTTGTTTGTGTGTGTTTCCCATGCTGCAGTGGCTGTGCTGATGATGTAGAGTGGCTAAAGTGGCAGTTCTGCATTGTGGTTGGATGAAGGGGTTTTAGAAGACTTCAAAACCTCATTATCTTAGGGGATACAGTAATGAAAGCTGCTGGTGTCACTTAGTGATACTGTTCATATTTTTCTTCCTATGTTGGTGAGAAACATTGCAGAGTCCAGTGTTTCAGTTGTCTCAGCTTAACACAGACTGTGCAGACAGTTTTGTGTGGATGCAGTGCACCATATCCCTTTATTTTGCTTGACTCTTAATGTTTTAATTTCAATTTAATGGCTTTTGGCTAGATTTTTTAACTTCTTAATTGCTGCATAGATGCATCATTTCTAACTTTCTCAGTTCCTGTCAACTATGTAAGACATCTTTCTATGATGGTGCATTAATAGTATGGAGCAACACAGTGTTAATTTGGTTTTTAATTGCTGTCTTCCTTCTAGATTCAGCCTAACAGAACATTAATAGAAAAGGATCAGACACGGGAAGAGAACAGTTGGATGCAGAAACCGGACAATCTGGAATCACAAAATGAGTTCTGAAGGCAGAAAGGGCATTTAGTGGTCCTGACTCAGGACTCAGATGATTCTTTATGTCTTAGTGGTTGTAAGCTTTTACACTTAGAAGATGGAGTAAGACAGTGCAAGCCAGACAGGTAGGATTGTCCAGAAACTTTGTAAGCTCATAGAAGATAATTTATTGTGGAAACAGATATTTTTATTGCTATGGGGGAGAGAAACTCTCTTGCACTGGATGAGAACTGTAAAAATAGCACCTAATGAATGCTGTGTGTTTTAAGGTGATAGATGTTTCTAATCCAATGATTTAACCTAAGTTGCAATCTGTAATAGATTTTCAGGCTTGCTCCTGTTTTGTAGAGGATATTTTATTTACGATACAATCTTTACTATGCTGTAACCACTTGATCATTGATTTCCAAATTTTGAGTTTAAATGAAGTTATTTAAAAAAATATTTATTAGATACAGCTAGATAGCTTGTTTTAAAATTGATTTGACTTTCAAATGTAAGCTGATTACCTTTGGGAAACAAAAGTGGCCACAAGTCACATGAAAACAAAATCTCTGAGGGGTGATCTCCTTTGGTAGCACATGCCTTTTCTTCAAGCCTTACTGATAACTGTTCGTAGGGTTTTCCATTTCTGAGTTTTCCAGATTGAGATGCATTTATCAAAGCACACTTTTTCTGATTTTTTTTTTTTATTCTTCTTTTATAAAACAATGTCCTTGTTATGCTTCTCCCTCTGATTTAAAAAAAGGAAAATCAAACCACTTTGATACTTTTCCTGGCTCAGAGCTAACCAGGATCCCACAATTCCTCAAAGAAATTGCTCACGTTGAGAAAGGCTTTAGCATCGGTGAGCAGATCATGGTTCATGAAGCGCTTGTTGGCAAAGCACTGATGATCATGGTACAAACTGGGTTGTTTCCTGTGGTCATATTGAATTGGGGAAGCCAAAGCCGTATCTAAATACTTCCTGATCCCATCCTGCCACATATTTGCTCCAATTACTACAGAGATGATGGGCATTATGAACATGGAATTTCAGTGGGACACGTTCTTTCTTACGGCATAATCTGTGCTACCAAAATTGTAAAACTCTTTGATTTATAGCAATCAGCCTGCAAAATGTCAGTTTTTCTAGAGGTGCTCAGACCTTAACGTATCCTGTGTGCTCGAGGGTGGAGATGGGATAAGATGAGATAAGAAACTACCTGGCAGGTAGGTAGCTTCAGAAATGCATTGGTTTCTTGGAGATGTTTGGAAAGGAACAGAAGAGGCACCAACATTGCACAGACTGAGTGCAGTGCCAGGAAAGAGCACCTGTGAGTCCCCCATGTTGTAGGTACTTGGCTGCGAGCACCTTCTGCGTGCGGTGAGTACAGTTACTGATCACTGCCGCATGGTTATGGGTGGAGGAGAGAAAAATTGGTTCAACTGGAGGAGCAAAGCAAAGGGCGTTAATGCTGGAATTCTGCTTCAGAACTGAAGGGATTCGGTTTTGCTCTTTTTTCTCAAAGCCTTAGTTTTTTTCAGGATTCTTTTGAGATAGGAAGTTCACACCTTGACATGATGTTTGTTTTGCGGTTGTATCATTGTCTATAAAATCTTCTGGGGGCTGGGCTCCTATGAATAGGAAATTCTGCCATGGGTTATCATTGTCAGGCAGTTGCAGCACAGGGTTTCAGAACACCCTGGCTCTGTAAAATCTTAGTTGTGTCTCAGCTTAATGCTTGGTGTTGGGAATGGTTTCCACTGGTGGCAGGTCCAAGGGATGCTGTGTTCGTTGCGTGGATTGAAACTGCCTTGAAGTTTACATTCCTGTTACCTTTGGAACAATATTAGGAACAATTTTCATTTTTGTACTAGGCTTACAAGAATTTGTTTTGCAATAAATCTTTCAGATGTGTGACTTTTATGGCAATGAGGGCATCAGATGAATCCCAACTGAGTTGCAAAGAACTTGCAATTCTGGAGTTGTGTTCTGTGTCTGATTTCACTTGTGTAACTCTAATACACCCTACTCCCTGGCAGGAGATCCTGCAGGGAGCTCAAAGAACAGTGGTCTTGGAATTCCAGGCCACAGCTGGTGATTTACTGTGGACCAAGATCCAGTTTCTTCTAATCAGGGTGCATCTGCTGTTCATGAGCAGCACAGAGGGGGAGCCATACAGCCACTTCACACGGGCAAGAAACTCAAGATCCTTAGAGTTGTCTGAGAGCCGATAACCCTCTCAGTCACGGGACACACAAGCTGCATTTTATAAACTAATCCTCTGAACCACGGGACTTTGCTGAAAATGCCCACAGCAGCTGTGACTGAACCTCTTGTGTCAGTGGGACGCTGCACGGAACTGTATTCTTTCTTAAGTATTCTGCACACAGTAGCACTTTTGTTTTACTACTGTTACCTATGGTAGCTTCTCACACTGTTCCATGACCTGTAAGGATGCAATTTCTGATGAAATTTATCTTTCTTAAAACACCTTTACTTGGATGTTATAATCACTGGAAATGTTTTTATACTTGTGCTTTTTCTTCTCATGTATCACTAAAATAAATCCTGGCAGTGAAGTGTTCAATGCGGCGTCTGTGATTGAGAGCGAACACATCGGTTTGGGTGGGGAGGCCTGATTTGTGCATGATAACCTTTCTCCAAGAGACTCTGGTCATGCTTAATGCACAGTTAAAGCAGTAATTTGGAATGGAAATATGCCACTATTTGCATGGGGCAGGGCTGTGAACTGCAAAAGAAGGGCAAGGAAAATTCTGTCCTTCTTTTCAACAAAGCATTTAAATGAATCAAATATTGAATGGATTTCTGCTTTGGATTTTCTGTCCCCCCTTCCCATTGAGGAAGTTTTTAATATTTTCCTTGTAAAAACACTTAAGACACTTCCTGCTTTCTTAATTTTCACAAACAGATTCTTCTAATTTCCCTTTTTCACAGTGAATTCTTCACCGTGCTTTGAGATGTCTTTTTTGGTTTTATGAAAGTTCCACTACATTATACTTTGTATTTTAAATTGTGTGTGTTGTGCCATAAATTTGCTATCAAATTATTTACGTCTGCCGGTCACCTCTCATAATTCCCTGCTGTTGGAGAGTTTATTTTAAAATAGGAATTGTGTCTACCAAGGAATGTTGTGCAGCGTGGCCTTATTTAACTCTCCTGTGTGTCTGATTCCTGGCTAACCTCGGGATGTGCACGGTATCACTGCACACAGATAGCACAGCTCTGCGTAAACAGGAAATATTTCTAAGATGTCTTGCGTGTTTGCTAGACCCTAAAAATACGTTCTGATAAAGACTATTGTTTCTACTACCACTACTTCCTTCTCTGCTCTTGGGCACTAAGTGACACTCAGATGAACTTGTCTTCATTAATACACTGCCCTGGAAAGGCCAGCTGAACAAAGCTCGAATTGGGTTTTCCTTGAGAGAGGAAACAAAACTTTTTTCGAGACTTCAGCCCTATCAGAGGACTGGTTCTGATGGCCCTTTCTGTCCTTGGATGGAGGAGTTCGCTCTATGAAAGCCATTGAAACAAAGCAATTCCTTTCATTGTAACAACATACAGAGATCACAGGAAGTTCCTGGTGCTCATCCCTGCACGAATACCACTCTTTAAATTTAACTTGAAGCAGATTATATCCTAATTTCCTTATAGCTATTTTTTCTTTATAGCAATCTTGAAGGAGAAGGGAGAAAAAGGCTTTTGTGTGAAGATGGCAACATGTGCTTTTACAGTTAACTCTCTCTCTGTAGGCACAAGCTCAGACTTTGGAGCCGTGTCGTCTCCAGTCGTACAGAGTAAGCTGTTCTCTGTGTGGGTGCTCTGTTCAGCCCAGACAGCAGCACCCACCAGTGAATCCGTGCAGGGTAACACGGGGAGTTACGCTGGGAACTGATCTGCTCAGGATCTGCACCAAACTTGTCTGTCCCATTGCTTCAACTTAACAAGTCGCGTCTGTGTGTGTGTTACAGCGGAACCGTCATCTTCCCCTTACACCCTCCCTGCAACTAAACCAATATCTCGTGTGTGCGATCTAGAAAGTAGCGAGAGAACCGGGGTGGGAGTTTTTGAAGTGCAGGTTGGAAGAATCATGGGAGAAAAATAAGAATTTAATAGCACCACAAAAAGAAGAAAAATATAACAGCAAACATTTTAACTTATTAACCATGCTTCGTTGGACACTGGTGGGTGCCAAATGCAGACAAAGTAGGGAACGTTTCAGCATGGTTTATCAAACACCAGGTCTTCTGTAACCAGGGTGTTACAGCGCACTGCTTGGTCTCAGCAGAGACCACACTGTGTCCTCTCTGCCCTCCTTTTTTTTTCCTCTTTAATATTTTCTTTTTGTCAGCCTCTTTCTACTTTCTTTATCCTTGTCTTTTTTTCCTCTTGTTCTCACTTACTTTTAGCCCATTTTCAGAAGGGTTTTTGCACAGAATTCTGGTATCGGCGTCACAGAAGTCATTCCCGTTCAACAGCCCTCATGCTCTATACTGCCACGGTGTTATTTCTCTGTATAGGTGTTGCTCTATGTTACTGAGGAGGGCGGCACTGGTTGGAAAAGTGATGGTGAGGAGTTTTTTAAATGTGATAAAATCTCTTTTTCAGAAGAACCCTACTTTGGGGAGTGAGTGGTCAAGGAAACAATTGCTGAACTGGAACAGTGTTGTCTCTTAACAGCTAAGGGAAGTATAAGAATAATTCCAGATCTGAAACAAAACAGTGACATTTCTCCTCAGTTACTGAACAGAATGGTGTTCTCTGTACCTGTTCTTGTGTGGCCAGGTGGTTGTTAACCTTGACACCTAGGTAGGTTTTTTTTGACAAGTGGTTACTGGTTTGTAGTAGAGTTGAAAATTCAATTTGGGCTATTCCAAGAAGATAGAAGGAATTAGGACCTAACATTAAATCCTAAAATACCTGGAATTTAGGGTGACCTTTTTTCCCCTGTCGTTGGCAGGATATCAGCAGCTCAGGGGTGTACAAAGGGGTCATAGGTCTGAATATTGTGTTAGAGGATGGCATGGTTATAGTAAAGCTCTGTAATTACACTTAAACCAGTGTTAACCAGATTATTTTTATCATATTCATAGTAGGAATTTTTGTGCAGTATCACGTGCAAGGTAATTTCCTTTGTCTTGATTAGCGAGCTACTCAAGGATTCAATTAATAACGATTTAGTTCTGCAGTAATTTGAAGAATTTCCTGTAGTTACCATGGGAGCAATCGGCATTTTTTATAGCTCAATCTCTAAACCCAGTATCTTGAAGGCGAAGATGTGGAATCTTTTCTACATAAAATCTCTTTGTAGGTTTGTAAAGCCTTCCGTGTGATTGTTTCGTGCTAATGCCCATGAAACGGCATCCGCAGCAACTTGACTTTTCCCAGCCCGCTGGGAGTGAAGTGGAACATCAACACAGTCTGTGGCAATAAACACGAACATAAATTTAGGCTTCTTGGAACTGTTTTGACACTTTGCAACTACTGGAAACTAGTCTTGAACTTAATTGTTGTCGGCTCACACCTACAGTCAGTATAAATAGAGAGGTTCATCTCTTCCTCTCACAGCAGGGCTCTGAACCAAAGCCGGCTGTTAGTCAAGGTCTTCTCCCAGGCTGCTCGGGGTGTTTGCTGTGGTGCTTTGCAATCAGAACTATCCATAAAGAACAGCAAGGTTTACTAACTTACCTGGGAAAAATGGAACTGCAAATTGAATGTATTCCTACGGGAGAAATTATCCGTGTGGTCAGCCGCAATGGAGAACGCAAGACTGTAAGCCTGGGTTTTATTGTTCTGTTTTCCCTTCTTGTAGTGTTGTTGCATGATAACCAGCTCGATCACCGCTGTTCTGAACTGAGAAATGCCAGGGTGAAAGTAGGAGGCTTCTGCAAGACTGGCTGGTCACAGCTGTGTTGTGAATAGTTTTGTCTAATGAGGATGGAATTAGCAGCGGTAAATATTAATATTAAGTGACTGGGAGTTTAGCAGATGGATAAAGTGTATTTCCTGCAGAAATACCTGAGGCTACTAGAGATGGTGTGACCTGCAGTTGGTGCATTGGCCCAGTCGTATTCATTCCACCTGAACTCTGGAAGCACTTTCAAACTGCAAAGGAGGGGCAAGAGTTTGAAGAGAGTATTTTGACCCTCTTCGGTATTGATTGTCCGCGTTGCCACTGGATTCATGCCCTGAATGTTCTAGGAAGGCTCACACATCATAAGACTTGGAACTGTGGCAGGAATGGAAGGTGCGGAACTTTTCTGCTCCAACCCAGTGCGCCTCAGTCTCAGTGCAGGATTCCCTGTGGATCCTGGTATTCCACACGTGTGCAAGGAGCCTGGGTGTGTGTTGCACCACAGTGCCTGCCTGGACTTAGGGATAGGATTCATCCTGACTTTGTGGAATCTCCAGGGCTGAACTCTACCTGGAGAGCTATGTTGGGATGGGATGGGATGCTCTTTCAGGGCAGGGATGCTGCTGTTGGAGAAGGGTACCTGGGGTAGGATGTGCCATCCCCTCCCAGGAATGGGTGGCAGGGAGGGGATGGCAAAGTACCACCCACGGTCTTGGTTTATCTGTGGGTACCTGGAGCACTTGGAATTGTAAGGAAGAGGGACATGAACCTCTTTGGTTGGGGTTATGGGCAGGATGCTGCTGTTGGGACAGGATGTACTTTTGGGGCAGGATGCGCTGTTGGGGCAGAGATGCTGCTGTCAGGGAGGGATGTTGCTATCGGGGCAGGGTACCTGGGATGGGATGCTGCTGTCGGGGCAGGATGCTCTGTCAAGACAGGGTACTCGGGGGAGGATGCTATTTTTGGAGCAAGGTACCTGGGGCAGGATGAGCAGTAGGGGCAGAGATGCTGTTACTGAGGTGTGATGCTTTGTTGGGGCAGGGTACCCAGGCCAGAATGTGCTGTTGGGGCAAGGATGCACTGTCGGAGTGGGATGTGCTGACAGGGCACAGTAGCCGGGGTGGGATGCTGTTGTTCGAGCAAGGTACCCGGGGCAGGTTGAACAGTCGGGGTAGGACGCTGCTGTCGGGGCAGTGATACGGCTGTCGGGGTGGAGATGCTCTGTCGGGGCAGGGTACCCAGGGTGGGATGTGCTGTCGAGGCAGGGATGCTTCTGTAGGGATGGGATGCTGCTGTCGGAGAAGGGTACCGGGGCGAGATGCGCTGTCGGGGCGGGACGCTGCCCTCGAGGCAGGGTACCCCGGGCGGGATGCTCTGTCGGGGCAGGGTACCCGGGGCGCTGCGATGCCCCCGGGGCTCCGCGGGGCGGTGCAGCTGCCGAGCCCCGCGTCCCGCCCCGCCGCGCTGACGGCAGGTGCGGGCGGCCCGGCCCCACTCCGCATGCCCGGCGCTCGGACATGCTCACTAGCGGCGCGGCGCGGGCTCCGCGGGCACGGGGCGCCGGGAGCCACCGGGAGCCACCGGGAGGTGAGCGGGGCTGCAGCCCCGGGCTCGGGGCTCGGGGAGCAGGGCTCGGGGAGCGGGGCCGGGAGCGGGCGGCGCCCCGGAGGGCGGGCGGGTCCCTCCCGTGCGGCGCCGTTCCCGGACCCTGCGCGGGCACTCCCGGGCCCTCCCCTTCCGCGCGGCGCCGCGAGCCTCCCTGCGCGGGTCCCGGGGGAGCGGGGCTGGAGCTGCGGAGCGGCTGCTGCGCGCACCCCATTCCCGAGCAGCCCCCGTTTCTGCGCGCACCCCGCGGGTTCTACACGTCCCCCTGCGGGTGTGTGCTCCTCGCCTCTGCGTGCACCCCGTTTCCGCACACTCCCCGTTTCTGTACAAACCGGTTTCTGTGTGCACCTCGCTCCTGTGCAGAGCCCGTTCCTCAGCAGACCCCGGTTCTCTGCGCACCCCATTTCTGCACGCAGTGTTTATGTACAGACCGCTTTGTGCGCTCACCCCATCTCTGCACTCACCCCACTGCTGTATAAACTGCTTTCTGTGTGCACCCCATTTCTGTGCACACCCCTTTCTTCACACCCCTCATTGCTGTACAAACCCACTGCTCCGTGTGCCCCAGCTCTGCATACATCCTGTCCCTGAGCACACCCCATTGCTGTACAGACCTGCTTCTGTGCGTACCCCGTTTCTGCTCACACTGTTTCTGTACAGGCCGCTTTCTGTGCTCATCCCATTTCTGTACAGACCTGTTTTGGCGTGCACCCTGTTTTCTGCATGCGCCCCATTCCTGAGCAGCCCACAGATTCACTGTCTACCCCACAGATTTTATATGTTCTCCTGCAGTTGTGTGCTCCTTGTTTCTGTGTGCACCCCATTTCTGTGTGTACCCTGTTTCTGTGCGTACTCTATTCCTGAGCACACCCCGTTTCTGCATGCACCTCGTGGGTCTTGTACGTTCCTGCGCTGTTGAGCGCTCCCCCTTGATGCTCCCTGCTGCGGGCAGCACTTCCATTTGCGCTGGAGCAATTCTTCCTCCTTGGCAGAGGTGCCTGAAAGCACCTCAGGAAGAAACTTGGTGGTTTTAGTCCTCTCTTGTGGGTGAAGATGTTGTCAAACACCATAACCGCTCCCACTTAGACCCTAGGTGCGCATCCCCACTAAGTCTTCAAGGGTCCCCACTGTTGTACTGCTTTATACTCCTGTTTTTCCCTTCTCTAATACACCTGGAGTTAATTGCTTTAAGTGTCAGTGGTTTCTGGAAGGAATCTGGCTGCGCTGAGTGGATGTCTCATTCTGGGAACTCCAGCTTTCCCAGTAAACTGGCTTGATCGGCATTCTCAGGTTTGGGTGGATTACAGGAGAAAAATGGTTCTGAGATCCAATACAGAGCTGATTGTGGTGTTTATTCTCTCTGTGACTGTTGCTCGAGGCTGAAGGCTTCTCCGGAACTGCTTGTAGATTGGCAGCCGCCTTGTTTGAGAAAGTGGCAAAGGAGACAGTTTGCTGGGTTGGTGTGAGAGCAGAACCACATCTTGGAGTCTTGGGAAGAAAGGCATTTGTCTTTCATCTCTTTTTGTAGCAACAGACAATTACTGGCTGTCAGCACCTTCTCACAGCTCTTTCAGGAACCGCCTCGGGCTTGCAGAACTGATGAGTTCTGAATTTTTACAGTAGGTTCTGGTGTGGCAACCACGGTAGTAATGCTCAGGGATTTTACTGGGTATAATTGTGTGTTTTAGGGAGGGGCTGTGTAAACATAAATCCTGTCTTCTCTCCTGCCTGGCAGGGACCGGTGCAGTGCTGGACTGTACACATGCGATCCCAGGTTATCATGACATAAAGGATCTGAATCACAGTCTACTGAGGGAGTGAGAAACCCCATGTCACTCCAGATCTTTCTGTTCTCTTCTGCATAACTAATAGCAAAGAAACTTGTGATCTACAGTACCTCTTCACAATTTATAGTATCTGTAAGAGAAATGAGACAGATCCTGACAAAATTATTCAAGCTAGGTAGAAGACATTTTTTCTTCCTTGTTTTTAATTTGCTTTAAGCCCACCAGAGGAAGTACAGTAAAAACTGGGTGCCAAGAAGGGTTAATTACTGATTAAATATCATGTTTCTTTCTATGAATTGGCTCAAGCAGTGTGGATGCCTTTATGCAAAGGTAAAATAGTCTTATTCTATCCACACATTTAGGATTTTCCTATTATCTGCAGTGTCCTGTTGGTGATAGGACCTGGCCTTGTGTTGGGAAGTGGTTGCTTTCTAAGAGCCGTGCAGGTTTTGCTGCCACTGTCAGCGTGGAGAGTCCACACCGAGTGCAGGAGGGACTGACTGCAGCAGCTGCCCACAGCCAGGGAGCGAGGGATGAGCTACAGCTGCCCTGCGTTCCAGCCCACTGCCCCCTCCCTTGGCCCAGTGCTCTCACCTGGATATTTGAGTAGTTCCAGCGGGCAGAATGGCGAGGATCGCTGGGCTGGAGTGCTTTGCCTCCCAGCTGGAAGGAGTAATGGGTGAGGACCCTTCACAGGCTTTCAGGTAACCAATGCAAACAAATTTATGTTTGGGGAAGTGTGGTTTGTTACTGATGCTCTGGAAAAGGAGATGGTGAGAGCTTGAAGCACAACAGGTTTTCCTAAAGATGGTGTGTCCTGCTGTCCTTTGCGAGCGATGCAGATGTAACTAAGCCACTTGTCATTTCATACAAGCTAAAGAACTGTACATGAAGGCGTATTTGTACGTTGCTAAAATGTTGCTGTGGGGAAAATCATTTGGTTGGACTTACCTGTATCGCTGACAGTCACACGTGGTTAACTTTTCAGAACTGATCCAAGTTAGAACCGTGTAGGCAGAGCAAGCAGGTGATTTGTCTGGAGCACATTCCCGGCTCAGCTCGCTGTGTGAGCACGTGAACTTCTCTGCCTGCACAAGGAATACAGTGGCACAGGAAGGAATGGCCGGGGGCGGGTGGGCATCGCTCTGTTGGTAGCAGCAGCGCTTTGTACTGGCGTAAACTGACTGAAGTTATGGCATGTGTTTGTCTTTGTCAGGGATTTTACTGTGTTGTGTACTGATTTATAACCAACCTGTGGGTGACGTGGTTGCCTCTGACTGGGATCACTATCCCTGACTCCTGCAGAAACCATACCTCTAACCGCCTGTCATCCTCTCGAGTGGATGAGGTTTGCACAGGTTGTGAGACTGCGGCACAGTTCTGTTTCTGCCCAGAGGGAGACACTTTTGCTGTGCCTCTGCCTGGATTGAATGGTTTCTCTGATGGAAAATATCCTGCTGGGCATTTCATGCCCTCCCCTGTGTACTTTGCTCCGTGTTGATGCATTAGTGGGGTAGGAGGTCAGCTCTTTACAGAAAGCATTAATAAAGATGTAAGCAAGCTGGATAAATTAATGTGAAAAGCTAACAAAGCTTGTTGTGACAGAAGGTTCTGAGTGGAAAATCTCAAGTAATTTGTTGCAACTGAGTCACATTCCATGAGGGTGGAAGGTCTTGTATTCCATGAAGCCCTGCCCTGCGTTATTTAAATACTCTAAGGAGCAGCAGTACCTTTTCTGTTTGATACATATCTTCAGTGTAGTTTGTCCTACTTTAAATTCCTGTCCTGGAAGGCAATAAAGGTTGGTATTTAGAACTCCTGTGACATTCATGCACACATGGATAGCTTTCCTTGGATAGCTCTCCTTGGCAGCTTTTTTCTTTAGGAGAGCACTTGGTCACGTGTGGGTGACCGACTGTTCCTCACCGGGACACTTGCAGCCCTTTAGCCGGTACGGTGACCTTGGTCCGGCTCAGCCACCGCCCTTCCTGTAATTCAGCAGCTGATGATAAACGGACGTGGATTTTTAGCACTTGGCAGCACCTTTGGAGCGCTGCAGAGTCTGCCTTCTAGGCAGTGAGGTCCTGGGGCTGGACAACACAGCAGCCTGCTGTTATTGGAAGGTTGTGTTACCATCAGGGCTGTGTAATGTTGGTGTCAGAGAACGTTATGTCATGATGTGTTCTGGTTCTTGCCAGGAAATGAGAGTCTATGAATGACAGAAATCTTCTGTTCCCGCTGCCCCAGACAGACATGGATGGTCTTTTTCCTTCTCCAGAAAAGAGCTTTCTAAAATCGCTGCTGGGCAAAGAGATGCTTGTGGACCGAAATGCATTGTGGTTGCACTCAGCCTGCTGCTGGGTCGCAAATGGGACCTTATAAGCCACAGCTGCTTTAAAAGGCTGAGCCTTCAAATTATGATTTCAGTGCCTTCCTTTGGAGGCACGGTCCTGGTAAAAGTTTACCAGGGGTGTTCAGCTCTGTATTTCCTTGTAGCATTCTCACATCTGACCAGAGGTTTCCCCCACAGAAAAGCCAACGGAGAGATGGTGTCCTGAGAGTGAGACAGCACGTGCTAAAGCTGGAGAACAGCCTTTGCGGTGGGTTTAGAACTTCAGGGAAGCCTTTGCATTTCAGCTGAGGCTGCTTTTCATTAGTTAGAGTGATCTGTGCCTCCTGCCAGCTGACGATCACCAGGTGTACTTGGCCATTTCACTAATGAAGAGGAGGATTATTGAAGGAGCTGTAATTCAGCTGGAGAACAGTGTTTGTCAGAGGCTTTTGCTGAGCTTACAGTTGCATTTTTCCTTCATCACCATATCCTCAATATTTTATGGCTGTCTTTACGTCAGGATATTCCTGTCCAAGGAAGAATATTATCTACTTCAGAGTTCTAATGGCAAAGTGAGAACAGAAAAGAGGGTAAGCTCAGCTCTCACTGTGCTCATTGTTCCTGGCTGCAGGGCCTGGCTAAGTCAGGGTCCGGTTGTATAATGAGGAGATAGTGATCTGTTTAGCTTTGTAGAAAATTAAATTCCACTGAAACAGTATAGCTGGAACCATAGAAGTAGGAGGAAAACTATTTTCCCTTCTGAAATATGTCTTTGTATAAAGTTGCGAGCTGAGTTTTTAACCTCACTAACAGTAACTAATAACTCGTACGTTATACAGCCCACACTGAGTCATTGTTTACCGAGGGAAATGCCTTTCAACAGCCAGGCTTGTTTGCTAACTTTAATAATGAAAATATGAAGTTCACATGTTACAAAGCAGCACTCTAATCCACATGTATCCATTTTGGGGTTTTAAGCATATTTGCCACACCACACAATGTTGTGTTTAAGTCCTATTTCTGCAGTTCAGTATTTGATGTGTTTGATGGCTCAGGTTAGGGAAGAGGGAAGATTATTGCCCAGAATTATTGTGGGTTTTTTTTTCCTAGGGAGGTTTTCTTGAACCTTGCAAATTAGAGACCAGAAAGCCTTGTTCTCTGTCCACACATCTTGTTGTTTTAAATAACAGGTTGTCTTGTACTCTTAGGATTTGGAGTCTGTTCAGAATTGCCTCTTCTGCATCTTGGGAGGGAAAGCCACACCTTTGCACCAGGAAGCCAGGAGTTCTCTCTCTGACAGAACTGGAACTTAGACAGCAAAACAGATGTTTCTCTTGCCTTACTCTAAATAAGCACTGAAGGTCAGTTGTGAGCTTTTCTTGACTGTTTATCTGCTGTTTTCTGTTAACACGTTGTTCCAGACAGCTTTTCTTCCCACCCATAACATCTACTAAGGTGATACCAGCCGCAGTTTGTATACCTGATTGTTTCTTTGGTGTTCTGAGTTTGGAAAGGGGTGGGAAGCCAGAAAGAAGAGACAGAAAAGGGGTGGGACACTAAAACGGTGTGGGAGGTCAGCGAGAAAAGGTGAGGCAAAGAAGGAGGGAAGGCTGGAAAAGTTTGAGGGGGTTAAAAAGGCATGGAAGGCTGAAAAAGTTGGGAGGCCAGAAAAAGCCTGTATCGAAGATCTGAACAATCTTATTCTGCTTTCCTTTTTGCCTCTGCATCCTCCGGAAATATTGAATTCACAGTATTTAGCAGAGCTGAAGAAAATTAAAGCTCAGCCTTATGAAGTAGCTCAGGGACAAATGCCTGTGTCCTGGCTCTTGTTATTTCAGTTGGTGCTCAATTTCAGCACTAACAATTTTGGTTTCCAGCAAGAAGCATTTCTTTAAATTGTTTCAAGTCTTGGCTGTTGCAGTCCAGGTGTGCAGTAGTGCTGTCAGTCGGGTGTTGGCTGCCTTGAAATACCATCCTTTAAGGTTTCCAAGAAGATGTCTCCTCAATTCATAGATGAAACAGCGCTCTTCTGACTGCTTTTGCAGGGATTGGAGTGATTTGGGATGGTAGAAGGGTTAATTTATGCACTGTTATGAGGTATTTCTAAAACAGTCCTTAGAGCACTGAAGAGAAATATGTGACAGCATAATGAAGCAAGCACAGTATCTTTTATTTTTGCCTGGTATGATGAAAGAACTCCTGTGCTGATAGTTATGGGGTGTTTATATACTTGGGTAAAGCCTTCAGACGTTTTTTGTCTCAAGTATAAACTGATCTGGTTTGAGGTAATTGTGTCCCGATACAAGGAATAAATATAAAGGTAAGTAGAGGAAAAGAATAGAGTGACAGATGAGTTGCTCTTCCCGGAGGCTGCTGAAAGCAGCAGCCACCTCAACGCCTTCCTCTGCTGTTCCGGTGAGAGCTCTGGAGCAGCGTGTCCAGTGCTGAGCCCGGCAGGTGCTGGGGGTGAGGAGTTGTGTGTTGCTTGGTCATGAGGGCACCATGTGAGAGGAAATGTTGCAAGAGATGTGAAGCTCTGTATGCAAACAACTTGCACAGAGCCAAAGGGGGTGTTTAATCTTTTTCTCTCTTTTTGAACTGAAACCTGATGGCTTGCCAAGTGTCTGTTTCTGCTCCGAGTGTCTTGGTGGGGACATAGGGGAGCTCCTTCCAACCTTAAGCCTTGAATATATTTACCTGGCAACTGCTGCTATCCAACCATTTTCTCAGCTTCCAATGGGAGGGAAATTCCTCAAAGTGGCTCTGTGTAGGATGAGAATGTGAACTATGTCCAGGCTGAAGTCCATGGAACTCAAAAACTGCACTCATGTAACTGTTTACTCTTTTCTAGAGGCTTCAGTTAAGTTGGCTCTTTGCCATTGAATGCATCTTTTCTGAAATACTGATTATTTGCCATCAGAAATAGGTATCATCTGTGGAAAGACCCCATTGCCAACTGGGTGGAAGTGAGGAGTGGAAGAAAATCAGTGTTGCTGCAGGTTGAGTGCGCGTATCTGGAAGGAAATCTCTGAGCATTGTACAAGCAAGCCATTACTTTCCAAGGAGTTCTGCTGTGACAAACCTTGCTTTTTATTTTGGATGGGCTGGAAAGGTAAATTCTGGTATAAAAGTCTAAAAGAAACGGTCAGCTTGGTGCCTGCCTTCTGGTTTGAGCAGTGAGTTTCTCTGATCTCTCTAGCACTGGGCTGAACTCTCAAAAGTGCTTTTCGGGCCACACTTTCCCTGGCCCCAAACAAAATTATCTTAATTGCAAACCACTTATCTGAACTGCTGGTTAGTCAACACAAATGTGACACAGTGCTTGTTAGAGCAGAAAAATCAATCAGTGTTTAGTGTGGGCTGGATGGAGATTTGCAGATTGATAGGAATGGAAAGGTGCGTTTGGGTCAGTGACTGACACAGAGGCACAGAAGTGGGCTTCCCCGTCCTGCGTGCTGCCAGTCGGAGCCCAGCAGCATCGTCAGCTCTCATTTTAGAGGCTCTTGCCAAAAAGTGTCGGTTGTTCACAATCTTATCATGGGAACATGGGCCTGGCATGGTGGCTGCTGCCCCCCAAAATACCCACCAGTTTAGATAGTATGTGGTGTTTGACCACATTTTTCACTGTCAGGGTGATGAGACCCTGGCCAAGGTTGCCCAGGGAGGCTGTGGCTGCTCCATCCCTGGAGGTGTTCAAGGCCAGGTTGGATGGGCCTTGGAGCCCCCTGATCCGGTGGGAGGTGTCCCTGCCCATGGCAGGGAGTGGGAATGGATGGGCTTTAAGGTCCCTTCCAACCCAAACCGTTCTATGATTCTGTTCTCATCATGGAATGGGTTGGGTTGGAAGGGACCATTCTGTGATACTGTGGTGTCAGTCCAAGCAGAGAGGATGGAGAGGGTCACACGAGCACGGCTGGGGGCAGAGGATGGGCTGCATCCCAGTAACGTCAGATGTCTGGGTCAACTTACAGCAGCCTGGGGTTGCTCCTGGCACCTCAGAGGACACTTTCAGTGCTCTTTTCACCTTAGAGAAGTGTCTGTAATGTAATGCTGTGTGAATGATGGCTTGTGTAGCCATTCTCTTATGTCACTGGTTTTTGATCCTTGAAGACAGTGGTAGTGGTAAGTTTGATTTTGCTAGAAAGTTCTGCACTTGTACTGGGGGACTTCTGTGCCCTGGTATGTGGGCTGGTTGGCACTGAAACCTCCTGGCCTGTGAATGTGGAGCAACGCCAACTGTTTGGAACATAAATGGTAATTAGTTGTTGTCTAAATGTTGGCTTTATTAAGATTTACAAACAGACTTCAGCATCTCCACTCCACTTCTTGTAATGGGAATTTCCAAGCTGTAGTAGTTCTGGTGGCTCCAAAGCCACACAGTGACCGTCTGCCCATGGAGTTGCTGTTGCCCATTACCATGATACCGGGTCAAGAATAGAGAGGCACTGATGAATTCTGGTACAGGTGGCCAGAGAAAACACCCTTAGGCACGGAGTCAAGAGAACTTTGTGTCTGTTCTTGCCTGAGCAGCACAGAGAGCAGCCAGGGTTCAGAGCCATCGCAGCCCAGGCCAGAGGGGCCCAGCCAGGCGCTGCCTTCAGGTTTGTTGTTCTCCCTCTGGAGTAGAGGGAGAACAGAGAGAGAACAGCTTCCAGGAGCTGTGCTGTTGTGGAAGGAGGCTGGGAGAGTCGGTGCAGTGGGGGCTGGGAGGGAGGACACCTTGCCCGGCTGAGGATGCAGGGGTGCCCGCTTTCACACTGCCTTTCAACGAATGTAAAAGTTCAAAGGACTTTTGGGCCCTGGGAGACTCCACCGAGGTGCGTGCATGGGGTAGTAGGACAGGGTTGCTGTGTTGTGATATGTGAGTGTGATGTTGTGATCGACAGGGACAGAAAGGGTAAGGGAGAAGGAATTCATTTGGCTGCCAAAACCTTTTGTGCAAGAGGTTGGATCTGGATGGGTGCCCTTTCTTGGCACATTCAGGTTCCTGCAGTTTGTGGCTGCTGTTGCTCTCACCACCAGCAGTGGCACCCAAGTAAACAAAATTTGGGAACACTATCCTGCAATAGAAACTCCAAGAGGTTATTTCCAGATGGAATTGAAGCTCCATGTGATTTAGCAGACGGTAGCCACATTGTGAGGGCAGAAAGCAACCAAAAGTGGTTGGAAGTGGAATTCTTTAGCGCATTGTTGCTGACATGGTAGTGAGCAGCTGGGTTAAGCTGTTTTGGAGTGGATACCATACGAGCACGCTTGTTAAAGAGGCTTTGTAACAACCTAAAGAAGCTTGGCAGTTGTTAGTGCAAGCCCATCGTTATAAATGCTCTGTTGATTCTTCCCCTTCTCAAAATAGATATCCTGGCAAAAGATAATTGAAGAAACAACTTCAGAATACGTTTACTACACACACGGGCTGTGATCCAGCAGGTGAGCTGGAGCAGCAGGGGCAGTGATGGGATTAATGAATGTGGGAATAAGGGGTTCAGCTTTGTAGGGAAGGGCACTACCTGCCTGGAGCTGCTCCTGTGACCCGTCAGCTGTTCTAGGAATTCTCCAGAACATGGAATTTGTCAGATCACCAGACAAGTGCGTGCTGCCTCTGTGCTGCCTATCACAGACACCAGGAATCCCGAGAATGCGAAGGACTCTGAAATTCCAGTTCTGTGTACTCACCCTTCCCCTCCTGCTCCAGGGGCGAGTGGCAGCAGGAAAAGAGGTCAGGCCTGAAATACGAAGTCAAAGAGGAGGAATTTGTGAATATATAGGAGATAACACCCATCACTCGCTGCACTTTGCCATTCCCCCCCCATTGTGGAAAGTATGATTGAAGTCAGCCGCTCCGCTCTGACTGCCTGAACCGTACGTACATGCACAAATGCCAGATTCTCTTCATTCCCGGTTGCTGACTTCAAGAAGGACTTGCTCTGACAAGCTCAAAATGAGGGCTGGCAGCTTCGTCTGCAGCTCATAGGCTTTATCTCTCTCAGACACTCTTCCTAAATTTCACACACACACACAGCTGTGCTGGTAGGAGCCACTGTATGCGCAGGATGCCATCGGGCACTTCTGAACAAAGCTGTACGTTGTGTGACTCCCTGCAACAGGCAAGGAAAGCTTCATAGAGACCTGGCTCCAGGCCCACAGGAGAGCTTGCTCTCCTTGCACTTCAGCCTCATTATTTGGGGAGCGGTGGGGAGAGCCGATGCAGCCTTTTGATTCTCTTTTCCCCGTACCAAGAGCTGGTGTGCTTTCCTCCACAAACTTCTACTGTCCAGCCTTCATCTCCCACTTTGACCATTTCCATCAGCTGATGATGTGTTCACCTCCAGCTTCCATCACACCTTCCTGTGGTTCATCACAAGGGCAACAAGGCTGGTGAGGAGTCTGGAGAATAAGCCCTACGAGGAGAGACTGAGGGAACTGGGGTTTAGCTTGGAGAAGAAGAGGCTGAGGGGCGACTTCATCACTGTCTACAACTGCCTGAAAGGAGGCTGTGATGGGGTGGGTGCTGGGCTCTGCTGACAAGTGACAGCGATAGGACGGGAGGAAATGGCCACAGGTTGTGCCAGGGGAGGTTTAGACTGGACATTAGGAAGAATTTCTTTACTGAAAGAGTGGTCAGGGATTGGCACAGCTGCCCAGGGAGGGGGTGGAGTCACCATCCCTGGAGGCATTTAAAAGAACGGGTAGAGGAGCTCCTTAGCGACAAGGTTTAGTAGGGAGACAGGCACAGTTGGACTCGGTGATCTGAGAGGTCTCTTCCAACCTGGCCTCTCTTTCCTCTCTGAACTGAACCCTCACCCTGATATCCCTTCCCTTCTTCCCCGCTACACCATGGCAAGCACAAGTTGTTTGACTTCTAGGAGAGTTACTGCTCCACCAGCAATATCTCTTTCTCTGATCTTGCCTCCTAGTGTTCTGGCTTCACTGCTGCTTCAGCTCAGTGAGGATGCCAGTTGAGTCCACCTTCAGGGTTTTTTTCCATTTGCTTTTAAGCTGCCTACTTATGCTGCGTATGCAATCTTTCACTTAGAATCTTTATATTCCCTGACCTTTCTCAATCGATGAACTCAGCCTTCGATAAGTGCTTTCCCAAAGTGAAATCTATTTGAGAGATGTAATAATGGTTCTAGAGAGCATCTGTGCCAGGAATTGCAGGATGGCCAAACACTTCTTTTTCTTTGGATGTTGTTTTTGTTTCAAAATGAGTATTAGAGCAAGTATGTTTTTACATTCATATAATATTTAACATGTGAAATTGAGATTACTTTAAGCTTGATGCGGTAAGGCGTGCACTCAGATGTAACGATTTCTTTTAAGTCCAATTTGAGTTGTCGTCATGGTTGTGAAATGATTTCTGCTTAAAAGGGTAATGTCAGCATCTTTGCTTCAGAGCAGCTCGCCAGTGATATTTTGGGTTGTGGAAGGTGTGTATTTGAATATATTCTTCTAAAAACCGTAAGACCCACCAGTATTAAATGTCTGCCCAGCTTCACAGATTGCACAACTGGCTGTAAGCAGACAAAACTTTTTCTTTGGTCTGATTTTTAAGGGCTATTTTCACAGAGCTGTGGCCTTGACTTATGACCATGTAACTAATGATGTTGAGCAGAAAAGGGATCCCATTTGTTTCAGCTCCAAATCTTCGCTCCTGACCGTGGGACTGTGCTTTCTGGACCTTCTGTGAAAAACATTGGTGAAACAAAAGCTCTCAGTTCTCCTTATCTAATTTGATGTGTGCAAAGAGCACGCAGCTCTGCAGCAGCGATACGAGAGCGCTGTAATCAGTGTTGTGGTGAGGATTTTGAACAAGAACTCCCCGTAACATTTAACCTCCGTGTTTTATTCATCCCGGAGCAGGTGTAATTTAAAGTGACACCTCTATAATTGATGAAGTGTCTTTTTACCATTTGTTTAATTACCAATTTCAATGTCTAGAAAGCAGAGGATCAATAATTTACAGTGATGAACTTCCCTCTGGTTTTCTAGGTCAGCCATACAAACAATACCTTCTGAAACAACCCCGCAAGTTTTGATGCTTTTGTTTTTCCTTAGATGCTTTAAAAGTGCTGAAGCTTTTTGCTTGCCACAGGTGTGGTCCAACACTACCGAAGCTGATGGCAGAGCTCCCGTGACTGCAGTGAAGCAGGGTTGATCTAGGGCTTGCCCTGCGCAATCTATCAGCTCTCATCTTTTTGCAGTCTCCTCTCGTTATTGTTGAGTGGCTGAGGCTGAGCTACGACAGCAAATGGTGCTACCCTGACCCGATCCGAGAGCTGTTAGAACAGAGAATTTAAGCAAAGAGAACAAAGCTACTGCATGTGTTTTGTGAATGTTTATTACATTGTAGTCTCTGATAATGTATACTGGTTTTCTATGGGAAATACCTGTTCTTAAGGCTCTTGGATCCTTGTTTTCAGTGAGGAGCTCAGATTCCCTCATGGCCCAGGATCACTCACTTTTCTCAAAGGAAAGTAGAGGATCTATGTCTGTCAAATCAGAGGAAATAGTGTTTACTTCCCAGTGGGATGAGATGGGATGAGACCTCTGACAGTTCCTGTCATCATCCTGGCTGCTGTGGACATTAGTATTTGCTCAGACAGCATCAGAACTAAACAGCAGGAGATATCTAACTTCTATGAGGTCTCCAAATCCATGCATTTCTAGCAGGATGAGGCCTTAGATGGACCTACGTGCTGATGGCCTCAAGGGAGAAGGATACCTTTCACTTTTTGTGGATATGCTTATTGTCTGCATCAGCACAAGTGGATGCTTCCCTTTTCCTTAGGGGAGCCACTTCTCATCTCCTGATGGAGAACAGAGCGCTGTGGACAGTTGGTATTTCTGGTAATGTCACAACTATCACAACCAGCTGATTATCCCCAAGTAACAGAAGCTCTGGGTATTCCTTTGGGATCTCCTGTTTGAGTTGGAGATCACAGCCCAGCAGGGGTTTTTGTTTGTGTGGTAGATATAAAAGGTCAGTAGGAAGATTGCTGGGCCTGCCTGTGAGCACCTGTTTTGTCTGCCTCAGCAGGATTTATGCAGCTTTTCAACTCCCCATGTAAGACCACGAGTAAATCAGAGAGAGGGAAAGGCAGGATTTGACCCTTGCCACAGCTGGGGAGTAAATGTTTCCATTTTGTGCATCAGCCCATGTTTATCCAGATGTGGAACACGCATTCCCAAGAACCACAAAGGAATGGGCTCCTTGATTATTCTTTAGTGTGTTTTGTCTTTGGTTTTGATTAAACCTATGTCTCTGATAATGCAGAAAATCTTGGAAGTGCTGTGAGTGGGATAGTGTGGTTCTTGAGGGAGCAGGAGCTGAGGCCGTGTCTGTGAGATGGGATTTTCCTTGGACTTCAAAGGATGGGTACTAAGTTGCAAGCCAATTATTATGGGTTTTTAACATCAATACGATTACCTCTTTTTCATTTTAAGATTTTTTTAATGTAATTTTGATTCAATAGAAGTGTCACTTCATAGAATGTTGGAAAACAATATTCTCAGTCATTTGATGAGCGCAAGCTGCTGCTGCTGGGTGTGGGATGTCCTTCTGAAATGATGTCTGCATTTTCCAGGCATCCTGGGATACTCTTGCCAACACGATGGCAACTCGTCGTTCCCTGCTTGCTCTTAACTGAGGTTATAGCTATTTTAGGGTAAAAATGTTTGCAATTCACAAAAACACTGAAGATGCTGTGCACTGTGGGATCTTTGGGGCACAGTCAGACTGGTCAGAAGGAGATTAGCCCAGACAATACCCTTCGTCTGGTGGCTTTTACTCTCCTTTTCTGAAGCAACAGAATAGGCAGGGGAAAGGGAAGCAGCGCAGACATGAGCCAGCTGCAATATCATCTGCCCACGTGCTCCTGCGGGCTGCCAGGCCTCGGTCTGACTCGCTGCCAGAGAGCCAGTCTGCACTCTGTGTCTACTTTTGGAAGCTGCTCAGGCCATTTCTTTTAACATAATCTGGAATTCCTGCACATCACTGGGTATTCTTTTGGGTTCATAATCAAGTTTTCCTGCAGGCTGTTGTTGAAACTCTCCTCGCAGTTTTTGCAGGGGACTTAGGCCATCACAATGAATGTAAAATGCTCTTTGTTCCCTAACAAAGAAGGATTTGAAAGAAGTGCAGCACCATCTGTGTTCCTGATGGCTTTATTAGAACTTATTTATAACTTTTCACCATCCTAAAATAACTGCCTGCCTTAGGCCAGCAAAGTCAGTTTGGGACAAAGAGGGAAAAAGTGGTGGAAGTACAAATTGTGCCTGTAAACTCTGCACTTCTAAGTCATCAAATTAAAAGCTACTCCACTTGTTTGAATGTCTAAACCCATTGAATGTGCCCTTTCTCTGGGCTCGCAGGACTTGGCTTCACTTGGCGGTTTGTAGTTTGCTTGCAGCATTGCTAAGTTTGCTTTAAAAAAAAAAAGGAGTCACACCCAGAAAAAAAATAAGACCTTGTTTCTCCCAGGTATCACCTGCTTTTGGCATCAGGATGAAGTGTCGCAAGAATCCATGAAGATTGGTGTGCTGGGTTTTTTTCCTTAAGGAGCCCATAGACATTACATGGGGCAAACCTGTGACAGAAGCCGTTGTACCAATATGAAATGTTGTTCATAGCAACGTTTCCCTAAATCTGGGGTACAAACTATACTGATGTGTAGATCTTTATGCTACTGTAAGCTTTCCACTCTAGGGATTTTGTTATTACACAAACAGGAGTGGGGAGCAGGAGCCATTCTAGGGCATCGCTTGCACAAGCTATTTTATTAAAAAACCCAAATCAACAAGTTCAGGAATCTGTTCCACGTGTGATCTTCTCTCCTCTGCTTTTCAGGAAAGTTTTAGCCATTTGGCCTTTATTTTTCTGACACTGGAAGCTTCAATATTCTAATATAATGTAGGCAATTCCTGTGCTCCACTCTCCACACAGCAAAGTTCATGGTTTTGACGGCAAGCAAGGAGTTCAACAATAGCTGCGTTCAGGCTTTATGGTAGGGAAAAGCTTCATGTTAACTAAAAGAAACAATTTAATTTGGCTATTTTGGAGGGAGGGATTTCCTTTCTAAACTGCTTTTTTTCACAGTACCAAAACGTCTGGGTTTGGGCGTGGTTTCTTTCAATGCAAAATTGCATTGATGAAAGTTGACAATTAAAAGAAAAAAGGACAGCACAGGACAAGTCAGTCCAGTTTATTTGTTTTCTACAAAGCAGTCTGATGTAGTAGATAAATCTGGTATTTGGGTTTCTTTAAAATGGTGTGTTGACACTATTAAGAATAATGTCATTCTGATAGCCTTCCCTAAGTTTCAGATTTAGCCCACTAAAGAAAAGAAAGCAGCTTAAACTTACTGCATTGGTGTCAACAGTTCTAAACAGACAATTGCTGTATTTAGAGAAGACTTTTACCATTATTATTGGTAGCGTGGGGAAAATTTGAGATCCTATCAATATAGCATCCATAGGGATGGTTGATCTCTGCTTCCAGACTCCAAGTCTCATACCTGCGATTCTTCTTGCTTTTTAAAGCCAAGTCAAATATCTTCTTTGTCCTGGAGCAGGCTTTCTGAAACCGAACAACTTACTACATCCTTTCACTTGGGGTGAAAAAGAAGTAAAGAATCGTCAGATCACGGAATCGTGAAATGGTTTGGGTTGGAAGGGACCTTAAAGCCCACCCAGTTCATCCCCCTGCCATGGGCAGGGACACCTCCCACTGGATCAGGGGGCTCCAAGCCCCATCCAACTTGACCTGGAACACCTCCAGGGATGGGGCAGCCACCACTGCTCTGGGCAACCTGGGCGAGTGTCTCGCCACCCTCACAACTTCAGGTGCTCTCAGCCTTGCTTTGCGAGCACTGTTTTGTAGATTTTTCAAGTCTGTTCTCTCTGTCTTTTTGCTCCCATGAGGAGAAGAAATGTGCATAATAGAAAAAGGGCACAGTACCTCCAATCTGTACGTTTAGTTTTCTATTCTGGGCTGTGGGAGAGGCCCCTCTGCTCAGGAGAGGAGTCCCAGGTTCGATGCTGCCCCTGTCTGTGCAGGGGAACCTTAGGTTACTGCACGCTGCCTTCCTGAAAATGCCGATGTGCGAGGAGCTCGTCTCTGCTGCTTGTGACTCTCCTCAGTGCTCTTGTATGCTCTTTTTTTCCAGGCTGCAAACAGTTTTGTGCTGCTCTGGCCTTATATAGTCATTTCCTATTATTAGAAACGTTTCCTTGGGATCTTGCTGAGGGAGTAGCAGAGGGAAATCCTGTTTCCTTCATCCAGTGTGCAGGCAGAGCCCCAGTGCTCTCTCTTTCCTTATCTCGTGTCGATAGAACAAGAAGTTTTTGTCATGATATGCTTTTCAGTCATGATCCCTTTCTAACACCAAGCCTCTTTTCAGAAAGGCTGGAAAAGAAATGTGAAGAAATAGGAGCTGTCAGGCACCGATGTGAGCTGTAAAGCTGTCTGCAGCCTCCGTCCTGCCTGCTCATTTCTCTCTTGGAGGTGGTCATCTAATGCTCTGGAAAACCCCTTTCTCTTTGTCATGTTGGCTTGTCTGAAATATAATATCATAGAATTGTAGAATCATCTGATTGGAAAAGACCTCTGAGATCATAGAGTCCAACCATACCTGTCCACTACTAAACCAGATCTCTGAGAAACCCATTTACCTGTCTTTTAAACTCCTCCTCCGGGGATGGCGACTCCACCACCTCCCTGGGCAGCCTCTGCCAGTGCCTGACCAACCTTTCAGTGAAGAAATTTTCCCTAATATCTAGTCTGAACCTCCCCTGGTGCAACTTGTAGCCATTTCCTCTCATCTTAATATGATAGGATGTTCCACCAGAGCCTGATGAGGCATCAACAGAAAGCTAAAGGCTGAGTTAAAAAAAGAGGAACAACTTATAGTAGGGAAGGAGATATTTATGTATGCAACAAGAACCTGCATTTAAAGGAGATCTTGATCACTGAGAGCACGGAGATATGCACAGGCTTTGAACACTTAATTTTTCCTATGAAAACATTTTTTCCCCTTAAAAGGAAGATGTAGGTCCTGCCGCTGGGAGTGACTGTTTGGAAAGTCAGTCTGGAGGAATGTGCATCAGCTGGGCTGAGTCAGGCTGTTTGTGTTACATTTACAGCTCCGCACGGCTCTGGTCCTGCACAGCCTCTGCGGGGGGGCTGCTTACAGGGATCCCATCAAAGCAATGGCAAAGCAATCACACCAAATTCACTGTTGTTTTTAAACTCTGCCATTGAAGTGAGATCAACAATTGCTGTTGGAGTTGGAACGGGCAGTGTGTGTTTGTAAAAACAACTGAAGAGGTGACAGTTGTGCAGTCCTGTGAAACAGCCCCAGAGCTGTGCACGGGGCAGCGGGGGGGAACACAGGGTGAGAGCAGGCACGTGGAATCACAGAATTATTAAGGCTGGAAAAGGCCTCTCATCCAGTCCAATCTCCAGTCCGACCCCACTGTACCTACTGAACTGTGTCCTGAAGTGCAGTTGTCTACATGGTTTTTGAACATCTCCAGGGATGGAGGCTCCCCCACTGCCCTGGGAAGCCCCTGCCAGGGCTTCACCACTCTTTTAGTAAAGAAATTGTTCCCAATATCCAATCTGAACCTCCCCTGGTGCAACTTCAGGCCATTTCCACTCGTCCTATCCCTTGTCACTTGAGAGGGACGGAGCACGAGTAGGTGCTCAAGAAGGATGGAGCAGAAGCAGCCACATCCATGGGACAAACCGGCATCGTATTAAGGGCATCTGGTAGTTATGAAGTGGGACTTTGTTCTCACGGCCACTGTGAAAGCCAGTCAGCCATTTCCATTTCACTGGTCAGCACAGAGCAGCCACAAGGAAAATATCTCTTAATTTGTTAGAGTAACCCAGTTTTGATTTTCACTCACACCACAGGCCCCGAGTGATTATGTGTGTGCGGGAGCCATAACTAAATTACGAGTGGTGCTTTTGAATCTGCCTCTTCCCAAACACCTCCAGCATCAGAGGAATGAAACCGGCGAACAGCGCTTACAGAGAAAGAGGAGGAGTCCAGGGAGAGGTGTGCGTCGCCAGCTTCATTTTTTGTAGTAGTCCATTTTTTGTAATATTCTTATTTATTTCTGAAAGACTGAGCTTGGGAAGAAGAGCCATTCAGCGTTCTCACTGTTGAAGCTTTCTTGAAACAAACAAAACCAGTATTCAGAGTTCTAGGCATTGCAAAGCATAAATTAGACTCCAAAATAATAATTTAAATATTCTTTGTTTCTGGTTTCTGTACTCTTTTGGCCACACCTCTCATGTCCTTGAGCTTTTCTCTGTAATCATGCGAGCACACTCACACGGAATCAGAGAATTCGGAGAACTTGTGATGTCATGAAGTTTGCAGTTAAATTAAGGAACTTTACCATCTTGAGACACCTTTTGAGTGAGTATAATGGACTTTTGCCTTAACCAGCTGTGGGTCTGTAGTTTCATAACTGGCCAGGAATGATGTGTCTCCAGGGACCAATGTCGCATGCCCAGGCTTCTTGTGTGGGGAACGGCTGGTTCCCCTGGGGAAGGAGGGAGTGGGGAAAGAGAAGATGCATAAATACAAACAAAAAGAGGGTAGAAAACAGATGATTCTTAGTGGAGCTTATGGTACCGGGGAGAGGTTCTGCCTCCTTATCAAGCCTGTCAGAATATTCAGCGTTGGTTCTTTGGCAGGGCATTGATTTGATAAATTTGACTGCAGTTATCCTGCGGTCAAATGTTCACCCTCTGCTGGAACTGAGGTTTTCTTCTAAGCAATGGGCCAAACATCCTTCAGGAACTCTAGTTTCTGCTATAGGGTGTCTTAGGAAAGAGGGGCATTTTAATCAGTGTTAGATCGCTGTGCCCTGGACAGTAGGACACACGAGGTAGGTTAAAGAAATGTCTATTTTTTAAGATGTTCCTCTGACCTGCAAAAGGAAGGGCTCTCAAATTCCTGGCCTGTTGAGCATGATTTGTTTCCCATGGTATCTTTGCCAAGTGCTTTCTAATTATGGAATGTGTGTTATTCTGTAGTTCTTTAGCAAGGAAGAAATAATGAATATTATAAAAATCCAGAAATACGTATGCATTGATAGCTAAACTCAATATATTTTGCTTTTGGAATAACGTAGGTGTGATCCACATTGATTTTTTGAATAGCACAAACCCCAGCCACCATCTGTTACCTCCAGAGTTATATCATGCAGTTGAATCTGCCCAGGAGAGGGAAAGACTGGTGTGCTGGTGCTGGTTTCATGGGGCCAAGCTGGTTTTTTCAGTAGAGTCGCTGCTCACAGGAGCAGCTTAGCAAGTCACACACTGCTCTGGGAGCCTGCTGGAGCAGGGCTGGCAGGAAAGGTTTCCAGTCCCCTTGCTTTGAATGTGGAATTGTATGCAGGGAATCAGCTGCTTATCAGCAACGAGCAGAGCAATCCCAGCACTCTAATCCAGGGTTTAAATGAGTCACTTCTGACTGGTGAAGCCTGGAAAACTTGATTCATACCTCTGCCTGTAGTTGCCTGTAGTGATATAAACCGAGCCAGCCGTCCTCAGCAGAAATCACAGGCAAGGGCTGGGCTCCGTTGCTGGAAAGGAAGAGCCTGGTTTTATCACCTTTTTAGTCTGGGATCAAGATCTTTTAAATCAAAATTATGTTGATTATCTCTGCTTTCCAATTTTTTTCCCCCCTCCCTGTTTAGGCTAACCCATTGCAAGAGGGTTTTCCTCACCAGCAAGAGCTGGGCAGTAGTTTGACTACTGAAAAAATAGTTTGAGCAGAAGTCTGCCCGGTGAATAAATAAATAAATAAAACAGGGTCTTCTGCATAAAAAAAAAGCAGAGAGAAATGTGTAAAAAATGTACTTCTGAATATTGGGCTCTTGCGTGTTCTCCTCTTAGTGGCGTTTTCAGTGGTGAGATGTGTTCTGAAAAGTGTTCGGAGGGATAAACTAGGGGGAAAGGTGAAGTTGTTAATGCAAAGGTAACTCTGTGCTAAATAACTCAAAATTGTAACATGATTTTATTGACTGGCTACACCTAGACTGGTTTGAGAAATTATGATGCAGGACTGACGTTCTCCTCCTGAAGGATTGGAGCTACCAGGCTCTGGCTCTAATTATACTTGGAAAAGTCCTGGCTCAGGGCTTGCTGTTGTGATTCAGCGATGGCTGATGTGGCTCAGTTTGGGAAGTGCAGCTTAGATTTCCTTTGATCTTACCTGTGCTCCTGCGCTGAGCAGGGCTTTGGAGAATTGTCTTCTTTCTTTCAGTGCTCCGAAACATGCTAAACCCACCTCTGAAATGTGTCCGAAGGCTGCCTCAGTTAATAATTCACCTTTCTCCTCTGCTAGCTGGCGAGAAGTGAATAAAAATAATGCCAAATAGTTCTACAAGACTTGAGAGGCACAACAACTAATTTTTCCGAATGGAATCTGATGAGGGTAGAAGAGCTGGTGGCTCCACAGCTCCCTTCAGGAGAT
Source organism: Neomorphus geoffroyi (assembly GCA_033558235.1). Classification (NCBI taxonomy): domain Eukaryota; kingdom Metazoa; phylum Chordata; class Aves; order Cuculiformes; family Neomorphidae; genus Neomorphus; species Neomorphus geoffroyi. Next base: position 7,538,893 of record JAUMJM010000018.1, read on the forward strand.
CATTGGAACTGTTGGCACCTCCTTTTTAGGATCCCAGGGATCCCAGGGATCACTGCCTTGGGTCAGAGCTAATTAGAGAGGAGCGATGTACTCAACCACTGACAGCATCTGCTACATCGCTCGGTTTTTAAATAGCCTCCTAGCTGAGCTGTGGCCACGCACAGTGTTGTTTGATTTTCAAAAGCTTTAAAGTAAAGCAAGTAGCTTTTTTATTTAAATCTTTTTACTTTAAAGCTTGACTTTACCCTTTGTGTAACGGAATTGGAAAAATATGCATTTTGATAAGGAAAAAAGCAAAAAACAACCACCTTTTTTATGCAGAGCTGACCTCAGATAGTTCCAGTCATGAAACACCAGCAAGCGAGCTTGGGAATCATTTCAGTCTTAAATATCCTCAAGGATGGAGTTTCACAACTTCTTGAGCTGCTTTTCCAGTATTTGACAGCACTCATTGTGAAAAAAATTTCCAGTATCTCATGGCGATGTCCCTTCTTGCAGGTTGCATCCATTGCCTTTCACTTTCCACCTGATGCATGTAGGTTTTGACTTCTGATTTTTATCTTACCGTGGTGATGGGTTTTCATACTCTTGGTGTAGCTATATCCATTAATTTTTTTGTGTGAGACCAAAGCCTTATGGCCTCAGAGATGGGTGAAGGTGCTACTTCTGTTTGCAAGGTCTGGAGACAAGGCAACAAGGACTGTGCCGTACAAAGCAGGTCTTAACTTGGTAGCACAGGTTATTTTGTGATGAGGACCTCAGGGACCTCCATAAGAAAGGATGTTTTGAGGGTGGATGTCTCACGATGTTATAGATATTGGAATAAAATGTTGTTGAGCCAACGTGCAAGGGCAAACAAGGCAAACTATCTGTGCCTTACCCTGATGGTCCTTTGATTTGCTGAGAGTGACTACAAGCTTAACTGTAAGCGCAGGAGGTTTTGCTGTGCCTGGGGGTGAGTTGAGAGTGGGTTTGTGGAGCCCCCTCAATGCTGCTGTTGCTGTTTCAGTGCAAAAACTTGCCATCCTGGACCATATGGCTTCCTGTCGTTTGCTGTGGGTTTGCATGTTGGGCTCAGCCCCAGGTTTTCCAGTGCCTGTGATTACTTTTCTTTCCGTTTCTCACTGTCGCTGAGCAGCGGGGACTCCGTGGGCAGAGGACAGCTGACTGCTCTTGGACTGCCTTTCGTGCTCCAAATGCATTGGACTCTCCTCTTTGGGAGGGGAGGAGAGTTCCTCGCCCTCTCCATGGAAAACGCCCTCTCCAGGATGCTCCAGTAGGAGCCGGTGGGAGGGAGGGAGCTCTGACTGCACCGAAAATGTCATGAAAAAAAAAAAAGGCAACTGAGAGAGGAGAGAACTTGTCCTCAGATTCCTGCGTTTTGCAGCAGCGTAAACGAAGTCTCTGCAAGTGCTGTGGGAGCTCGCAGGAGGCAGCGATGAAGTTCAGAGGCGCGGTAAGGTTTATTTAACTGCTTTGGTGGGTTTGTAGCTTTCGGATGTGCATCTGGTCTGAGGAGAAGGCAGATTGGTTTTCAAGGTGTCAGCAGGAAAGTGAAGTGCTCCAGCCTGCCTTGCGAAAGACCCCTTCGTTGGAAAGTTCTGGGAAAGGGGTCGAAGTAGGAAAAAACCCCGGGAGATATGTGGTTTGAGGAGGAAGCCAAGGTGGGAGTTGAGGGGGAAAGCTCTGCGTTCGGGGAGAAGAAAGGGTGGAGCTTTTGGTTGGGTGGAAGAGACATGGGGATATGAACATATGGCACTGCTGCTGGGCTTGTGTCCTTCCCGGGACGTGAGCTGCTTCCTCCAGTGCTGCCACTCTGGGGAACAGCAGGAAATACCTGCTTACAGACTTGTTCCCACTCGGATCCTCCAGGGCGTATTGACTTTAGCAAAACTTTGTCTATGTTTTAGTGGCAACCAGGAAGCCTGAGTTTGTGTTCAGCCTTGTGGGACAACCACCCAGAGCTTAGGAAAATTAGTAGGTGGCAAAAGAGTGAGAAAACTAGGATTGTTACCTGGAGAGAGATGAAGAGAGGAGGAAGAAAATTCTATGTACAATAGTGCCATGGAGAAGGCACAGTATGGCCCCAGAGAAATCCTGTTTTCTGTGTTATAACATTGGAAAGAGGGACATTCAGTTAAAAGTTGCCAAAGAAATGCAAAGATTGTTTTCATACAGTGCATAATTGGGCCATGGAATTCACTAACACTGGAAGATGTTAAGGTCAAGAATGAGGGAACTTTATAAAAAAGACTATATGTGGGCTTTTGTTTGGATAGGAATGTGCAAGGCTTTAACTGGTGAACTTACCAAATTTAGAAAGAGAAGGATTGAAAACACCACATCTGTGGATTTAAGCATTCTGACTGTCAAAGAAGAGTTAGTGCGGGACCAGAGCATCCCGTACCTGCTCAACCTAGCGAACCTTGCATGTTTTCCTGAGTATCCTAGTGTTGATCACTGGCTGAGAAAGAGTCTTGGTGATGAAGGGAAGGGCAGAGCTTCTGGAGGACTTGCATGGTTCCTCCCTGTGCCAGCATGTTTGAAGGTGGACCTGATGTTGCTCAAGGGTCTTGTGCTTGGATTTTTGTTGACATTGAGGAGTGTAGGAGCCAGCAAACCTCCATCCAGCAGTGAGCATGGAGAAAGGGAGTGAGGTGTGACACATGAGAGTGTGATAAGCAGTGTTCATAGAATCATAGAATCACAGAATGGTTTGTGTTGGAAGGGACCTCAAAGCCCATCCAGTTCCACTCCCCCGCCATGGGCAGGGACACCTCCTACTGGATCAGGGGGCTCAAAGCCCCATCCAACCTGGCCTTGAACACCTCCAAGGATGGGGCAGCCACCATTGCTCTGGGCAACCTGGGCCAGGGCCTCCCCACCCTCACAGGAGAGCCTTTCTTCCCAAGATCTCATCTCAGTCTCCCCTCTTGCAGCTTAAAAGTGTTCGCCCTCATATTTTCTTGGGTGGTGCTTGGATACTCTCTGAGAGAACATGTGGGTGTGGAAGCGCCCTGCACATGCCCTGGGAATGCACTGGAGTGCTTGTTCTGTGTGGAAAGTTTTACTATCACAGAAAGACATACTGGTCTGAAATGGTTGTGTGGGGCGTGTGGAACCCATCAGAGGAAGGTGGGAAGGAGAGCAGGGGCAGCAAGCACTGAAGTTCCTTCTCCCCTCTCATCTGCTCCGTCTGATCTGCAAGGCAGCGGCAAAACTCCCTTGGAAGGGCCGCGATCTGAGTTTTTGCTTTTGATGCCACCTCTCTGCCTTCTGACGCCGCTGTGGGATGCGCAGACCCATGACCCGAGGCCACAGGTAGCACTGTGATCAGCGACATCCTTTAACCAGCAACCACTCCTGTCAGTCGGTCAGAGCAAAAATGTCAGCTCCCTAAATAGAGCAGTTCAGCCTGTTTACTTTTCCAGCCTTGGTGATCTTTCTGGTTGGCCTTGTTCATTTTTCTTACTGCTGCTTTATATTTAGCTCTTTGATTGAAATATCAGCATCCTCTCCGAGGGGTAAATGTTTTTCCTCTCCTTCAAATCAGTTTTTATAACTACTTTTTTCTTTTCACTGCTAATTGCTTCTCTTTTTTCCTGACTTTCCCCTCTCCCCCCAAAATAGTAAAGTCTAGAAGATATAATTATGTTATGAACATTGAATAAACGATGCTCCCTGCTTGCCATGCAAACCTTCATGGTTTTCTCTCATTTCTAGTCCATAATTTGCATTTTTAATTTACATTTTAGTTCCTTACATGGATTCTTACTATTATAAATGTTGCAAGTGTCAAATGTCATTGATTACCGTATTAAGAATCATAATTAATTGCAGCAACATCCACGCCCTGCATTGTTGTTGTTCAAAAGGTTAAATTTTTACTTTCACAGTTCATGACCTACGTGCATTTCACAGATATCTAAAATAATGCACAGAGTGATGCATTGCTCCCGTTTCCTGTTCTGCTTTATATTTTGGAGAGGGAGATTAAATGCTTCTGTAGCTTGGAAAATGAAGGAGGCAGAGCTTTAACTCCTAGGCAGTTTGCTAGTGGGGATGTGACAAGGATTTGTGAGAGTGGAATGAGCTTGCTTCCACTCTTTTTCCAATTATTTTATGTTTTAATGTATTCCAGTTTGTCCCCACTTAAAACACAGAAGACTTCAAAATAAATAGTTTACAAGATTTAGTCAAGGAAGTAGAGTTTCTCTCTTTTTAATATAGTTTATTGATCAATGTGTTCTGTAGTTCAGTCCTTCCAGCCTGTGATTTAAGATTAGGAGGGAAGTGTCACAGAGGGAGAAGCAGGTTCTGAGCATGGGCAAGTGCTCCCTCGCTCCAGACATTCCTTTGCTGACGATGTATTGCTCTAAAAGAAGCAAAAATAAAACCGATTCTGCTATAAATGGTCCTTGAGTGGCAGCTGCTGACATGGTAACTCTTTTTACAAGTTAAAATTGTTCCCTTTAACTTTACCGGCCTGTGTCGTCACAGTCGTTGTCTGGTTTCGATCCCATTCCATCCAATAGTTCTAATTTTTCCAAGGTGGCAGCTCAGAACTGCTGACCGCCCTGTGGGAAATGCCATGCTCTTCAAAGCACAATAAACCATTGCATTTTGTTATGACATTTTTTCATTAAACATGTCCAATACGTGAGTTTTGAGTCGTATAGATTATTGTCTGAGCTCAGATGGCTTCAGAAAGCACAGGTAAATCCCTGTGCTGGTTGTGGGACAGGGGTTTACATGAAACGGAGCTGCCTTTTGGGCAACCCTCTGTCCAGCCCAGCTGTTTACTGACAGGGTTTGCTGTGTCCAAAATGTGCTGTAATTTTCAGTGTAGCAAAAGGAGAAGGGCCTGAAGCGGCTGCGCTTCAGTCTGTCAGAGGTTTGTTGGCAGGCGGCAAGTGCTTGACTGAGATCCCTTGATTTGCGTCCACCTCGGGTGTTTTCTTTACTGCTTTCTCTGTTTAAAAGGAGAGAAGAGCTATCCCATTCTGCACCTCAGGAGCTAAGGCCCTGGATAAAATAGCTGATTTTTGTCTGCTCTGCTGTCTAGCCCAGGCCATGTCCAAACTTTTTCCCAGGCTACAGAGTGGAGTGGAAATCAGAGGACTTGTTCCTTCCTGCAGCTTTGGCATGACAGTGAAGAATGTGGTACTGTCCAGGAGACAAATGGGTTTGAGCTGCCACCTCCCCACAAGAATCGCGTTCTTGGTTCAGACTTCTTATTGTCTTCTAGAATCTAATCTGAATTTCCCCTTCCCACTCATGTTTGCTTCTTCCTCGTTCTTCCGTTCCGGGCTTTGTAACTATTTCTGGAGCGTGCAGATCAATCATCTTTCGCTCGATACCAAGATAAAGGTGCCTGCCTCTTTTACCCAGCACCGGTGTCCTGCAGCGGCCGCGGTGCAAGTCTCCTGCTCTGCTGAGCTGATTTGTGAAAATATATCATCAGAGGAAAATTCTGGATGTAGAAATCTTTATGTTGTGACTTTTGTTTCTGAATCAGATGATTATAAACTTCCCTGCTCCGTGCCATACCAGTTACTTTGACAGCTCCAGATGCTTTCACATGCATCACTCACGGATGCTCCAGGAAGGAATATGAGTTGCTGGCACTGCCTGTTCTCTCGGCATTCAGCAGCACTCGTGTGTCTGGAATTGCTGTGCCAACGCTGATCCTCAGTTGCCTCTCTGGGACAATCAAGGCTGAGAAATTTTGGTGTAGAAGACTCCTTCCTATGCGTTTTTGGCTCCTGGTTGTTACACATAACCCAGGTGATGGATGATGCAGTGGTGGATGTTTCTTGCAGAGTTCGCATCATCCCTCACCGCCTGTGCTTGTGCCAGAGTTGCTTTTCATCTTCCATCACAAAAGAAACTTTCCTCAGTGTACTCAGAGTGACCAACTTGAATACTTTGTATATTGTTGTGCAGAGCAAAAAGACCTGTTTTTCATTTTTGAGGTGTATTAGATCTCCAGGTCCTAAGCAGAGGAAAGTCTTTATTGTGCTTTGGCATTTAGCATAGTTTAAAAGGAAAATATTTGTTTACGCCTTCACAGTACCACGTCGGAGATTTACTAGTTCAGTTTAAGAAACTCTTTAGTGTGATCTTGAGTGCTTTTGTACTCCCAGAAGCTGTTTGTGAAGGGTCTTGTTGACTCTTGTATGAATACAAAGAAAGACTGGAACCTCAGCCAACACAAACCTGGCTCTGCAGGCTGCGCTCAGCAGCACCAATTTACACCAGCTGAAAGTCTGTCCCAGAATTTAATCGCACGAAAGAAAAAGGCATGTGGAAGTGGTACTGCTGGGGTGATTGCGCTGGCGTGGTCCCCACCATTCAGTAGTGACGGCTTTTCCTTCCCTGGCAGAGGGCCACTGTTGTGCTGGCAGCTCTGGAGAAGCGATTAAAAGCAAAGAGTGGGTTAAAATAGTGTGGGAATGAGTACCTTGAAACCGTACCTCGGAGTGGGTTTGAGAAAGGCAGTGGCAAAAGTCAGCTTGTGCTCTCTGGAGCAGGACTGATCATCAGGGCAGTGATTTTAAGAGGGGATAACAAGCCAGTTTGAGAGCACAAACAGGCACTCCTCAGCCCCCAGGCACCCAGATCAGATGGAGATTGCTTGGATTTGTGCAGTTCCCTGTTCGCAGCCTGTGCTGGGTGTGGCATTAGCATGGTGTATCCCACAAAGGCCAGGATCCTTTGCCCAGACCTCCTTTTGATCCCCGTAGGCCGGGTGAAGTTGCGCATGGCTGAGCAAACCCAACTACCTGTTGTGTCCAAAGGGCACCTGTGCTCCCTTATCCTCCTTGCTTTGATCCCATCGTGAGGTGATGGAGCTCACAGGAAAATACCAGCTGCGTTTTTCCTGGTGGAGCGGGTTGTGACAGTTCGGCTCAGAGGGAACTGCTTGTGTTAACATGTTCTAGGGAGCCAAAGTCCAGAGGAGGGGATGTGCTCTGGTTTGGTATTGATGGGCCCTTTGGCTGCACCTCGCTTCCTGCTTAGGAGGGAGTTTCACAAGGGGCTGGAGAACAAGTCCTGCGAGAAGCCACTGAGGCAATTAGGGTTGTTAAGCGTAGAGAAGAGGCTGAGGGGAGACCTCATCACTGTCTGCAACTGCCTGAAAGGAGGTTGTGGTGAGGTAGGTGCTGGTCTCTTCTCACAAGTGACAGCAATAGGATGAGAGGAAATGGCTGCAAGTTGCACCAAGGGAGGGTCAGATTAGGCATCAGGAAAAATTTCTTCACTGAACTTCTCAGCACTGGCAGAGGCTGCCCAGGGAGGCAGCTGAGTCACCATCCTGGAGATGTTTAAAAGACGGATAATTGAGTTTCTCAGGGATCTGGTTTAGTAGTGGACAGGTACAGTTCAACTCTATCTCAAAGGTCTTTTCCAGCCAGGCAATTCTGTGATTCTGTGAAAATGCAGGAACTGCCTGTCTCCACTGCAGTTCCACCACCGTATCTGTTGGCCATTGCGAGAGATTATGTGTGGAACCAGTGTGGGAAAATTACTTAAAATTAAAAAATACTGACCCCTCTGAGTTAGTTTTGGTCCGTGTGGGATTTCCAGCCTGGCCTATTGCACAAGTGCAGAGCCCATGCAAGCCAAAGGGTGCAGCTGCATGGAGGGCAGACAGGACAGGGCGGCCCTTCCGCCTGTGTTCTTACTGTCGGAACTGCTTGGCTGCCGCTCTGCTCTCGGAGCAGCTTCAAGAAAAAGTGGTTTTCACATGGAAGGGTCTAACCAGACCCTCGCAGCCTGTGTTCTAGTGATCTGGAATATGTACTCCCAGCCATGAGGCTGTCAGAGCGGTTCATGCTGATCTCTCACCAAGCACGGAGCAGGGGATGTTGTAAATGAGCTGTACGTCAGCCGGAGGCGTTTTGGCAGAGATAAATCCATCCCCTACAAAGTCACTAAGGGAGCCAGTCCAGTCCATAGGGAAATTGCTTTAATGGTTAGTTAGCTTCACTGTAGCACATTTAACCCTCCAGACTGGGTTTTCTAGCATTAATTTACAGCCGCCAGATTTGATGTCTGTCTGCTAGCATAAAATAACTAACACTTTAGTCATTTAAATTTATTCAGTGCTACTGTCACACTCATCATTCCATAGAAACATACGGTCATTATTGAGATTATTTTTTTCTAAGTACTATCTTCTTTCCCCACTTTCCTCTATATCTATTGCTGTTCTACTTCCATGTTGCAAAAAGGATTTATTTTCACCTCCTTTTACCTTGCATCTCTTGAAGTTATTGGTAGTCAAATGGTTAATGTTGACATTTGAAGTTGGTGGTAGACTTGGACGTAAGCAGTAAAGCAAATGAGAGAGAAGCGCATGTTGCTCGGCTGTGGTTTCTGACTGACGTTTGTATTTGCATGGAACTTGGGCTTGGGAGGGCACAAGGCTGTGATTAAAGTTTGTATTGCGGAGAATCTGAGTGCATCTGAGGCTGGGTAACCTGGGCACGTTTAATTATTGCTGAAAAGTTGTAGTTAGATGTTTTACTGACTGAAAAATTCAGGTTGTTTGGTTCTGACAGTGTTGAATGAGAGAAAAAAAAGCAGGGAGGAAACTGGAAGCTGCTTGGCCTTAAACGCCCGTCCCAGAGGTGGCTGAGGCGCAGCTCCGTGTTGTGAGTGGGATGGATCGTGTGGTCCTTCGCCGATGCAGACAGCTGGGTCGGTTTGGCCCACGCTGGGGGAAGAGCTGCTGCAACCGTGAGGTGACGTTCTCTGTGAAAGTCTGCAGGGTTGTATAAACTGGAATTAATTGTGCGAGTGGGGGAAGTTTCTCCTTCGTCATTTTTAAGGCAGCTGTGTTTTAACACTATTCCTAAGCTTTATCCACTTGAAAACTAGTTATTTTCTATGGGGTTTGCCTTCATTCCCATTACCTTGTCCAAAACCTGCTCCTGGATAGAAAGTTTCTGATTTCCAGGCAGAGTTTGTATCTCATTTTGCTCCGTTTCTTTAGCCAGTGTTGTCCTTTCTTCTCCGGGGCTTCTCCCTTTCTTCTTCACCCTGCCAAAGAGGACAGAAGCAGGCAACAAAATACTTTGCTAAAGGTGTGGAGAAATGTCTTGGAAAGTTTTGGGTGTTTTAAAAAGATCGCTGACGAAAGTCTCTGCAGAATTCCTCCCAAACTGGGTCTTTCAAAGCTTGGAAATCAGCCTTTCTGGACCATGAGGCTGATTTGGAAAAATGAAAAAAAAAAAAAAGGGAAATTAAAGTGATGTTCCTTTGCAGTATTTGAGCCATTAGAGTGTATTTGAACCTCAGATTTCCAGTAGCGAGCTGTAGGAACTGGTTTTTCTGTCTGAAAGCTGCTGGTTTTTTGCCATCACTTACACCCCAGCACTGGGCTTTTGGGAAGGAAGCCAATTGTAATGTGCAGAAATAGGCAAAGCTACATTTATAAATGATTGGTAAGTCTAAACAACTGCAGATGGAGGGAATCTGCAACTGTTTGGGCCGATTTATACTTTAGATTTATACTTTGGTTCTTACTTTAATTACTACTTAGCAAAACTTCAGTTAAATTGTCTTCTGACCAAGGTTGTGTTTATTTTTTCTCCCTGCATATCGTCAGCCCCTGTGCTTTAACCACTATTACTTACAAGAGCTGGTAGTGGTAGGGTGAGGGGGAATGACTGCAAAGTGGAAGGAGGGAGGTTTAGGTTAGACGTTAGAAAGAAATTTGTCACAATGGGGGTGTTGAGACACTGGCACAAGTTGCCCAGGGAGGTTGTAGCTGCCCCATCCCTGGAGATGTTCAGGGCTAGGTTGGATGGGGTCTTGAGCAGCCTGGTCTAGTGGGAATTGGCCTTGTCCATGGCAGGAGGCTGGAACTGGATAGGCTTTAAGGTCCCTTCTGACCCAAACAATTCTATGATTCTATGATTTGAGAAGGAGCAGGAAGGAACTACCTGGTAACGTGAGTCAGCACAAATCATGTCCATCATCATGCAGGGTTTGGGGGCTGGACGATGGCGTCACAGCAGGGATCTGGCATTCCTGGTTTGTGACGCTAGCACTGGAGAGGGTGCTTGGGTATTGCTGTCAGTGAGGGAGCCTGTAGAAGCAAGCACCAGTGGCGTTTGTGTTGGTGATGGCAACATCCCAGAATATAATAACAGATGCTCTGAATGCACTAGTGCTTTAGTGAAACGATGTAGGAGGTGGATGCTTGCAGTGAGGCGCTGGTGGAAGTAAGGCTTGAAGAATATGATAAAGAGATGCAGTCCGATGTGAGGCAAATGGTTTAATGTGTTCTGTCTCCTGTCTGGTTTCCATAGTCTCTCTTGTCGTCTTTGCCTCATGCACCGTCTGTCTGTCAGCTCTAATTGCCTTTAGTAGAAATTGTCCTTGCAAGTAGCAGCTGAGTCACTGGGTGCACAGTTCCTCTCCCTGGTGAGAAGTCAGCAGACCTGTGTTTCCTAAAGATGGTTGTGTCTGAACCACGTCACACTGAAAACGTAACCTTTTAAAAGAGGATCAGAGAGTAGAAGTTGCTCGGTGCATGGGATAGATGTTAGTGTCACAGTAAATTCCGTGGCACGGGATGCAGAATTGCCCGTTTTCTCCTTAGTTATGGATTTTCCCATTAGGTCACTTGCTGAAGCTTTTAAATTGGTCAGCGACGTGAAGCTGTTTGCTCATGAGATGAATCATCATTAGTCATAAAATATTCCTTACCTTGAAGTGACTTCCCGTTCTGAAATGAGAGAGGAGCAGAGAGAACACATTTATGTCTCACTCCTGCTGAAGGAAGCCCAGGAAAGGAATCCAAGTTTAATTCTCTTTATGAAATCCTTGTTTGATTGATTGAGTCCTTTACAGTGATTGGAAATTTATCAATAGATTCTCCCTAATGCTGGCTTGACTTCCATCAAAGCAATTGTATAAACCAGCTGATGAAGTGTGAGCGTACATTGAGTAGCATTATCAAAAGTAGTGGGGTTATTCTAATAACCTCTCCTGTTTATGGGTTGTCCGTGGGTAGTGGTGATTAATGGGTCTTGTGGACTCGGTGAGCTGCATACAAAGCCACAGATATCCCAACCTTCCTCTGCTTTTGGTTGCAGGGAGCGAGGACTAACGGCATTCGGCTGACCATGGAGAGCGCTCTGACGGCCCGCGACCGTGTGGGCGTGCAGGATTTTGTCCTGCTTGAGAACTTCACCAGTGAAGCAGCATTTATTGAAAATCTGCGTAAGCGCTTCAAGGAGAACCTAATCTATGTGAGTAGCAGAGTGGAATGGTTTGGGTTGGAAAGGACATTAAAGCCCATTCAGTTCCAAAACCCCTGCCATGGGCAGGGACACCTCCCACTGGATCAGGGGGCTCCAAGCCCCATCCAAGCTGGCCTTGAACACCTCCAGAGATGGGACAACTATGACTTCTCTGGGCACCCTGGGCCAGGGCCTCCCCACCCTCACGGCAAAACATTTCTTCCTAAGATCTCATCTCAGTCTCCCCTCTTTCAGCTCAGAACCATGCCCCCTGTTCTTGTCCCTGCATTCCCTGATCAAGAGCCCCTCCCCAGCTTTCTTGGAGCCCCTTTCAGTACTGAGAAGCTGGTGTAATGTCTCCCAAAAGCCTTGTCTTCTCCAGGCTGAACAAGCCCAACTCTCTCAGCCTCTCCTTGTATGGAAGGTGCTCCGGCCCTTGGATCATCTTCGTAATGCTTCTCTAGTGTAACTCATTCTCACTGGGCTGGGGCCACATCTTCAGCACCTTCAACCTCAGCAGCGCCCCCAGTGCCCAGCTGCGGACAGCCCGTATCACTGACACATGGCCTTCAGAGTAGCCTGGGCTCTTGGAGGATCTGCTGCGAGACCTTCTATAACCTCTCTGCTTTACGTTCTCTTTTTCAGACATACATTGGCTCCGTTCTGGTGTCTGTTAATCCATACAAGGATCTGGAAATCTACAGTAAACAGAACATGGAGCGATACCGTGGTGTCAGCTTCTATGAAGTTTCTCCTCACCTGTGAGTGGCCTGTGGGTAAACAGCAGTTCGTGCCGTTCCCACCCAGGCGTGTGCAGTAATGACATGTGAAAGCAAGCCGATAGTGCTGTTCCCTGTCCCAGATAGAGCACTAAAAGTCATAGGGATTTACAGGATCCCTCGGAGGGTGTGGTGTACGGCTCTTTCTATTCCTGTTCCCTTCTCCAAAGAGGATAAGTTGCCTTTGCAAGAGCAGTATTTGGAAAGGGAGTTGGTTCCTTCCTGGCTGGAGGAACAGCACTGCTTACCCAGTCCTGGCAGGACAGGAGTTCATTGTTCCAGGGTTACTTGGGGTCTGCGAGTTTCCCCTGCTGCTGCGTTGCTCGTTCAGCACAGGAGAAATGAGGGGAAAGAGTGTGTCTGCACACGCGGTGGTTTCTTCCCTACCTCTGCTGTTTCTGCCTGACCAATATTTATCTGGTATTTCCCTTGTTGCTAAGATACCGTCAGCCTGTCGGAACAAGGAATGTATTTATTTACACGGTCTGGCCTGGTGCACATTCCCGATTTCCCATTAAAAAAAAAAAAAAGTTTGAGGTTTAAAGTTATTTTTGAAAGCATTTGATTTTTTTTTGTCAGACTGAAAAAGAAAGATGACTGAGGGCTGAGGACATTTGGCTCTAAACTGGTTTCTTTCAGGACCAAGTTCTGAGCACCTCTTGGAGGATCTTTGGGGCCTTTTTTTTTTTTTTTTTCACAAGGCCTTAGAAGAGTAAATGGTGTTATTTTTGAGTGAACTATTTGGGCTGTTTCTTATTACTGGCACACAGCCCGGGAGAGCAAGCAAAACAGAATGCGCTGCAAGCGCAGAGGGAGAGAAACACCACAACTCGGGAAAGGCTGAGCAGCGAATCTGTGTTTGTTGTGATAAAAATGTGATTTTTAGTGTCGCAGCTTTTTTTATATGGGGATGATTAAACCTGAAAACCCCAGCATTCCAGTCTGCTGAGTTCCCTCTTGGATGTAGATGTGTCTGTGCGAGATAAGAAACCTGCCCCGAGATAGTGGCTGGCAGTGACTGGGATTGGCATTGGGCTGTTCTGGTGGAACTGCTGCGAGGGTGAGAGGGTGGCAGCTCCGGCCTGGGCCCAGCCTGTGCTCCGGCCTGGGCCCAACCTGTGCTCCAGCCTGGGCCCAGCCTGTGCTCCGGCCTGGGCCCAACCTGTGCTCCAGCCTGGGCCCAGCCTGTGCTCTGGCCTGGGCCCAACCTGTGCTCTGGCCTGGGCTCGACCTCAGCTCCGGCCTGGGCTCAACCTCAGCTCTGGCCTGGGCTCAACCTCAGCTCCAGCCTGGGCCCAGCCTGTGCTCCGGCCTGGGCCCAACCTGTGCTCCGGCCTGGGCCCGACCTCAGCTCCGGCCTGGGCCCAACCTGTGCTCCAGCCTGGGCTCAACCTCAGCTGCGGCCTGGGCCCGACCTCAGCTCCAGCCTGGGCCCAACCTCAGCTCCGGCCTGGGCTCCACCACCAGCCCCACTTTGTAAATCCTTATTGGCGCCTCATCTCCCTGCAGCCCTGCTTTCCAGACAGAGGCCTGGCCCAAGGGCAGCCACTTTTGCCTGGGGTCAGGGTGCTCTCTAGGGCTTCTTTGGCCTTAGGTGAGAGCATTGTGGCTCTCTGGAAAATCATTGGAGCCCTGGCCGTGGTTTTATTGTGTGCAGTACGTGCGAGACGGATGCGGTGGCGATGCTGGTGTACGACGGGGAGCGCTAAGCAGCTCTGCTTTAATTCCTGTGTGTTACACAAAGTGACTTAAACCACAAAGCAGCTGATTATTCCTCAGGCTGCGCTCTCTCGTTTTCACCAGACCTGTGAGAAACTGGAAAACGTGCGGCTCGTAAGTGAACCCTGGAGAGTCGCAGTGCTGAACACCAGTGCTGCTCCAACTGGGAAAGCAGTGGTTTTTGTTAACTGTTGTTACTGCTCCGTTAAAAAACATTACATTATGTGATTATTTATGCATTTAAAAATATTCTGAGGAGCACTGAAATGCTCTGTGCTGCTGTGCTCTGTGCTGCTCCTTTTACAGTGTTTCTGGTGTCTCTTTTTACCTCTTTCTCTTATTGCAAACTGTTTCTAGAAAGCTAAAATACTCTATATTGCTATTACAGTGTCAAAATAGTTTAAAGCGAGGCCTGAGCGCTGAGTTCTCTGGGAAGTGCATCAGATGTAGCCATTCAAAGGAGAAGAGTTATTCCAAAGGGCTTGAAACACAGCACACTTCCCAGAATGATCTGTCACATCCCGTCCTATTTATAGCCTGCCGGGGGTTCAGAGAGGGTGACTACAAATGGGACCATAAATATCTTTACGTAAAGCGACGCTGTATGTGGTGTGTGTGGCTTCCAGCTTTCTACTTGAACTTGAAGGACTGTAAAATCACCCAATAAGGGCCTGCAGTCTAGAGGCAGTTCTTAAAATTTAAATTAACTTTACAGTTATTCAGCTGTTTTCAAAATGCTCCTCAGTTTGGATGGGAAGAGAAGGACTGGATGGATTTAGTGGGGTAATGGTGCAGTTGTGTTGCTAGGTAGCTCATTGGTGTTGCCGTAGCACCAAGTATTAATAGACCAGCGAAGGCCACGGCGTTTATTTTGGTGTGATAATTTCTAATTAATTTCACAGCATGAGAGTTGGAAAAAAAGGGAAAGCTACTAAAAGATTGTCAGGTGGGTGAAGACAGGATGTCTGCTTGGTCTCCATGGGTAAGATAGCTGAAAATACTGTTATGGAGGCTGTCTTATCTGAGTGCCTTTTGAAGGGCTGATGGTCCTCTTACCCTCTTTCATTGCATCTCCCTGCTCCTTCCTTTCGTCTCTCCCTCTATAAGCAGTTGCCATCATTGTCAGACTCGTCCTCCTGCTCTCTGGTGGTGCTAAAGTGTCTGAGGTTCTTGGTACAAGTTCCCATCTGCTCTGTTGTGGGGAGGAAAGGAGAAGCAGTAGAGGGGGAAGCAAGGGTCCAGGAGCAATGAACCCTGGCTGTATGCAGGCAGGAGAAACCCTCTAGTTCTTTGGGTGGCATTTGGCCCAAGTTGGCCGGTAGCTTGGGTAGCCTGCAGGATGCTTATCAGTCTGTGTTGGTTTCTCCCATCCTTTCTGCAACCCAAGAGAAGCTGCAAGAGGTTGGGCTACTTTGGAGCCACGTTACAGAAGCCACCCAGAGAGCAAAGTTCGGTTGTGACCAGTGTGTCATCACTTAAAAGATAAGCTGGAATAAAGATCTGTGGAAAACAAGGCGTTTCCTGAATGTAGAGCTCTCTTGTCCTGTGGGACCTATGTTGAGAGATCATGTCTATTTGGAAAAGTCAATTTATCTGTGCCTGTTAGTCATCTTCTACAGAAACTCCTCTCATCTGAGGAGGTGAAATAGTCAAAGGGACAGTTTGTAGGGACTTGGGTTTGTGCTGCCACCTTGCAGAAATGTGGCCCAGAGGTTCAGATGTGTATAGAGGTGTCTGAAAGTGCTCACAGCAGCCTCCTGGCTCAGCTCCAATGTGCAGAGCATGCACGCTCCTTTTTGAGGTGTCCCTGCCAGGTGTTTGTGGTGTGGGACAGCCCTAGTTGAGGAGTCTCTGCCCTTCATGTGTGGAACAAACTAATGTCTGGTTGTTGTTATCCCTTAGCTATGCAATTGCAGACAACGCGTACCGCTCCCTGCGCACCGAGAGGAAGGATCAGTGCATTCTGATCTCAGGGGAGAGCGGGGCTGGCAAAACGGAGGCCACCAAGAAGATCCTGCAGTACTACGCCGTGACCTGTCCAGCCAGCCAGCAGGTCGAGACCGTGAAGGACCGGCTGTTGCAGTCCAATCCCATCCTGGAGGTAACTGGAGAGCCCACAGCGCGAGTCACTCCGGCAACACTCACATTTTCCAGCTGAGGGGGTGGGGGCAGCTGGACCCCGCTGGGCATGGCTGAGCCATGTGTGCGGAGCAGATAGTGTATCCCGGGAATGCTGGTTCGCGGCATGTGGGCAGATCGTTTGCACGGCACACAGGGGAATCCCACTCTGCTTCCCAGCCAAAGGAATGGCCATCCGCTGCTGGACTCGCTTGGCCCTTCATAGTCCAGGAGCAATTCCGGAGTGGCCAGGCTGCCCGGAGAGGCGTTGGGTGTGGGAAGAGTTCTGACGTGCTGGGTAAGTGCAAAGCCAGAAGTAGACGCTGGCTGTGGCTGCTGAGAAATGCATTTGTGGGTGCATTCTCTGGTGCTGTGGTGTCCTCTAGTGTCCAGCCCTGGGCTGCCTTTAGAGCCTTTAGAGCCCTTTGATATTATTTGTACAGAAATGTGTGCTGCGAGCACGGGAAAGATGAGCTCCCCTGGGAAAGGTGTGCTGTGCGTGCGAGGGCACAGCCCGGCCTGGGCACTGCCTGCCGCGAGCAGATTTGCGAGTGGCTGTGAGCAAATTAGCTGTGGTGAAAGAAGAGGCTTTGCAAAGGCTGTCAGACGTGACATGTGTTGTCAGCATTACAATAAGCTTGCTGGGGGTATGGAATTGTTTCCAGAGGCGTGCTCAGCCTGCAGAACTTGCACTGGATATGAAGATCAGCATTAGAATTTGGGTAGCAATCTCATTCCTTTTTTGGTTTCCCTTGCCGAAAGGACAAACCCAGGCTTTAGTGGCTGTAAATAAACAACTGGCAGTTTCATCAAAGTGTTCATAAATAATCTTATTTGATACTTATTTATTTTTCTCTGATCTTTTTCATTTCAGGCTTTTGGAAACGCAAAAACCCTTCGGAATGACAACTCCAGCCGATTTGGGAAATATATGGATGTGCAGTTTGATTACAGGGTAACTTAGAATCCATTTTATACTTCAGAACTGATCCTGGTTATAGCAAGTCTCTGTTGCCTGTGCTTTCTTGTACTGATGCAGCAATTTCTTTGCATTCCCTTGATGGTGGTGTAAGCAGAATGTGTGGTGGCAAAGGAGGATTCCAGAGGTGGTTCCAGAGGATTTAAAGTCCACATTTCCCTTCCTTTCTTCCCTCATATCTATAAGGAGACAGTGAGATTAAATCCTCTGATTTCTAGGGTGTATATACATTATGAACAAATACTCCCAAACTCAGTCCACACAAGCCAGCTGGGATCTGGAGATCAGCTCTGTCCTGTGTAACTTTGCCTTGTGTTTGTTTCAATCCTGATCTAAATTGCCCCACACTGTGAGGATGAGTGCAGCGCAAGAACCGAGTAGGTGGGCATAGTGCTGTCTTTTAAACGTCTTGGAGTGTAATCCCTCCAGTTTGCTTTGTTGCTTTTCCTTTGTGTTGAATTCCTTCTGTGAAAGCTCCCATTCAGTGTGTGCTGCAGCCATGAGCTGTATAATGGTGAGTTATTTTCACTTGACAGCTCATTCTGCATTCAAGCCACCACTGTGTTTGCCCTGAGATTTAGATTGTGATACAGGATGACAGATAATTTTCTGTCTTTGTAGCCCATCTGTTTTTGTATCCTGTTTGTCTTTGAAAAGGCCACCAAGAAGCAGCAATGTTTTCCTCATTCCAATATATCTGGTTTGGTTTAGGGGGCTCCTGTAGGGGGCCACATCTTGAACTACCTCCTGGAGAAATCCCGAGTTGTGCACCAGAATAATGGAGAGAGGAACTTCCACATTTTCTACCAGCTGCTAGAAGGAGGGGAGGAAGACTTACTGCGAAGGCTGGGTCTCGAGAAGAGCCCTCAGCAGTATCACTATTTAGTAAAGGTACACATTAATGAGTAATTCTTGTATTATTATTATTATTATTTTATAGGACCAATACATTCTCAGTTGACTTTGTAGTTTCCTTCCATCACTTAAAAAACAACCCTGAGATGACTGCTATGAATAGAAACATGGCAGAAGTGCATTGAGCCTGAGTTAATTTATCTTTGACAGATATTTACTTATTTATATCAAACTGTGTCTTCTTAGGGTCACTGTGCAAGGGTCAGCTCCATAAACGATAAAAACGATTGGAAGATTGTCCGAAGAGCCCTGTCCATTATCAGCTTCAATGACAACGAGGTGGAGGTAGGACATGCTTGGCAGCACAGCTGATTTTCCTGCCCCTAAGGATTTTTTTTGCTTTCATTTGTTATTTCTGATGAAAGCACCACTCAGAATGAATGTATTCTCTGCAAAAATTCCCCCCAAAGATACAAAATGTGCTCATAAAATGTTAATTAACACAAAAATCTGACTGCCTTTCCTCCCTGTGCATTCGATTCATCATCCTGGTTTCTGACTGTTACTTCCACCCTAGGATTTGCTGAGCATCGTGGCCAGCGTTCTGCATCTGGGGAACGTGCAGTTTGCTGCCGATGAGCAAGGAAACGCTCAGGTCACTACGGAGAACCAGATTAAATACCTGGCTAGGGTGAGTATCCGGTTAGAGAGATATTGTGGTAAAGATGAATTAGAGAGGTTTCCTTAGTTTGAATGTGCTACCATTGTATCATTTTAGAATATGATTTAGAGGTTTTCCTGAATTTACTTTCATTTGACCTAAATAAAATGCAAATATTAACAGCAAAACCCTTTATTTTTGCCATGTGATGCACCACTGATTTGAGGTTTCTGCCTTCAGGCAGTGGAATAGGAATAGTCCTACCCTGGAGAAGAGTTTTAAAGAAAGAAGAACCCTGGTGGCTTTGCTTCGACAGTTCTTTGTGTCAGAGCAATCAAGCCCATATATTTATTAGGTCATAGCACTGGCAGAAAGGAGGTGGCATGCGGGAGGAGAGGGAAGGGCTGTTGGTGCAGTCTGAATGGGGAATAAAGGATTGTTTCCTCGTCTGTGATTTTAGGAACTAGCCTTTCTGATGTCTTAGATCTGTTACTGATACATTGAGCGTACTGCTTCATAAATTCATTTACTATTCTACTGCTTTGCAGCTTCTGGCAGTGGAAGGCTCTGTTCTTCGAGATGCATTGATCCACAAGAAGATCATAGCAAAAGGGGAAGAGGTAAGAGCATGAACTGGGGATCTGGGAGCCACGTGGAGTTAAAGCAAGGTGGTGTCAGCTCTTAACAGCCCTGAGGACTTCATAGAATCATCTGGTTGGAAAAAACTTTTGAGATCATCGAGTCCAACCGTACCTGTCCCTTTACTAAACCAGATCCCTAAGAAGCTCATCAACCCGTCTTTTAAACCCCTCCAGGGATGGTGACTCCATCACCTCCCTGGGCAGCCTCTGCCCATGCCTGATCACCCTTTCAGTGAAGAATTTTTTCCTGATATGCAGTCTAAACCTCCCTCAATGCGCTCGTCTGTCCGTTTCCCGAACGCCGACAAGCTGCGGCGCTATGATTGTTCATGCGACATGTTGGACACCAAACACGCTCTTCTCTACAATATCTCTTACTATGCCCTTCTCGGCCGCATCTACAGCACTTAAGAATTTTCTGCCTACTCCTCCTTGGTGCCGAGATCTTTAACGGCGCCAAAGCAGCTAACACCTGCTGCTGAGAGGAGGACAGTGCCTGTCCCAAGTTATTTATAGCATCCACCACAAAGGCTTGAGGACCCACCGGCACTCTGCTCATTCTCTCTAACATGGTCTCAATAGAGGCATCGGCTGGGAGAGTAACCAGTATGGATTTTGTAGCAGTATTGCAATTCCAGCCATTTCCTCCTGTCCCATCACCTGTCACTTGTGAGAAGAGCCCAGCACCCACCCTGTCACAGCTTCCTTTCAGGCAGTTGTAGACAGGGATGAGGTCTCCCCTCAGCCTCCTCTTCTCCAGGCTAAACAACCGCAGCTCCCTCAGTCGCTCCTCGTAGGACTTGTTCTCCAGCCCCTTCACCAGCCTTGTTGCCTTCTCTGGACGCGCTCCAGCCCCTCAGTGTCCTTCTTGGAGTGAGGGGCCCAAACTGAACACAGTTAATGTCAAAGGAGGGTGGTAGCACCTTGTAACCTGATGGTGACTTGCAGCCTGTACAGCTGGGAGGTGGTGATGTGGCCAAGCCCAGACTGTCTATGCTGTCTGTGAACTAGAGAAACTTCATCCCTCAGAGGAATTGGCTGTTGAGTGGTCTTTTTCTCCTTCCACATGCAGCTCATCAGTCCCCTGAACCTGGAGCAGGCAGCCTACGCCAGGGATGCGCTCGCTAAGGCAATATACGGACGCACTTTCTCCTGGCTGGTGAACAAGGTTAACAAGTCCCTTGCTTACAAGGTAAATGAACCATTAGTTTGTTGAGATCCAACCCAGTGTGAAAGGAAATTTCAAATCTTTTAGCTGCAAAGCAGGGAAATGGTGAGTTCTGTGCTGTAGAGTGATTTCTAAATAAATCTGTTTTCCATTAAGAGGAGAGTAAGGAGTAAATGCTGTAACTAAATGGGCAAGATCCACGTTGATCATAGCTGGGAGTGCATATCAATGTTTATTTTTTGCCATATTGCAGGAAGGAGAGTTTCCAGGCTGGAGAAGCACAACAGTTCTAGGATTGCTTGATATCTATGGATTTGAAGTTTTCCAGCACAACAGGTTTGTTTCAATCAGTGTCTTTGAGTTTTTAGTAAATTCTGCATTATTTCATTCATTATAGTGTTTTCTCTCTGTGGTGAAATAAGACATTATTCCATCTCTGGTTCTTTTGGTAAGAGAAAAAGATGACATTTCAGCTTTAGGAAACCAGTTGAATAACTGATAATCACAGGGATTCTGACACCCGAGGCACCCAGCTCGTAGGTAGCGTTTGCAGGTGTTAATGTTCTGATATTTTAAAGAGATTCTTGTCTTTTGGGGCATATTCACACAACAGCTTCAACTCTGCCTGCGTCCAGCTCTCTGGTGCAGTGGTGGCTGTTGTGGCATCTTTCCATGGGGATAGGAAAGGGAAAAGCCAGTCATAAAACTCTGACTGTGTCTGAGTCTGGAGCCTGACTGCAGAGAGCAACAAACTGAGACTTTCAAATTTGCAGTATTATTGGCCCTTCTTAGAAGTTTTTGTGTTCCTCTGTGCTCCACGCTTCATGTCCATTTTTCCCTGCTTTTGGAACTTTTTCATGAGGTTCCCTAAATAATAAACTTACTGAATTTGTACATTCAAGGAATAAACATTTTTACTGCTTTTGATTTATCCACAGATACTTTCACCCAGCTGCTCCCCTCTCCCCCCCAGCTGCTTTTCCTTGTGGCACAGTGTTGGTGATTATTTTTCTGATTTTTGTTTGCAGCTTTGAACAATTTTGTATTAATTATTGTAATGAAAAATTGCAGCAGCTCTTCATAGAGCTGACCTTAAAGTCGGAACAAGAGGAATACGAGTCGGAAGGCATAGCGGTAAGAGCCAACATTGTCTCATGCACTGTCTCCTTTGTGGCACCTCCTGCAGACCAGAGGGCAGATGAGGAAAGAGGCTGCTAATAATGGTCTGCGAAGTAAATGAATTAAAGACCTTTGCTTTTCCTTTCCTCTCAAAACCCTTTGGTAATTCTGTGAGCAATGCCATTCCAGTCTTCTCCTCCGATAGAAAAAAGTGCTTTTTAAAGGCAATGTTAGAAAAACAAATTTGATGAGTGAAAAAGCTTTGTTTCAAATTTGTTAGAAGGATGATTTAAGTAAGGTGTTGCCTGAAATATTCTGAAATTTTCATGGTTTTTTACAGTCTGGAATTGTTTTCACCCAAATGCAATTTCTTGTCTTTGTAGTGGGAACCAGTTCAGTATTTCAATAACAAAATAATTTGTGATTTAGTGGAAGAGAAATTCAAAGGCATCATTTCAATTCTGGTGAGTCCACAACACCTTTTAAAATGAAAAATATGGGGCAATGTAGTGAAAAACAAGGGGAAGAACACAGGGAAAAAAACTGTTTAACCTTATATTGGGACTGTTTGAGCAGGAAGAGCAGTGATGCACTTGAACAGTGACACCGTTAACAGTCGTATTGTGTCACCTCCACTTGCTCTCAGGAAAGAAGCTGCTAATGCAGGCAGTCTGGAGGGAGGAAAGCGTTTTCCTTTTCAGCTCAACAGTTCTTCATTTGTTGAGCTAAGAGCTGGGCCTCTTCAGAAGCCAAAGGGACAGAGGGGACGGTGTTTCACTGAGATGGAATTGGAGCTGGCCTGTGCGCTGACAAGCACCGTCAGAGATCAACAAACCCGTGTGTTTGTAGGATGAAGAGTGTCTGAGGCCTGGGGACGCCACAGATACGACTTTCTTGGAGAAGCTGGAGGAAACTGTGAAGACCCACCCTCATTTTCTCACGTGAGTGCTCACATAGCCGAGGGCACTTTACACTGGTAGCATCCAAGTGTGTGAGAGAGCCGAGCTTTATTTATTCCGAGAGAACACTCTAACTCTTTGTGTGTAGAGCAGCAGCATGCTCGGTGTACGGGTCCCACATCAAAGCAGATCATGTTTTCTTTTGCGGAGAGATTAGATTGTGAGTTAAGAGAATACAGAATAAGTGTCAACATGGACTGCCTTGCTCCTCTGCAATAGGAGCAAAAAACTCTTGTTACTGACTTGCCTCTCCACCGATCTCTTCCCTGCTGATATGTCCAAGGAATTTGCAGCTTGCAGCTTCTTGGCTTTTCCAACATCTGAGTGCCAGACTCTCCAGTTTGAAGTTTTGGGCCAGGTGACTGATGACTCCAGTCAGGCCTAGCAATAAGTAGAAATGGAGCAGGATATCACTGGTAGAATTGTGTGCAGAGGTTTATGTGCACGACAATGATTTAAGCAGTGTTAGTGCTTTTGAAATCGAGAGGTCTGTATTGCTCTAAGTCACCTCTGTGTACATCTACTTCCCAGACATTATTGGTGTCCTCCCTTGACTCTAGTGACCTCTCCACATTGCTACCACTCCATTTCAATGGGTGTGGAGTCCATGTTTCACCTTTCAGATCGTTTACTTCTCTTTTGGAGCTCCAAATGGCTTTTTATTCTTCCTGGACATTCTGCGTGTGCTCAGATTGGGACCTGCCGGCATCTCATGGATTTGCCAGCCTGGTGCCAGCATTGGCACTGCCCTCTTTCCTGCTGCCTCTACTCTAATTTCATGTGCACACACTCTGCAGTCTCGCTGGGAAGCTGAAAGTTCATCCATTTGAAACAAACACCAATACGTTTTGTGATGTTTTTGTGACTTGCTGGTTGAGAACACTTTATTTCCTTTTGCTCTTGAAAATAAAACAAGTCAGATTTCTTCTCCCTATTCTGTGTCCACACAGTCCCGCTCCGAGATCAAATGCCATAGTGCTTTTTGAAGGGAATCCCCTGGTGAAAGAGAGCTTTGTTTCTCATGTAGCTGCTTTGCTTTCTCACCAGGCACAAGCTCGCCGACCAAAAGACTCGCAAGTCCCTGGGACGAGAGGAGTTTCGGCTTTTGCACTACGCCGGCGAGGTCACCTACAGTGTTGCAGGTGAAGTGTGTGCATCGTCTCTGCGCTCTCTCACTCTTTTCTCCTCCGCCCATCCTCTGCCCTTTGAATTAAAACAGCTTCGCTACGTCGTAAAGAAAAATCTGGGCATAGAATATTTCCACCTATCAGTTGATTAATGAGATTAATTTCCCATCTCAAATTCCTGCCTTGTTAAGTTCCTGTGGAACAGTGGTGGCAGCCTGAGCGGTTTCTTTTTCTTCCAGGTTTTCTAGATAAAAACAATGACCTTCTCTTTCGGAACCTGAAGGAGGTGAGTGTGGACAGAGGATGTTTCCAATCTCAGCAGAACAAGTGGCCAGGTTTAAAATGGGGTGGCACCCGAGGGAATAGGTTCTTCTAGACTCCACCTGGAGAATATATGTCCATAGGGCAGCGCTATGAAAGGACAAATTGAGGTGCCCAAAGTTCATTTTACTATTAAAAAGCAAACCAAAACCCCCAAGCAAGCAGTTTTGTCCAATTACTTTGATAGTTCTCCGAATACTCTGTGCTTTATCTCTGAAAATGTCTCATTCCACAGGCCATGTGCAACTCTGAGAATCCTATCATAAACCAGTGTTTTGACAGGACAGAGCTGACGGACAAAAAGAGACCCGAAACGGTAAGAAGAGATGAGTGGGTGTGGGGCTGTTTCCTCTTTTTAAAATATTGCTGTCTAACACAGCAATCTGAGTGCAGGCCTCTTCCATTTAAAGCTGGAAGGTTTGTTCTGCAGTAGTGGCTGTAAGTCATTGCTCCATACATGGTTTTCTTTCTTTTCTCCTAGGCAGCAACTCAGTTTAAAAACAGCCTTTCCAAGCTCATGGAAATTCTGATGTCCAAGGAACCCTCCTACATTCGTTGCATTAAACCTAATGATGCGAAACAGGCTGGTATGATCCCGCTGTTCCTCTTTTCTGTGACTGCTATACACAGGCCACTGGGTGCCAGTCAGCGAGGCACAGAGAGCAGCTCAAAGGAAGAAATCCTGCAAGATTTTTTCATTTTGGGTCTGTGCCAGAGCTTCTGGATGGTTGCCCCATCCCTGGAGGTGTTCAAGGCCGGGTTGGATGGGGCTTGGAGCCCCCTGATCCAGTGGGAGGTGTCCCTGCCCATGGCAGGGGGTGGCACTGGGTGGGCTTTGAGGTCCCTTCCAAACCAAACCGCTCCATGACTCTACGATTCTTGTAGCAAAGAGGTAGCGGAACCCACAGCTGAGAATCCGAATGGGAGCACTGGTTTGGGGGCAGAAGGATCAGGTTTAATGTGAAGAATATTTAACCTATGTAACTTCCTTTTAATGGCCTTTATTCTCCCTCATTTCTTCCTTCTGTATGCGTAGAACACCCTAAAGGAGAGCATTGTTTGGGAATATAAATTTAAGGGGAGATGAGACAGAAACCACAAAATTGTGTGGGACTTGCACAGAGTTAGAGGTTGAAAGATAATTGTGTGAGATATAGAATCATAGAATTAACTGAGTTGGAAGGGACCCAGAAGGGTCATCGAGTCCAACTCCTGTCCCTGCACAGTACAACCCCAACACTCACACCATGGGGCTGAGGGTATTGACCAAATGCTTCTTGAATGCTGGCAGACTCAGTGCCCTGACTGCTTCCCTGGGGAGCTGTTCCAGGAGCTGGACATGTTTAAAAGACAGGTAGATGAGTTCCTTAGGCATGTGGTTTAGTAGGGAGACAGGTACTGTTGGACTCGATGATCTCGGAGGTCTCTTCCAGCCTTATGATTCTATGATCCAGCGCTTCACCACCCTCTGGGAGAAGAACTTTCTCCTGATGTCCAACCTAACCCTCCCCTGGCATCTCCCTGCCTTTCCCTTGGGTCCTGTCCTTGGTCACCAGAGAGGAGAGCTCAGCGCCTGTTTCGCCTCTCTCCCTTGTGAGAGGGCAGTAACAGCTGTGAGATCCCCTCTGTCTCCTCCTCTCCAGGCTGAACAGACGAGGTGACTTCAGCTGCTCCTGACATGGCCAGAGACTGAACATTCCCCTTCTCTGGATGAAGACAGAGCTATAGATTGATCATGTTTCTCTGTTTTCTCTCAAGATCGGTTTGATGAAGTTCTAATCCGACATCAAGTGAAATACCTAGGGTTGATGGAGAACCTCAGAGTGCGCAGAGCTGGGTTTGCGTATCGAAGGAAATACGAAGTTTTCCTGCAGAGGTAGGATTGCTTTGGACTTCTCTCTCCCTCCTTCTCCCTTCCCTGATGTTGAGGCTGAGGACCGGCTCTAAACAGCAGAGGGGCAGCCCTGACACCTGACAGACTTACTTTCTTGAGGGAGTGAGAAGCACGGCCTCTCTCCCTTCCCACCACCCTGCACGGACTGGACTTCTCTCCCTAAGATTTGTTCTGCTGTCAATTGACAGGTACAAATCGCTTTGTCCAGAGACATGGCCTACGTGGGATGGACGGCCCCACGACGGGGTGGCTGTGCTGGTGAAGCATCTCGGCTACAAACAGGAAGAGTACAAAATGGGACGGTTAGTTCGTCTTTCTTTCTCAATTTTAGATGATGAATCATTGGACATCCAGGTCATTGCTTTTAAATAAGGCTTCTCTATCTAATGGGTGAGGAAAAGATTAGAGATCCCAAAGAGGATGCTAAGGGCCGGAAGCAAACCTCTCCAGCACATTAAACATAAGTCTGCATTTCTATTTCTAGAACAAAGATTTTTATCCGCTTTCCCAAGACCTTGTTTGCAACGGAAGATGCTCTGGAAGTGAGGAAGCAGAGTCTGGGTGAGTCAGATGCTGCGGTACCTTCATGGCAGTTCACTCTCTGCCTTTGAGGGGTTTTGCTCTTTGTTCGGGGAGGGATTTGTGTTTAAAAAATCAAGCCTTTTTTCTACCAAAATCTGCTTGGTCACCGTTTCAAATTGCTGTTTTTCTTGCAATTGCAGCAACAAAAATGCAGGCCACGTGGAGAGGTTTCTACCGTCGAAAGAAATTCCTGCACATGAAGCACTCAGGTAGGCGGCTGAGGAAACTGCAGAGCTGGGCAACCACGAGATTACTTGAGTTTGATTTTTTTATTGACTTCTATCGATTCCGTCCTGTTGTTAAGAACTTAAACTATACTTTTTCCCATACGCCACAAGGAAGGCCATTTATTTCTTGGGCACCCTTTGCTGCCAGTTCCGTGGGCGGGCGGTGTTGGTACGAAGGAGCTCACTTGGTGCAAACTCTCTGTGTTATTTTTAGCAATTGCCATCCAGTCCTGGTGGCGGGGAACCCTGGGACGCCGAAAAGCTGCCAAGAGGAAGTGGGCGGTAGAGACAATCAGAAGGTGCGTAAAGAAAAACCCAAGTATCTTCTTAACAGTGCAATGATAAGAAGAAACTTTGTCACTGCAGTATCAGAGGGTTTTTTAATAAATTACAACTATTAAAAGAAGCCCAGAAAATTATTGGATTGGAAAAGACCTCTAAATATCACTAATTTTGATGACTTTTCTGATTTTCTAATAATATTTTCTACTTCCTCAGGTTCATTAAAGGTTTTATTTACCGGAACCACCCTCGCTGCCCGGAGAATGAGTATTTCCTTGATTACATCCGCTTCTCCTTCCTGATGAACCTCAAGCGTAACTTGCCAAAAAATGTTTTGGACAAATCCTGGCCAACTCCGCCTCCATCGCTCTGTGAGGTAGGCACAGCTCAGCAGGGGCAGACGGGGAGACCATGGGCCAGCAACGGGCCAGAGGGGACCTTTCTGCTACCAGAGCGAGAACAAACCAGGGTCTCGCTCAAGTTCCACCTTGCATGAGTATCTCTCCTAGCAGAGTTAACCCAGACATCACCACATGGTTGGAACTGGCACATCTGTAAAATTATTAGAGCTGTAGCATTGAATGTTCTGGAGAGTGTGGTGCTGTTCCCACACCATTTTCTACTGTTTTTCTCCTCCTCTTCCCTTTTCCTCTGAACAAATGAAGTTCCCTCTGGGCAGTTAAATTGTCTGCAAGGACAATGTGGTTGCCTGTGGAGAAGGTATTAAACTTCCTCTCTAGCTGTTATTATTCCACATCCGGCAGAATTGCGCTTTTATCTGATCCAAACAAAATATTGCCGGGTCCCCCTTATCCTTCTTTGTTTGGAGTGGGGGTGCAGCTGGAAGCAAGGAAGGGCAGAGCAGTGCAAAGGGCAGTGCTCCTGCTGTTCATTCTCCGTTCTAACGCAGCTGGAGAATGTTGCAGGGCAAACTCTCTTAGAAAGATGGAAAATATGCTTCCTATTACTTAATTTTAAAAGTGACTCTTGCTAATGAAACCCTATTTTAATTCAGCAATGCATTTTCTGCAGATGCTTCCCATGTGTCTTCCTGGTTTCAAGCCATTTGTCAGTAATTGTGAGCTGTTTTCACGTATTGTGTGGTTTCTTCCTCAGGCATCGCAGCTCCTGCGACAGCTCTGCATGCAGAACATGGTCTGGACCTACTGCAAGAGAATCAGCCCGGAGTGGAAGCAGCAGGTACGAGAGAACTTCAGATCATCCCACACACTACGTCGCTGTTCCCAAGAACTGGGCTTCTTGGCATTATTTCTTGTGAGAAAGGAAGGAGGGGAGAGGCTGGGTGGGAGGACGAGGGTGCTGCTGGAGGGGGAGTCACCGAAGCAGCATCAAGGTGGAGGAGCTCCCGAATCCCTGCTCTCTTTGGTGCTTGGTTAACAGTTCCACAGGGACGTTGGGTGGGTTTTTCAGGGTAGAGACGAAAACCTAAAAGACTAGAATGCATGAAATCAAAGAAAACCCGTTATGTACATATTTCAATACGCTATAAACAGTGCCGTCATATCCATGACCCTGCATAATTTCTTTACCAAAAGGCCTTGTTTATTCTTCCCATGGGAGATAAAAATGTAAGAAGGTGCACTACTACAGTTGTACCTGATAAAGCAGAGAGTCAGTTTTTAAACAGTGAAGCTCCACAAACAGTTACAGTGACTGTTCTAGCTATAAAGAGAAAAATAATGCAGACTTTTGAGCTAAAAGGGGATAAAAAAGGGACCTGTTTTCTACCCTAATGCTCAGGGTGCTTTTGAAAATATAAGGGGTATATGGAATATTTGGGGTAGCGTTGTGACCAGGATAAATCAGAGGCTCAAAACTAGTTGATGACTGCTAAAAACAATAATGAATGTCTATTTTAAGACAAATTCATGTTTCCATTAAGGAGAAATTGATACTAAACTAGAATCCATCTTTTGTCCTTGCAGCTGGAACAAAAAGTAATTGCCAGTGAGATTTTTAAAGGTAAAAAAGACAATTACCCTCAGAGCGTTCCTAGACTCTTCATCAACACTCGACTGGGTGAGTAGGCGTTGGGAAGGTGAACAGGAGGAATGAGGGGGGGGGGGGATTTGTCCACTCTCTTCTTACCAGAAATTTCTTCCTGACTGCCCTTTCTTTGTTTTTAACACAGGTAATGAAGAGATAAATGCCAAAGTCCTTCAGGCTTTAGAAAATGAAGCAATTAAGGTGAGCTGTGTGTCCTACTGCTTGTGTCGAGCCTGTAGTTACTCAGCAGAATAGCAGAGTAGATTTCTGAAGGAAACACAGCGATAATTTTACATTCTGTTAAGCTTGTGATTCCGTAGCAGACGGTCTGTGGTAAGGGCTGATGGCTCAGAAATGGAATCTGGGGATGCGGGCAAGTTTAATTATGTCAGTTAAGAATGGAAAAGGTTGCAACTGGAGGGGAAAAGGGAGAAACCTGTACAGACTGAAACTAAACCTAAGTTTTTCAGCCCAACAGCTGTAATCAAGTTGTTATTCAGAATTCCTCTAGGGCAACCAGGGGCCGGGGCAGAATGGAGAACAGGACTCCAAAGGACTGTCTCCACGCCCAGTTTACCCAGCACTGGCCAGTGCCTCCTGCTGGCTCTCAAGGCTCGAGGGAAGGCAGGGACAGTTCCACACGTTGCATGTTTAGCACTGCTAACACTTATTTCAGTATGCAGTTCCTGTGACCAAGTATGACCGGAAAGGATACAAAGCAAGAGCACGGCAGCTGCTTCTCACCCAGAACGCAGTCATCATAGTGGAAGAATCCAAAATCAAACAGCGGATCGACCACGCCAATCTGACAGGTGAGAATGGTAACGTAACTGGTGTCTGGCTCTCTCGGTTGTACCCAGCGTGGAGGCTGACATCAGTTAAAAAATAGTAATAAGGAATAATAAATAACTGGTTGTTTCTGTCCCAGACAAGAATGGAATTATCTGATACCAATCAGCATTTTAAGGCTGGAATATCTTGAAACCAAGTTTTTCTAAAATTAAAACTCCATAAAATGTTACAGAAATTACTCAATTCATCTCCCCCTTTCTCAGTGGCACAACTCTGCCACAAGAGAGTTGCACCATGATTCCACAGCAGCTGCTGTGACACTGCTACAGCTTCCAGCCCTCTGAATAGTTGACCTGGATCTGGTATTTTAGAGGGGAGAACTTGGTCAGACAGAGAAAACTGTAGAGGCCATCTCAGCATTGTAGTCATTACTTGGCTTTGAAGCCTCTCACTTCACAGCTACAGCTCCGCTCCCCTTCCCCTTTACAGCCAGTTTTGGTGCTGATCATTTCAATGTTAGCAACAACTCCAGCGTTTTAAACTGTCGTCTTTTGAAGTGGTTTCCAAGGGCAACACTAACGTGGGGTTCTGTGACTCCTGTAAGATGCTGTTATGGCGTTTATTGCTGCTAAGGTTGGGCTGGCTCCGTTCAAACAGTTGACCCAGTTTGTACCTAGTGTCAAGATGTTGAGAAAAGTCCAAAAATAAACTGTGAAGAAACCCCCTTCCGAGACACCGCACCGTGCTCCTTAGCCAAGCCCTGCCCGCCTGCCCCAGGAGAGGGCTTTTTTCATTTAGCAAAGCAGCTCCTGGCTCAGCCTCTCGCTTACTGTGTGGCCAGAGGGCACTGCTGGCTGGAGGGGCAGAAATGCTGAATTTGGAGCCTGGGCAGTCACCGTGCAACACGAGAAGCTGGAGCAGCTCAGGACTGGGTCTGCAAGGGCTGATCTGCCAGGAAGAGGGTGTGAGCTCAGCCTGCAAGTAGGAATTCACAGCAGTGTCCCTTTCTGGAGCCAAGCTCCTAGAGCAGCTCTGGCTTTCCCTGCCCAGTGTTGGCAGTGGGGGGAAGACAACAGTGACCACATTGTTCCAGTTGTCCCCCTCCTCCTTAGCACCCCAGCAACAATACCACTCCTCCACCTACAGGGCTGGAATGAAGTATCTGTCCAGTGGATGCTGAAAAGTAAAGTTTTCATCACAGGTCCCTGCTTAAAGTAATTCAAGTCCCTGAGGGCCTTTACAGCCTGCAAACAGGCATTCGTTCTGCTTCTGATGGACAGAGGCACCTGGAAGTATCTTTCCATCTTAAAGAGCGCAGTTACAGCCTGATTGTCACCCTGCAGCCTGTGCTGCCGTGTTAGCACGGTGCTTCTCTGCAGCTTCTCAGCTGTCGGGTTCCCTGGCGTGAGAACAGCAGTTGCCGCGTTCCCAGGAGAGGTTCTGAAACACATGTGGGAATCCCAGATTAGTTGGGCTGGGTGTCAAGTGGCTGTTCTCTCTTGCAGGCATCTCCGTCAGCAGCCTGAGCGATAACTTGTTTGTGCTGCACGTGCACTGTGAGGACAACAAACAAAAGGTAGCGGCACTCGTCTGTTGTTTCTCCAGCCACCTCTCTGATAAGTTTTAAAGGCACAAAGAGCAGCAGGAACGGGAGGGAGGGCACACGTGGTGACGTGTGGAACAAACTTTGTGCCAGCTCTAAGTAGCATTTTACCGGTATTTACTTGTGCTCAGCGATGGGGTTCAGCAATGACTTGGTCACCAACAGGACTGGTGCTGTTCCCTGGCCCCCTACTGCTACCCTGTCAGTAAATTAACTGTCATAGGTACAGTGTGACCCCAGGGATCTCCACCGAGCCTGGTGCACATGGAGAAGTGTTTTGCCACACAGACCTATGATAGTTCTATCTGCATTAGTGACAGCAGTCATTTTGGTGTACTGGCTTTGCAAAGCACTAGTCACAAACCTTGTCTCTTCTCCCTCGCAGGGAGATGTTGTCCTTCAAAGTGACCACGTGATCGAGACGCTAACGAAAACAGCCATGCAGGCAGGCAAAGTTGACAACGTCAACATCAACCAGGGCAGGTGAGTGAAACCAAGTCCCTCACAGGAGCTGCCTTGGGTTTGTTTCTGAGCTCTGCGTCAGCACTGAAGTGCTACAAACATGCCTATACAACACCAAAAGGTACCTAAGGCGTCTTAACTGCAGCTCCTTTGCCTTGAACCAGCTGATCTATTGCAGCCGTCAATACAAAGCAGCCACTTACCAGGAAGAGGGTAAAACTGAGCCAGGGAAGAGCTCACACGCGCTCATCAAACCCGTTCTTACCTCTTTCTCTTCACAGCATAAAGTTCACGGTTGGGCAAGGCAAAGAAGGCATAATTGACTTTGTATCAGGATCAGAACTGCTTATAGCCAAAGCCAAGAATGGCCAT
Source organism: Neomorphus geoffroyi (assembly GCA_033558235.1). Classification (NCBI taxonomy): domain Eukaryota; kingdom Metazoa; phylum Chordata; class Aves; order Cuculiformes; family Neomorphidae; genus Neomorphus; species Neomorphus geoffroyi. Next base: position 7,570,818 of record JAUMJM010000018.1, read on the forward strand.
CTAACAGTGGTGAGTACAGGCGGAGGCTGGGAAGGTAGCTGGATCCAGACCCAGATTTGGGAATTAAAGCGATCCTGCAGCAGCCAGACCCCTGCTGTGTGGCTTCCTTGCGGAGTGCTCTGCCCTGCCAGCCTTTCCCCCCGTTGGAGCGGGTACTGTGCTTTTCTTCCTGCTGTCTGGAGAGGCTGCCAGCCTTACTCAGGCTCATCAGGGGATTGCCAGTCACTTCCCCCTCTCCCCCAAGTCTCTCTCTAATGTTTTCCTCAGTTGTAAGTCACATTTTAGAAAGAGGATTTAAAAACACAGGAAGCATGAAAGAAGAAATCCTCTTCCCTTCTCTGATGGATTGTAGCCCTCCTGCTGTCAGACACAGTCACGCAGCCAATTTATGTACTGCCAGGTTAAAGGTCATTCAGCAAAGAACCCGCTCAGAACCCACTCGCTGCCCTGGCCGACCACAGCTGCCTCAGAACAGCAACCGGCATTGCCACTCTGCTCCTCCCTGGCACAGCCCATCCTGTTGGAGCACCGAACGCAGCCCTGCCTTGGCTTTCCTGGTTCTCTGGAATGCCTGGGGACTGGGCACAGAAGAGATGGGACATTGGTCCCGCTTTAGCTGCTGTCACCAAGCACAAACCAAGGAACTTCTTGGACTACAAAGAAATACATCCCATATATTTTTCCCTAGTCAGTTCAAATCGTCCCTAGGAAGTTTTCCAGTTTTGCCCCTCCCTCCTGGGCAAAGCCAAGTGTTGCACTGCTGGCCTAGGGTGAGGGTGTCAGTGGGTGTAAGGGCACTGCCGACTCCTCTGACCACAGTGCCAAGATCTGCTGCTGTTCCCAGCTCCAGGGCCAAGACAACTTCACATACTGTGGTGTAATGGCTTCATTCCACACGCCAGTGCTTGGAGCCCTTCAGAACGTTTAGGAGCCAAAACTGTCCTGGCATCTTTGTTTCTAACACTTTGTCTTGTCCATCTTCTCCCACAGGTTGCTCCTCGTTTGAATTCCCGATGATGAAATGTGCCACCCTGAGAGGACTTTCTCCTCCATCTGACTGCACCCTATACAATCAGCTGGACATTGCTCCCAGCAACATCCCCCCTCCTTCCTTGCTTCGCTCATTTTATTGTTACCAAAGACCTGCACTTTCAGAAAAACCACAAAATACATCTTGCTTGTCTTAACATGAAAGCTCCGAGAGGCCTTCTCTTCCCTACCTTAGTGGCAAACACACGGGTCCAATGTCTGCAACCGTGGCTCATGAACCATTCGGCTGGGCTTAGAGGGAGAGGAAGCTCTGCTAGAGCGCAAGCCCTGATGGAAATGACCAAACTTTGTGCTTGTCATCATCAAAAGAGCACGATCGGAACACAAAGAACTGCTGCTTTGCCAGCCCAATCACTGAAACGCCAAACTTTATATTCAGAAAGAATGTTTTATGAAGAATTTTGCTCGGAGAGGTTTTGATGCTCTGTGTTACAATTATATTAAAGCCATATTGTGTAAATGAGTAAAACCTGTAAATACTTTATAGCCGAGTATGAGATGCACTACGGGAAATGGAGTCAATGTGGAAACTTTCTGTTTTAGAGTTGGATTTTTTTGTTGGTTTTAGTTCACCGATTTTAAGGTATTAACCTGAGCAACCTAGCGTGTAACTACTTCACTGATCTGGATCCAGAGACTCTTACCTGTTTTCTGAAGTCACCTGTCCCATTTCTTGCTCTATAGTGCTATTTTTATACTGCAGTAATGTTTTCATATCCACACATCCAAACCAAACTGCCAGAGGTTCCCACTTCTCCGCCACTCTAGGCTGGAAATGGAACCTGTAGTCCTTGGCCACAGGATTGGCCACCTTGTGCCTGCCTGGGAGTCACCACTGCCCCATCACCCCCCAGCTCACAGCAGCACCTTCAGCTTCTCCTCCTATGTAATTTTCAGTGATAACTGGAAGTCTCGAGTGCCCACTATAAGGCTCCACAGTTCCTGGCACTGCCTCTCACTACTGCCTTAAACGGGAGGAGACAGCTCGTCCTGCCCTGCTGGCATCACTGACCAGCTGGCTGACTGCCCCCTTGCATGGAAGCCCCTTCCCAAGAGAGCTGTGTCGCTTCACCCAAATTCTAACCCCAGGCACCAAGGGATGCATTTTTGTCAGTGCTAATTCGTCTCAGCCTGCCTTCCGAAGGTCAATACTGAGCACCTTCATTTAACAAAGAACCCACATGGCTACGGGGCGGACAGCGAGGTGTCAAATACTGCTGGCTGCAAAGCACCATATCCAAGTTCTAGACCTCAAACAGTGCATTTTGCACTCGACTTGCCTTAGAAACCCTTCCCATCCCACCTCTATCCTGATGCAGCAGCAAAAACAGACACAGCAAGCCCTAAATAAACCACAACCAAACATGTTATCAGCTCACCTAGGATCAGTCTCAGCCTTTTTGGTTTTTGACACGATGCAGTTATCAAAGCTGCATACACTGTGGCACATACACCGCACCGCTGTGTATGCTGGAGTGTACCTACCATACAATGCTGTATGCGCTACAATATAACCTCTTCAAGACTATGCTAAATAAATTTTTACAGAAAATCCACACCTGTGTCATGGGAACTATTTCATCATATTTTTTGAAAGAGCAGGTATGATTCCCACCCCTCTTGGTTGCAATGCAGCCCCACAGAATCCCTCAGGAGCTTGGGCCCAGCAGCTCTGATTACAATGCATTAGAAGGAACAGCGTGTTCCTAGGAAAGCACCTGGACATCAGCTAAGGAGGGTGGACATTAAGGTGTTTGTTTCCCTTCTCTCCATCCACAAAGCCAAACTGGATGAGGAGTGCTGTAAGGGCAAAGGAAAGGAATGCACCACCAGCCCATGGCATGGAAGAGCTGGCTCCTCCCACTGCAAAGCAGGCTGGCTGCTAGGAGACTGTTCTGTTCTACTTACGAGCTTACTTTCTCTCCTTTCTGAAGAACAATGAAGAACTTACTTCGCTTTCTCTCTCTCCACATGTTTGTATTGCAAGCAACGAAGGAAAGTAATTCTTGCTGGAACAACTAAAATATAAAAAAGTCATAGTGATATTTGGCATTTTTAATTTAGGTTTGTTTTATTTAAGTTTAATGTTAATTCCATGCTGTGTTTCAGTAAGAACAATACAGATTCTGTATCTGTGGCTCCAGTCAGATATCCAGTAGTACAAATTAGCTTCAAGTTACACATACTGAACAAAAGAGGTTGAGCGAGCGAAGGGAGATGGGGAAAGGGGAGGGAGAAAGAAAAAATATTGAACACGCATGCAGGCTTATCAATGCCACCTTCAATGCTAACCTGCTTTGAGGAAAAGTAAAGAACAGGCAAGAATGAGCACGGATTGTTGAACTGTTACCAGCACCATGAGTTTCAGCAATGTTTAAACAGTTTGGAAACTTCTGGGTTTTATACAGTAAAACCACTAAAATAAATGTCCCAATGCAGCCTATAACTTCAATCTAAACACCCAATTAAGTTTAAACATTGGTATAAAATTCAGTTTAAACAGTTATAAAAAAGAAAAATGCCACCACATGCGCACTGCCTTGCTGTAATGAATCGCTCCCCTACAAGTCTAACGGCCTTCAGGTGCAACATCCACTGCTAAGGGCAATCGGGCCACCTCTGGCAGGAGACAGTAATGCTGAAAGAGCCTTACGCAGTCCTGTTAGTGTCTTAAAGAACCTAAAAGCTGGCACCAGTAAAATCCACAGAAATTCACTCTTGCCTTTAAGAACTTTTAAACTGTGTAAAAAAAATAAAAATAAAGAAACCCAACAGGGCAGGAACCTAAATTCTGAGACCCAATGTAAAAGTCAGATTTGGTGGTTCTCAGAGTGACACTGAGGGCTTTTGTGGGGAAGGGGAAGGGTGGTCAGAGATGGGTTCTCTTGTTGGCCTTTGTGTCTCACTGGTTTTCATCTTCCACATCCTGCAGCGCTTCTTTATTCTGTTCTTCACCTACAAAAGTGTTCAAAAGTAAGGAAGACATTAACTTTTAAAAACGAGACCTGCAGGATGGCTTAACAAGCATCTAAAGATTAATAGTTTCATGCAAGCACACACGCTCACTCCCACCCTTGCGTAAATGACACACACACTCATAACAGAGCCAGTCCTGGAGTGAAGCGCTCCCATGGAAGTTAAGCCTTGTAATCACCTCAGTCACAATTCACAGGAACTACAGTGCAGGCCATTAGCAGACACACTCTGTCCTAAGGACAAACAACAAACCACCCCTTCTGAAAAGTGAGGCTGTGCACGGATCGGTCCTGTTGGTCAGGAAATGAACAGTAGAGACAGAAGTCATCGGAATGGCTGTAGATCAGCATCCTCAAATCAGAATGTACCTTCCCCAAAGCCTCATCTCTACTCCAGCATGCTAAGGCCATCTCTTCACTAACCCGAACAATTCAGGGAAACTGAACTTTCTTCTACCCAAATCCACTCAAATCTCAACAGCAGTGCAGTCCTGCAGTCAATTTTATAAAAACAGCAGTGATGGCATTAAAGGTACCCAAAGAAGTATGAAAGCATCCCTACTTCCAGTCCAATATGACAAGAAACCCTAGGCTTGCGGTTATTCAAGGAAAACATTTTGCTTTAAGCTAATTTCTCTCCAAAGCCAGCCCATTCAGACCTATTCAACCCAGCTACAACATGCGGTGCAGTGGCAGTCCAGCCCAGAACCACCCCTGCCATCAGTGTGTTGTTACACTCAGCTGCCCTGGGTGAGATGCATGCAACCCCTCTGCACGTCTCTGCCCCATTTCTACTGCAACAGGAAAGGGTTTGTGTACTTCAGCTCGTGCTTTAACAGGCGCACAATTAAGTTAATTGGGAAGAGAAACTGAAAAATGTTTTCTTTGCAATTATCCTTAACCATGCGAGATAGTACTCTCTCAAGAAATAAACACCACCCGTTCAAAAGAACTGCAATAAAATCCAATCAAATGCGACCAATGACTTCTGGCAGAGTCAGAGCCTGCTCAGAGCATGTCCAGATTCACGATTACCAGCAGGTACAATACAAGGTAGATTTTGGAAGAGGTGGCCTAGGAACACAGGAACACCTGACATTCTACAGCAATAAAATCTACATTTAAAACTACACCATAGATCATTTAAGAGGAAAGCAGAGGCCCTAACCCAGGGAGATGATCAAAAGAAGATCTGAGCATGCTCTAGCCAACACACTTAAGCAAATACTCCTGCACCAGGTGATTGTGAAAGTACTTTTCATGCTCAAATATAATCTTAATATCTATCCAAGTATGCAATAATATCTATCCAAGTATGCAATTTCCAAACAGGTAAGTTACTTTGGATCTTAGTCAAGCACACTGGACCTGGGCAGGGGTAATAGGTCACAGATTGGTAGAAGACTGCTAAGCCCTGAACAGAGGCTGAGATTCAAGCCATTTATCAGCAGTAGGAGTGACAGAGGCAAGCACGATTAGTGATAAGAAGAAAACTGATGCTGAAAAGTTCATTAAGCCATGACAAAGACTTACAAAGTAGAGCTTTTAGGAAATGAACAGTTGGACTTTCCTTTAGGAATCTATACAGCAGGAAAGAAGGGGAAAACAGGAATCATATGAAGACGACAATACAAATGTGAAAATAAACTAAACAGCTCATCTATGGCACAGTTAAGAGGTAGAGTGAATGAGATGGGAAAGCGCAGCAGCTGAGAACACCTGGTTTTAAAATCCCTTCCCTACAGCCTACCCTGAGATTAAAACACGCAAAAGCTTAATGCAGAACAACAAGCCTTTTTGAGTCCCCCCACCCCTTAGGAAACTGTTAGCTGTGATGATTTTGAGTGCCACTATTAGCTTTTACCAATCTACAAAGGCTCCACCAGTTCTGGAAATACAGAGCTCTGGAAACAACAGGTTTAAACGCACTCAGTCAGCAGATCAGCACGGCATGAGGAAAGGAGAAATCTTAACTTTGCACTTATGTCTGAACACAATGCACAACCAACCACATTCTCTGTGGATCTGAACAACTGCATTGCTGCTTTAAGCAGTTCTGCAGTTTTTAAGTTTTGCAATCATTATCTTTCCAGCATACATCATTAACTAACGAGGATAACCTGAAATACTTGAGGAAGAATGAAAATATTAACTTTCTATGTTATGGAACCAATTATGAAACAAGAAATCTGAATGTAAATTATGCAAAAATAAAATAAGAGCTTCTGTAAATGATCTTGTTGAACTACTACGATATACAAGATAAATGACATGTTAGTCAGCTCGCATGCAAATGAAGACAGCTTTTGTGAAATGTTCTGATGTTGCTATCTTGCAACTGTAATCCAGCCTGGTTCCTTCCCCAAAACGTCTCTCATGTGTCCCCATTGAGCACCCAGATATCTGGCTCCCTTTAAAAAAATAAAAGGTCATAATTATTGTGGGAATTGGGAACAAATTTTTTTCCCCACTGCCTAACCACGGCAAGGAAGGCATCTGATAACACCGCAGTATTCCGAGCAGATTCTGTACAGATCCATCCAGGACACGTACATGTGCTTCCATACCACAAAATAATTTTACACCTTCAAAAGCAAAACGTGGTCCCTTGTCAAGAGACTCAGGCACTGGGATGCAGGGTCAACCAGGAGCCAAGACCCAGCACTTCGAGAGTTTTCCCAGTTCCTTCCAAAGCCCAAACGAGTAAAACATGACCTGCGACATCAAATGTTCATGACCTATGCGAAGAGCTGGAAGCTATCAAGGAACAATACTTCTTTAAAACAAACCCATCAGTGTGATCCTAACACAATGACAGGTAATCAGTAAAAAGTTGAGACTTTATGTTTAACAGACACAACACCAGCAAAGTGCCCCAAAGCAACACCGTGTGGCTGTCACCATGCCTCAAGTAAAACACAAATTATTTTTTGAAGTGGCAACGTCATTTCAAACCCCTGCATCTTTCTAAGTACTCAACATAGTTTAAACAGGTCTGACTCTCTCCTTCCACATTACAAGCGGAGGCAGCCATCTCTTTTCACTTGTCTCTCCAGGACAGTTGGTGCAATAGGAAATGTGAGTTTAATCTTCCTAGAAAATATTTTTAATTCAGTAACCAATAATGAGTGAAACAGAAGGCATAACTATAAATTTACTCGTTTAGGTTTTTACTTAGCACTGTGTGTGAAAGTGCAAGAGGGAAAAGTGCATTCAGAACGCCAAAAAATAACTGCCAGCTGCCAGTGCAAGCTGAGAGGCTTCTCGGAAGCAGTTAATGTCACCCCTACTGACTTATCCAGTGGATAAGGACAGCAGTTCAGGAAGGTCAGTTCTGAAGAAAGACAGAAGTACAGCTCCAAACTAATCTACATTTTCATGCACTGTTTCCTGGGCAGAGATCAGAGTCGCAGACTTAAGAGAAGTGTTTACTCACCGTCACCCTGCATGTCTGAAGTCCATAGTGTCAGATTATCACGTAACAACTGCATGATAAGTGTAGAGTCCTTATAGCTTTCTTCACTCAGTGTATCCAGTTCTGCAATAGCATCATCGAAAGCTGCTTTTGCCAACCTGTAAGCACAGAACAAAATCAGATTTAACCTATTTTGCCAAGAAGAATCCAGAAGAACATGGCAAAGTTGAAAATCTTTCCAATGAACTGACTTCAAACAAAGCAAGTCACCAACTACCAGCAGGAAGAAAGCCAGCCCAGTCTTTCCATTGAGGAAAAGCAATTAATCCAAGTAGCAACTCCTTATGGCATGTTTGGATTCACGTGGTTTCCCATCTTCCCATCTACCACCTACCTGCAGGCACGATCAGGAGAATTAAGAATTTCATAGTAGAATACAGAGAAGTTGAGCGCAAGTCCTAAGCGGATGGGATGTGTTGGCGGGAGTTCTGTCATTGCAATATCACTAGCAGCTTTATAAGCCACCAAGCTATTCTCTGCAGCCTCCTTCCTGTCATTCCCTGTGGCAAACTCAGCCAGATACCTATGGTAGTCCCCCTTCCTGAAAACAGAAACAGCAACAAGTCAGTAGGCCATTATCTCCCCACTAGCCACAAAAACTAACAGCTTAGTTCAGCAGCTGATGTTCATGTATTCATACACAAAGGACACTGCTGCTGAACTGCAGTATAGACAACAGCATGTCAGTATTTGAGCGAATTTTAAACCATCAGGCAGGGAAACATTTGGGTTCACTTACTTTCTTGAATTAGTACACACAACATAGCACTACTTCCTCCGTTACCAAATGGATAACTGCATCTCATCTAAACTAGACAAGTTTTTGATCTGAAGGATACGAATAATCCAACTACACGGGGAAAACACCGATCATTTCAACATGTAACCCGTGCTTCAGAAAGTATAAAATATGCACTGGACTACAGCAAAATACTCCAAGGCCAAGTGTCATTTCATGATGTAGTTTGGAAGTTGACATGACGTTCAGCAGTCTACCTCGTTTTCTTCTTTTTACAGGAGTGCACAGCTCATGCAAAACCAGCATCATTCAAATAAGGATGCAATTTCTACATTATCAGCTCAACTGAAAAAAAAATACTTGTTTCTTACATGTAAGAGCTGCGCACTGGTAATATTAAGTTCTCATGACCTTATTCCAAACACTACCTATCCAAAACCACATGATCAGGATGTCTCAAAGGTATCCAAATACAGACACTGGTCACACATGACTGAACTGCCCTCTTTCCGGAGGACACTACTGTGGCTGACTGGGCAGAAAATGCATGCAGTTACTTTATTTCTGTCTCTAGTTTAGGTACAGTCAGAAGTCCTTGTCTCACAAGAAGATACTTACATTTTGTAATAGAAAACCTTGGACTCGCCAGTGTTAGCTGCTGGAATGAGGTGTTTGTCCAGTACATCCAGAATGTCACAACAGATTAACTTCAGTTCAGTCTCAACCTATTAAAAAAAAAATAATAAAGAGAAGGCAAGGTTAGCATATCAGACTAAGAGCTACCTCAAAAATATCCAAATACCAAACAGGCAACATCAGAAAAATCCAAAGAGGGGGAGGACAGAAGAAAATCAAATTCTGCTGCTCCACAGGTGCATTAAGAAAACCTGTTCTGGGTAATGACCTGGCAAACACAAGAGGCAAGCGTTGACATACGATGAAATGTGTAACTGAGTAACAGAATTACAATCTCCCCGGAAGACATCTTGTAGGTAGTTGCATTAAGTTTGTCTCTGGATATAATTCCTCATCGCAAGGCTTGCACAACTCCTAAATACCTACATTTCTGATCCTGGAAGGCTGCCCAAAGGGGTGAAGGGGAAGAGGACAATTTGAAGGTACACAAATCCATTAAACTGGTTTGCTTCTCAGAGTTAAATGGCACCTTCAGAACAAGCTTTTAGCGGCTACTTGGGAAGCAAATCTCTTCTGTTTATTAGAGCCTTAAGACAAAAATCTGAAGAATCAGAACAGAATACAGATGTGCCACTCAAAAAGGCCAGGTACAGGAAGAAAAAGAACTCCAGCAGACACGGACTCCAGGAGCAAGCAAAAACCACAGGGAACAGCGACTCAAGAACAAAAGCAGAAATCATCAACACTAATAGGGAGACTGATTTGTGGCCAAAGAAAATCATTATATAAAGCCTTATTTAAAAACAGATACTGGATTTTAATAGCCGAAGTTGAACACATCATCAAATCACCTTAATTTTTTTCTTATTTAGAGAATAAAGCATGGCCTATCAAGTTGGATTTTACTACCATACCATACACGTATAAACTTCTACTTCATCTCAGACAGACCTTTTTCAGCTTTGCTTCAAGGATGAGTCACGCAAGTTATCAGAGATTAGCTGCTGTCCAGGGCAGTGTAAATGGTCTGATCAAGCTTAGTTTTAAAGATTTAATACAGATCAAGTTGATTAAGAATGACACAAAAAACCCACAACAAAACCCTAAAAGCTCTTTTACGAAAAGGATCTGTTGTAGACAGAGTGGCTTAATGAGCTCTGCAAAGCAGCAAACAAGCCCAAGAGCCCACACTGAGCCTGCTCAGAGCATTCGGTAAAGGTAGGACTATTCCAGCTCCCAATATGACACATGGTACCACAGGCTCTAATTGCAAGGAAAGCCTTCTCACCCTGATGAACGTGTAGAAGCCCCCACAATCCAGCTTCCCTCTCTATTTCAGTGGTAGTGCTGGCTTAAGTCAGACTCCAGGCTGTTTTCTTAGCTCTGCAGATACAGAAGCTTGTAAACCACCATCTTGAAAAGGAAACTTATTAGAAGCAACTGTACTAGTTTTTTGACCTATTTTAACAGGTACTCCCCAAAATAGTTGCACCTCACAACTGAGGTGCAACATGAAAATGAACAGTAAGAGAACAGCTGTTAAAGCCTGTAACCTCCCTCCCTCCCCATCCCTGCCAAGACAGATAAAGACAGAGGACCCGCATTTATGCCAATTCATACCCAAACCTTTCTAAGAAGCCACAAGGAAGAAGAAAACCTTGCAGCTGCCCCAGAATCCAACCCAGGTTGCAAGTCAGTGCACTAGAAACACACATTCTCATGTGGCGCAAACACAGAGCCATAAGAGGAAGCCGAATACTTGTCCCGTGCTATTAAGGGTTTGGTTTTACTGCAAGGCATAAACCACTTCATCTTCTCAAGAATGAAGAACGCAAGCCCCTGTGCCTTCTCAACTACAGAGATGCAGTCAAATGAGAAAGCCGGGGGTCTACTTTTGTGTATCTAAAGGGCCACAGGCCCAGAAAAAGGAGCCTGGTAAGTGGCCTTTTCCCCTATGGCTATGTACTTCTTTTGCATTACATTTATCGCTTGAGCAAAGACACATTTAACACTCTCTTCCAGCACATTCTAATGCATAGTAAGTCTGCCAGCACCTACAAACAGGACCTGGTCTTCAGCTGCAGATGATGCATGGAAGCCTCCTTTGAAAACTCAGTTCAGCAGACTCATCTGGTATTTCTCCAGTAGGATATTAAATTACTTTTTTCCACAACACTCTTCCACCAAGCACAACTGCAATGGCTATTCCCTTTAAGGAATTATCAGCTGAAGACACTGCTGGCCTGGCACTGCACTTCAAGTAGCCTCCTTCCTTTAACAGGCAGATACCTCACAGATCTCCTGCACACTGGTCTGTTCTGCACAGTACCTGCTCTCTTTACAAAGGGAGCTGTACAAAGGCACCTTTTTTACAGTCCATTTAAAATGCAGACAAAGTTTTTTCACTATTAAAGGATCTTTGGCTGAAGGCAGTAACTGCCCACAAAATGCTACGCAAGACAGAACTGGAAGCACACAGTGTAAGGCAAATTTAAAAAAAATCACCAGACAGCTATTGTCTTATTTTGTATGTTCTCTCAGATTTTAGACATTCATCAAGAAACAGTATTTGGGACTGTATGTAACTGGCAGAGCTTCATCCCACCAGCATGCCAGCATAAAATTAGAAACTCGCAACTTTAACAATTCCATGAAGCAACAGAAACCCCATGAGTCACCACAAAGAAGTCCAGAGCCATTCCTGAGAAAATGTTTCCAAGTCAACATCATTTCCATTGGCGGTATATTAATCTGTGCCAGGTGATACAGCAGCCTTCACTGTTCCTCTGGAAGTGAAGATGTGAACCATGTGGAGGCACTTGCCCCAGAAAATGATGATTAAGTCTCTGCAGAAACATGCAGGACTTAAAACGGCATGGGAGTGTGCCCACTCCATGCTAAACCATCACTTTAAGAAGAGGCAGAAGAGAGGGAACAACAACTCGCTGTTCCAGCTGAAGGTTTCATTAGTCCTTACTGATGGAAGTCAAAGCTTGCTTCAAGTTCTCCATTTTAGGCAAAGCTGCACACACTGCCTAGACTCAACACGAAGTTATGAACATCAATTTTTCCTCTCTCTCTCTATTGAGAGCGAGAGAAATAACAAGGCCCTAGAGGTTATTACACACACAAGTTTCACCACTGAAATGGCCATGATATCTTAGTGTCCCCCATCCTCAGAAATAGTGCTTTAAATAAACTGATTGCTTAACTACCAGAGTAACTAACCACCTTAGGGACAAAAAAAAAAAAAAAAAACATTAAAAAAAAAAAATCTACATTTTAGGAACTGGATGCTGTCAGAGCTTTATTATCTCAGCACTCACATCAAGGCAGGCAGAAGCCGTCTGAGCTAATAACAGCTCTGTACAAGACTCACTATGTAACTATTCCTCACTGCCACCCAAAAGCTAAGCACTTAAGTTTATGAAACTCCTGTGAAGTTTTCATCTGGGCAAAAAGGAGCAAAACAAGACCAACATACATTAAACTTAACTACCACAGTGATAAAACACAAGGTAAGGAAGTCAAAGTGGCAGTTTGGCTTTATGCTGCCTGTCTTTATGCCAAGAACAACAGTGTCGATACTTCCCCACTGCCATTTCAACTAACTGTTGTCATTTTGATCTCTGTTGGACAGGACTGCAAGAGCATCCAGTGTTAAAGCGTGTATAATCCAAAGCAACTTTCACCAGAAGAAGCACCTTAACAGCCAAACACCTCTTTTGACAGGTACTCTTCAAAAAAAAAAAAAAGTTGCTTCAGCTGGGAGGGGAAATAATAAAACCTGCTGAACACGTGCAGCCTGAGTACAGAGGGAAGAAATGAAGTGCCAGCAAAGTTCACTTACTAAGCAGATATGCAGACGCACTGGAGGAAAAGCCCTCCCTTCTCCTTCAACTCTATTGCCTTTTTGAATGTTCACAGAAAAAGACCCAACCTCTCTCCTTCACCAAGTACATTTATTCTCCAGACAAGGAACAAACTTCATCCTTTCAAGACTGTCACTACTACAGGTCACCATGCTGCAGGCAGCCTAGACTATAGCAGGGCAGTTTACTGCGAGGGTGACAAAACTGGACCTTAACTAAGTGGCACTGTGACATAACACCAGCAACATCTTACCATTTGCCGATATTCCCGAATCATTTTTAATTTATCTTCTCCACCTTTATTTTCTTCTTTCTGTTCAATGCTGCTGATTATTCTCCAAGAAGCTCTTCTGGCTCCAATCACGTTTTTATACGCAACAGAAAGCAGGTTTCTTTCTTCCACTGTCAACTCCACATCCATTCCAGCCACTTTCTTCATTGATTCAACCATTTCTAGGAGGAAAAGGTCAGACAATTATTCTCATTGCTAAGAATTTTTCAAACCATTCAGAGGGTGCACATTAACGACAGCTTATGAAAACAGACTCCCTCCTCCTTTCATACACCGTTATTCCTCACTTTCATACCAGAGTGTTCCAAACAAATCAATGAGGACATACACAAAGGAAGTCTCTGATGTTCTTTCAAATGCATTTGACAAGGGTCCCAAAAAATTATTTAAAGATTGGTTTTGCCTTTGTTTTTAAGAGGCAGACAAAGGATTCAGCAGCAAGCACGTTCTTCACAGCGGATAATGGTTATCAATACAGTCCTACAGGAACGTGCGTGCTTTGAAGTGCTTCAGAAAAGGCAGTGAACAGTGAGAAAAGCACAGGCAAATGTTAGCTGGCTTTCAGCACAATAAGGATAAATTGAAGAATTACAGAATGCTCCACTGATTTGTCAACTGGAACACACTGCAATGTGGTAATTAACCAAAAAATAATATCCAGATTTGAACAGATGCAGAGAAGCAGGAGCACTGTTATTAGAGAAGCAAGTAAAAGTTCCAAGAGTAACCACCAAAAGAAAAACCAGGTGCTTAGAAAAGTAACAAAAAAGTCATCCTGAGGATAACCAGAGCAGCCCTATCTACCCAAGCCAAGCAGCACTTCACAGTGAAGAGTAATCCACAAAACAAAATTTATATTTATAGCTTAAATCTTTTGAAAAGGAGTTCTAAACCTGAGGTTAAAAAATTACTAACCATAGTTTTCCTATGTTCAAGTGGCAGCAAAAGCATGAACTCCTTAAGGAAGGTTCTAATCCTTTTGCTACCCAACCATGCCATGATTGTTCATGACATATTACAAACAACAACAACAAAAAAAGGCAGAAAGTGTTAAATATATACTAATAGAGAGCCTAGCATAGGACACCCAGGAATCATAGGTTTTATCCTGCCACACAGTGCTTTGGTTCATTTACCACTTACCTTCCAGCTTTGAGAACCAGTGGGAATTCCACAGACAGCAAACAAGACCACTAATGAACCAGACCGAGCCCCAAGCGACCCATCAACTCAACAGTACAACTGCTTTGTAGCTGGGGGCCAGGCAGAGGGACACCGGAATGACACACGGAGCCTCTGCCAGCAGCACAATGATGGAACCAAGCTATGCCTCCCCCCATATGATGCCTTATTGCTCTGTGGCCTAGTTACCTTGCCCACTCTTCCCCCATCATTTCACTTCCTTATGTTCCACTGTGTCTTGGCAGCACAAGCAATGAGAAACTCAAAAGCTTAAATCCAAGTTTTGGCACCCAAGAAAAAACTGAGAACCTTAACAGGCAGAAGCTACTTCAGCAATGGGACACTGTAGGCTCAATCTCTTTCCCTGGTACAAGCACTGGTATCAGTTTCCAACAGGTCTGCACAGGTGCAGGACAAAATTTTATAGTGGCCCTATTCTCACCAGCACTGGAAAAAAATCCTCACCTCTACCATGAGCTTTTGCTTCTCCAGATCACAGAAAGTAACAAAAAAATCCCACCTTCTCTCCTGAAGAGAGATCCTACCATCTATATAAATTCACTTGATTTTTTAAATTATGCAAGTTAAGTCATCTCGTATTTCAAAAGTTTCTTAAAAGAGCAGAGCTGCATTCAAGATAATGTGCCTGACTTAATTTCTGTGAACAAACATGACAAATGCGAATTAAGAGTTGCAGTCTCTGCTACACAAGTACCTTTGTCAAGCTCCAGCAAGGAATGCAGGGCTTGTCTTCGAGCTTCACATTTAACCACTCTCAGATAAGAGTCACTGAAACTGCCCTATGTGTGCAGTTTAAGACATTAACCTCCAAACCCCTCCCTTCACTCATTACTTGTGGAAGGTCCTGAGCTGCAGATATCCTCTACATAAACACAAATCATTTCAAGGGTAAAAAAAAGGAGGGTATAGTCATGCCACACTATTTGACACCCATTCCCAGACATCCACCATCACTCTGAAGATCTTTGGTCAGACCTGGTATGACCAGTATGCTTTAAGTGAACACACAGGGTTTCAGATTTGTGCCAAGCTTAACTAACCAAGATCACATTAACTTTGTCCCATCAGATTTTCTCTGAAGCTCTAAATGCCAAAGGAAACTGAGTAGCACTGACACCTTCTCTGTACCCACAGGTTTTTGAAGTGCACAAGTCTTTTCCAACTACACTTGTAACCTCGCCCGCCCTGCTGGTAGCTTCTCAAACAGCAACGCACGGATGATCTAGCTTTTCTTTAAAAGAGGAGTTTCTTCCGTGATTTACCAATGGGGATTGGCTACAGCACATTTCAGTCACACTAAGGGATGTACTACAGCACTTTTATACAAATCCTGCCCCTTGATGAAGGTAAGTAACTATTCACACCTATTTCATATAATAAACAATGATACATGTAATAATTACTGCTGAAGCATGGAGGTGAAGAACATGTTGCAGTTTCCTGATACAAGATAGAAGATCTTGGAAACTTACTGTACAACTGGGGGAAAAAAAATGGGCAACTGTACTACAGGTTCACTTTACAAACTCTTGCTGAGAAGCAACTTTGTCCAACATGGAAATTTAAAAGAAAAAAACTATCCACAAGAGTTTGCTGTCAGCTGTAAATGCCTATCTGACTCTCAGAACGCACTCAAACACATCACTGCAAATCTAATAAATTGCTTAGCTTCTGCAGGATTCGATCAATCACTGGCCTGAACATATACCAGCCCATGAAAAAAAGAGGTCCAAAATCTCCACACATGGGAGAAATCAAATTTATGCTGAGCAATAGATTTTACAGAGACACAGCTAAGCCCCAGTCCCACAAGCAGCACATCCTCTGTCAGCACGTAACAGCCCTGCTGCATTTCTTCAGGCTTCTGCAAAGGTCTTAACAATCATCTCACAGATCCACCATAACCATGGAAACAACAGTGCCAGAAGTCAACAGCTCAGAACTCTCAGAAAAAAAGGCACCATCATCTCAAGGTTTTTATGATTGTGAATTGTTAATAAGCCAAATATAGATCTTGCCCAGTGACAGTCATCAATAAGAAAATGCTCAGGGGTGGGGAAAGCACCCGAGATTTTCTTTATCTGTGCTGAAGCACAAACCCCTCAAGCCTCACCAAGTCACACAGTCTCTCTTAATGCACTGACTGAAAGGAACTGAAAGGCCTTCTCTTCAAAATCTTAATCCTATTACTAGTTAAACCAAGAACCACCGATTAAAATCTGACCCATAAACCAAATATCTTACACAAAGAGAAAATATTTATGAGTCTACTCAAAGCTATTGGAGGGGAAGGCTTCTGTATTAGCAGACAGCCTAATTTTACTTCCACTACAAGAATCTGGTCTGGTATTTCAACAAGGCAAAATAATATTATGCATATACCTTGGTCTCCCATGGTAAAGCCATAATCCAGCCCTGCAAGTTTAAACCTGATGAATAAATTTAAGAGCTCAGGCAACTGAAAAGCAAAAGGGCAGCATATGTATCTTTAACAACAGAAAACTAATTCCATACAAACACAAACCCATATAGGCCTGCCAACAAGTATTTTATATTCTAAGTGCAGCTTTACCTATCTGGAAGATTCCACAAGCTAGATAAAAAGCTCCCAGACCATTCCAGACAAACCTGAAATTCTATTTCAGTAAGAAGCATTACCACAGAAATGACAACTCCCTGCATACACAATTTAGAGACATATAGACTGCACCGTGGAAAAGCAGCATTATGCAGATTCAAAAAGACAGAGATTGTAGTTTAAGTGGTTAAGTGTCAGTCTTCCACTTGGAAGACTGGCTGTCACTATTGTGCTACTGCCAGATCATGCCACGATCAGAGCAGGAAATCCCAAAAGCCTAAGAGTGTGGAAGGACAGGAGAATATTCTGGAGAATGCCAAGCTTGCCCTAGTTTTATATCCTTCCCCAGACATTTTTTGTTGGTTGTTGTAAGAAATATCATAAAAACCCCCACTTTTGGTGGGATCACAATTTGTATATTCTTATGGGGAAAAAGGCTGAGACTCAACACAACTGATTAAGACATGACAAAACCATTAAAAAATGGCATGGGCATTATTAGTTCCTACATTCTACTACCATGATTAGGATGCTTGGCTCTTCTCACTGCAAACATTGCTGACTCATCTCCATCCCCCGCGATGCAGAGCAACAGCAGCAACACACATGCACAGTCTGTATAGCACAAAGGATTTTGGACAGTCCTTGCCACCACACAGAGTGCTCCCTACAAAAGATACATGAAATGGGCTGGAACATGGTTTGGGATTAATTTATTTTTGTTTTAATATTAAACACAAAGACTATGCCTTACTCTGAGCTAAAAAGTAATGGGAAGTTTGCAGTGTTGCAAAGCACATGTTTGACAACCACTGGGTAGGGGCCAAACACAGAATTTGCACAAAGGCACCGAGAAGCAAACTCACCAGGTCCCAAAATGATGAATGCCTCTTCACCAAAGGAGAAACTTGTTGCTTCTCAAACTCTAGAAATCCAAACAACTTGGGGGAACTGAAATGTCCTTGTATAAGGAAATATGGAAACCAGAGATGCACAGCAAATCTAGTGGAAAGACTAAAAACCATCCCAATATAGGATACAAAGCTTAAGAAACAACAGTGTACACTGAAGGAGCAGCACCATGTATCACACAGCAGTATCTCTCAAGGCTATCAAAGTTCATGCTTGGAACAGAAACCACTTGGCCTGAATGAGGGCTGATGCAGAAGAGAACCTGTTGGGACAAAACTACACTATTTGCAGTGTTGAATACTTGAGGTGTCATCTTGTGTTTAAGCCTCTCACTAACTGTGACACTGGAATGCCCCAATATTCGGCTCTGTTATGAAGCACTTAGTTCTACAGTGTACAACAGGGCACTCCCAATCCGATTTTCAACCATACACGGAACCTGCATCAACCCAACTGCTGAAACTGTTATTCCTTGCCACTGCACACACTGGTTTAACACTACCAGAAGAAAAACAAGAGCTAGAAACCAGTGGTTTGCTTCACTTCCAGAAGAGGAACTTCTTATTTTAACAAGCTTTCTCACTGAAGAACAGAAAAAAAAGCTTGTTGAAGGTGGGATGGAGATGACTTGATGGTCATCATACTGAGGCTCAAGTCAAAATGAACCTTCGGAAAAGCCAGAAGGTGACATTCTTAAATACTATGAAGTTAGCAGCAGCAGAACCACAGCACTTCAAAAAACTGAAGTTGTGTTTTAAGTGTAATCCTTCCTATTCCCTTTATCTGAGAGGAATCAAGTAGACCAAGATCTTCAAGCTTCTAAGATGCCACCCAGTATCTCTTTCAGCATTTCAGGAGCTCAAAGCTGCAAACGAACATCCAGTGCGATGTGAGGTTGTAAAGAACACAGCAGAAAGAGCAAGTCTTCCTGCACATGGTTCATCACAGAATATTGTACACCACGACCAGCATTCACAGAAGGCTCAGGACTAGCCTTGTGCATGTTCACACTGGGAATGAAAAAAGATAACCAGCAGCAAGTCACAAGAACTCAAAATGAAGTCTGTGATCCTAAACTGTTGTACTTAACCTCTCAGGTAAGAGAGGCAAACACAAAGTAATGAACACAATGTCAACTTTAAAGAAGGGTTCCAGCAGATTCTCAAGAGGAAGGACAGTTCCATTAACCTAAGACTCAGAAGGGGTCAAGTTAACAGGAATTACATCAAAAACCTGAATGAGTGGGTATATGCATAAACACTACATTGTAGAACACAGCCACCTGCAAACACAAGTAATGCCTCACAAATCAACCGTGACGCTCTGGATGAGTCAAGCACATGGACGATGAAGACATGATTGATATAGTCTACCTGGATGTCCCAAAGGCATTTGACAAGGTCCCTCACCCAAGGTTCTTTGAGGAACTGAACTGCCATGGGATAGGAAGGAAAGTCCTCACATGGAAAAACACTTGGCTGAAAGACAGGAAACAGGGTATGAATGTAAGACTCGAGTGTTCAGAAGGGAGAAAGCTCACCAGTGGCATCACACAGTGACTGTGCTGGGAAGCAGGTTAATCACGTTTGTAAGTGATCCAGGAAAAAGGAAGTAAATAGCACACACTAACTTAACTACAGAAGCAAACTGCTAAGAATAAAGATAAAAAAGAGCTGAAGAAATAGGGGCAAGCACATTTTCTTCGTAAGTGATGAGTGTAACTGTGAAGATTAATGACCAGAGATTCACTTTCCCTAGAACCACAGGCCTCCACCTGGCCGTGCACACCATCCCTCTCACTGCAATGATTAGCTCCAAATGCAAGACAAGAGAGGCAGGGCTCATCTTTCCATCAGGTAGGAACTCTTCTTCTGAGCTCACTATTACACTGCCCACATCAGGCTTTTCCTTCTCTCAAGACATCCTGCATTTGGCAAGCGAGACTGAAGAGATGGCCAAGCCAGCACAGCAGCTTGTGGGGAGGCAGGCGGGCAGCTCTCCCCTCTGTCCCTACCACTTCCACAATGCCAGCTCAACTCTTCTTTGACCTCTCAACTGGCCGGTTCAGGTCACCAGCTCGGGAAACAACTACAGGCAGGGAGAGGGGAGAATCTTACTTGTAATTTAGGGGACTGAACTGGCTCCAAGGGTCAGACTGGAACTCTAGGAATGTGAGAACCAGTAAGGACAGAGAGGACACCTCTCAAAACATTGAGTTGCCAGATTAGCTCAACAATTATAACTTTAAAAAATTAACAACTGAATCCCTCCAGCATTGCCTTGGCCACACTCTACCTCTCTCTTAAGGTTCCTACATTTCTTAGGGATACACTGAGTTTTTTCTGCATTTTAGCACTTTCACTTCTACCCAATTCAGAGACAAAGAAAGTGGCCATACCACACGGCACCAGAACATCGAGACCTCTGACAGACAACTCTAAGTACAAACCATTAATAAAGGGGGGGGGGGGGGGGGGGGGGGGAGTAAAAACTCACAAAAACTTGTGTTCTTGACATTTGCTTGAAAGAGACTGGTCCTCTCCAAACCAAAATGAATACACAACTTAATGTGTGACTTAGTTTACTGATTCTTCATTAAGCTTTAAGACCTGTTACTATAAGCCTTTACTTCTAAAAGGGATTCAAATCCTGAACCAAGCCCATTGCTGCACACCTTACTGTCTTCACAATGAAGACAGCTCCCTGATAGACAATTTATAAAAAAAAAAAAAAAAAAAGGAGTCGGCTCTTAGCTTGCTGCACTGGAAGTCAGGAAAGATTTCAAATGGGTTTTTTTCTTCTTTTCTCACCTGTACATTGCCCTATTACCTGGCTTTAGGGGAAAACCACCACGCACACCTATTCTACCTCATCTAAGTCACACTATGTAAATCTGAAGGTTTATTTCAAGACTTGGAGCACAAAGCTTCCGTTCAGAGTTAAGTATCTGCTTACAGCCTGCCCTGCATCCTAGCATCTTTCTCATCTGATTAAAAGAAAGATATTACTTAGTTCCCACAATGAAGAATTAAGTTTCAACATTCAGCAGCAGCTTACAAGAATGCTGATAAATACGTTCTCTTGATATAAAGAATTCAAATTTAGTAAGGTGATTTCACAAACCAACACGACGTTACCTACTCCAACTGTTTCCCAGAAAAAGAAGACAGTGTAGAGTTCTATACTTTTCCACGAATAATTGTCTTTGAAGAAACAGCAAGAAAGATTTCTGACAGAGCTTCCTGTATTATAGGTAAGCTTCCTGGTATTTTGAGATTTGTCAAGACATGCCTAAGCAGATTCATGAAGATAGTCCGACATCTAAATCTCTTAGTATCTCTAGAGATCAGGGCTTAAGTGCTACTTACACTGCAGAAGAACCTAGAAAGTTGTCCCATTAATCTGGGCCAACATGCTGAGGACAGCACAGATACAGGCCTGGATTCCCAGCAGTTCACCAGTACGGCTTCCAAGACTCCATAAACTCCTTAAGTGGGTCAAGTAACACCAAAGCAGCCACAGTTGGATGCCCACCCTCAGCACTGCTGTAACTGCCATGAAACACACACACAAACCCCACCACTCCTGTAGTCTCAAGGAGAAAGAAGATGGGACAGAACTTAAAGCTCTCCTACCATGAAACATTAAGAACTGTCATCCCACACTCTTCAACTCACACAAAAGATTTATTTGTATTCCAAGGCATCTGCAGACAGTACTTACCATCACACCACTGCACATGTGCCAATTAATAATGGAGAGCTTATGGTTGCATACCTCAAAGACCACACTGAAGAGCAAAATTAAGAATAACTAACACTTCTGCTTCCTAAACCATTTTGTTCATAGAATTATTTAGCAGTCTCAGCCATCATCTTAGCAGGACTGCAATTATTACATACACAAACAGGAACAAGTTATGCCAATAATTTTAATTGTTTCAGCTGAACAAGAATATTGAAATAAATGCTACAACAGTATCTACAGTACAGAATCTTCTAGGTCATGTACATGAGATATGAAGGTGGATTCAGAACAGCTAGCAGAATTAGAGAGTGAACCTTAAATTTGCCTACCCAGCTTGATTCCAACAAATCTGGAAAGTCCAAAAACCACACCATTGATTTAAACATGACAATTTTAAGTTTAGTATTCCTTGCTAAATGGTAGCAGCCTCATCACCATTCAGAAGCAATACAGCATAATAAGGCTTCTACATTTTGATTTGGCCTGTTTGTTTTGCAACCATCCACCATACTGGCAGAACAGAAAGTCCACTGAGGGCAATGCTGCACCAAGGCAACCCCTACTGATCAATTTTTATTAATTGCCAGGAAGTCAGATTGCTTTTGCACTGCAAATCTCTGCAATGGGGCAGAGACCGACGACTTTAAAGCACGAATTTACCACTGGCTTCAGAAAAGTCCAGAAGGACAGGCATGCCTCAAAAGCTCCCAATAATGACAAACACTCCAGGATGTTGGTCAAGCATTCAACTTAGGTTTCCATTCAAACCAAAGCTAACACTTTCAGTTCTACCAACTCAACAAGACCAGGTGGAAAACTCTCCCCTCCCTGCTTACCAAACCAACTCCAAGAACGTCGCTGGAACTGGGATTGGGCATCAGTATGAAGGGAGGGAATGGCGGCTTCCCTCCACACAGTCAATTAAGTTGTACCCTCAGATCTGTTTGGATTTTTTTTTTTTCTCTTAAGTCCTTACAGTTATTGTGGAGACTACTTACTGGAATACTTAGTTTTATCATATTCTGCTACGAGAACAGTCACAGAAGGGCCTTTCTTTTTTGGATGTAGTTTTTATTTTCCTCCCTAAAACATGCATTTTCCAGATGTCTTGTAATAGTGCTCTCAGAAGCTTTCTAAGCACAACTCAGTAAAAAATGTTATTTGCTGAAAACTTAGTCAAGTTGTCCATGGAAATTACAAACCGAAATTATCTGGATTGTCTTCCTACCTCTAAATGAAGTGCACCGCATTCATGCTTTTTTACGTACAAGGGTATTTATTTCACTTTAAATGACTAAACATAAGGTCTTAAGGCAAAAATAACAGTCCCAAAAGAACAGCATCATCGAGAAAATTAAAGGCCCTTTCTATTATATGCAAGGGAGTAGGCACGGTGGTGGTGGGCTGATGGTTGGACTAGGCGAGAGAATCATTAAGGTCTGAAAAGATGTACACGTTTAAAGAATGAGTCACAAGATAGACATTTTGGGGGCAAAAGACACCACCCAGGGTGGTCAGTCCCCTGTACCACTTTTTCCCCAGATATGAAATTATCAGGAACAGCTCAGGAACTTCTCCCTGGAGGTGTTCAAGGCCAGGTTGGAAGGGGCTTGGAGCCCCCTGATCCAGTGGGAGGTGTCCCTGCCCATGGCAGGGGGACGGAACTGGATGGGCTTTGAGGTCCCTTCCAACCCAACCCAACCCATTCCGTGATTCTATGAACATAAAGGGGAAAAAAGGATGAAAAGACGACGCTGGAAAAGCAAACTGATCTGTAATAACCGCTACCACATAATGAATGGTGTGCACGTCCTTTAATGAAGACACACGGGCTCGATCCCTCCAGGGCGAGGGCTGTCTGGGTTTCCCAGGGGCAGCAGCACCTCCAACCGAAGGCAAAGGAAGAGAAAGAAAAGCGCTGCCCCCTCCCCGGGGAGCCCCTTCCCCAACGTCGCCGCCCCCCACCCCCCCCGCCCCGGTTCCGCAGCGCAAGGCGTTGTCTGCGCCGAGGCGCCCGCAGCCCCGCACCGCCCCGCCGAGAGGGGCTGCGGGGTCTCTTTGTGGGGCGGCTCCCCTGCCTCCCCCCCCCCGGGACGCGCCCTTCGCGGCCGCCATTTTCCCCCCTGGCTTCTGCTGCCGCCCCGGCCCGGCCCGGGCCACCCGCTCGCTCGGGGCCCCCCATCCCCAGCTCCCCCAGCCCACTCAAGGCGCTCCCAGCCGCCATTTTGTGCGCGCCCCCCTCCTCCGCCCCTGCCCCCCCACCCCCACCCCCGCGCAGCCGCCATTTTGTGGCCGCTCCCTCCCTGCCGCTCCCCTCGGCCTCGCACGGCCTTTTCCCCGGGCGGCGCTCACCATCGTAGCGCTCAGCCTGCTCGGCCAACTTGGCCTGGTAGACGAGATCCTCCCGATCGTCCATGTCCTGCAGGAAAGGGGCGGCGTCGGGGGTTGCGCGGGGTGGATGGAAGGCGATGGGTCTGGGGGGGCCTCAGCAGCTACCAGCTCGCTGCTCTCCGGGCAAATATGGCGGCGGCACCGCCTCCCCCTGCATCCGGGCACTTCCGCACGGAGCACGCATGCGCCCCGCCTCCGCCCATGGCAACGGCGGCTCCTTGGCAACGGGGATGGCGGGGACAGGGTTGGGGCCGCCCGGTTGTGGCGCCCTTGGGAGCCCGCGGGAGGGAATGGCGGCCCGCCCGCGGAGAACGCGGTGGTGCCAGTAGGAAGGGTTGTCCGTGTGCTTTGTGCCCAGAGGAGGCCACGGGGATGAGGCGAGGGCCGGAGCAGCGCTGCCATAGGACAAGCTGAGAGAGCTGGGGTTCATAGAATCGTGCAGGCGTTTGGTTGGAAAAGGCATCGAGTCCAACCGTACCTGTCCGCTGCTAAACCAGATCCCTGAGCGCCTCATCTGCCCATCTTTGAAATATCTCAAGGGATGTGGACTCCCTCATCTCCTGAGCAGCCTCTGCCAGTGCCCAATAACCCTTTAAATGAAGAATGGTGGGGTTTTTTAATATATTTTTTCTGTTTGCCTTCCCAGAAAACCAATGATCAGTTTACACAAACATTTTGGGCCCCGACTCTTTCTCAGGATTATCTACCCAGAATTCCATAAAAGAAAAAACAAAGACATGAGCTTGGACTATGGTGAAAATCAGAAATCAAATCCAGAAAAAAAAATTCTTTTTTTCAATTTAGACAAAATATGATCAGAAAAACGCAGGTTTTGTTGAAACTGAGAATCATTCTATACCTTTACCTCTGGATTGCTTGTAAGTATGTGGTACCATTACCAAAGCAGTGCTGGTAGGCACCCAAAAGATCACAACCGTGTACAGGGTCACCACCTATTTGGATAAATATACCAAAATTGTAATGAGACTCGCAAATCACCTCTGCACTTCATCAATCTTGACCATAAAATTCTGTTTTTCAGCAACTGGAAGAGAAATGTGCACAACAAATTAGATTTGCATCAAATTTAGGAACTTTCCTGTGATCCTCATGTCCAGCAGGTACTCAAGTTGTAGAGAGCTCAACAAAATAAATAAACCAGCTGGCTTTAGGTGTACTTATTTGCTGAAACTGAGGCGCATGCTCAACACGCTTGCTGAATTATAGCAGATCATCTAAGTCCGTCTAATATTTTTGAATGCGCTTGTTACACACAGCATGTAAAATATTTGGAAATTGGTGAGTGATTTGGTGAAGTGTGAGGAGCAAACAATCAAACGGAGGGGAATACGGAAAGTGTAGTTGCTGAAGCAATCCTTGATTGTTCCTTGCACCCTCAATTTTCACGTGAATTGATTCAACCACTACCGCAAACTGCTATTGGAAGGAGGGGTGACGGTTTTCTGCACAAGCCATGTTACATCAGCTCACAGAGTTCTGCAAACCCCAGACTGAGGTGAAGCAGCAGGAGGTCCCCGCAGTTGGGGTAGCGCGGGAGGACGTGCGGAGTCTTTGCCTGCAGCCAGCTCTTCAATTTTCTCAAGCAGTCTCTCCTTAAAAGACACTCTCGGATTGCAGCTCTGCTGCAGCCAAGTTGTAGGAACACAGGAGCAAAGCTGGGAGCAGGACTTTAACCTATGAATATTTAATGTTTCCATCTGTGGCTGACAGAATCATCTTTACGGTCTGGAGGTGTAACAGGAAAAGTTGGCTGGCACCTCAGTACCCTTAAAACACAAAGTCACTCATTTAACAAGTTGTGTCCTACTTGGAGACTCCATGGAACAGCAGTGATCAGCCAGCTAATAGAAGTTGAAGCAAAACACGAGGGCTATCACCATAATGTGGTGACTGAGAGGACAAATGCTGTCCTTGCTCTCAGCAGCAAGGAAAACACCACCAGTACTAATGTGCATGAGACTGGTGCTTGTGCAATTGTAGACATAATGGACAGTGAAGTCACTAGTGTTTTAATTGGGAAAGTACAATATGACTTCTTCCATGCAGCAGGAGTCTGTGGAACTGGAGAGCACCCCTAGAAGGCCAAATGGTGTGAAGAATTTTCAAAACCTCAAGTTTTTGGTCCAGGACCAACTGTGGGACATGGTGCTGAGCTGGGAGCCTGCTGGTTTGCAGCCAGGACTGGCTGTGAGTGTGCCAGATTAAATCGCCTGGCTTTAGACAGAGCATTGCCATGGAGATCCTTATCCCTGGGGGTCCAGGGACCACCTTCCCTTGCAGCTCTAAAGAATTACGATGGCAAAGGTAAATCTAACATGGATTCTTGTTACAAATGTTCTCCCACATGGGATACCAGGATTCTGGTTCGTTTTCTGTGCCTCAACCCATGACAGTGCCCTGCACGTCTCAGCCTGACACTGAAACCGGGGCTCTCCCACTCCCACAGCCCTTCTGAACCATTACCAGACTCCTGTACGAAAGTCTTGCTATTAATTTGATGCATGTGCATGTTTTTAGGGACATTTTTAAGAATTAATTCACAGCTTCTTATTTTTCCAAACACACCATCCCAAGAATCCCCAGACTATTTCCTGACACATCTGTGTAGGTGTAAGGGAGACAGAGAGCTACAAAGTCTCATTTCAACATTCTTCATGAGCCTCTTCGGCAGTGAGGATAAGCTTTTCCCCCCACCTCGACTCAGGCAATTAATTTGATTACAGAAAGTCACCTCGTTTCAAAAAAAAGCCACATTTTACTCGTTGATGTTATTTAGTGACCCTGGTTTGACTTCCACAGTGTTAGGATTAATTGTTTTCATACGAGCATGGTCAATTAACAATGCCCATACCCACAGCTCTATTTTTAGATTATTAAATACAAGTGTTCCAATAAAAGCTGACTGAGAATGACACCGAGTTCAGGTTTTGGCTATACTTTTATTTACTTCACGTACTATGAACATATACATTACATGCTACAAAAAAAATAAAAAAAGACTGTAACTGTCAAGAAAGTGGATAGTGTTATCATACAATGGCACATGTTCATATTTTTCTTCAAACGGGTTTAGTTAGAATCCTTCCCCAAAACCATTAACAAAACC
The DNA here is from genome assembly GCA_033558235.1 of Neomorphus geoffroyi. Classification (NCBI taxonomy): domain Eukaryota; kingdom Metazoa; phylum Chordata; class Aves; order Cuculiformes; family Neomorphidae; genus Neomorphus; species Neomorphus geoffroyi. The sequence goes on from JAUMJM010000018.1 coordinate 7,597,815, forward strand.
GAAGTGTTTTAAGATGATTAGAAATATTTTCATTATTAACAAATACAATTCAAACAGATTAACAAGATTTTAACCAGGTCAAATATTAGTAAAAAGGCTGGGGTTTACCAAAATGAAATATATATTAAAAAAAACCATAGCAGCCAGTTGTACTTTTTAGTGTGATATAATGTGTAAATGCACCAGAAGAACACAGTGTAATCGAGCAGTCTGCTTTTGTGGAGTCTCTCTGGAAAGGATTATTCTAGTTCCAACACCTGCCTACGCACGAGAGACCAAAACCACAGCCCAGGAGAGACAAGAGATTGTGACCAACAGTCTTTGCAATGATTTTTTGCACGCATCAGGGAGAAGGGAGGGAACGAACAGAAGAGGATAAACAAAGGCCACAAAAGGGTTTCACCTACATGGTCATGAACATCTGTTCTACCTATTCTCCTTTAAGAGCTTGATAAGTTGAAATGTCTATTCCATCCAAACGCAAACATTAATTTCTATCACCTATGAAACAAAACCACATTTCGGCTTAGAACTGAACAGTGGAAACCAGTCGCATTAATGTATCGGATGACTAAGAAAAACCGCTCGACAAGAACTAAGGATTCTAGTGCAACAGCAGCTATTAAGACTCCTCTAGTTTCTGGGTTTTTTGCACTTCCAAAGTGTACAAATATTCACAATTTATACTGTCTTAACAAAAACACAGCTACAAAGTTCGCAGGGTATTTGCTATTAATTCAAATTACATCTTTCATATTAAAAAGGCAAGATTTGCATAAGAAAACTTTCAGAAAAAAGTTCTTTTGGTATCTTAAAATAATTGCTGATTGGAAAGGTACAAACATAGGGGCTTTCATTAACTGCAATTGGAAAAAATACTTCAGAACAAACTGTTACTTTCAGAACACAGCGTTCGTTGTGTTTCTTCTGCAATACCTGAAGAAAAATATAAGCATATATCAGCAACTGATAAATTCCGCATTCAGTCCATTATGTCGAGTGCAGCTATTGGGAACAAATCAGTCCAAGTAAGTGTCAAGGTCAGAGGAAAAATACAAATTAAAGAAATCGATGGGTTACAGAATCTCGAGTTAATTTCTCAATGTTTGTCCTCACAGTGGATTTTGTGCTAAGCTAGAAGAGATCTCACCATCCCTGGCACTCCCCGCTTACCAGGACAGCACTGCAGTTCCTGCGTTACTGTTTCTACACCACTGCCACGACTGTCAGTTTCCAGTGACCCTCAGTAGTGCTTACGAGATCGGTGACACAAAGTACAATTGATGTACATGGCATTAATCTACAGAATTAGTGAATTACCTGAAAATTAGTCAGACTTGCTGATGGATTAGTTTTGCAGTAAAACAGCGAGTACTTAAATATAACAGAAATATCGATTCCAGCATGTTACAGTTCTGAGGTAAAGTGTTACCAGTTTTTGCTGTGCGGTCGGTGCCTCGCAGCAACAGCCGCTGCAGTGGGCACAAGCCCTTGCAGCACTGACAGCCAGAGCTATGCGCGTCACACAGTTTGCATCAACCAAAGTAACATTTTCAGTCAGATACCACTTAGAAAAACTGCTCTGTACGGATTACACTGCAGCCAAAGGTACAAAATCTGTTTGCTCACTGGATGATGTGTTTGGGAAACAACCCAGGGTACAGGCAAGGCATGGTTACTTCAGTGTTTGAGTTCAGTTTACAAAACTTACTGAATCCATTCTGATTTACGTTAGAGAAACCCAGATGATTAGAAGAACAGGCTAAAACCAGTAAAAATCGAGCAGTGCATAATGCACCTATATGATGCACTGATTTGTTATGAGCTATGAAGCCATAGTTATTGTTACGCTTTTTGAGAATCAATCCAGAAGCACACAAGTATTTTCCATTAGTTTATTAAAAATAAAAACCTCATGAATTCACTATCGAATATTTTACAGATGGGAATTTACCCAGGAGAATTCCCAAATTAACTTCAAAGTAAAAGCCATATTTGGTTTGTCAGTTCACTGTTCGACACTGATTTGTGCTGTACGAGTGCTGGACAACAGGAGTACTGGAGAATTCCAGAAAAATTAAACTGGCCCTATATAATTTAATTTAGTGGAAAGCAGTGTTAATATTTTAGTATATTTAGTGATCAAACACTGCTTGAAAGCTCTGCATTAAAGTGCTACGCACATATTTTTCAGCACTGATATGGATGTTTACACTTCCATAAGCCTTATAGTTGTGGAGAAAAAGAGATAATGCTGTGTTAAGAGAAATCTTAATTTAAAAACAGTTGCTATGTTTGAAGCATCGACAGTACTGAAGAAATCAATCTAGTGTCCATAAACTTCTAGAATTCTGAGGCTGATTTGATCTGTCATGAACCATTAAAGTGGTAAAGCATCTGTAAATCATGAGGCTGTCCCCAGCGGGCTCTACAGAAATCAGTACTGTGCACAGTTAACCAACCATGCAAAGCACCAGAGAGCCTTTCCAGGACAGAGAATCCAGGATGGAAAAAAATATGGAGAAAGCTCCAGGATAATTTTGTGAAATTTCTATCTATATATTGAATTGTCTAAGGTTGATGTTCATTGCCTGAGGAAGAACCCACATGAGGACCAGGACTGGAGAGAGCTATAAATGTTATCTGAACATCTACGTTACTGCTTTCTCCAGCTGCTGCTGCTGGAAGGTCCAGTCCATTGTGCACGTGGACATAAGCAGGCATCACAACTTAGAATCATGAACTAGTTCTGCCTCTTGACACACAAGTTATCTACTGTCGTACCCTGAATTACATGACCCTTGATTAAGGAATGGTGGTGTTGAGTCCCAGGGGTTTGCAGGTTATCAGAACGCTTACACAAGCAATACTGCTTTCAATATCTGTCTGAACATAGTCTGGATGGCCTCTGCAATAAAAGTTGAGATTGTTCCCATCTGTAAGCGCAACTGTGGAGCCACACTCAGCTGAAGTCCTCGTCGGGATTCTGTTGATCCAGCAGGCGGACGTGTGTGAATGGAAAGTGACCACGCCTGCCGTTACATTCGCCTTCCCACTGACCACTCACATTAATCTTTGTGACCTTTACCAGCTCACCGACCTGCAAGGCAGAAATAAGGAAGTGTCACAATTCATAAAACACATGGGATGCGCTGCCGTCCCTCCCCTCTGGATCAATCACCCAAGTGTACAGATTCATTTCCACAAAAAGCAGTTTTACTCTGACCATTTCCATACACCAGCCTAGCGCCCAACATTATTCACTCCTGGACAGAGAAGGACAGAGAGAACGCAGCGTACTTAGGTTACGTGAGAACTGCTCAATGGCAGTGCCAGTAACCCAACACCAATCCTTCAGAGCACCCTGGGGACTCAACACCAGCTGCTATCACAATAAACGCGCCTCACTGAACTGACAGAGCCTTGAACGCTCCTGGTGCTCCACCAGGCACCTCACAAAGGGAGGGAAGACTCACAGGTGTGCAAAGCACAACTCACCTGCAAGCTAAACTGTTCCTTAGTTTTGGAATTCCACCAAGTGCTTTTCAGGTAGCACTGAAAAAGTTCTGGATAAGCACCGGAGATTATAGATATATATCTATATATCTCCATGTTGCCACAGATATAAAACTGGGGAATATGCCAGGGAATAAGAAGTAGTGCTGCCATGAGGCTACTCTGTTAGTCCAAGCATCCACCTCCATAACCAGCTACCACCAGAGGCAAGGCCAGGTGATCTTTCCATCTTGTTCACCATGGATTTCTCTCATAAATGAATTCCATGTGGTCAGTGAAGACAATTGATGCCCTCTCCTCTCTCATACCCTAACTGTTCGGTTAGAAAAATAAAAGAATGGCTACTACGGACTGATAAAACAGCACTCTCCAGTTTAAAAGTATCCAGTTCTAATGTGCTACACTAAATAAAAGCACAGCAATCTGTCTCATACTCTAATCTCCACCCTAATATTCACATAAATAATTCTAAAGGTATGGTCTCCCTTTGACAAAGGTGGAAAGCTGCATGGCAGTCCCCTTCCCTAGGCTGTGCAGTTATGGAATTCAAGTCAGGGCCACAAGTCTCGGTCTTAGCAATCCCCAACTCCACTGTACCTTGAAGGACACTTTAATTAAGGAGCACCTATATGACCAAAGGATGAACAATTTACACGGTGAAAGACAAGCACTGCAGAGTTGATAAATGCAATATTGAAAAGCCTTCTACCCATTTCTACCTCTTGGTGTAGAATTTTATCAATAATCTTATTTACAAATAACTTATAGCAGTTTTCACAATTCTCCCTGGTTCACAGATGGAGAATGCGTTTGGGACAGATAAACTCTCTTTTCTTTTATTAATGCTGTAAATAAACTCTCCAAGCACAGCCCCAAGCCCTGCTGCATCGCATCCAGAAATTCACTGCATACAGTGAGCTTACACAGGGATGCTCATCCCTGTGTTTCGAATTCAGCCAAACCAGAATCTCATTATTCTCACTTTCCAGGCAGTGAAGAACAAGGAAAACAATGTAAGATGTTACCAATTAACTTTAGAGGTTTTAATCACCTGCAATCTTTTGCCAGAACAGCTTTTAACAGTTCATAAATTCAAAGCACTACATGGACATTTAATTAAGCTTCCCACACCTCTGATGATGACTTCTCGGGTAATGAGAGGCACGCTTGGGACTCTCGCTGTAGAGCTGCATTTTTCCTTTTATACTCATTAGCACAGACATTTTAATGAATCATATTTTGAAGAAAATCCTCTTATGTATTTGCTACAGGCAAAAAGGAAGTCTTCCTCGACTGCTGAATGCTACTTTCAGCTCTTCAGGAATTTAATCATGCAGTATATACAATTCTGCTACTGCTAATAATCACTGGGGGGGCTGTACAGATAAAAATACTCTGTGACCAAAACATCAGCCATAATTTAACAAAGATAAGATTAAATAAGACAATACTAGAAGCAGAAAATCTTATTTCCTCATCACAACCATTTCAAGACCACTATCCTAGACACGGTTAAACTGCCCCAGACCGGGCTATATAGGCCTTCCACAGAGAAGCACATAAACACTAACCCAACCCGGAAAGGAAAAGCCCAACTGGCATCAGAGCTTGTTATTCTTCGCCTCCTGGCCTCTCTGCTCTGCGAGTATCACCACTACTTTGTGTTCATATCAAGTTTATCCTGGATATCTTACGACAAACTCACCTGCAAAAGGTGGGTTCAACAGTACAACAACAGTGAGCTAGAGTATGCGGCACCGGTGACACTCCCTCACTGCCAGAAGCATCCTGTAGCTGTTTGGTGTTCAGGGGGGTTTCAGGGTTGTTGCAGCAAGAGACACCCATTTATAAACTCTCCCTACTGTAAGAAGTTACACTCAAAATTTGTGTTTCAATAATCATTAGAAGAGGGAAGATCTCTGAGCTTAACTATTCCTTTTTTATCATTGTGGTATCTCTCTGGTACAATCTTTCTCATTTCATTTATATATATCTTCACACCCACCAAAGCAGGACTAACTTTAATAAGCACAGACCATTTCACTATGTGAGCTTAATCAAATGGCTCCATTTGTTCCTTAATAACGGATAGATCTTTCTAAATCTGCTCTGAAACTCTGCATTAATCTACTTTCAACTTCTCTCCTGAAGTCAACATTAAGAACCTTTAAAAAAGCTACTCATTATTACAAGTGCTGGAATTCAGAACACTGAGACCAGAAGTGGACTCCGAATCTCCTCACTTTTAACTCTGGTGTATGGTACCACTAGTCTATCATGCATCATCCCACCACACACAGCACCTCAAGAACAACGCTGTGCCCTGCTACAAAGCCATAGGTGTCTCAGTCTTCATCAAAAGCTTTAGAACCAAATGTCCCATAGGGTTCAAAGCAAAACTGAAGGTTGATGTGAAGGCTTCTGTGTGCTGTGGGTTTATTCCACGTACTCCTCTTTGGTGAGGTCAAGGTGCCAGAGTTCTGCTACTGGTACAAAGACAAAAAATAAATCCATAGATCTCAGAGTCATCCACCACATATATGTCCCCTCTCATGTCTTTTCTCTTAATTAATAGAGTCATGACTCCTAGAACAGGCTCAGTTACAAACAAAAAAGTTATCCTCTCCTGCTGCATCTTTGTTCTCTAATACAGCACATCATCCTCCTTCCTTGGCCTCTTCAGAAACATGTCAGTTTTAAAACAACAGGACAAAGAATCTGTTTGCAGTTTGGGCTCAAACGTTTGATGTTAGGAACCCATTTTCCTAAGAGACATGGTGGGATTCACCGCCACCCATCAACACTGCCAGATTTAAAGGTGGGAGTTTTTGTTTGGAAAGAATCCCACTTTCTAAATTATAGTTAAGAGGTCTGGGCAAAAATGGACTGGTAAGGTGTACATAATGCTTTCTACTAAGTTATCTAAGAAAGAGATCTGTAAATAAACAGGGAAGGAACATCATGAAGCAAAAGGGAATGTGAAAAAAAGGAGACAAGAAACAGCACTTCGATAGACAAGATGAAGAAAAACTTGGAGACAATGAAGCGCATATCATTTTTTTCCCATAGATACACTGAAAGCAACTCAGTGACATTGTGATTTGAAATGATAAAAGCCGTGAAGCAGCTAGGAAGGCCTACTAGAAGCAGTGATAAATAGCTCCAATTCTCAAACTAAAAATTCCCAATATCACACCCAGAATAAAGAATGACCTCCACTGCTGCGTTTCTTAAATGTAGAGCCGTATCAAGACAGGAACACATTGTCCTGACCAAGAGGTTCAACATGTCAACTAGTAAGTGTTTAACTATACTTACAAAGCCTACAAAGGCCACTGTTCTAGCGTAAAGGTAAGAGGACACTCTAAATCTCACATCTTTACACAGCTGGGCAGAGCCTACACATGTCTCGATTCCCTCCTCCCAAACACTCAGCTATTCAGCCAACTATCATGAGTCAGTGAACACTGGGGGGGGCGAGCTAGCTCAGAACAAAAAACTGCACTTCCTAGAGCATCGCATACTTGAAAAATCCTGGGAGTTTTAGTGAGGAGGACGGAACTGACAGTTTCACAACCTATTCTTCACATATAAAGGATTTTGCTTTCACTCAAAGTTGCTTATGACGGCTGAGACAGCAGTATTTCCTCTGTTTCATTCCATGTTCCCAAACTGTGAGCTGGGCAGTATTGGGGGGGGGGGTTCTGCTTTGAGTGAAATAAAATGTGAAGTTAAGCTTAAGAGAACACTAGTGGCACACAAATAAATAGAAGCTTAAAAATAAAATCCAGAAGGAAAACCAAAAGGTTTTGATAAATAAGCCACACTGTAATATCCAGTGGCTCAAAGAAAACCTAACATGTGGTAATCGCAACAGTCCACACGAACATTCAGGAATATCTCCAAGCTCCAGGAGGCAGCTGGGTGGAGAGAGTGAGGAAATGAGGGGAAGGAGACAGCATTTTAGGTGGTATGAATGCCTGAAGGTTAAATACTTCACGCTTCCCCAAAGTCTGGTGAGTTGGCATAAATGTCTATAGAGGCTTCTTAACCCAAAGATTTATGTTCTGTGTCTTGGTTCCCTTGATTCAGAAATATAACAGAGTACAGTAACTCCAAATACATTTCCATTGCTTCCCTAGACAAATTTTTACCTACAATGGGGAAAAATTCACCCCCTCAGGCTGCACATCAGTTATCTGGTATGTACCTACAGCTGCCACATCATCGAGGTACCCAAGCGCCCTTTGCGCTATACACAACTAAATGAAGTATTTGAGAGTGAAGGGGAGATGTTCTGACTCAGCACAGAAACTGTTTTTTCCCAAGTACTTAAATTCTTATATAAACAGGAAGTCAATTAGGTATCAGGAAATTCCAGAGCCTTGAGCTCAAAGAAAGCCTAGATTAAAGGATACCATTTACATATCATCCTAAGGCAACGCTCTGCCACAGAGAATACCTTAGGCTCAACTTCCCCACATATAACCTGCAGGATAATTGTCTGATGTGCAGAGATAGAGCTCTCAGTCTCCTTTTTAAGAGGAAAAAAAACCTTAAAAAGGGCATGTACAAGTATGTGATTGTATCAGGAAGTGAATCAACCTCAGGGAAACTCACTGCTTTATGACAAATCATTCTCCATCAATCACTGCCTTACACAGACCTCCCCAATGAGCAGTGATGTTCCAGCTTCACAAACTCAAAGTAATCTGCTCGAGATCAAGATGTTACAATAAAAACCATCACCATCATCATCTTGGTCTGTGTGATTTTGAAGTGATTATCAATGTTTCCACTGATTGCTTTTAAACTGCTGACATGACTGGGGAAAGCGCACCCACCCACCCACCCACCCAGCACAGCAAACGAGGCAGGCAACAGCAAACACAGGGTCACACACAGCTTACAAACTGCTCCCACTTCCACCCCCACCCCTCTCCACGACAAAGACTTCGGAAGTGGAAACACAGATGGGGAAACACTGATGTTAGTGATGTTTGACAAAGACATGACATTGGTTCAGTAACCTAAACATGCTATAAGAATGATTCTCTAGTCTACACGCGACTCTAGTCGCTTATTAATTAAAAAAGCCTTTATCCATAACTTATCAATCATGATGTAAAATCAATATTAACAATGCTTTTCCTTTTCTTATTCCTACAAAATTATAATGTGATTGCAAGGGAAATCCCTTGAACAGATCTCTTCCTTCTAAGTTTTGCCCATTATGTACCTCCAAAGCCAAGGCTGTCTTGTCGTAGGCATTAGGGACTCGCTTCTGGATAACCCGGGCATAAATAGGGCCATTCTGGAGGTTAGGGAGCGGAGTGTTGATGCTGGGCTGGGCATAGGGCCCTGGCTCCGGCCCACCCAGTGGTTGTGGGTGGGAACTATCCTGGTTACCTCCAATCAGAGCAGATACTGAAGCAGAGGAAGGTCTATACTTCTCGACGTAAGGAACAGGTATCATTCCCCTCTTTCCTTCGCTGTCTTCTGCATTCCACCATTGCTCTTCAGGTTTATCCCGGATTCTCAGTATGTCTCCTTTCTTAAATGGAAGATCTTCTTCATCATTTCCATTAAAGTCAAAGAGAGCTCGCACATATTCAGCCTCCTCCTGCCTGAGGAGAACGCCACTATTCTGCCTGGATCGGGAAACTGGTTCTATCAAGGTTGTAGTGTCCAAATAGTGTATTTTGTAGAATTCCAGTAAAGATGGCAAGGAATCAAACTCTTGGTCACCTATTCGAAACCTGGTGGGATTCAACCCTGAAAGAAGAAGGTAACACGTCAGAGGGAGCACACAACAGTAACAGCTGTAAATTAAACATCTGAGAGCACAAATACATTTACAGAGAGGTCATTTGATATTGAATTTGGTCACTGTTAGATCAACATTCACCTCACTGGGCTCCTCTGTGTAATTCTAATTAAAAGCAGCACTACCATAATCATGTGGATGGAGTTTTATTTTTAAAGATTTTGTAAAAGGAGTTAAAAAAGAAGGAAGTCTGGCAGTGGCAAACTTCCCGAACTAGGATAAAAATATCTTGTTTCCTTGAATGTTATATAGGCCTGACAGATAAAACCATTCAGTACATGAGTTTCTCAGCAGCCTATACAATTTTCAGTAACAGACAATTCCCTTTTTCCCATTTTAAACTCTAATCTAGAAAACAAATAAAATTTTAGTACAATTTCAGGGAATTGATTTTTTTTCTTAACTCCCTTTGCAGTTCAAAGTTATTTCTAAAGGACAACACTGTGACAATGGTTATTTACCTGTTGTAAAGTATCTTGAGTTAAAGGCACGGACACTACAGAAAAGTCCTCAGCACAGCACCAAACCATTTATCTAAATGATCAAACGAAGTTATTGTCCATCTTGATAAAAGGTATCATTAGAGAAAATTATGTATCTTTTACACAATGCAAAGCAACAACCTATGTTTTCATTATGGGTATAACTCAGTCCTTTCATCTCAAGTCCTGCAGTTTCTTTGCCATATTTGTCAGACGGAGCCTAATCTGTAAATCTGAACCTCAAATACATTAAAATACCGACAATGTTCACATACACATCACGAGAACTATCAAAGTATAGATATCCATGTCAGTGTTCAATCTGTGCGCTGCACTTTTTTCCATTTTATGTTTCAGTTGGGGAAAAACGTACACACAAGGTTCTATTTCCACTGTGCACCACAGGCTGTGTAATCAGTTATGGGAAGAATTGTGGAAGGCTGGGGGAGGGCAGTGGAGAGGAAAAGATTTATGCCTTAATGAGTAACTCTTTTAGAACGAGATGCTTACTTTGCAAGTCTGCATCTCTGCAGGGAATATCTAACAGTCCAAGACTCAGCTCCCGAGTACAAAGCTAGCAGAACTCTTCAAGCTGTCACTGATCCAACCCCCCCTTCAAAGTCGCACTGTCAGCATGGAAAGCTAATGTTACAAGAGGTTCTTTCAAGAGAGCAAAAAGGGGTTCTACTGGAGAAAAGGACATATTCAGTAAGACCAACACAGACAAACATCTGATAAATAAGTTTTGAAGTATCCTGAAGGAACATAATCACCAGTGAAGCTGGTTACAGGAAACTCAAAGAAGCAGAACTAAGCCATTGAAAAATTCACATTTACATGCATTAGCAGCCCTGAAAGACATTGAAAGAAATCAACCAAAACCTCAAAGCAATACCTGCAAACCCGCAAAACTACAAAAAACCCAAAACCCAAACGGGCATTACCAAGAGATAAGGAAGCGAATGCAAATATCGGTAAGAAATATGAACCTAGCATGGGCAGAGAAGAGTCCACCTTATTCTCCCAAAGTAGAAAAGATGGAAAACCCTCTCTACTTTTGCTGATGAGATGTAACTTACAGCTCTAGACTGAGCGAGAGCTCTGGAATTTCATCTGAGAGGCAGCTCCTAGCTCTGTGGTCTCACAGGAGATGACTTCTGGCTGGACCGGCAGCATCCCTAAGCACTTCAAAAGAGCTTAAATCCACTACACAAGTGTGTATCATCTGGGAATGCTGCACTTCCAATAGCATTGGAAGTGGGGAATCTTTATAACAAGTGGTACAGACATCAAGCTTTAGACAAAACTGGTGATGAAAACCTCAGTACAGATCTGTTGCTAATTGAGATGGGAAGCTTTAAGAACCAAGGCTTACGGCAGACCCTTGCGTCAAAAGAAAAAGTTATAGAAACCTTAAGAGGAGCAAGGCAGCAAAGATCTTCGGAGTCATATGAAGGCTGAATCTCAGGTCAGTTTATGGACATGGAACTTATTTCACATGATAAATCTAGAGCCTGAAACCCTAATTGACCTTTGTAAAACTCACTACAAACAGATTCAGTCAGGAGGATGAAAGCCCTGTCTCCAGCTAAGCCAGTGTACAGAAAAATCATAAATGCGTAGGAAATGAGCACTTCAACAGTAACATTTATCACTCTCATCAGCACCAAAATCAGCATAAGGGAGAAGTGTTTTTACTGTCTTTCCCCCCCCACCCCCCTTTTGAACAGGTTCACCCTCTTGAATTAATGCACAACAGCCTAAAACAGCTGCCAAATGGACTTAAATAAACCCGAAGTTGGATTCCAAAGAGGAAAGTCCACTGGAATGACTGAAATCAGTGTAGTGTATCCTGGAAAATCATCTTCTAAAATACATCTTTCACAACTGAAGAAGAGTGAGAGAACACAGAGCCTCCAAATACATTCTAGGATGAGAAAGAGCAATGCAACCCTTGAAGGGACAGATAAGCTGCAAAAAGGAGAGGCATCAGCTTCACAAAGAGAACACTCCCAGAACAGCATGCACACTTCTGATGCTTTCCCTTTAAAAAAAACCCAGAAGGCAGCTACAAAACCCCCTTTGCAAAAAGAGATCCACAAGCTTAATCCAAACTAACTACCAAAGAATATAAAGGCTGTGATTTGGTCATTGTCTGGTGAATTTACATAGAAGACTTCTAAAATCAGCTAAAATATGCGTTAAAAGGACAAAACAGTTGAAAGTCACAGGTTGGAAATAAAATCTAACTCTGTCTTACCCAAGCACACAGGAAACTCTCCACCAGTTTAAGTCTTTTGTGCATACTCTTGTTCAGCTGCGAGGTAAGGAGCAGGATGACGCTCACTTACGAAGCAGGGAAATTATTTACTATGGGCCACAAAGTTTTAACACTCGTTCATATAATGAAATTCAAAAATTAACAGATTTCAGGGTCAGAGGAATTCCTCAGTTTCGTGTTTGAACTGTAATACTTGTCACGCTTGTAAGCCAATGGAAAAAGTAAGGCAAGATCTCCCACAATTAAAAATTACAGCGACAAGAGAAGTGCTTCTTGGAGATACGGAGCTGTTTTCCTTCACAATTCCGGGACAGTTTTCTTGAAGGCACAAGTTTGAGCAGCACATTGTCCACATCTTCCAAGGGCTCTCAAAAAGGTACATCTGGCTACTGGAGAAACTGCAGTCACTTCTTATTAAAGCTGGACAACCAGTAGCAGGAATTCTCTTCCCTTCTCCCAGCTCTGCACAGCCAAAGGAAGAACAGCTGCTCAGCTCACACCCCTACCAGCAGCTCTGTAAGGTGAACCTTTTGAAGGAGAAGCACAAAGGCCTTAAGTGTCATCTTTCTTATTCCTTCCCAGCTCCATCTCTTCTGGGACTTAAGTGATTCCTTCTGTTTCAGCACATCAGAACAGCTAGTGACACCTCTGCACTCAGGAAGGCAAAAAAAGAGTTCAAATCCCAAGGGTCCCAGAATTAAAGACAGTTTCAAATCTGCATCCTGTCCGTTCTCCGTTACTGATGCCCATTGCCTCCTGACAAAACACTTTCATACTGTGTTGGCTTCAATTCAGTCCGGAGAACACTGCTTACATACAGTGTGAATATTGTACCAATACTGGGGAAGCAGAGGTATAAAACATGGAATATTTCACTTCTTGCAAGCGTGGGCAGGTGGCAGAACCACAAAGTAGGTTCTCATCTTCCCAGACCTCTAAAGGGTTTCACATTTCTCTCTTCACTCCAGTTGTGTTCGCGTCACTAAGCAGCTTTCCCTTTATTCCTGAGTTTTGGTAAGATTTCCTTTTCAGGGCAGGGAAGGCCTCACAGAAATACAGGTTTTCATTTCTGTTTAATTTTGTTTTGTAAGGGTATCCTCCTTCTCCCCCTTGATTTATAAAGCAAGAAAATCTGTTCTTATGCAGGGCACTGAGACACAAGGCTCTCATTTCAAAGTAAGCGTGATGTAAGCCAGTTTCCTCCTGGAGTGCATGGGAACTCTGCTATGAAGGCATCGCATTCCAGTCTGTGTTTCCCCATAAGGACACCTTTCGTCCCTGTTCTTAAGAACCTGCCCAGTCACACCTAAGCAAAATAGGTAAGCACCCATGAATGCTCTATAACAGCAGCAAACCCTCGTTCACTGGCTTTGGAGAAGAGCTGTGAGTTACATACTGGCATTTCTGCAGATGACCAGAGGAGGAGTTTCCAACAGTTTGCATTTTAAGATCTTAGCATAAAATAAAAACCCCAAACCCAACAAAAAACCCTCAAGTGTTACAGTTAAACCACACTGCTCATACACATCTAAAGCCACTTCACATAGAGCTGAGGATGGACATCACCACGTAAAGATTCTACGACTCCAGGGAAGTACAGTCTGAATTTTTTAAAATCACAATGGAAGTGATTCAGTAAGTCAAGCATCGTGTTCTCAACCCCCACCTTCTGCACTGCATCTGCCACACCTTCCTACTTCAGAGAGACACCTTTTACAACTCTTCAACAGAACTCTCAATCAAAAGCACATATTTCTTTAGATATTTAGGCATTCAGTATTAATGCTTATCATACATTTACACTCGAGTCTCATATCAAACTGCAAACATACACAGTATTTAAATATTTCCTCTATTGCCCCTCACCATGTTGCCTGCATGGAGCACTTGGTCTTGTTCAGGATTTCTTTAGCTCATGACTGCAATACTTGATCACAAACATTACACTAATTCTGATCCAGTTGTTAACCTCCATCTCCACTGGAAACAGAGTGGTTTTCTTTCCCATAATTCAGTGATTTATCCTGTTTATTTTAAGGGCCTTAAAACATTTCAGGAAGACGTATTTTGAGAAGGTTTGTTAAGTTCTTTTTCCCTTATGCTGAAAAATCACCAGCAAGAAGTGAGAAACTGCAGTGCATCAGGCAGAAGGTAACAAAAAACTGACAAGTTAATTTTATACTTTAGAAATGGAAGAAAGTGACATGTTTTTGTGATGCTATGGCTTTTTATATTAGGGAAGCCAAAGCTCCTCATCTCATTCACTCCATATTGAGCCTGCATTCCTAGTAATCCTGTACAGTAGTACTGAGGTTGTAATGAACTACACACACACTTAAAAATCAACCCAAAAACCTGACCTGGCATATTCAGATTTCCCAGTGAGATAAGCGCATTTGCAAATCAATCACTAAAAAGGCTACACCGTGCAATTAATACAACGAAGTTGTTCCTCCCAACATTTTACCTTGACGACAATAAATAAGCATGACAATTTGCTTTGGTTTACTGCATTAGCTTCCCTATCCAAACGTGAAATCATCTTCTGTCTTCTACCAATGTCACCATCTCTCTCCCACTTTAGAACATCCCCCCACTTACTTTTTTTGGAAGGAAAACTTAATTATGCTGTAATTTAATACAGACACACCCCCGCACTTCCTTTGGCTTGAGCGTGAGAGAGCAATACCAGCACAGAGGCATGATTTAATTAAAACTACTGAAACCTCAGCACAGAAGTATCTGCGGTGCAGGAGTGATGCATCATCAATCCCCATAACACCGGGGGCGGGAGGCAAGAGAGCAACCAAAACATAATTATACTTTTTAACATACATTAAGCCTACTTTGCCAGCAGCCCAGGCAGCTACAACAGTGATTTTTAAAAAGAGCATCACAGCTCCAGAAAGTTTAGCACCTGTAACATCAGCCAGTGCACAGAATGCCTCAAAATGTTTCTGAGCATAAGAATGTGACACCATAAAACAAGTCAGGATAGTGATGTACTAAAGTGATACCACACTATTGTGAAAAATGCTGTTTTCAGAGATGAGCCCCTCTCCCGAAAACTGCCCAGAAGTGCAGGCACACCTACACCAGTCTTTTCGTCACTACTGTCTCTAAAATCCTATCAGGCTGGATTCCACAACAAACCATCCTGGTAACTTATTCTGCTCTAGGTAACACCAATCCTGCACTTCACCAATTCCCACATCAAGCTTCTGCAAACCTATGGCAATGAACCTCTGTTTTCACAGACACCAAACAGCGGGGAACCCACCATATCTTGTGACAAATGATTTTCCTGCCCAAGGCAGCAATGACTTCCACATCACTTGCAGCTGAATTCAGCTACCTTTAACTTCTACCTTGTGATTTAAGTGCACTCTGGGATAAACACAATGACTTCAGGCTTTTCCAAATTTGAATTGTTCCCCTGAGCAGGGGAAATTTCTTTTTAACAGTGCAAACCGACTGACAACAGCTTTTCTCCTTAGACCATCTCCTCTTAGTGAACTACAGTCTCTGCAGACTTTCCATAACAAATTGTTGCATCTTCGCAATATAGGTGTCTTATTGCAACCACAGACCTAAAGTGCGTGCCTTGCAGCAATTCACTTACTGTTTACTTTCTGCCACCTAAGTTCACATCTCTCATTACACAGGTTTACTCCTCTTCAAAATTACAGAGTGGTTCCTTTCTGAGACACTCGCAATACACCCACAGCATTTTGTGAGTGTTAAATACCCAAATTTGAGTAGTTCCACTACCAACTTGCCGCCAGTGGGGATGCCGTTGCCTTTGCGTTACACGTCCTTACACAGCGAAGGACGCTACGCTGCTGGCAGATCTTGTTCACACAATTACACTTGCAGAAACACTGCTTCCCTCTGGCACAAACAGCATCTGCTGCGCTATAAGCATTACACTTAAAACATATTGTTTTCATATTAAATCTTCGGTTGATGAGGGAAAAAAAATCAAACCTTTTCAACATAGAGGGGAAAAAATTGCACCACACATCTGATTTAAGGAACAATTGCCTTCATATTCCTGAAGAACTCCCACTACTTAAACTACCCACATAATACTTTGGATTCATGACTTGAAATTGAGCCTCACAGGCCTCCTTTCTCCTGCAAAATCACCTTGTCAGAACTCAGACTTTTTAGATGACATTGCCACAGAACTGTCCCCAGGCTGAGAGAACACATGCAATAATTAACTGGTTTATGAGCACAAACGCTCACACAAGCACTACAGTGGTGAGGTCTCAGGACAGGAAGAACAAGCACTATGGGACCTTTCAGGAGGGCTACAGCCAGCGCTGTGAGGTCTTTTGGGAGAACTACATGTACTGTGGGACCTTTCAGGAGGGCAGGAACAAGTGCTGTGGGAACTTCTGGGAGGGCTGCAGCCAGCGCTGTAGGGTCTGTCATGAAAGTTACAGCAACAAGCACTGTAAGAGCTATCAGAAGGGCTAAAGCAAGCGCTGTGAGATCTTTCAGAAGGACTGCAGCAAGTGCTGTGGGGTCTCTCAACAGGGCAGCACCAAGCGCCAGGGGCGGGTCTCTCAGCAGGGCAGCACCAAGCGCTGGGGTGTCTCTCAGCAGGGCAGCACCAAGCGCTGGCGGGGGGCTCTCAGCAGGGCAGCACCAAGCGCTGGGGGGAGGGGGGGGTCTCTCAGCAGGGCAGCACCAAACGCTGGCGGGGGGCTCTCAGCAGGGCAGCACCAAGCGCTGCCGGGAGGGGGGGGTCTCTCAGCAGGGCAGCACCAAGCGCTGGTGGGGGGGCTCTCAGCAGGGCAGCACCAAGCGCTGGCGGGGGGGCTCTCAGCAGGGCAGCACCAAGCGCTGGCGGGGGGGCTCTCAGCAGGGCAGCACCAAGCGCTGGCGGGGGGGCTCTCAGCAGGGCAGCACCAAGCGCTGGGGGCTCTCAGCAGGGCAGCACAAGCGCTCAGCCCCGCAAGGTTCACCCGGCGGTGGGGGCTGGCAGGCGGGTGCAGGCAGGCAGCTCGGCGCGCTCAGCAGCCCCAGCAGCGCGGCTCGGCTCCCCCTCAGCGAGCTCCGCGCCCCCAATCCCCGCCGAGGGGAGCGCGGCCCGGGGCCGGACGACTCCGCCAGCCCGGGGAGTCACTCACCCGGGGCCCCAGGGCCCTCGCCGCCGGCCCGCCGGGCTCCCGCCGGCCCTAGGCTGTTGACGATGTAGTGCGAGACGCGGGAGCTCTCGGACACCGAGAGCACGAAGTCGCCGGGGATGGTGCCCGAGTCGCGCACCAGGAAGGTGCCGTGGCGCTGCCCCTGCAGCAGCGACACCGCCTCGGCGCGGCTCAGCCGGCCCCAGTACCAGCTGGCGCGGTCCTCGGAGTCGAACTGCCCGGCCATGGGGGCCGCCCGCCCGCCGGCCGCGCTCGCTGCCCCCGCACCCCGCTCCGCGCCCAGCCCTGCCACCCAAAATGGCGGCCCCGGCCCTGACCTCACCTACCGGATGTGACCGAGCGCGAGGAGAGCGCGCGTCATCTCAGCGCGCCGGCAGGAGGGACGTGAGGGTGGGGAGCTGTGCGCATGCGCGGGCTCGAGCGAGGGCGGGAAGGCGGTGCGGAGGGGAAATAGGCGGGTGCTGAGGGGGGCAGCGGTGGGGGGGTGGTGGTGAGATGACTGGAGTCACTGAGCGGGATGGGGACCGAGGTGGGGGTGTCGCTGAGGGGAGCAGCAGGAGCGAGGAGGGCGGTGAGGGGAGCAGGCGATGCTCTGGGGAGCGGCGGGGGCTGCAATGAGTGAGAGGCGGTGCTGAGGTGAGGAGAGGCGCTGCGGGGAGCGGCGGGAGCTGAAAGTGGGGGGCGGCGCTGAGGGGAGCAGGGGGGTCTGAGGGGAGCAGGGGCGGTGAGGGCAGGCGGTCACTGATAGGAGCGATGGCAGATGTTGAGGGGAGTCAGAGGGACCATTGAGGGGATCCGGGATGCTGAAGGAAGCAGAGGGGTTGAGCGTGCCCCTTTATAGATCGATATCCAAGGTCTCTTCCAAAGTAAATGCCTGTCGAGCCTGAATAAAGGTTGCCGTGACTGGAAAGAAAAAGGAAAGAAGAAATACACACACACATACATGATTGCAGAGCAGAAGTCTGAAGTCCATAAGTCTCACAGATCTCACTTTACTCTTTTCCTTGCAGCAGTTTTATACTCTACAGGTTTTATACTCTACTTGAACTATGAGGCCATTCAGGAGGTTTTGCACCGAGTTTCAAATCATTCACACGGTGACTGTTCTCCACACTCCCTTTCTCACAGCACAACCATACTGATAAGCCTGTCCAAGGTCGTTTTTTACTTTGTTGCTTCATGATACAATTAATATTGTTTGATCATCCAGGCAGCTGAAGCCACCTGTCCTGCTATGCTCACAAAAGGTGTGTTGAATTCTCTTCCAGTTCTGCTCAATTCTGCAAGCTTTTTCCAGAAAGGAATGGTGCCACAAAATATTCTGTCTTACAGGTGGGAGCTCGTGGTTCACCAGACATACAAGGAAGCACTAGGTGCTTGGTTTCAGCTCATCCAATGGTTTAACAAATGAACATCCTTCCCCTGCTGATTCTGATCGAGACAGACTGGAGGTAGGAGCCAGTTGCAGTCCCTGTGGAAGCTGAGGTCCTGGTTCCCTTGGTGACACATGGCATTTGCTAGCCAGTTGTAGATATAGTACCCTGCCCTACCAGGCTGTTCACAGCTTTGGAAAGTTGCAAGTCTTTGCTGAGAGCCCAGAATGCTTAGAGAATTAAATCACAGCAGCAAGGAAAGGCACCTGTTCAGTTCAGTCGTTCAGAGACTGCGAACAAACCACCAAGGACTTTCTTACCATGTCAAAATTTACCATTTTTCTGACTCCTGCCAAACTGCTGTGAAAGTTTACCTTTTGATGGATGAACCATAGGCTGCTTTGTTTTTTCCTTCCTTTGCCGTCCCCGCCTTTGTACCCCATCTCTCTTGCTTTTGGCTGAGCCACAAACTACAGGAGCGGGGTGGTGGTTTTCATGAGGTTTGGGTCTCTGCTGTGAGCAGTTGGTAATTTCGTTGCAAGAGTTCCCTCTGGTGGCCAGGGATAGGGGAATCGGTAACACTTGTCTGTGGGAAGATGCTCCTTTTGCAGTTTTTAAGCTGGAAAGATTCCTTATTCAGTCGCGCTGTGGCCTTCATTATTTGTAACAGACTTTCCTGACTTAGGCCTTCTCCAGGTAATGACTGGTAACCTTTTCCAAATTTCCTTTTCCTCCCCTATTTAATCCCTCCACTTCTTGGTAGTTCACAGCCCTTGTCCCATCCTTTCTGCACAAAGGCTACAACAGAGGTGGAGCCCTTCTGCCCAAACCTGCTTCTTATGCTGGTCTTCCAGAGGGTGATCCCAGCAGAAGAATTGCAGCCTCAGGTGAAAGTGAGAGAAAACCAGACTTCTTGGCCACAGTCTCAGCAGAACTCAACTAAACCAGCTTGTAATTCTGAAGAATTTGCTGTTAATAACGAGATTCTGAAAGAAGTTATGAAGTATCGAGAGAACATTCCCTTCACCTAACCATCAGTAAAAGCCCCAGTGGCACCCAGGCCTGGCTTTCCCCCTCTCACTCTGCTTTTCCTCTCCTGATTTTAGTGTCCCTACCAGACATCCTAAAGATGATTTTTTTCCTAAGGAGCTCTAAAACTTTGGCTCTGAACTAGTTTAAACCCACAATGAATTGGTAGAAAGTTTCTTGCTGAGTTCAGTGAGCAAGTTTTGGAATTGTATCAGGATGTTCCATCCTAGGTGATGTTCAAGGATGTTAAAATAAGGGAACATCTAAATTAACCAGACATGCTATCTGCCAATGCCACCATCCTGGTGTTACACTGCCCTACCCCAACGCTCACCTTGGAGGGTCAGGCCTTGTAAATCAGGTGTAGGCTGCGTCACACCAGTGCTGTGTCCCACTTGTAACTTTCAAACTGAGGGAGGAAAATGTGTCTCTATTGGTTTCTTTTCCCTAAGACCTGAAGAAACAGCATTTCTGCCACAGAAACCTGTTTCGTCTTGCACTTATTTCTGCACCTGCTCCTGGTTGAGGCTGAATGAGCGCAATTAGGGAACAGGGAACTTGTCTCCTGGGCCATGCTGAAGCGGTGTGGTTGGCTTGGGACAATAGAGACGGGAAATGCCAGCTGGCAAAGTGAAGAATGAGCCCAAGAACCCCTTTCCAGCGGGATCAGCAGGGTCCTGGGAAATGATGGGGCCGAGAACATTGGTCCCAGCCAGCTCCAGCTCTGAGTGGCTCTGTGGTGGCTCTTGGTAGCACAGCCATGCTGGCCATGTGGGGGCTGCGGGTTGCAGTGAGGGCAGTGGGGAGGCTCTGCACTCCAGAGCCAGAGCCTATGAAAACAGAGAGAGCTCATTCCGGTGAGGGGCGTGCAGTAGGCTCATGGGCAGGGGTTGTGAAGGAGGGACCAGCTCCTGAGGGGGGGTCTGTAAGGGCATTTGGGGGTACACTTATGAGAAAAGGAGCAACATGGGTTGGGGGTGTGTGGGGAAGTGATCATCTGAGGGAAGCGGGGACTTGAGGGGTCTTTGGGGTATGCAAAGGGATGTGGGCAAAGGTTATCAGAAGAGGTGTCTGGGATGTGCCTGGGATTCAAGGGAATTCAGGAAAGTGGTGGAGAAGAGGGTTTGGGATGTAGAGGACAGCTGGTATGGTGACACTGCCACCCACCCCAGCTAAAAGTGTCCTCAGAGCGCAGTTGTCTCATCGGGACTACTGGTGAACAATGGAAAGTTTCGCCTCCATTCATCCTGCTGTTCAGTGTCCCCTTAGGATGCCACAGCCAGAAGCTCTGGAGGGCAATACTGAGGGGTCCTGCTGAATTTGCTTCACTCCTGTCTGGTGTGCTCTGCTCATGGCTTCCTCTAATTGTAAAAGAAGTATGAGCATGCATGAAGCAATTAACTCTGTTACCTGTTCTCTCTGGTGACCAAGGACAGGACCCCAGGGAACGGCAGGAAGATGCCAGGGGAGGGTTAGGTTGGACATGAGGAAGAGGTTCTTCCCCCAGAGGGTGGTGGAGCACTGGAACAGCTCCCCAGGGAAGCAGTCACCAAGGCTGACAACATTGCAGAAGCATTTGGCCAACGATCTCAGCCTCACGGTATGAATGTTGGGGTTGTCCTGAACTCGATGATCCTCGTGGGTCCCTTCCAACTCAGGACATTCTGTGATTCTACAATAAAAGCGGTCTGAAATCCCACTGTCCTCCTGGCTTTGCTGGCAAACGGACAGCGCAGGGCAGGGCCTGGGCAGGGGATAGCGAGGGACCCTGTCTCCAGACGCAGCGGCGCCAGTCCCGAGCCCGCTTTCCCGCCCTCAGCAGAGCGGGGCGGGGCCTGCAACGGGGGCCCCCCCGCTGGAGGAGTGGCACAGCCCGCCCCCCCGCCGCAACGTGGTACAGCCCGGATCTTCATAAGCGGCCGCCGCCATTTTTCGCGCCTTTTCGCCTGATGCGTGTACTGGAGGCCGCGGGGCTGCCGTGCGGGGAAGCCGTGGCCTGGTGAGCCGATGGGAACCGTCCCCCCGCGGTGGTGGCTGTCTTTCCGCAGGGCCGCTGGGGCCGGCCCCGCCATTGCAGGGAACGGTGGGCGTGATGAGGGCCGCGGCGCTGCTCCCATCTTGTCCCGCGTGGCGGCGGGAACCGCGCTGGGGCTGCTGCAGCGGCTCCAGGGTAAGTGATAAACGGGCTGAAGTGTGCTGGGAGGCCGCGGAGAGTGTGTGTGTGAGGTACTGGCGGGGATCTGACATCATGGAGTGGTTTGGGTTGGAAGGGACCCCAAAGCCCATACCATTCCACCCCCTGCCATGGGCAGGGACACCTCCCACTGGCTCAGGGGGCTCCAAGCCCCATCCAACCTGGCCTTGAACACCTCCAGGGATGGGGCAGCCACCACTGCTCTGGGCAACAGGACCCTCACAGGAAAAAAAATTATTTCTAATATGTTTTATGTAAAATCCTGTTTTAGTTTAAAACCATCACCCCTTGTCCTGTTACTACAGGCCCTGCTAAAACGTTTCTCTCCCATATTTTTTATCAGCCCCCTTTAGGTATTGAATGGCTGCAGTAAGATATTTTCGGAGTCTTCTCTAAGCTGAACAAGCCCTACTCTCTTAGCGTCTGTTAATAGGAGAGGTGTTTTAGACCTTTGATCATTTTTATGGTGTCCTCTTGGCTCACTTCTTCCTGTGCTCAGGACTCCAGAACTGGGCCCAGGGCTCCAGGTGGGGTCTCACCAGAGCAGAGCAGAGGGGCAGAATCCCCTCCCTGGCCCTGCTGGTCCCATTGCTCTGGATGCAGCCCAGGACACGGCTTTCTGGGCTGCCAAGTGCACATTGCCAGCTCCTGTTAAGCTTCTTAGGCTTATTACCTTCCAGCACCCCCAAGTCCTTCTCCGCCGGACTCTCTTCTTCCTCCATACTTTTTTCATAACAAACCTGGGCCAGTGTTTCATTTTTGCAGTTTTATAATTTCACGATTTCTTTCAAACTTAGGATTCCTGTTTGCTGCCTGAGCTGCAGCCAGGGTGGCAGGGCCTCGGTGGGCTCATGGAGCCTGGAGGCTTGGGAGGGTAAAGCCTCTTCCTCCCTCAGTTCTCCTTGTGAGCCTCCAGCCTGCTCTCAAGCCAGTCCCTCATTCCTCGTCAGTGTCCTGCCATGCTCAGGGCTCCCCGGGGAGGTGACGCTCCAGTGTTTGACCTTCCTGTGCCCTCTTTGGGCATTGATTTTTATGGCGCTGTTTTGAGCTAAAAGGTTCCTTTTTCTAGCTTTTGAAGCACATACCCTTTCTGTGCAAGGAACATTACAATCTTAGAATTGGTTTTGTGTGAAATTTCAATTTTAACAGTTGCCCAACCCAAACCATTATGTTATTTTTTTAAGTTTCATGACTAAAAAGAGGATCTTTGACTACTAAAATTTGCCTGATTTATGTATTTTAAGAGATTGACAATAGCCACAGAAGTGTGGGTGGAATCAGAAGCAGAGTGTTGGTGGTGGGTTTGGTGGGGTTTTGTTTGTATTTTCCTGCATAAACCTACTTTATGATTCTGTACAATTACTGCTGAAGTTATTATTTCTAATAGTGCTTCTTTTGCTTTTTTTCCCCACAGCAGAAAGATGTCTTGAAGTAAAGAGTAAGTTAAAGTTTATTTTGTACTAAGATACACAGAAGGTTGTTAAAGTTCCGGGCGTTTACTTGCAAGCTGATA
This sequence comes from Neomorphus geoffroyi, assembly GCA_033558235.1. Taxonomy (NCBI): domain Eukaryota; kingdom Metazoa; phylum Chordata; class Aves; order Cuculiformes; family Neomorphidae; genus Neomorphus; species Neomorphus geoffroyi. The sequence continues at coordinate 7,621,189 of JAUMJM010000018.1, forward strand.
CAGGGACTGTTAATGAGAAGTAACCTGTAATAATTACATCCCAAAGCAAGTTAAATAAAAACTGAATAAAACTAGTTTTAAGCATTGCTAAGCTAACAGAGCAAATGCATTTAATAAACAAAATTAAACTGTCTAACAGTTGGCTCAAGATGAAACAATTAAGTGTGTGTTAAGTGATCAAGTACAAAAGTTGTTGGCTGTTGATGATGATAACCCTGAATAGGAAGTGCCGTCAGATGCGAGAACTGACGATAACCTTCTTATTTGTCTGAAATACAGCTATGTGTGTGCAGAGATTGAATTCTAGGAATTTGTCTTCTAGAACTAATCAAGCAACTTTTATTTATGCTTGCTGTCTGTGAGATGTGCTCTTGTAACATCTAACATAGTGTCATGCCCATATGTTTCACTTTATCTGCAGAGCCTGATCTTTCCAGATAAATGTGACACAGTCAGGAGGGGGAGCAGGTCGCTCTTTGGAGATGGCCCTGACGTGAAGGTAAGTGGTGAATTATGCTGCACCATGGGGAGCTTTATACCAGAATCTAAGCTGAGAATGAATGAGGTTTGTGGGGCACCAGGAACTGGAAGAATGTTATTTTGTCGGTTCATACTTCATAACCTGAATCAATCTGCCTTCCCTTCTGTCTTCCTTACAATTTAAAGCCTGTTGCTTATTTCCTGGTATCTCTGTACTGAGTATGGGTTGCGGGTCGCTGCTGCCATGTATGAGTTGTTAATAACATCTGCCCATTGATGTTGCAGCTCTTCACAAGTCCTGTAGCAGGCAGTGAGACAGCGAGAGCAGGAGATTCTCCTGGGTGAGTTTAATACGTGCTGTTTAATGTCATGGTTTTGGCTACAGTCTCAACCATGTTACCTGGTTGAGAACATTCTTATTGCCTGTGCTTCTATTTCTGTATATTCTTAGCTCTGAAAGTATAATTAATGAAGTTTCAGGCCAAAAATGCTTCTAGACTAAAATACAGGCAGTAGCTCTGTAAGAGCAGCTGTCTTCTGCACTAGTTTTGCTAACAGTACTGTTGAACAAAGGGATAATGGTCTTGTACCAGCTTACCTAAAGATATCATATGATGAAACTAACCAAAACTTGCTGGAATTACCGTCAGATTGACTGGTGGTGAGCAAAGGTTCTTCTGATGATATCCTTTGTTAACAAATGGGTTAATATTTAGTGTTGACTGCTTGACTGATCCATGCTGTTGTATTGCAGGTGTTTATGCTGAAAACATCTTGCCTGAGGAAGAAGGAATTCAGTAAAACATGTGTCTGAGCTTGGGGGCTGGTGTTTGTAGAGACTATTTTTCTGCCCTAAGACGTTAAAAAATGTTAAGTTACACAGTTTTGATTATAAATATTAAAAATATTTCAAAAAATGCTGAGTGATTTTGTCAGCTTCACTGCATTAAGGAATGCCTTTCCATTATGCAGCACATTAAGAAATGCGCTGCTTTGACTTTCTGTAGTGTGGTAGAGAAGATGCATACGCACACTGCAGAATAATGTTAAGGGGTCTTAGTTCTGCGAGCGTTCTGCCTGGTGGTTGGTAATTCGCTTACTTCAAGCAGTGTGATACCAATACTGCTGCTGTAATTACTGAAGCAATTAGGCCTTAAATACTCCTAAAAGCAAGAAGAGCAAATGCAGCTATTTCCGTAGCTTGCTTCCAGGCTTCTTGTTTCTTCATTATTTTGACTTTAACCTTTTTTAAAATCTGCTGCAGAGGGGGCAGAATCTGTTCCTGCGGTGATAGCATTTTAGCCGGTTCTCTGCAGCTCTCCTAAATAATGGTCCAAATGTGCAAAGCTAGAAGAATCAGCTGCCAGATGTGGAGGAAGGGAAGAGAAACTCATACTCTGCAACTTGGAAGCATTCAATGTGAATAGGAAGAGTAAAAAAGATGGTTTTCTGTTAGTGACTCCTAAGATTGCTCTACAATGGAGGCTGATAAACAAGTTAAAGGGTTGAGGGGAAATACTGGGGATGTGAAATGGAGGTGTTTAAATTAAATGAAGGAAAATGAACATCTGAGGCCAAATGAACCAATTAGATAATTATGTCAGTGGAACAGGCAGGCTGTAAGACTTCAGTGCTCTTTTTATAGGAGTGGATTACAAGAGTCTCCTCAAACTCGTGTGTCTGCTGGCCCAGTGCAGATGTGCTGATCACTTTGCCCACTTGGTGGCACCCAGTGGAAGGCTTTAGCATGGTCAGTGTCAGTGTGTACTAAGAGGTACAAATCTTCAATGAACTCGATTCCTTCTGAGCACGTGCTCATTCTGTGCCAGGGAGAATCAAAGTGGTGTTAACTACAGCTCCAAGTAGAAGATATCGTGGTATTGCTTCTGAAAGTGATGAAATGTTCACCCAATTGGGAATTTTGCCAGAGGGGATGTGGCTAGGAAAAAGCTAACAAAATTATAAAAAATAGGAGTTGGGGATTACTAATATTTTTTACTGTAGTAATATAGGTGAACAGTTGATTGCCACAAAATGAAAAGCAGGATACAGCTTTACCATAGAGGTTCGTAATCCATAACGACTGTCACAGTGCAGAGGCAACAAGTGCTATTCCAGTGCTGGGTCGCAGAAACTTCAGGGACTGCCCCAGCTGTGACTGCACTTCAGGTAAAGACCTGAATCTCTTTGACTTATCTCCTGACTGATGACCTGAAGGAGGTGCTATGGTCTGTTGCTGCCTCTGCAGCATCCCTGTCCCTCATAACAGTGGGTGAGCTGTGCTGTCTGACAGCTGTGGAACCAGCACGCACATCTGTGCTTGGGGCATCAGGTGTGTGAAATGTGGGTATTTCAGAGGCTTCTGTCATTGGAAAGTCGAAGTTGCATATTCTAATCACAGAAGAATACGTTTAGTGTTTAGAAATGGTGAAAAGCAAAAGTGTACCTGATACTGTGATCGCTGTGCAGGTAAATTAATGATTTTTCCTTGGATCATTACTGTGATCCAGGCTTTGATAGGAGCATTCAGCCTGGGTAATGGAGTATGAAAAACTTCAGAACTAATTTCATTTCTCTCTGAACGTATTTGAGCAGAATGAGGAACTGGTTGCTCTATTTTAATTAAAATTGTAGGGTTGTGTTCTGTTCCAAGTGCTTAATGAAACATAACTACTTTTGCACAATTTTAAGAACTTGTGTATTAGAATATGTTGACAGAAGATTTCTTAACTGATACGATATGCATTGGAAATAAAAATGATTTTAAAGGTTTTGGAAAGCACAAAGAATCTGCTGTTGATGATGGGAGTGAGTGTAGCCTCATGCCCTCAAACAACTTTGCACATTTGTGCTTGACTGTTTAATGTGCTATTTAATCTGCTCAAGATAGGTTTGCTGCAACTTGGTTTTCTAATTGTTCTTTCTAGTATGTATCAGTGATCTCATTAAAATAGAGAAGAGTTGATCTGGGAATACTGTAAACAGGAAACAGTTTATCTGGGTTTATTGAGGGAACAAGTTGGTGGTGTCTATTCTAGTTAATTATTCATGAGTTTCATTTTGGTATTGTTTATTGTTTTCATCACTACCAAAGTTCCTCAGCAGGGATCCTCTAACAGGCTTGGTTTTGCCAAGATGAATGAATGGAAAAGTGTTACTCTTATTAGAATATGGTGCCTTTTGTACAAAATAAGTGTCCTAAATCTGTTGCTATGACCCTACATGGGAGCATATATGTTCTTGCTATTTACCTTGCAGTGCTTGGGGGAGAAGTAAAACCATTCTGTTCTGATTAGATTTGGAGCACATCAGCTTTCCAAAGCTGGGGAACACACAACGGAACCACATCCTGATTGTAAAATACAATTATTTTGGATTTTCTAAAGGTTTAAGAGAACAGTTGGCAGGAGTCCCTGGCATTTTAACAACAGCCATCAACATGGATAAATCTAAAATAGATTAAAGAATTTAAGCAGAAAGGGGAAAAAAAATACACAGGCTAAGAATGGCTGAGTGCCAGCTTTTAGCAATGAGAGAGATTGCAATGTTGTGTAGTAATTCATTTGGGAGAGAAAACTGGTTATGTATTATCCACAAACTACGTGCTGTGACTGCTGACCTGACAGAGAGCGGCTGCTTGGGGGAATAGGCTTCTGTTTGTGTCGTTGCTTCTGCGTGGGGATGGTGTCGAGGAAGCCAACTGCAAAAATCCCTTCTGTGATGTGAATACGTGTTTATTGCTAACTGGGCTCAAATCCTTGGGCTCCCAGAACTGGGTGGGAGTAGACTGTCATCTCTTAGGAGAACGTGTGTGACCGTAGGTGAGGCAGGAGCTGTGGTCAGCTCCTCGCACCTTGTGTTTTGAGGTAGAATTAATAAGAATGGACATTGTGCAAACAATACCCTTGCCTGTGCCAGGGAGGTTGTGTTGGTTTTGTCCCTTCTGCCCAACGTTGCAGAGGGGTGGGAAGGCGATCGTGGCGTGGCTGGTGGTGTGGGGAAAGGGCTGCCTTGCAAGTGCTCTGCTTCCTTTTGTAAATCACAGGCTTCGCATTCAGTATAAATGCAGGTTATCATCATTATTTCTTGATTAGTATTACAAAGCAATCATATCTACATCAGCATTAAAATAATCACTCATGCAAACCCATAAATTACTATAATATATCCCAGCTATTAACTGAAATCTAAAGATGTTCTTAGCTTGGTCGCTGCTGTTTCAGCGGAATCGGTTTTAGCTGGCTATATCCACTTAATGAGAAGGGAGGAAGGAATATGCTGTGGATTTTACTTTTTCAGAATAAAATAGGTCCTGAATTTGAAGCTTACCTCCTTTTCTCTTGAAGGCTGATAGGAGTTAAAATTTTAAAATTGGTGAAAGAGAAGCAAGGCGCTGCCAAAGGAGCTGCTGGTTTCTAGCAAGGGACAACTAAGGTGGTATTGGTGCTGTGCAAGGAAAATTTATGGTTTTGTTTTCTTCCAGCAGCCACGTTAGTGAATGCTTTGTCTGCTGTAATGTCTCAGATACTTCAGGCAGCAACTCTGAGTTGCTCTGAGCAAAGAGTGAAGGCTCAAAATACCCCAGGGGTGTCTGGCCTTTCTCCCGCTCAGCGTTGCAGCTCCTGATTGACTTTGTGTTGCCAAAGCTTTATCGCATTTCATGAGTTCCTCTAAAGGACAAGGTCAACACATCATCTAGTGGCCTGGTAGGACAAACATGCCCCTTAGTTTGTCAGTTGATGTAATTTAGCGTTTCAATGTTATGCTTAAAATTAATTTTAGCCCAAAAATTACAAATACACTGCTCAAAATTGCAGAATATAACAGGCAGAATTTGATGTAAAGCATGCAAGGAGGACCCCTTTCAAGTGTGTTTTGTGCTTCTGTGCTGTAGTTCAGGAAGAGGGAGAGTAACATTTGCCCTATTTACTTCCTTCCTGACGCTTGAGCCCACAAGATGGTGCAGTGGTCAAGTTAAGAGCATTTATTGTAGAGAAAGATGTCCTGCAGCCTTGAGAGATGCTTGTTTTGGGAAAGGTAGTTTTAGTGCTGGTTCCCTTCCAGTTGTCTAATAAGATTTGCACCTTTCATTAACATGCAGAGAATCCCACACAGAATGAAAAGATCCCTCTTGAATTGACTGTTAATACAGTTCCTTAGTGCAGGACCAGCAAAGGCTGAGCCTCTGTTTTCTTTGCCACTGTGCAAACCCATTGCATCAATGGTCCCAGTCCCAAACCATTTCTGATCTAAACAGAGGGCAGTGACATGAGTGCATGAACCAAGAGTGTGATAAGGAGCTAAGATGTAGTTTCCATAGAGTCATAGAGTGGTTTGGGTTGAAAAAGACCTTAAAGCCCATCCAGTTCCACCCCCTGCCGTGGGCAGGGACACCTCCCACTGGATCAGGGGGCTCCAAGCCCCATCCAACCTGGTCTTGAACACCTCCAGGGATGGGGCAGCCACCACTGCTCTGGGCAACCTGGGTCAGGGCCTCCCCACGCTCACAGCAAAACATTTCTTCCCAAGATCTCATCTTGATCTCCCCTCTTTCAGCTTTATTAAAAATAAAAACATTGCAAGAGGAATTATTTCCCTGTGTTATCTTTCACTCCATTGCACGGACCCTCAGGACTGGCAAGCCCAGCTGCTTGCTAAAGCCAGTGACTCAAGCCGTGAAGCCCTGCTGGGTCTCCTTGGTGGTGGGTGTAGAGCTTCAGCTCAGCTGGAGTCAATAAATGCCTCTCAGCCAGCCACCTGTGTATGGAGATGTAAAACCTGAACCAAATACAAATGAGAAAATCATTTACACAAAGGAGACTCAATTGGAAATCCCTGCTGTTTTAATCAACTTGAAATGTTAAAAGTTTCATCTCCAATAATTAAGACCTTTCCTGTACATGGGGAGATTTTTTTTTTTTCTTAGACTCCTGTTGGGTTTTGCAAGTCAATACTTGGATTGTTTAGTAATTGCACAGCACAGCTGCAACATGAACTCTTGAAACAAATGGAATAATGATCCATATTTCTGTAGTTGCTGATGGCTTTCTGGTGGTCCTTGGGTTTATTTATCATTTTAATTTATTTTCTAGATTTTCGAATGACTTCCTTGCTTGTGCTCTTCCAGATCCTGCAGGAAGAGAGTTTCTCCAGGTTTGGTTGTGTTTTTCTCGTATTTTGTATGCATGACAGCTGCCTTTGATTTGTGTTGGCTGTGAGTTTGGGTTGGGTGCTGTTATTAACTGAATGGTGGAATAGGTTTGAGAGCACATTCAGAGACAGACTTCCTAGCTAAGTTCAATCTTATGACCAAGATTAACAGATTTTTCTGAACAGCTCAGACTTTATTAATAAATATCTGGGTCAAGAGTCACTTGGTTATCAGAGCCCTTATCGGACAGCAAATGCAATACTGGCATTGAGGTCATCGGTGAGTATCATAGAATCATAGAATGGTTTGGGTTGGAAGGGACCTTAAAGATCATCCAGTTCCAACCCTGCTGCCTTGGGCAGGGACACCTCCCAGTATGTCCAGCTGTTGAATGTGGCCAACGACGACAGTGGGTGAAATTGCCTAATAAACTTGCTGTAAATCTCTTGTGCCTCCATGAGATAATCTTGAAATGATCCCCAGCATTCCTGTGAAGCCATGTTACCTCCTCACTGCAGGTGAAACTGGAGATCGGGGCCTCGCTGGGGTGGGTGAGAAAGGGGAAGGCCAGTTTGGTCAATTGTTGGATAAACTAATTTTACTTAACTGTATCAAATCAGATATTTATTAACTTCAACTGTAGCAGTATATAATAAAATCTTCGTGCCGAGTGCTCCTCAGGTTGTGAAGTATGTAGGATTCCTGCTGTGCAGATGATGAGAATTGTTTCAAAGCAAGATGTGAGCTGGGAGCTTTGAAATGCACAGTGATTTCAGGAGGTAATGGGAAGACGCAGTACCAAGGTACGTGCACTTTGAATTCGATTTAGTATGTATCCAGTCATCTCTAAAGCAGTCTGTGTACTTCTGAGCTGGGGGAGGAAGATGCTCTCTGTCTGCAGGAGGTGATACAAAGCTTGTGTCAGCACCAGGCTGTTCGCTAGTCCAGAACTGGAGACCACTTCAAGGAGAAGGTATTTGAAAGCTACCGCTTTTGAGCTTCAAAAAGGTCTTTGGAGATGACAGCAGCGCTCTGTCACTTGGCAGCATCTCAGCAGCTAAAGATGAGGAAACCAAAGTGTTCCAGGGAGGGGAGGGCAGGACCGAGGTAACAGCAACCACAGCAAAGTTGTTTGAAGAACTGATGGGGTACCTGACTCTGGTTACAGGGTGAAGGGATGGCTCTGCTCTGCTCACTGCCCTGGCTCCAGGTGGCTGTTGATGATGTCCACCCCTTTTTAGGGGGTGGTGTCTCTAGTGGCTGTGTGGAAACTGATCAGCTTGTGTCTTTGGAGAGAGTTTCTGGTACAGAAGGAGGTGGAGAAGGCAGCTCTGCTTCCAGGAAAAGGTCTCTCAGCAAGGGAGCTGCAAGACAAAGGTCACTGGGTTTGCAAGTGGGGGGCTGCAAAAGCTGTGTGAAGTACCTGGAGGGAGGTGGAGACTGTGGGAGCTAGAGGAAAGGAATAAAAAGAAAGTAGAATGTGGCAGTGAAGTTATACTGGACTTGAGGAAGATTTTTTCCCTCCTTAGCACGTCTGGAGAGCACATTCGGGAGCCAGGTCACTGGGGGTGTGGATTACTGTTCAGTTCAGAGAGGCCACTTATGCAGAATTATAAAATAAGATTTAAACTGTCAGATGCAGTCAAGACTTTTTCACCAAAGCCCATGGGTTCATCCATCACAGGCAGGTCTTATTGCTGATCTAAGGGATTAAAATTGCATCCAATCAGCCTGGCAATTTTGCTCACTCCCCCCTACAGCCCCTGCTAATCTGATCACCTGTTGAAAAGCAAGCTCTGCAGGCCCTTGCAAGAGGGGGTGGTCCAATCTGCGTTGAATAAGCCTATTAAAAGCCTGGAGGCAGCTCAGAGACCGATGCAGGGCTTGGCTTGAGGTCAGGACATCTACTGACCCTCTCTGATTAAATAGCTGGTGCTCCTTAAGGGCTCCAGGTAAGGCTGTTTGCCTCCCTTCTGTGCTAAACACCTACCTTCCATTTAACATTCCGGGATAGCTCAGGCACAAGGCACGGATTTAGGGTTTTCTTTCTCTTTCTCTCTCTCTCTCTTTCTCTCTCTCTCTCTCTTTCTCTCTCTCTCTCTCTTTCTCTCTCTCTCTCTCTTTCTCTCTCTCTCTCTCTTTCTCTCTCTCTCTCTCTTTCTCTCTCTCTCTCTCTTTCTCTCTCTCTCTCTCTTTCTCTCTCTCTCTCTCTTTCTCTCTCTCTCTCTTCCCTTAGCAGAATTCAGTCCTTTATAAAAATAATACTACACTTATTTAATTTCTCCTGCTGCTTGCAGGGTGGCAAGAGGCAAGCTCCAAGGATGAACCAAACTTCTGGGCAGTACTGGGTGGTTTTGCATGTAAGTGGGGAGGAAAAGCTGCATTTCTGATTAATGATTGAATAAGATGCCTTTGAAGTTGTAGACGAGCAGGCAGAAGCACACACTTGCAAGAGAAAGAAGAAGTGGTACCTGCATCCATTAGAAATTAGGTAGGAAAAATGATGATTTCCCAGGGAAGCTGGTATTTAATCACACCCTTCAGATTTTCCTAGGAATTAAGGAGGGGTAAGGAAATAATTGGTTGTCATAGGAAAATGCTGACCCTGATGTACAGAGGAGGCTTTTGGTGTCTGGTGCTCAGAGGGCTTTTGAGAGGAGGCTGTTGGTATCTGTTACTTGGAAGAAGGAGGTTGTAGCGAGGCGGGTGTTGGTCTCTTCTCCCCAGTGACAGGTGATAAGACAAGAGGAAATGGCCTCAAGTTGTACCAGGGGAGGTTCACACAGGACATTAGGAAAAATGTCTTCACTGAAAGGGTGGTCAGACACTGGCAGAGGCTGCCCAGGGCAGTAGTTGAGTCCCCATCTCTGTAGGGGTTTCGAAGATGGGTAGATGAGTTTCTGAGGGATGTGGTTTAGTAGTAGATGGGTACGGTTGGACTCGATCTCAAAGGTTTTTTCCAACCGGGTGATTCTGTGATTCTAGGTTTTGATGGGCTGGGAGGGAAAGGGAAAAGGAATGGATGGTTTGGAGGAACAAAGATTAAAATCGGGACAAGATGACCAGAGACTTCTCGACACTTAAATATGTATGAGCTGTAGAGCACAAGGTGAGGTTTTGTGACCTTGTGGCATTGCTTCCAAAGTGCCCTGGTCCGAGCTTATTCCGTATCAGGTGCTACCGACTGCTCGACTCTGGCTTGGCAGGTATTGTCAGAGAATGCTGGTTAATCCCTCTCAATGTGAGCTGTGTGGCATTTGTGTGGGACTGACTTTCACATGAGGCTTCCTTGGCACATGTTTTTAATTTTGCTGACACGCAAACCCGAGCCGTTCAGACCAGTCTGCAAGATGTGGTTTACATGAGAAGCACCGCCTAAATTAAAGCTGCAGTTCCCTGCGTGTGTGCTGTGTAGGTGTGGGGAAAACAACTCTTGCCTTTTACCACTTCCTAATTAGTATTATTGCTTCAAGAAGCAATATCCTCTCAGCTTAATGAGCTAGAACGAGGACAGTTTCGCCAGCGAGAGATGTGCAGAAGAGTGAGTTTAACTACCTGTGAGGTGGGAGGCAGGGTTTTCTCCTGGTGACTCTGGGAACGTGGTTCATTTAGCACATTGCAAACATTGTCCCAATGCTGCTGATTCACCGAGTGGGTCTGATGTGCCTCTGATGGGACCTACTGGTTGGACCTGCGCTCTGCAAATGAGCAGGAGTGAGATACAGCTCGCATCTCCCGAGTGGTGCAACACTTTCAGCTGTTCTGCTGCTTTGTTGGGGGTTTTGGGTTTGGGTTTTTTTTTCCTGGCTGAACCATGGAGTGACTTGTACAGTAACTTCTGTCGGTTGTTGGGGAAATGCCTACCACCTGGTTGACTTGCAAAACATCTCTTCTTCAGCTGCTCAAAAGGGAGAATCTTAAGAGCGGCTCAGGTTGGAAGGGACCTCAAAGTCCATCCAGTGCCACCCCCTGCCATGGGCAGGGACACCTCCCACTGGATCAGGGGGCTCCAAGCCCCATCCAACCTGGCCTGGAACAACTCCAGGGATGGGGCAGCCACCACTGCTCTGGGCAACCTGGGCCAGGGCCTCCCCACCCTCACAGCAAAACATTTCTTCTCAAGATCTCACCTCACTCTCCCCTCTTGCAGCTCAAAACCGTTCCCCCTCATCCTGTCCCTGCACTCCCTGATCCAGAGCCCCTCCCCAGCTTTCCTGGAGCCCCTCTCAGTACTGGGAGGCTGCTAGAAGGTAGGAGTGTAGGGGTTTTGATGTTTTGATCATCTCTCCCTTATAATTTACTTGATTATCTTTTTCTTTCCATCTCTTGCAAAGAACCTGCACACAGCTGGCACGTTTTCATGGCAAAGGGAGGCATGTGAAGGGCACAAAGAACGGCTGTTTTGTGCTTTACCCTACAGCTCTCTGCAAAGGTGATCCAGAGGGTGAGATGAAGGGGAGCTCTCAGCTTGCAAGAAAGCACAGCTTCCCCCAGAGTGGAAAACTACTTAACCTTTAAATTCAGAGTTTAACGAGCAGGTGTGTACAGTGAAGAGGGTGAAATAAAACAAGAAAGTAATGGTGATATTCTCCTATTGGAAAGCGATGTGTGAAAGCACACAGCCTGAAGCAGATGCCTGTATTTTGGGTGTTTGGAAATGCCCACCTCCGAGATGTCATAGGAGTTTGTTTGGTTGCAGCCAGGTTAGCGCATACCCAGAGCACAATGCACATGGTGCTTGGAGACTGGTTTTTTACCGCCATCTTGTATAAATGAAATATAAGACAAGGTAGAATTGCAGGTCTCACCTGGAGGCAGCAGCAAGACGAGAGGCAGCTGCAAAAGAAGAAAAGGGAGGCTCACTCCCGTGGTGATGTGTGGTGTAGCTGGATTTTCCATATTTTTTTATAGCTGATGTCCCTTCCTATATCTTTGGGTTTCCATATCTGAGTCTCTGTGTTCCAATTCCAGGAGTTTGCACCTGCAGGACAGGTGTGCCTGTAAGGAGGTGCTTTGAGGTCTAATCATGTAGCAGTGATTTTCACATTGTTTAGCACATCTGTCACTGTTGCTGGTGCTCCTGCTGCTGGAGGAGACCTTTGGCTGCTCCTTGCACCACAAAATTCTACTCACAGAGCACCTCTGCACAGGCTGGCACAAACCAAGGGAGCTCTGGCTTCCCCGAAGAAGGACAACACAGAGAGGTTAATTCAGGGAGCCATGAACAGAACAGCCTCACCTAGAAAAAACAGTGATGAACGCATCAGCCACATCTTTAGTGAGTTATATATTGATTTTTCTTCTCTTCTTGGCACAGCACAAGGTCGTAACCCTATGCTTCTCTTTTCTAAACCTCAAATGCTGTGTCTGCTTCTGCTAACAACTCGTGGAGGGATGCGGTGTGCGACAGGCTGCCTGAAGAGCCGTGCGGGCAGTCGGGTGCTCAGCCTAAACCGCCAGGTGCAGCTAAAGGAACCCTTCTTGAAGGATGCTACATAGACTCCAAAGGTTTATTTGCTCCTCAGACTGATTTAATAAAGTAGCTTCAAAGAATGAAAGATGGTAGAAAACCCATGGAATCAATAAGCTATTAGGAGGCAGAAAACCTGCAGAATGAATTTAGAAATCTCCGCAAATAATGAAGGAGGTGGTGAGCAGGTTGCATCTTTTCTGACTCTATTAAATCAGGACTTCAGTGTTACATGAAACTGTAAACGAAGCCAAAGGTAGGAGCAGCTGTTTTCTACGTACTTACAGAAGAGGAGATAGAAATACAAGCCCAAAAATTTCAAGGCCAGGTTGGATGGGGCTTGGAGCCCCCTGATCCAGTGGGAGGTGTCCCTGCCCATGGCAGGGGGTGGAACTGGATGGGCTTTGAGGTCCCTTCCAACCCAAAGCATTCTGTGATTCTATGAAAACTACCAGAAGGGACTATAAACATCTCCAGATTCCCATTGATCAAGGGTAATTTAGCCATGGGCTCACGTAAAAAGCTGGCACCGTACTCTGAAATACCTGTCCTGCAGTGCCATCTTGGGATGTGGGGTTCCTCCTGTCCTTTCCAGTTCAAAAAGCTCTTGTAGTTTGTCCTTGGAAACAAATTCTGTTTCCAGAAGCAAAGGAAGCAAAGCAGATTGAATCTTTTCTTTCCCCACCAGCTTAGTAATGGTGTCTTCCCCAAGAAATAAGCCAACTGCCGCATTTTATTCCCAGCAGACCTTCAGCTCAATGTAAATCACATTTTGAATGTATCACAAAGTGGTTTGGGTTGGAAGGGACCATGAAGGTCACCCAGTCCAACCACCCTGCAGTGAGCAGGCACATCTTCAACCAGATCAGGTTGCTCAGAGCTCCATCCAGCCGGACTTGGAATATTTTCAGGGATGGGGCATCTCCCACCTCCTGGGCAACCTGGGCCAGTGTTTTGCCACCGTTGGCATAAAAAATTTCTCCCTAATATCTAGAGTAAACCTTTTGTCTTTTAGTTTAAAACCATCACCCCTTGTCCTATTGCTACAGGCTCTGCTAAGAAGTCCTTTCCCATCTTTCGTATAAGCCCCCTTCAAGTATTAAAAGGCCACAATGAGATCTCCTTGGAGTCTGCTCTTCTTGAAGATTTACAGCTCTTTTTTTTGCTCTTCTTTTGCAATGTTGCCTGGAAACGCTGCTTAGTGCGACACCTGAAAAAGGAGGTCAGTAAGTTGAGTTATAAACTCAACCATCTCACCAGGTAGCAGAAGAGCAGTAGCCGCTACTGCCAGGCCGGTTGCTGCTGCCTTTTTCTGTAATGAAGCTTCTTACAAGTGATTTAGTGTAAATTAATTGGTCGTCCATCATGCAGGCACTTAGTGCTGGGCAGGCAATTAATGGTGCAATCGATGGCACCTGCTGAATTGAGCAGTGACCTCGGAACGCTGATCTGCCAACTCAACACTCGGAGGCTGGGAGCTGCTCAGCGAGCCTTGCAGGCTTTCCCTCGCCGCTCTTATTGGTGCAGGAGCACATGGATCGTGTAGCAAAACCTGTGAGGTGTTTCCAAAGTCAATATGAATCCTGAAAGTGCAGGAAAATTGGTGTTCAAATACATCTTATTTAAAGGAGTAAGGTGGGAGTCACTTTTGGTGGTTGTTAGCTTTGAGTGCGTGGTGGAAGGATGCTGCGCTGCCTGTGGTCACAGGCATCTGCTGCAAGACAGCCCTGGTGCTGGCCAAGACCTGGAGCACTGCTACAAGCATCATTTTAGGAAAATAATCTTCTCTGCAAGGGTTCTCAGCACTGGCAGAGGCTGCCCAGGGCAGCGGTGGACAAGGTGCTCAGGGATGTGATTTAGAAGTGGACAGGTATGGTTGAACTGGTTGATCTCAAAGGTCTTTTCTGACCAAACGATTCTATGATCAAAACCATAGGATATATCAGATCTTTTTTTTTTTTTTATTGTGGTTGTAGTAAAAGGGAGATTTCACAATTGGGTGGAATATTTGCTCACTGAAATGTGGGAGATAATTGATGGGGCTGGAAGGCAAAAGTGGCCTGAACAATCCATCCCTGCTTGCAGGAAACTGGCACCTAGCACCTTTTTTGTAGGACCTGAAGTATTTTGGTGTCAGCCTTACCACTCCACCAAGGAAAATAATTCCAAAATAAATCATATATCTGAACTGCAATGTCATTTTGGTTTGGAGCTCCTTGATCAGCAAAAGCGGAAGCCCCTCTGGTTCCTGACTGTGCTTGCTCAGTGTTTTGTATGTAGAACAGGTAGCCCTTGAGGGATAAGACTTACATTTTTCCAGATACCACTATACACCTTTTCCCCTATCAGCTGAGCTCAAGCAGACTATTTGCTATCTCCAGCACCAGCGTTAAACACACCAGCATGAGCTGCCAATAAATAATGCAAAAGATTCCCCTAGCCAAGACTTTTTCATCAATTAATAAGGAGGAAAAATACCAGGCTTCAGGTAGCGTGGGAGCAGCTGGAAGTTTTAGCCTAACCTCCTCTTGGGTTTTTATGCGGATGTTTTTTTCAATCCCAGGTGTTGTGGGGGAGATTTGGCAAGGTCTCACCCTTCTCCCTTCTTGTTTCAGCCCCTCCCAGAGCCACCTTCTCCCTGGGAACACCACATCCTGCACACATCTTGCTTCTCTCCTGCTGGTTTCTTCTCTGTTTAAGGAGCTGCCGCTCTCTTGCAAGAGTTTATTTTCCTCGCAATAACCAGGATTTTCCCATAGATTTTGTTCGGGCCAGACTCGCAGCCTTCCAGAGCATTCTTAACTTTTATTTTTTAGGTGAAAAATGTCTGGTTTTGTGTGTGGCCTGATTCATTATTTTGGAAGGTGAAGCCCTGGTGGCTCCCCTCTGCACCTGTCTGCTTGGGAAAACGGCAGCCCAGCATTACTAAAATTCAAATATTGGGATTTCCATTGAGATTTGGATGTAGCTCTGCTCCAGGGAGCTTGGCGCTCTCCTGCCTTCAAGGATCTGCACCCAGGACAGCAGTGTCCACGCAGGAGGGTGCTCGGTAGACACCTGCCATGGCAAGCACAGAAATCCTTCTCAGTCCCTGGGGAAGCGCGTTCCACCCCCCCAAGGACCATGGTTTCCAATAAGTATTTGTAACCACACTGGAAATCAGCCGACCTGCTGCTCGCTGGCTTTTCATCTAGGTCAGCTTTTTCTTTGAAAAACGTGTTTTTCACATTGAAACCCACTTTCTTTTGCAGCTTTTGTGATTATTTTTCATTCATCCACTTCACATAAACAGCCATTTCCTGCAAACCTGCTTCTTTCTTGCAGCTTCTGGGTATACAGAGATGTAAGAAAAACCCCAGCCCGTACCCACCACCCCCTCCAGTTTAATTACTGTTTCAGTTCTCCCCTGCAGCGCTCTGCGTTCCCCGGGGGAACCTGGGAAATCCTCCACGTACTGCAGCCCTGCAAGTGTGTATTTCTCTTTTAAAGCTTGGAAGGGAATGAAAATAAATACAACATGAGCTGGGTTTTATTGTGGCAGAGAGGAGGTTGCATTGGGGAAACCCCAGTCCTTTAGTCCTTCTCAGGACCTGGGGTGCTGGAGGATGAGAAGCTCAACATGAGCCGACAACGTGCGCTCCCAGCCCAGAAACCAGCGCTGTCCTAGGCTGCACCCAGAGCGGTGGGAGCAGCAGGGCCAGGGAGGGGATTCTGCCCCTCTGCTCTGCTCTGGAGAGACCCCACCTGGAGCCCTGGGTCCAGTTCTGGAGTCCTGAGCACAGGAAGGACCTGGAGCTGTTGGAGCGAGTCCAGAGGAGGCCACAGAGATGATCCAAGGGCTGGAGAACCTCCTGTACGAGGCCAGGCTGGGAGAGCTGGGGTTGTTCAGCCTGGAGAAGAGAAGGCTCTGGGGAGACCTTAGAGCAGCTTCCAGTGCTGAAAGGGGCTCCAGGAAAGCTGGGGAGGGACTTTTTAAAAAGTCCTGGAGTGACTGGATGAAGGGGAACAGCATTAAATTGGAAGGGGAAAGATTTAGATGAGACATTAGGTAGAAATTCTTAACAATGAGGGTGGGGAGGCCCTGGCCCAGGGTGCCCAGAGCAGTGGTGGCTGCCCCATCCCTGGAGGTGTTGAAGGCCAGGTTGGATGGGGCTTGGAGCCCCCTGATCCAGTGGCACTGGATGGATCTCTTCCAACCCAACCCATTCCATGATTATTTCGCGAAATGCCGTTATCTCTTATCCCGTCACCGCTCGATTCCTGTCAGAGGTTTGGGTGCCCTCGTTGAGCCCTGACAGCAACATTGGGACCGTCGATGCGTTTTCCCATGCCTGGCGAAGCCCGGGGCCAGCAGCGAGGGGTCACTTTTCTGTCTCTTTTCCATGGCAGTTCAGTTGGCCGTTTGGGCAGTTTTAGGTAGGCATTTGTAGTCTTCTGTTCTAAAAGGCTGTGAGCATCAAGCAATGCTTTTGACCAAAGTCTCTTTGATCTTGATGTCCTCAGCAGTGCTTCCTGTGACTCCCTGTCTTCCCAGCGTGGGGGTGACCATCACCAGCCCTCTTGCCTGCTTCCACCTGATCCCCCCTAAGATACATAACGCTCATTTTAAATGAATAATCACCTTCAAAAACCAATCAGGGCTTGTGCAAACTCTTCTGAGCTAACTCAGCTGGAAGGAGCCCTCTGGAATGTGTGGAATCAGCCTTTTCGTGCCTCTCTCATTCCTTGCCTACTGTTTTGATTCCTCTCAGTGTGGGCTCTTCAATCTGTGCAGAATGATTTCCAATTACATTTTTGTTGCTGAAGGCATAAATCTTCTCCCACGGACCAGTTTCTTTCATGCACAAGCAGAGCTGTGTGGCACCGGTGCAGATAACGAACCAAACCGGGCTCGGATGTTTAATGGACTTCTTAGTTTATGGTAGATATTTCCTCCCCGCTTTGACAACAAATGAACTCCATCAACTATAATATTCTAACTGCAGTGATTTTCAGTACTCAAATCCTCCTTCTAGGGCTATTTAAAAGCTTCTGACCAGAACAAGCAGCCCAGCATAGCACAGGGAACATTGATTATATATGGAGTGAGCTCCAAGCTTGTTTTGATGCTGATGGGCTGGGAAGGGAAGCAATCTCGTGCCGCTTGCTTAAAAAAAACCCACTTTACTGAGCCCACAGGATCATCGTCATCTTGAAATGTAATAAATGGCTAATTGACCTAATCCACACTGTGAGGAAGAGACTGATTAAGTAAAGCCCTCTTGTTTTTATAACAGAAGAACTGTCTCTACTAGAGCTGGGGTTTTTTTTAATTATCCTATGAAATTTATTAATTTGGTGCATGCTTCAACATGCACAAATATAGAACCATGGAATGGTTTGGGTTGGAAGGGCCCTCAAAGCCCATCCAGTCCCACCCCCTGCCATGGGCAGGGATACCTCCCACTGGATCAGGGGGCTCCAAGCCCCATCCAGCCTGGCCTTGAACACCTCCAGGGATGGGGCAGCCACGGCTTCTCTGGGCAACCTGGGCCAGGGCCTCCCCACCCTCACAGCAAAACATTTCTCCCTAAGATCTCATCTCAATTTCCCCTCTTGCAGCTGAAAACCGTTCCCCCTCATCCTGTCCCTGCACTCCCTGATCAGGAGCCCCTCCCCAGCTTTCCTGGAGCCCCTTTCAGTCCTGGGAGGCTGCTCCAAGTTCTCCCTGGAGCCTTCTCTTCTCCAGGCTGAACAGCCCCAGCTCTCCCAGCCTGTCCTCGTACAGGAGGTTCTCCAGCCCTCGGATCATCTCCGTGGCCTCCTCTGGAATTAATATATCAATAAAAGACTCTTGCTGATCATTTCCCTCCCTCAGAAGGGCTAAATCCTGGCTGATCACAGAGATGCTGGAATAGCCTTTCCATACTGCTGGAGCAAAGCCAGTGCAGGCAGCGCAACATCTGCGTGGGCTGAAGGGCTGAGGGACATGGGGTCTTTCTCTGGAGATTTGTCCTTTGCAGCACAGGCCTGGGTGATCACACCAGGGACCCAAGTGCAGCATTTTCACAGGGGAGGGGATGGCTGGGATGAGGTGTTCCTGAATCACAGCAAATCCGTGGCAGCAGTGGCCACTGAGCCTTGAATTTAGCCCTCTGCAGCTGAAAGTTGAGCTGGTGGGCTGCTGGCAGAAAGAGCCTGAGAGGTGCAGAGTATCTCCAGGCTGATGAATGTGTTTCCCAGCAGGTAGAAGCTCAGCCAGAGGGGAAATGTGGCAGGAGCAACCTGCAGGGTGGTTTCTGCTGGTAAGGGAACTGAGCATGCAAAGCATCAATAAGTGATGCAGCACTCTAAATGCAAAGAGTCTCTGGGTTACGAATTTGTCTGGCCATACTGGGGGGGCCAGATGGATGCTGAGGCCCAGGACAGCTGGCTCCTGCTCAAATACTTAGCAGAAAATAAAAACCCTGAAGCAAGGAGCTTCTGATTTAAATAATTTAGACAGACAGTGAGGCCTGAGCTGAACCTAGGAAGAAGGGGAGCCCAGTATTGGGTACGGAGCAAACCAGTGCCTGACCTCTCATAGAAGAAATTGCTGGTGTATCACTTTTTTTTTTAAGGAGGAATCTTGTTCTTGATGAAATCCCTGTACGTTGTTAACAAATCTCAGCGAGGGATGTTCTACTGGCACCGCAGGGTGATGTGCGTGTGTGGCTGATGAAGTATCACAGTATCATAAGGTTGGAAAAGACCTTTGAGACCATCGAGTCCAACCTATGACCCAACACCTACACCGACACCTACTCCTATTCCACCTTGTCACTAAGTGCCTCATCCAGTAGTGACAGTGGATTTGCTGCCTGTGTCTCACTGCCTGCCCTGGGTGTCGGCACAAGTCCTGCCTGTCAGCCTTTCCATACGAATCAAACATATGGGCCACAGGCAAGGAGAAACCTCCCGCGGAGAGGGAGGAGAGCAGCCTCCCCCAAGGATGGGCTGATGCATCTGAGACCCAGCCAACCTGGTTTAGCACATCTTGCTTCTTCTGTATCTCTATTCGAGGTACCTTATTAGAATTGTATTAACAGTGGAAATAGTCCCCAGGTGCTGTGGGAGAGGTCTATGTGAATCAGGACAAACCTGCTCCCACCAGCACGTTGGCTCCCGTGTTCTGTCACCTGCTGTGGTTTGGGTGTTGGAACCAAGATCGGATTATAGAGTCCTTGCTGCAAATAAAAACACCATCCCTTCAGTGCACCGAGACTGTAACCTTGTGCCCACAGTGATGAGGGGGAAGGGTTTTGAGCTGCAAGAGGGGAGATTGAGAGGAGATCTTAGGGAGAAATGTTTTGCTGTGAGGGTGGGGAGGCTCTGGCTCAGGTTGCCCAGAGCAGTGGTGGCTGCCCCATCCCTGGAGGTGTTCCAGGCCAGGTTGGATGGGGCTCGGAGCCTCCTGACCCAGTGGGAAGTGTCCCTGCCCATGGCAGGGGGTGGCATTGGATGGGCTTTGAGGTCCCTTCCAACCCAAACTGTTCTATAATTCTATGAATCCAGCCCATAACCTGGGCTATTTATTTCTCCAGCCAACTGCAGTGTTTTTGAAGCCCCCTGGAGAACCCAGAGCTGCCGTGCTTAGCTCTGCTCTCTCCTGTCGTACTTTTGGCCAGCTGGGCAGTCAAGCTGTGCGGAGGAAAAATTCAATGCTTGGTCTTTACTAAACATTGTCATTTATTTTGATTACCGATAGCTCCTTTATTTCCGACAGTTTATTCACTGCAAATTTTTTTCATGCCTGTTGGAAAGAGTTTGCATTAAAAAAAAAAAGGAAAAAGGCTTGGATACATGCAAATCATATTGAACGTTGCCAAATGGATTAAAACGAGTAGCAGAGTTTCTTCTACGTTATCTACTTGCATACAGAGGAGAAACAACCACTGACAGAGTGAAGTCCCTCTGGGAAAACGTTCCTGGTGCAGGGATGTGAAATGAATAGAGGAAACCAAGATCTGACTGTGTTTGCACCTGGAAAAAGCAAAGCCAGAGGGTCCTTGCTGCGAGAACGATGCTGTAAAGCTGGTCAGGGCAAGGGCTTTGAACAGACAGAAAGGGGCTCCTGCTTTAGCAAAGGGAGTCACGTTCGGTGCTTTGAATGTATGGAAGTTTCTGACCCTTTGCTGCCCTCCCCCAGGCTTAGGATCAAATGAAATGCTGGTTCAAAAGCCAAAGCACCCTTCCAGTGCCGCTCCTCTGGGGTGATCCAGTTGCCATCAAAAATCAAATCAAATCAAACCCATATCTCTTAGGAAAAAAAACCCAAACGGCGTTTTAGAAACAAAGCGCTTCTGGTCCAGGGGGCAATGGACACAGCCGAGCGACCCAACGGCCTCCGCGAGGCTTGGCATCTCCAGCCGACTGTGCCCGCCCAGCCCTCGGTGCTGTGACGGAGGGATGGACCCCAGCATTATTTTCCCTTTTCTAAAGTATTCAGTATTGTGGTTTCTTTTGTCCGCAGTCAACCTGAACTGAGCCCTGGCTCCTCGGTTTGCAGATTACTCCCCAAAAATGGACCAAACGCACTCCCAGCGTTGCTGGTGCAACCTCCAGGTACCACATTAACAGCTGTGGAGTTCTTAGAGCAGCACGATGGATGGGCAGCTGGGTTTTACAGCTGAATAAATCCCGCACAGGCACAAGGGCCAGCCTGACGTCTGTAAGGCTGCAGGGTGAGAGCGGCACCCGGGCACGCAGCGGGCTGCGACTCCGCTCTGCACCAGGAAAGCAAAGCTCTCCCTTCTGGGCTGGCTCACAATTATTAAGAGAAACACTCCTGGTCAGCGTGTGAACAGACTTTTGTTGTATCTCAGCAGAGATCCCATTCTCCAGCAACTCCTGCAGTCAGGATTGGAAAGGGTTTCAGGTTTATCTTGGCAGCAGGCTTCTTCGGGGTGACCACTGTCTGTCCATCACGTGTGGGAGAGCTCCTGGGGCCTGGCTAGATCCAGCGCTAAGGAAAAAGGGACACCTTTCTTCTCCTCTTTTGTGCTCTTCTAAGGGCCTCATATTGCACCACCTTGGAGATGTGTTTTTGTGAGGTTAAAAAGCACAGCATGTCGCTAATGTTTAAAAAATACCTGCCCAGCTTTTAGAAAATACAAGTATTCAACGTCATCACCTTTATGTGTTCTTTGAAAAGAAACAAGTTGACATTCATTGTGTGGGAGGAAGGCAGCAGTCCAGCTCCCGAAGCGTCCCACCGTGTGAACTGACCCTCTGCCAGGACCTCCAACGATGAGGTGTCTTGGTTTTGAGTCACCCTTGCTCAGTGCACCCACTCAAGAGCCACCCAGCTGGACATCATGTCTGTGGTGTCACAGCACCTCGCTCCGAGTTGGGGAGCTCCCCACCCTCGACTATTCTGTCCGTCTGCTGCAAGCCTATGTTATCAGTCTTGCCTGGTCCAGCTCGTAGGTCCTCCTGGCTCTCGGCTGGGCCATCTTGGCTCTCCAAATCGCTCACCTGACCCTCACCAAACTCCAGAATGGTTGGCAAGTTGCCTTGCTTTGGGCATCGCCTCTTTAGGCTGACCAAGAAGGGTTGTGGCAAGGAGAAGATGTCCACGTTGTTGCCAAGGTCAATCCAAGTAACGCTGGGGAACTTCTTGGGGTCCTTCAGGGTTTCGGTGAGGTCCCGTAGGATGGCTTTGGTGAGCCGGTTGCCATTGAGGGAGAGGGTGGTGAGGTGGGGCAGCACGCAGAGCGCCGGCAGCAGTTGCAGCAGCATGTCGTCCGTCAGCTCCGTGAAGCACAGCTCCACCGTGTCGATGTGCTCCGAGCTGTGCTGGAGGTAGGACGTGACACGGTCCAAGTCTTTCAGTGTCAGCGGGATGCCTGACAAGTCCACCGTGTTGTCCTGAGGCTTCCCCATCAGGACAGCTTTCAAGCTGCAAGGGGAAGAAAAGGAGAGGGACATTAACGTGGGGGAGGACGTCTCTGCTTGGTGGCATCGCTCGGGGCTCCCTGGCTGCTCTCGGGGGGCGGGGGGGGGCAGTACCATCAATTATTTAGGTAAGATGTTCACCTGGGGGTAACCATCTCTCCTGTAGAGGTGGGGAAGGTGTCTGTGCAGTTAGGGGAGGCAGAGACATTTCAAGGTTCTTTATTGATACAAACAAGAAAAATATATTAAAAGAAACACAGTTCACAAAGAGTGCAGATTTCCAGTGACTGCAAAACCTTAAAGTGGCCATCCTGCTGCTTCTAAAGGTGCAAAAAAGCCTAAGGAAGCCCTTGATCAGACAGGAACTGCTGGTGTGACACTTCCCCACTGCTGATTGTGAAGCTCTTTGCACAGGAGGCCTCGTGTTTGGCCTCTCAGCTGCACGGGTGGCAAACTGAGCACCTGCACCAGGATGACTTTAGCCCAAGACAGCAGATACAGCACGACAGCTCCAGGGTTGGGCGACTTGAGGCAGGATTTCCAGTGTGTTAGACCTGTTACGGCTCTTCAGTCCAGCTGCCGAGCAGATGAGCACTACAGAGAGATCCTTCCATAAATAAATTAATCCTGATGATGGCCCTACAGAGACTCATTAGCACAAGGTAGGCTGGAGTTTCACAGCTCGATTTATGTTCTAAAGCGACTCAAGACCAGATCTACAAACAGGACCTGTTGGCAGACTAGTGCTGCTGAGGACTTTTTGTTAATGAATTATTCTGCGTGAATTAGGAGGTGGGGAGAGCCCCACGCACCTAATTAATTGCTCGTCAGCTTGGTGGGCTCACACATTTCCTCTGCTGCCTCGCGCCGAACCAGGCAACTGTGGAAATGCTTTTGCCTTTCATTACAGCCTGAGCCAGGGACCGGTTCAGCCCAGCATCTGTTGGGCTTTCTAGCTGAAAAAGCAAACCAGCACTGACTCTGCCGCCGAGCAAGCCCACCACCCCGCTGAGCAGATGCTCAAGTGCAACAGCTCCAGTGCCAACACACCTTGTTTGAAATCTGGCTCGTACGGCACGGTAAGATGTTTTACGGCATGGCGTGTGCCCTGAGCTGGGAGCTGTTTGTGGCCTGGGGGTGTGTGCAGGCAGCTGGTAGGCGTTGGGCTTCCCCCTGAGGAGTTACAGAGGTAACACAGCCAGGGAGCAGCGAATTGTGCTGAGTTTTAATTCATAAATAACGCACAGACAGACAACCTTGCAAGGTGCTGAGAAGACCTTAGAATAGAGGCAGCGTGGAAGGAGATGAAGGTTATTTGTAAGCATCAAAGCATTTTACTGGGGAGTGATCAATAGCCATGTTCACCACCGGGAGTTTGCCATGGCCACTTGATGTACTGGACACCTGCAGGCCAAGGAGGAGTGACATTCCTGCAGTTCCTATGGAAATAAACCCCCAAAATGCATGTGTGTGTGCACTTTGAAAATCATCATCATCTGCCACATTGGATGGGGCTTTGAGCAACCTGATCCAGTAGAAGGGGCTGGAACTGAATGGTCTTTAAGGTCCTTTCCAGCCCAAACCATTCTATCATTCTATCATAATATCAGGAGGGCTGTGATTGCTACGGCCGTTCAAGAGTTTGTTCCAAGCCAGTGTGCCTCGAGGTACCAGTAAAGGGCCAGGGAAAGCAGAAAGCCTGGAAGATCCCAGCAGCAGATGACGATGTGCCACGAAGTGCCCTCACCATGAAGGATAACACTCGCAATG
The DNA here is from genome assembly GCA_033558235.1 of Neomorphus geoffroyi. Lineage (NCBI taxonomy): Eukaryota > Metazoa > Chordata > Aves > Cuculiformes > Neomorphidae > Neomorphus > Neomorphus geoffroyi. Next base: position 7,644,975 of record JAUMJM010000018.1, read on the forward strand.
CACGTGTGCGTGGGTGTGGTTAAGCGCTCACGTTGAACTGAGACCAAGAGAGCGATCAGAGTTGGGAGCGTGGGGGTTGTACAAGGTATTGGGAAGGTACGGCTGATGATCTGCCACGCTGGTTGGCTCTGCCAAGGGTATGGAGCTATTGGCAGTGACTTGCCTGTCTGTCACACCCCTAGGGACTATCAGCAGCCTGCATGTGAGTCACCAAGCAGCATTTCCGAATCACCTTGTCTGGTGGGGCAATGCCGCTGCCGCAGTCAGCAACACAGCCAGCTTCGAGTTGGTGTTGGGTTCAGTGGCAAATACAGAAGAAGCCGTGGCAGGGCTGCCCTGACGTCCTGCCTGCCATCAGATACACGCGTGTGCAACACCTTAGAAAACAAATTGGGTTGGGCTTAAGCTGTTGGCCAGATACCAAAATGCTGTGGAGGACTCGAGGTGGCTCCGCTGTCTCCTCTGGGCTTGTTTTCATAGAATCATGGAATGCTTTGGGTTGGAAAGGACCTTAAAGCCCATCCAGTGCCACCCCCTGCCGTGGGCAGGGACACCTCCCACTGGATCAGGGGGCTCCGAGCCCCATCCAACCTGGCCTTGAACACCTCCAGGGATGGGGCAGCCACCGCTTCCCTGGGCAATGTTTCACCAAGCTGCCCAGAAAACCTGGCTGCCCAGAGACTGTTATTGCACCAAGAGGAAAACCAAGAGCTTTTATCCAAAAGTCCAGCCCACAGGTTGTGTGCCAGTTGAGAGTCTTCAAATCCAAAGCTACCTTTCTGCTCTCATGAACAGCACAAAAGCCATGTACTGGGTGCCCATGGCGACAGGGTGGCTACAGAGACCTGGCTATGACCCAGCCGAGCCAGGGTGAGAGCAGGCAAACTTCTGGGTGCTCTTATTAGACCATAAACCTCTCACAAAATCCAACTGGGTTGCACTGGAGAAGCTGGGAGGGCTGAAAGATCTCTTTTAGAGCTCCTTTTGTGATGCTGGTTTATGCTCCACAGTCTGTTTAACAGCACTTTGTTCTTACTCCTGCTTTGAAGATCTTATTACAAGGGAGAAATGGATGCAGACAAGCGCTGGGATTAAAGTCAACTTCCATCTAGATGCTTGGCTAAACACTAGGAAAACAAGTTCTCTTTCTAGTTTCATTTTGCACTTAAGCCATGACTTTCCGCTATGGCAATTGCAGAAAGGGAGGTAAATTCACCTCGGCTCGAGCAGGTACCAAACTTGGAGCTCGATGCAACAACGGTGCAAAAGGCCTTGATCATTACTTGGCTCTTGGATTGCAGTTCTGTCACATAGAATCATCATGGAATCATGGAATGGTTGGGGTTGGAAGGGACCTCAAAGCCCATCCAGTTCCACCACCTCCTGCCATGGGCAGGGACACCTCCCACTGGGTCAGGGGGCTCCAAGCCCCATCCAACCTGGCCTGGAACACCTCCAGGGATGGGGCAGCCACCACTGCTCTGGGCAACCTGGGCCAGGGCCTCCCCACCATCACAGCAAAACATTTCTTCCGAAGATCTCATCTCAGTCTCCCCTCTTGCAGCTCAAAACCATTTCCCTCATCCTGTCCCTGCGCTCCCTGATCCAGAGCCCCTCCCCAGCTTTCCTGCAGCCCCTTTCAGCACTGGAAGCTGCTCTAAGGTCTCCCCAGAGCCTTCTCCTCTCCAGGCTGAGAAGAGGGAGGAAAACTGATTTCCTTAAGGAGATATTTCCTTGATATTGCACAGCCTTGTTCAGGTGAAATCCAGTCATTTAGCTGGCAGTGCACCAGGCGGGTGCCTCTCTGTTCCAGTATGGGGGTTGTGCTGAGCCATGTGAGCCCGTAAAGGGCTCAGGGAACTGCGAACAACAAAAATAAATCTCGTTCTTTCCTGTGGAATGTTCCCTCAAGACAAATAGTTCTCTTGTGAGACCCAACCTGGAGTATTGTGTCCAGTTCTGGAACCCCTTTCATAAGAAGGAGATGGGACCGGTGGATCAGGTCCAGAGGAGGCTACAAAGATGCTCTGAGGGCTGGAGCACCTCCCGTATGAGGACAGGCTGAGAGAGCTGGGGTTGTTCAGCCTGGAGAATGGCACTTCCATTAGTGACAGCTCATGGTTTGCTGCGTTAGCAGCAACACCCCTCCCCGGTAATTCAGCCAGATCTATACTTAGCCCTTTATGAGGCCTCATTTAACCTGTACATGGGCACAAAGACAGCTGTTTAATTTGATGTGGTTCTCTCCACTGCTAATTTTTTTGTGATAGTGGGAAAGAAACCAATGAAATAGTATTTTTATTATCAAAAAGCATACGTTGATGTCCATACATTGGCAGCTACTTTTCTCCTGCATGTACTGTTGCGTCATTTTTGGGAAGTGGCCCCGGCGAGTGAGGTGTAGTAGAGAGGCTGGGGCCAAGGTGATGCCTCAGTAGAAGCTCTTCCCATGTAAACTAAATAAAACCAACCTAAATTACTCTTATTTTGCTGTCTGGGGAGCACAAAGCTGGTTACACTGGGATCCTACTGTCAAATAAAGTGCACAGTATCCCTGTGGATAAGTGATAACCATTTAGGATGAAAGGAAATGGCCTCGAATTGTGCCAGGGGAGGTTCATATTGGGTATTGGAATCATAGGAATTTGGAAACATTTCTTCCCTGAAAGGGTTCTCAGCACTGGCATAGGCTGCCCAGGGCAGCGGTGGAGTCACCCTGCCTAGAGGGGTTTAAAAGATGGGGGGATGAGGTGCTCAGGAATAAACGGGTATGGCTGGACTCAATCCCAAAGGTCTTTTCCAACCAAACGATTCTATGATTTAAAAGCATGGCTAAAATAAGCATTCAGGGGTTGATCCTTGTTTTCTGCAGCATCATTATCCCCTGCACGGAACGATGCTGCCTGCCTTCATCTAACTTCTTGTGGGACTTGAGTGTGACTTTAATTCAAAAAACCCCAAAAAGATAATGAAGGAGGAATGGAGATAACTTCAGGGCAGCTCTTTTTTCCTTGTTTGTTTTGGGCTGCGTTCAGTGTTGCCTCACATTTGTTTTTCTCCTTGGAGCATACAAACAATTTGTGCCGGCAAGAGAATTTCTCACTAGGGCTCCATCCTTTTCCCCTGGAGAGGGATTTAGCCGATACCTACTGCAAAGGATTGGTTTATCTTGTACAAATAGCCTTTTCACCCTGACGATCTGCAGCCTTTATCAAAGGCAGAGGAAATGTGAATTGCCAGTCAGAGCAGCCCTGTGCTTATCCTGGGGGACACAACAGCCTATGCTCAATCTCTCCCTTGGGAAAAAAAAAAACAAACAAGCCCCAAACATGATTGAATAAAACCAGTTCTGTGGATACTCTGGACCATCTCATGGAAATGAGGAGGAAATTATGTTAACAAACAGCTGTAAAAACTTTTATCCCTGCCATAAACGTTTGCCACAGAACGGCCCCAAATCTCTGTAGGAAAATCTTAGCATTAAGCAAATCCCTTCGAGCTTTAGCGGAGGATCAGTTACACCCACTACATCCTCACATTTTATGAGGTTAGTCCATAGGGGAAGACACAGATTTTTTTCCCAGCTGGAAACAATATAAGGGGTTTTGACCTCTGTAATGATAGGATTGGGTACACAACCACACACCCGACCCAGATAACGCTTTGGCAGGATGCTGATTTATACACAGTCCTGCTCAACCAACAACTATTTTGCGTGCAGCACTGAACCAGATCAGAAAATGTTCCCACGAACGAGAATATTGATCAAAGAGAATGAAAAGAAAGGGATTTCCTCTTGGTCCAACTTCATATTTCTCTAACGCACTGCACAAAGCCGGACATGAGATGCCGATGTGGCATGTAATAAAGTCTAATTGGGCTACTGAGGGCAAAGGAATAGCTCAAGAAATGAAGAGGCAGTCCCACAGAGTGAAGAACTACAGGAGGAAATTTAAACTCTCTCACTGGTGAGAAAGCTATTGCTGAAAATGTCAGCAAAAAAATTACCGAAGACAATGAGTCATCAGAAAAAAGCAGTAATGCCTTGAGATAAGAGACTTGTCCTGGAATAATGGTGGTATCAAAATAGCTTTTTCAAAGTCCTTACTCGTACTTCAAATGATGGCAACCAAACGCTTGTAAATTGAAGGAAGGACTACAAACACATGCAGCAAATGCAGATGCTTCGTTAGTAATACAGACAAAAGGGTTAAGTTCCCCCAGCCTCAAAGAAGGAACAGAGCCAAGAAAATACAATTTTTTTAGCTTAAATGACAAATGTCTCTTTATACTATATTCTATATTTCATATATAATGTATATATAATAATCACAGAATCATAGACCCATGGAATAGTTTGGTTGGAAGGGACCTCAAAGCTCATCCAGTTCCCATCCCCCTGCCACGGGCAGGGACACCTCCCACTGGGTCAGGGGGCTCCAAGCCCCATCCAACCTGGCCTTGAACACCTCCAGGGATGGGGCAGCCACCGCTGCTCTGGGCAACCTGGGCCAGGGCCTCCCCACCCTCACAGCAAAACATTTCTCCCTGAGATCTCATCTCAGTCTCCCCTCTTGCAGCTCAAAACCGTTCCCCCTCATCCTGTCCCTGCACTCCCTGATCCAGAGCCCCTCCCCAGCTTTCCTGGAGCCCCTTTCAGTCCTGGGAGGCTGCTCTAAGGTCTCCCCACAGCCTTCTGGTCTCCAGGCTGGACAACCCAGCTCTCCCAGCCTTTCCTCGTACAGGAGGTTCTCCAGCCCTTGGATCATCTCCGTGGCCTCCTCTGGACTCGCTCCAACAGCTCCAGGTCCTTCCTGTGCTCAGGACTCCAGAACTGGACCCAGGGCTCCAGGTGGGGTCTCACCAGAGCAGAGCAGAGGGGCAGAATCCCCTCCCTGGCCCTGCTGCTCCCACTGCTCTGGGTGCAGCCCAGGATGCAGTTGGCCTTCTGAACAGCAATAACTGACAACGACCTTGTGACTTTGGCCACAGCAAAAGCAGTGGAAGGACGACTGACATCAGAAACATCTTGATCAAGAAATCCTTCCCACCACGGCGAGATAAAGTCAAGTATCTTTGATTTTTATATTTCTTTACTAATTTTTTCCATGCCTATGCAATGTCTCCACACACTTGTCTTAAACTCTAAAAGCATGTGATACAAATATCAAGAAAAAGCAATTTTTATCCCATTCCTTCAGCCTTAACTCCTTCATCTCTTCCAGTCTGAATGAAGAGCCATCCACTAGAGAGCAGTCTCCTCCAGCCCTTGGTGCCTATAAGCCAGCACACCATCCCAAACCCAGAACGGGTGGGGGGACAGCCCACAACCTGCACCTCGCAGAGGGGTTCCCACCTTGCAGGCGATGGGACGCAGTTCCCTTCCTGGTGTGGTGAAGGGATGAGATGTCACCATGCCATCGGATGTCCTGCTCATGGCACAGCTCTCAGCTCTTCTGCTGGATAGGTCGCACGGGCTGAGTTATCTGAGAGCTGACGGTGGTTTTGGACAGCTGCGCTCAGACTTTGAAGACCTGGCTCTAAATGCATCCCAATACTAAAAATAATGGGATGTGTGGAGGAAGGAATTTGGTATTTTGGGTGCAGCGTCTCTTTGAGGAGAAACAGCTTAGACAAAGAGAACAGAGAGCAGAAGAAACAGAGAAGAGCTTCTGGTTGGGGCTGGGTAGATTAATTTACTTCAGCATCTCCCCAGATGCCTCTAATTCCACTCCAGAGCATCTTTCTGAGGAAGGGAAATAAAGGATAGGATTCTTCTTTGCATTAAATTTTTTGGCAAGGTGGTATTTTGTCCTTTTCTAAGGCTGGTGGGCCTCAACCTTGTGCTAGCAAAGAGGAGATGGGAAACCACGGGGAAGGAAGGTCAGGCAGCTTGGGCAAAATCTTCTGCACTGAATTTCAAGAGCACACGGGCTGCAAGAAATCTGAAAACTGCATTGATTTTGGAAGCTGAGGAGCAAAATATTGGTATGCAAAAAGGAACCAGACACACTGAGCAAGTTATTGAAATGAAGGGGAAAAAATGTGTACTGTTTTAGGTTTCCTGTCCAAACCACATAAATTTGACCAATAACATGGGCCAAGTGGAAGTCCCAGATCTGTTACCTGAGAACTCAAGGAAAGACCATCTGGATCCAACTGTTGGGGCTCACGCCCAGGTTGCTGGATGGATATTGGGGGACCCAGAGCCACTGATGAAGCCCTATTATGGTAACCCCTACAGAAGGTCCAGTGGTAAGGTTAAACCAAACAAAAAGTCTGGGATGGATCAAACTACCTGAAAGGAGGTTGTGACGGATTGGGCGCTGGTCTCTTCTCACAAGCGTCAGAGATAGGACAAGAGGAAGGTTGCACCAGGGGAGGTTCAGACTGGACGTTAGGAAACATTCCTTCACTGAAAGAGTGGTCAGGGGTTGACAGAGGTTGCCCAGGGAGGTGGTGGAATCACCATCCCTGGAGGTGTTTAAAAGACAGGTGGATGAGTTCCGTAGGGACAGGGTTTAGAAAGCAGACAGGCACAGCTGGACTTGATCTCAGAGGTCTTCTCCAACCTTATGAGTCCATGATTCTATAAAAAAGCACCCACTCCTTCCCATGGCCAAGAAAACCACTCTTCCCTGCACCTCTCAACACCCTAGCGATGCGAGATTACTGCTGCGTCGTAATTTCATAGCATCTCTGTGGTATTTGGTAAAAGGACCCCATTAAACCCTTAAAAGCAACAAGCTTCTTGGAAAATGAAGTACCGTTATCTGAAGAAGCAATTTGATCAATCTCTCCAGCAGGGCTAATTAAGCAGAAGAACTGGTCTCATTTGCATGCACAGCCTGCTCCTCGTCACGGTCCGGAGCCGAGGAGGCTGGAGTCAAACACGGGGTGAAGTGACGGTGGTTGCTCTATATGGGAACCACCACTGATGTGTTACGAGAACAGGGACTTTTCCCAACTTGTTCTTAATTTCCTGCTAAACAAAATGCTAAAAATACACTTTTGGGATCCCCCGAAATGCTTGGCTATAATTATAACTCTATTTAACTTATTGTAAAATAATTTAAATATCCTCCATTTTTTTGTTCCACACCCATCCCAAAATGAAATGTATTTATATTCTCTTTCTATGATACATTTTGCTCTCAAGAAACCTGTGTTTTCCTATACAGAAATTGTGCTGGAATATTTCCAACGAGCTCTTCTGTAGCGTAAAAAGAAACTGCAGCTGACGCTCCATTAATAACTTGCATTTGCAGAAAAGGCAATTTGCACAAGTGCCAACAGAAAAACAATCCAGAATTTAAAAGAAAACAACATGGTGGGATTGTTGCTTCTGTAAATGACCTCCTGGAAGAGAACTGGACCAGAATAAGAAATCATTTCCCTATGAGGCCAGGCTGAGAGAGTTGGGGTTGTTCAGGCTGGAGAAGAGCAGGCTGTGGAAAGGGTTTGAAGCTGAAAGAGGGGAGATTTAGGTTATAGATAAGGAAGAAAATCTTCTGTATGAGGATGGTGAGGCCCTGGCACAGGTTGCTCCAAGAAGTGGTGGCTGCCCCATCCCTGGAGGTCATAGAATCATAGAATTACCACAGTTGGAAGGGACCCACAAAGATCATTGAGTCCAACTCCTGTCCCTACATAGGACACTCCCAACACTCACACCGTGGGGCTGAGGATGTTGGCTTCTGGAATATTGTCAGCCTTGGCACCCTGACTGCTTCCCTGGGGAGCTGTTCCAGTGCTCCACCACTCACTGGGTGAAGAACCTCTTCCTAATATCCAGTCTAACCCTCCCCTGGCATCTCCCTGCCATTTCCTCTAGTCCTGTCATAGGTTGTAAGAGAGAAGAGAGCAGCACCTGTTTCACCTCCCTCCCTTGTGAGAAGGCAGTGAACAGCTATGAGATCCCTTCTGAGCCTCCTCTTCTCCAGGCTGAAGAGACCAAGTGCTCAAGGCCAGGTTGGATGGGGCTTGGAGCCCCCTGATCCCGTGGGAGGTGTCCCTGCCCATGGCAGGGGGTGGCACTGGGTGGGCTTTAAGGTCCCTTCCAACCCAAACCGTTCCATGATTCCATGATTTTCTTTAAATTCTAACTCAGGATAAGACGACTCTTGCAAAGGGAATTTTAAGATCTAATATGTTAAAAATAACTACTGGATTTACACGAGCAGGTTACACGAGCGGGTCCCCACTACAGAGAAGAGAAGCTGATGAGCTCTGGTTTGACTAGAAAAAGGGACCTTTGACTTGGGTTGTTGCCCTCAGTGTCCAAAGGAAAGAGACCATAGGAAGAGAAATCACTAGTAAATTGCTCATTAAAAATGTGATTTGCTGCCAGTAAATTTAAACCAGTTCTGAACTGGTGAGTTGAAAGGAAAGGAGGCAAAAAGGAAAGGGTCAGCAATGTTGCGGGATGGGAGAATGGTGGGGATAGATGGAGCTTCTGCCAAATAGATGGTTGCTTGAAATCCTTCATTTCAGCCTCTCCCTGTGGTTTCATTATCGCTTCGTTGTCTCCTTGCAAGTCAAGCAGGCTGGATGTGATCCCCAACATGGGGTGGGAGAGCGTGGCTGTGTCCTCTCTGTCGCCCTCACCACAAATTTTAGAGACAAAGAAATGAGTTATCTTGCATTTTTGCAGATTAAAAGGACTGTTGTTCATTATCTCCATCCCCTTCCAGGGCCCAGGGAGCTTTCGGAAGGGGAAAACACGCACAGGTAGGGCAACTTGAGAAGCACGGACTCCCCGTTTCCTTCTGCCCACCAAAATCCTCTCCCAGCCCTCAAACCCCACCCTGGGGCTGTCAAACAACAAAAAGAAGCTGAAGGCTTGAGGTTTGCACTTGTAAGAGGCTCTTTGTGTTTCCTGTTCCTTGAAACAGGCCGAATTCCATCAGTGCAAAGGGAAGGAAACAGGATTTTTGCAGGGGGGTGGGGGTGGAGGGGTGGGAAGCTTCAACTCTGATCCTCCAACACAGTTTTCTCATCAGAAACCAGCCCAAAGGAAGAAAAAAAAAAAAACCCCTCCCAACTGCTCTTCCTGCAATTAGGGAGGGATCAGCTGCCAAAGTGTGTGCCTGGGGCTTCACTTTCCCTAAACTGTTTATTTTATTGGAGCACAGATCACATTTGGAAGAGTTTAGGCAGGCAGAGGTCCCCTTTTGCCTGTGCTGCTTTGATGAGAGCCAGAGCACGACACGCAGCCGCCAGCCCGGCTCCCGCGTCCCTGCTTGTCCCTCGCGCTGACTTGGGAAGACGCTTTCTCCAGGGCCAGGAGATGATATCACCCCTTGTTTTTCCCTCACCCCCAAAATCCTTGGCACATGTTCCATTTCAAGCCAAACCCCTGCCTTTCCCATCACCGTCCCGACCTCTCCTGTGTCCAAAGAGAGGCTTTGAATCATGACATGGGTGCTGATGTTCTTCGAGGTGGCTCAAAGGCAAACCACCTCCTTCTGTTTCAGCCTGACCGCAGACACGTTTCAGACAGCTGTTTTTTGAGGGGAGATGCAAATAGGGACATTGCATCTAGGGACGCATTCAGGGACGTGGTTTAGTAAGGGGACAGGCGTGGTTGGACACGATGGTCTCAGAGGTCTTTTCCAACCAGATGATTCTATGATTCTATATCGCTTCCCCCAATCTGCAGCCACCCCATAGCTATGGGGCTGGTGTCCTCCAACCCAACCAAGGGTCAGGAACCCCCAGCTCTCGTTGCCAGCATCCTAGAGAGACTGCAGGGCATCCGGCCAGAGCTACACAGAGAAGGTCTCCATCGCAAGAGCAACCACAGCCAAGGAGGAGATGGGCAAAACGAGAAAGCCAAGGTGAGTATCTTTCACCTGATGTTTGCTATCAGATTTTAATTTGCACATCTATTGAGCCACCAAAGTTCTGATCCGCTTGACCCTCAATAAACAAGCCTTGCGTTGGCCGAGAAAGCCCTGGGACTGTCACCGCCTGCAGGGGCATGTGATCCAGAGGGACAAGGTCCCTGGGGATTAGGCAGCGTTAAGCTAATGAGACTTGACCAGTGTGTGACTGCTTCCTCGAGCCCTCCCTGTGCCGGGAGACACAATCTGCTTCACATCGATGTGCGCAGAAAATAACGGATCCTACTCAGCAGAGCCGAACAGAGCGACCGTTGTAACCTCGGGAATAACAGGATACAACCCGATCCACAACTAACCCCCCGCTCGTGTCTTCAAAAGAAAAAAGGGATGGGTTTTGTAGCTTTTCAACGTTCTGTTCCAATGAGAAGATTTAACAAGATCCTGTCCTCTTCTCTTTAGGAGCCCAGCAAAAGGTTGCTGACTGGAGCAAGGGGTGGAACCTGATTCATTTGCATCCTTTTAAGTACTTTTTTTCCTTTTCTTGTGCAGCTTTGCTACCCACCCACAAGGTTCTTTCATTTTAACAGACTCCTTCCATGAGCATGGGGGCAGCAGAAAGCAGCCCCCACCATTTCTGGGGCTGCAAAGTCAAATGAAAGAAAATAGGCAACGACGGGTATCTTTAACTGCCCCAAGAAAAGGCAGTCTTCCTCCAGCTTTTCATTGCTTTTGGCAGGTTATTTCCCTGCTGGTGTTGAGTTCAGCATTCCCCTCCCCTGGGAAAAAGACAACAGAGCTAATGCTGGAGGTGACACCGGCTGCCAAGGCTGCCTTTTCAGCTGGGCATAAGAGAAAGTCGCTTCATATTCCAAGTCATTTGCCAACAAGAAAGCTGGGGAGGGGCTCTGGATCAGGGAGTGCAGGGACAGGACAAGAGGAAGGGGTTTCAGCTGCAAGAGGGGAGACTGAGATGAGATCTTAGGGAGAAATGTTTTGCTGTGAGGGTGGGGAGGCCCTGGCCCAGGTTGCCCAGAGCACTGGTGGCTGCCCCATCCCTGGAGGTGTTCCAGGCCAGGTTGGATGGGGCTTGGAGCCCCCTGATCCAGCAGGAGGTGTCCCTGCCCATGGCAGGGGGTGGCACTGGATGGACTTTGAGGTCCCTTCCAACCCAAATCATTCCGTGATTCTATGATACGTGACATCCGCGCTGCCCAGCTCCACGAGTCCCTGCGACACTGCAGGCTCTGCTGGAAAAGTGGGAAAACAACAAGAACCTTCCCTTAATCCGCCCTGACTGGCTGTGGAACCCACCGGCTTTTCTGATAAAACACAGATAGCAGTTCTCTCAATAAAATTACAAACCAATCACCCTCTCCCATTCAGCTTTCCATTCCCACCCACGGTGAGGTTCACGTCACCGTGCTCCAAGCTGGCTATTTAAAGCCAACGAGTGATGTTGGAGAGAGCAGCACAACAACAAATCCTCCCAAGGTAAGTCATTTGTCCATATTACGTGAAGACCTACATCTTTTTTTCCCCCAAGTCTCCAACTCATCATTTTCAGTCTGAGTAGCCTATTTTTAGCACTCAGTGGTCAGCATGACCCCAGAGTTGATTAACCCAGGGAACACAGGAGAGGATTGTCTCCAGGTGGGCACTCCTTTTAGCGAAGATGCTGCCAAGGAATAATCCTCATCCCCAACAGCAAGGTGAGAAGTGACCTTCATGAGAGAGTAAGCATGCTGGAAGGGACACACGCAAGGGTGGCTTCTTCTCCCAAGAAAAAGCCCAGCTCCCCAGACCAGCGTGAACTTGCGAGTCTCATGAGGAGCAGGAGCTTCTCATCAGAACAGGAACAGCGATTGTTTAGCCTGGAGAAGAGGAGGCTGAGGGGAGACCTCATCACTGTCTACAACTGCCTGAAAGGAGGCTGTGACGGGGTGGGGACTGGGCTCTGCTCACAAGTGACAGCGATGGGACGAGAGGAAACGGCCACAAGTTGTGCCAGGGCAGGTTTAGACTGGACATTAGGAAATATTTCTTCACTGAAAGGGTGGTCAGGCATGGGCAGAGGCTGCCCAGGGAGGTGGTGGAGTCGCCATCCCTGGAGGGGTTTAAAAGACGGGCGGATGAGGTGCTCAGGGATCTGATTCATAGTGGACGCGTACGGTTGGACTCAATGATCTTGAAGGTTTTCTCCAAACAAAGGATTCCATGATTTTAACTCTGGACAAGGGAGAGGTGACACAGCTGGGAGAACATATTGCCACCTGGGGCTACACGTTGCTAGACAGAAGAAATCAGTCTTGGGGTTGAATGCCCTGTTCCTCAGGGACTGGGAGGTGTCAAAACACCGGCTGTGTGTGTTGGCAAGACATGCAAAAAAGGGGCAGGGGCTGCACTCTGCAATTTAGTCTCCCTTTTCTTGGAGGTAACAGCCAGCCCCTTTTGAGATGCAAAAGACCCTTCTGCACTTTCCTGATTGCTGACAGAATGCTTGGCCTGTGCCCAAGGGGGATCTTTTCCTCCATCCCATCACCCATGAGCCAAGGGACCGCGCCACCTGTAATGACGGAGCGTCAGACTGGAAGGCGATGAGCCAGGTCTGGGTCTGGGTCACCCTTGGGGTGTGTGGGGATCCCAGGCTCCCCAGGGACAGGTGGAAATACCTGTTCATGAACAACTGCAAAACCAGGGCTGTGAGTAGCTGGGCTTGAGATGCAGGAGCCCGTGTCAGGAAGGCTCCAGCCGTGCCAGGAAGGCTCCAGCCATGCCAGCTGCCACTGTGCTCACATGCATCCTCACAGCCCTGCTGTGACCTGCACCCTGCTGCCTGCATTTAGGGGCCGGAGAACAACTCTTACAAGGAGCGTCTGAGGGCCCTGGGGCTCTTCAGCCTGGAGAAGAGGCTGAGGGGAGACCTCATCACCATCTGCAGCTCCTGGAAAGGAGGTTGTGGTGAGGTGCATGCTGGGTTCTTCTCCCAAGTAACAAGTGATGGGACAAGAGGAAACGGCCTCAGGTTGCACCAGGGATGGTTTAGACTGGATATTGAGAAAACTTCTTTTGCTAAAGAGTGGTGAAGCCCTGGCAGAGGCTGCCCGGGGCAGTGGAGGAGTCTCCATCCCTGGAGGGGTTCAAAACACATGTGGATGTGGCACTTTGAGACAGGGTTTAGCGGCCACAGTGGGGTTGGACTGATGGCTGGACTGGATGAGCTTAGAGGGCTTTTCCAACCTTAACAATTCTATGATTTTATCATCTTCTCGTGCATGGCTTGCAGCCTCCTCCACTCCTCCCTCCTTGCCTGGGCTTCCCCTGCTCTTACAGAATGCAAAGAGAAAAGAAACAACCTGGATCCAGCCCAAATACCCCTTGGTGCTCTTTCAAAAAAGCTTGATGGCCACCTGCCACCATGCAAAGCCTTTGTGCTGAAGACCTTGCGTCAGCCATTCTCCTCCCCACTGAAGCAAGGAGCAGAGAACCATCAGGTTGGAAGAGACCTGCGGGACTCCATGACCTCAAAGTTCTCTTCCAACCTGATGACTCCATGATTCTATGATTCTATGAGCAGCAGTGTTTCCAGTGCTCCTAACACCGACCTCCTTGCAGCACTACTTGAAACCATTATGTTCAGTCAAAGAGAGCAGCAGCAGCGCGGGAGGAGGAAACTTGCCCTGAAAGCAATTTGGAGCCCTGAGTGAAGAGGTGGATGAGCTCACTAAACACTTTCATTTACCACCACTAACGATACACGATGTGAAAGGGCTTGGAAAACAAAATAGAAGCTTTTATCAAAGTTTTATCCTAAAGCTTGATTCTCCTAATTGGGAAATAGAGCCGGGGGGGACAGCCACACCAGGGCTGGCTGGTAATTATGGGGGCATTGCTGCTTCGAGGAGTGATGCCTTTCTTGCAGGGTGGCAGGAGACCAGCCCCGTGTGGGAGCAGCAGCCAAGCCCTGGGCAAGGGAGCAGATTGTCCCTCCGCAGCTAAAATGGGACAAAGGCAGTGGTGGCTTTAGACAAGACAAAAAATCGTGGGGTATTTGGAGGACTCCCAAGGCAGGGAGGAAGACTGTGTGTGGGGATTGAATATTTAATGAGCTGATTCCCTCGTTTCCCTTGTTCCTTGGCACAAGGCCAAGTGCACCTGGATTGGAATAATACCAAGGGCAACTATAAGCTGGGCAGGGAATGGACTGGGAGCAACCCTGAGGAGAAGGGCTTGGGGTGCTGGGGGATGAGAAGCTCAACATGAGCCGGCAAAGAGCACTCCCAGCCCAGAAACCAGCGGTGTCCTGGGCTGCACCCAGAGCAGTGGGAGCAGCAGGGCCAGGGAGGGGATTCTGCCCCTCTGCTCTGCTCTGGAGAGACCCCACCTGGAGCCCTGGGTCCAGTTCTGGAGTCCTGAGCACAGAAAGGACCTGGAGCTGTTGGAGCGAGTCCAGAGGAGGCCACGGAGATGATTCAAGGGCTGGAGAACCTCCTGTACGAGGACAGGCTGGGAGGGTTGGGGTTGTTCAGCCTGGAGAAGAGAAGGCTGTGGGGAGCCCTTAGAGCAGCTTCCAGTACTGAAAGGGGCTCCAGGAAAGCTGGGGAGGGGCTCTGGATCAGGGAGTGCAGGGACAGGATGAGGGGAACAGTTTTGAGCTGCAAGAGGGGAAATTGAGATGAGATCTTAGGGAGAAAGGTTCTGCTGTGAGGGTGGGGAGGCCCTGGCCCAGGTTGCCCAGAGCAGCGGTGGCTGCCCCAGCCCTGGAGGTGTTGGAAGGCCAGGTTGGATGGGGCTTGGAGCCCCTTGATCCAGTGGGAGGTGTCCCTGCCCATGGCAGGGGGTGGCACTGGATGGGCTTTGAGGTCCCTCCCAACCCAAACCATTCTGTGATTCTATGAATAACAATTTCTGGTAGCTGGTTCCCACCTCCACAGCCCATGTTGTGAGGATAGATTCAAATAATTGCTGCCATGTGTCAAAAGCAAATCTAATTTCCACTCCCCTCAGAAGCAGAGGAAGCAGAAGAATAATTATTAAAAAAAAAAAAATTAAGAAAATCACACTTCCACAGTCCAAGGCCTTTTCTAATCAGGCAAGGAATTAGAAAATGTATTTATAGGACCCCAGGCGCCTAAGCACAAGGAAAACTACTGGGTTATTCCTCAGTGCTGGTGCAGGAGAGGAAAGGAAGGAGGAGGGTGGCTCGAAATGGAAGGTTGGAATTGCAGGTAGTGCCTGTGACTTCTTGAAGCTTTTAAACCTGCGGCACAGCTTGAAGAGTGAGAGCAGCTCAGAAAAACGAAGAGGTAGGAAGGGTTGTCCTGCTGCTCTAAATCGCCTCATCCCAGCCTCACTGCCAGATTTTTTCTACTTTAGGATAGTTTTTTACTTTACAATACTTTTTTCGACTTTGGGGATATTTTCGAGTGCTTATTGTAAGATCACAGAATCACAGAATGGTTTGGGTGGGAAGGGACCTTAAAGCCCACCCAGTTCCAACCCCCTGCCGTGGGCAGGGACACCTCCCACCACTGGCTGTCAGCCCATTTGCTCAAGGAGGGAACAGCCAAGGTAATTCCACCGTGTGTCAGGGTCAAGATTCGTCATCGGAGGGGGGAAAAGTGGACCTCTGCAGTTTGGGTTAACTGGTTTATATTCTGGAGCAACCCAGACAACTCGTAGAGGGCAACCCAGAGCCGACAGGCTCATTTTACAGAATGAGCCAATGGAAAATCTTAAGCCCCTTCCAGCGCAACAGCTTGCCCTGTAGCACTCACCCGGGTGGATTTCAATACGTACGTATTATTTACAGTTTAGCTCCAACAGCTTAAGAAATCGGTCTTTGCCAGCACCAACTCCTTGTGGCTGAGCAAGGTGTGACGGGGCTGGCACAGCGGCGGGGCCGGCACACGGGAGGGACCTGCAGCCTCGCCGCAATTACGTAGCTGTAAGGGATAACTTCTCCATCAGCCAAAGGACAGCCACGAGATCACATCTGGCTCCCCAATAATTACCCTTCAGCTGCGCAGCGGAGGGATGGACATCGCCCCAGCCAGGACGTGCTGATGCTGGGTGAGGTGAGTGACGCCACGGAGGCAGCCGGTTACGCACCAAAAGGTTTAGTAGGGCAGATGTAGGGATAGAGATCCGAAGGAACACAGGAGAGAAGGCTGGATCATAACTGGGAAGCCTTATTTGTGACGCATCTCATTTTAATCTGCTGAAGAGTCACACAGATAATAACCACAGGTTTGCATTTCCTGCGCTCTGTTACGCTGTACACGAGAGAACCCTAATGTTGCCCAGCAAAGCACCCAAAACCAGGAGATACCATGGAATCACAGAATCATTAAGGTTGGAAACGACGTCGAAGATCATCCAGTCCAACCATCAGCCCAAATACCAACACGCGGGCACTGAGCCCCACTGCAGGACTCATCTCTGGCCATGCCAAGCGATGCTTTACAGCTGCTGTGGGAGACTCAAACCCATGTCCCAGCCAAAATCAATGCTGGCTGATGCTTTCTTTCAAAACACCCCTGCCAGGAGTTATTTCAGGCAGGAGAAATTCTTCTGAAGAGGCATTACTGTTGGTAAGCAAAGGGGCGCTGCCTCCAGCAGCCGAGGCAAATTCCCTGTTTCCAAGTCAAATTACACCAACCCCAACCTCACACATCCGAGACGCCAGAACCAGACTTTGCTGCTGAGCCACATTCTCCCAAGCGGCCGAACTCGACTGCTCCCTCACCGCCAGCCCCAAACCTCAAGCTGCCTTCTGCACATTAGACAGATGCTCATCCCACCTTGCGTGGCCCAGGATCTCTTCCTCTGCAGCTGCTGTTTCTGGCTCTCGTGCTCCGAGTGCTGCATCATCACACTTTGCCTGCATTTTGTTTTCCCCAGCTTTGCTGAAAGCTTGCACAACTCACGCCTGGCCCTAAAAATCTCTCTGCATACCCACGTCCTGAGGTCTTGAAAGAGTCCCAAGGCTTCCACGTACTTTCCGATAAAGCGAGGACACTGTGCTCCCTTCCCATGGTTATGAAGCCCTCTGCAAGCAGAAGCGCTCTCAGTGCCTCCTCATCCACTGCCAAATGTGCAGCGGTGGGATTTGGCCTGGTTAATCACCGAGTCATCTGCCCTAAATCCAGGGACCGTCGGAGCCAAAGCAGCGAGCGAATGCCCAGCCTTCCCCCTCTCCCTTGGCTTCAGCAGAGCCGCGCTCACTGCCAGCAGGCAGGGGATGTTAGCGGCAACGTGGCTGTGGTTGCCCGTGGCTGTTTAGGAACCTGTGCCAGGGCAGCAGCAAACCAACCCCGCGCATCAAACCTCGTCGCTGCCCTCCTGCCTCCCAGGGTTCATCAGCGCTGGGGCAGCAGCTGGAGTTGATGCTGCAAAGCACCAACAGGCTGTAAACGCTCCCAGGGCAGCAGCTGGGATCCTCTTCAGCCAATGCCATTAGGTGGCATGGCATGGCATGGCATGGGATGGCATGGCATGGGATGGCATGGCACGGGATGGCATGGGGATGGGTTGGATGGGATAGGACAGGACAGGATAGGACAGGATAGGATAGGGTAGGATAGGACAGGACAGGACAGGACAGGACAGGATAGGATAGGACAGGACAGGATAGGACAGGATATTTCAGTTGGAAGAGACCTACAATGATCATCTAATCCAACTACCTGACCACACAGGGCTGACTAAAAGTTAAAGCTTGTTATTAAGGGCATTGTCCAAATGCCTCTTAAACCCTGGCAGGCTTGGGGCAACCTCTCTAGGAAGCCCATTCCAATGTTTGAATGCACTGGTCTTGCGTAAAAAGGGGCAGAGCATCCCTCACTCACACATGCAGAGCACGGGCAGCCGTGGCTGCTGCGCTGTGTCTGGTCCCAGCAAACCCCTCCTGGGCAGCAAGGTCGCGGTGCTGTGCTCTGCGGAGCCGTGCCAGCCCATGAGTAACCCGCTGGCTTGCAATAAAGAGCCTGATGGATCATCTTGATTTCAGCCAGATGATTTCAACTCACTGAGCATCTGGGAAATTTAAGCAGTGCTTTCATCTCCATTGCACAATCGGGGCCCCATTGCGAGCAACCCTGGCTGAGAAGACTTCGGGCAATGCCCAGCAACAGTCCCACCTTTCAGATGCTGCTGTAATATTGACAAGAAATAACTCATTTCCAGTCAAAACTTGCCAATCTGGAAATTCTCAGTGGAAACGAAGAGCAAAATGGGCAATTTCACCACCTGCTTGCCCTCCTTGTTTGATGTTTTAGGGGGTGCATGAAATGCCCATGTGTCCCAGCAAACGTGGGGAGCAGACCCACCAGCTCAGGAGAAAACACAGGAGAGGCACAGGAGAAAACAGACTTGCCCTGAATACCAGCAAAAAGCAACCAGGACGACAGCTCCTGTAACTGCCATCACCAGAGTGTTGCAGAATAATTTCTTAACCACAGCCCTCATAAATATCTGCTCCCCTGGATCTGCGCGCTTCACCCTTCCCCCCACAACAGGCATTTCATTCGCTCGCCGTTTAGTCTTGTTTTCATCGTGCCAGGGGTCATTCCAACGTCTCCGACTTCTTAAATTCCACAACAAATATTGCAGCACTTTCATTTCAAGCCTCTTGGCTTCCCTTGGGAAAGACAGGTCACCCTGTCACCTGCTGCAGATTGAAGTGCGCTGACACGGCAAGGAACCCTGGCAGGGGGACACCCCGGGCTCAGTCGGCGTTGGAGCACTTCTCCCCTTAGCCTGGAGAAGAGGAGGCTGAGGGGAGACCTCATCCCTGTCTACAACTGCCTGAAAGGAGGCTGTGACGGGGTGGGGGCTGGGCTCTGCTCACAAGTGACAGTGATGGGACGAGAGGGAATGGCCACAAGTTGTGCCAGGGGAGGTTTAGACTGGACATTAAGAAGAATTTCTTCACTGAAAGGGTGGTGAGGGGTTGGCACAGCTGCCCAGGGAGGTGGAGTCGCCATCCCTGGAGGGGTTCAAAAGACGGGTAGATGAGTTTCTCAGGGATCTGGTTCAGTAGTGGACAAGGACAGTTGGAGTCGATGATCTCAAAGGTCTTTTCCAACCAGGTGATTCTATGGTTCCCCTCTGCAATCCATGTCAATGGCTTTTTCTCCCAGGCCGGATCCAATCTCAGGGCAGTCTCAGCACAAATTTCTCCAAGAACTGTTGGAGGCTCTTAAAAGACACAAGCAAGCAAAAATAAGTCTGCCCCGCTGGAAGGGGATGAAGCGGGCAGAACATTCAAGGGGGAAAGGCAGGGAAACACAGAGTGAGTTACAGCTTGGAGCAAGGTTCTGCAGTTTGAACTGGAATGCAGGAGCCTGTAGACCCTGGGAAAACCCCACCTCCACACTGCACTGATGCATCATAAAACTACAGAATCACAGAACAGTTGGGTTGGAAGGGACCTCAAAGCCCATCCAGTTCCATGGGCAAGGACACCTCCCACTGGGTCAGGGGGCTCCAAGCCCCATCCAACCTGGCCTGGAACACCTCCAGGGATGGGGCAGCCACCACTGCTCTGGGCAACCTGGGCCAGGGCCTCCCCACTCTCACAGCGAAACATTGCCCATGGCAGGGGCAGACTGGATAATCTTTGAGATCCCTTCCAACCCAAACCATTCTGTGATTCTATCCAAGTGCTCTATCAACCCAAAACCAATCCCTTGGAAGAAAGGCCAAGCAAAAAGACAAAATGAGACAAGTAGAATGATGAACACACCACGAGCAGATTGGTGCTGGGGGCGGGTGGCACCACTGACTGCAGCCACTTGGCAGCCCTGGGGCAGACTGGCCGCAGCCTCGAGCTGCAAAATCGCTTGGTACCTCTCTGACCGCTGCCAAGGGAGAAGGCTTTGTCTTGCTCATCCTCCCCTCATTTTCCACTCTCCCTCTCAAAAGCTTAACTCTCTTCTGATTTCTTCTGTGTCAGTTCAGGTCTTCCCATCACATTAATTCATTTTGCTATTATGGGAGGATTACTCAGTCCCCATGGTTAACCCTCACCATGCCCAGTGCTCGCCCAGGGATGCCCCTTTGCACCAAGCAGATCTGCAGGACCTGCTGCCCGGGGACTCCCTCCTGCACAGCTGCCACCGTGACGAAGGACAACCAGACATCCGGCTCTTGCAGTGGTCATTTAGTATTTTGAGACGCAAGGCTGATCTGCCTCAGCCAGGCTGGGATTTGAACGCTGAACCATAGCAATACGCAGAGATTAAATTCTATTTTCCAGCCCTCTTGCTACAAAAGAACAAACGCTGAGCTTGGAGACGGCCTCTCGCGTGCTCTTAGGGCAATTAAGAGAAAAAAAACATAGTAACCCCCCATAGTAACCCCCCTTTTTCTAATGCTGCAGGATGCACCCAGCGAAAAGCTCCGCTCCGCCCCAGTAGAGCTCTTATTAACACCCACCGCACAGAGGCAGCGGTTGGTATTTAGTGCCTGCCCTGGGAAATGAATTGCTTTCCGCCTGCATCCAGACTGCAATCATCTGGGAGACAAACAGAGCTCTGTTACAGCCACAGCCAACGCACAGCCGACCCGAGGTGGCTCAGAGCTTTGCGATGACACGTCTGGCCAAGGACAGGGGCAAACAAAAAGGGTCACAGCAGCCAGTCCCACCCTGAGGGGTGATGCAACTTTTTGAGCCATCGTCAAATCGCAGGCACCGCAGCAGGTACTGAGCTCAGCACAAGGATTTATAGACTGAGGGACCACACGGGTGCCACGAGGCTGCAGACCTTGGCCATTGTGTTATGACCCAGCAAAGGTTCAGAATATCCACCTTGGCCAGGAGTTCTTCTGTCTCTCATCCATGACCTCCTGTGAGTGCAGGACTCTACTCGTAAGCCAGGGCCAAGTATCACAGAATCATGGAATGGTTTGGATCAGGAGGAAGCTCAAAGATTACGCAACCCACCCCCTGCCACATGCAGGGACACCTCCCACTGGATCAGGGGGCTCCAAGCCCCATCCAACCTGGCCTTGAACACCTCCAGGGATGGGGCAGCCACCACTGCTCTGGGCAACCTGGGCCAGGGCTCCCCCACCCTCACAGCAAAACATTTCTTCCTAAAATCTCATCTCACTCTCTTGTCTTTCAGCTCCAGACCATTCCCCCTCATCCTGTCCCTGCACTCCCTGATCCAGAGCCCCTCCCCAGCTTTCCTGGAGCCACTTTCAGTCCTGGGAGGCTGCTCTAAGGTCTCCCCACAGCCTTCTCTTCCCCAGGCTGAAAACCCCAGCTCTCCCAGTGGGACACTCTCAAACATCAGTTCCCAGCCCCAGGCACCCTGCAGAACCACCACCAACCAATCAGAGTTAGAGTTTTCTCCATCTCTAGCACAAGCACAAAGTCTCAGATCCTGCACGGTGGAGCAGAGAGTTTGGGAAATTGCCTGCTCTCTGCTGCAAAGGCAGAACGATTCGCAGCACACCCCAAATTCACAGCCCCAGGGAATGTCCCAGTTTGTGTTTGGTAGTTTTTCCTCCATATCCTGAACCCAGAGCAGTGGGAGCAGCAGGGCCAGGGAGGGGATTCTGCCCCTCTGCTCTGCTCTGGAGAGACCCCACCTGGAGCCCTGGGTCCAGTTCTGGAGTCCTGAGCACAGGAAGGATCTGGAGCTGTTGGAGCGAGTCCAGAGGAGGCCACGGAGATGATCCGAGGGCTGGAGAACCTCCTGTATGAGGAAAGGCTGGGAGAGCTGGAGCTTGGAGCCCCCTGATCCAGTGGGAGGTGTCCCTGCCCGTGGCAGGGGGTGGCACTGGATGGGCTTTGAGGTCCCTTTCAACCCAAACCATTCTGTGTTTCTTATGTTGCAAACCACTTTTCTTGCTCTGTCCCTTTTCACCTCTGGGACAGCCACGTAACACAGGGGAAAATAACGTCCCATTGACATAGACAGAGAAGGTCACCCACCCACAGGTCCCAAAGGTCTCCAGCTCACACTCTCTCTGCTCTTCTGCAGCAGCCACCAGCACAGAGACTTGGGTTTTAATGAAGAGGAGAGATTGCATCATTCCCGCTCCAGCCTCCCCCCAACCGCAGCGGATTTGTGTTGGATGGTCTGAAGGGACTGTTTGTTGCAGGAGCTACAACTTCTGCTATCACTCGCCCACCAGCTGCCAGCAGCAGCGGCGGATTTACATCCACAAACATTCATTCTCCGTCTGTTTTCAAAAGGACGGGCACATGACTCATGCACTGGGCTTCCCTCCTGTGAAAACTCCCTGGTTTTTTTTGCTTCACAAGGGTTTTGTAGAGAAACGCAAGCGGGCACGGCAAGCACGCATGAAAAATAAGCACTCAGCATTCCTCCAGGACAGGAATGTTTTGTGTCCCAGCTGAAATTAGGAGTGGGATGTGAAAAGATCGTGCTTACCAACAAAATAAGGGTGCAAAACCTCCGTGAGTTCATGGCTCAATCAAAACACACTTCTCTTGTTGGAACAGGTCTCTGTACCTGGCTGCCAAGTGCAGTGGAGAATCACAGAATCATGGAATGCTTTGGGTCGGAAGGGACCTCAAAGCCCATCCAGTGACACCCCCTGCCATGGGCAGGGACACCTCCCACTGGATCTGGGGACTCCAAGCCCCATCCAACCTGGCCTGGAACACCTCCACGGATTCTCTGGGCACCCTGGGCCAGGGCCTCCCCAGCCTCTTGTAAAATACAAGGTGGGCCTGAGTGCTGGAACATGGCAAGAGCTGGAGGAAGAGGAATCAAACATAATTTGACCTCAGCAGGAGTATTGTACACCGTGCTATGGATCCAGTGTATGATGGATATGGCACACCATGACCAAACCTTGCAGATACCAAGGGCTGGAGTTATCAGCCCTTTGAACCAACTGCAGGAGGGCTTACCCAGCCTACCAATACCCTCCCTGACTTGTTGCTTTGCCAGCAGCTGCTGCAAAACAATATCTCACAAGGATAAACTAGCACTCGGTTCCTACCCCGGCACTGCTGGTGCTGGAGGGATGCTGAAAGTGAGAGCAAAGGGTTGCTCTACTTCCAGCCCTGCTTAAGCTGGGAAAATCCAAGAAAACTAACAGGAGATTCTGTCTCTATCATGCACAGCCCTGCAATTTGCACGTATTACACGGAGAAGTACCTATTATGCAGGGGCTTTTACACCCCAGGTGTGGTTCCCATTGGGCAGTAATTTCCCTGCAGAAATGTATGGCAACAGAGAAAAAAAATACCTGTTTGCTGCTTTCACCCTACTCATATCAACCTGGATAGAGAACTAGAAAATAACAGCTACCGTCAGACACTTTTAGGATTAAATATATCCTCCATCTCAGAAAATTACAATACATTTAAGACCACTTTCCTAACCTGTCCCAAGAGAAAAAAAATATGGGTTTTGAGCTGCAATACTGTTTGAACTGGAGAAAAATCAACCCCGCCCAACTGGTGAGCCACAAGTCAAAATGTGTGAGGCTGCCAGACCTGTTTGGTTGAGGAATTCGGGGCTCACCCTCCACACTGGCACCGATGTTTAGAGGTTATGTGTGAGCAGAGCATCCCCACGGGTGCTTGGTGTGTTAAGAAAATTAGGCTTAAACTTTAAGAGAGTGAAGTAAAAATGAAGCTGATATTGGGGTCCTGAATCATAGAATGGTTTGGGTTGGAAGGGACCTTAAAGCCCATCCAATTCCAATCCTCTGCCACAGGCAGGGACACCTCCCACTGGATCAGGGGGCTCCAAGCCCCATCCAACCTGGCCTTGAACACCTCCAGGGATGGGGCTTGCTTCCCCTCCAAACCCTTCCCTAACTCCTTGCCCTCCTCTGGACGCCCTCCAGGAGCTTTAGATCCTTTTCATCCTGTGGTGCCCAGAATCACCCCCAGTGCTCAAGTGCGGAGCAGAGCGGGTGTTGGCTCACTTGGTTTGGACCCCCCCATCCGTCCCCGGCTCTGGGCAGGCACGAGCGTCTTTTTGGGGGTTTCGTCACTTATTGCAGAGCAACAACAGAGTTAAAAAATAAATGGACTGAGGTAGAGATTGACCCTATTTCATTCCAGTGCTCAAACTGAGCTGGCTTCACCAATAAAATTATTCCATGTTTTGCACTCCAGTGGCATCAACGGGAGCGAAAAAGGGATTTACCCCATTTCAGATAGATGTGGAGCTGTGAGATGAGTAATCAATATCCCCTCAGCCACTGCCCAATGCCCAGTCCAGTGGAGCAGGCACCACCACCCCATCCCCTCCCTGGTGCATCCCTGGCTCCTGACTATTTGCTCCCCGTGCACAGCGGCAACACAGGCACCAAACCAAGGGAACGCGCTGGCCACAGCTCTGCGAGGATGGGGAAGACCCAGCAAAGCCACAGAGGCCGTTTCCTGGGAAATACCTCCTCCCTCCCCACGAAGCATAAAAAAATCACACTCCAAAGCAATTAGGGACGCGTGGAGCTTTGATTACCAGTTTAAGCCTTTGTGACGCCGAAGGCAAGCACTTGGCAGCAGGAGGAGCAGGGACATTCCAGGATCTGATTCAACACTTGATAGTTAAATGCTAGACTGTAATCAAGTCCCCGGGCAGAGCCAGAGATGGACAAATTACTTTAGCAGACTGTTTTCATCCTCCTGCTATTGCCTGCCCTACCAGGCAAAACGCTGATTTTTCATCCTGGATATTTAATATAAAAGTATGCGATTCAGAGGGAGGCAGCGAGGGAGAGACAGATGGATTAATGATAGGCAAAAAAATGAGGTCATTTTGGCCCAGGTTTGGGTGCTTCGGTGCCAGGGGGCATGGCCAGTTCTGGAATCACCAACATTAGAAGGACCTGGAGCTGTTGGAGCGAGTCCAGAGGAGGCCACGGAGATGATCCGAGGGCTGGAGCACCTCCTGTATGAGGACAGGCTGGGAGAGCTGGGGTTGTTCAGCCTGGAGAGGAGAAGGCTGTGGGGAGACCTTAGAGCAGCCTCCCAGGACTGAAAGGGGCTGCAGGAAAGCTGGGGAGGGGCTCTGGATCAGAGAGTGCAGGGACAGGATGAGGGGGAACGGTTTTGAGCTGCAAGAGGGGAGACTGAGATGAGATCTTGGGAAGAAATGTTCTCCTGTGAGGGTGGGGAGGCCCTGGCCCAGGTTGCCCAGAGCAGTGGTGGCTGCCCCATCCCTGGAGGTGTTCCAGGCCAGGTTGGATGGGGCTTGGAGCCCCCTGATCCAGTGGGAGGTGTCCCTGCCCATGGCAGGGGGTGGCACTGGATGGGTTTGAGGTCCCTTCCAACCCAAACCACTCTATAGTTCTGTGATTCTAAGAGAAAAATGAAAAGAATGAGCAAAGAAAGAAAGAGAGAGAAAAGGAGAAGAAATGGCTTAAGAAAAGCATCATTCGCAGAGTGCAGCCTGCAGACATCACAAGGTTGCTACTGCAGGGAGAAGGAGAGGAGGGAAAGGAAAATAACAGCATCTCTTCTGCAGCAGCCCCTGTCTTGTTTTCCTCAGCCAGGGTGAGGAGCAGCAGCCTCAGGGCTTGTCCCAGCGCGCCAGCTTCACCCGTGCATCTCATCACAGCAGGCAACGCTCTTTCCTCTGCACATCCTTAAGGAAGGCGATCTCCCACACCTCATTGTTCCTTCCAGGTGTCCAGGCTCTCACACAGCTTTTAGGAGGATGCCCCAGTTTTAGGGCTCCAAAGCCCCCAGAGCACACACTGCTTTCCACCTACAACTCCCTGCGGGGGCTGCGGCTCTGGAGAGGAGGCACCGCACGCTGCGCTGTGGGGTCTCCTGGGACCTTACTGCAGAGCAAGAGGAATCCCAAGGAAGCTGTAGGACTCTGCAGTCTATGAAAATGTAGCGAGAGGAGCCTCAAGCCCCAAACATGACTGATATCACCGTGACAGGCAGGATAAACCAGGCTTTGAACAACAAACCTGTGAGTGAGGCTACAGCTGTGCTGCCCAAGCTTTCGGCTTTAAACTTCATCCTCCCCCCAAAAAAAGCCTTGGCAGAGGGATTGAAGGCTTGGAAGGCTCCCATGGACCTGCTGTCAGGGCCACCCAGGGACCGTGAGGACCATGGGCTGCAGGGGCACCCACAGCTTGTGGGAGCTGCAGCCCTTGATGTCCATCCTGCTGCCAGCGCAGGCTCGTGGGCTGAAGGCTGCCCTTTCTGTGAATAATTCATACTCTAATAAATTGTTATCATAATGCAAGAGCACACACGACCCAGTGCATTTCCCAGTGCTTTTCCATAATAACCTGCTAGGTAAACTATTGCCAGAGCCCCCAGTGCTCTGTCTGTGCTATAGCCACAGCCTCACTGGCACAGCTGCAAATTTAAGCCAGTTTCCCCCAAAAAGCAATGAAAAAGCCTTTCCTTCTCCAATGAGAGCTGTGACCCCTCATCTCTGTTCCACACCGAGCGCCGGTTGCGCAGCGCAGCACACGAAGGAGTATTTCTGAACATCAAGGACAGAGATCAGGTAGGTCCTGGGCTTGTAACAGGAGCAGTGAATCCACTGACCGACGGGATCCACACCACAAGTTCAAGTGGGGAGGCCCTGGCCCAGGTTGCCCAGAGCAGCGGTGGCTGCCCCATCCCTGGAGGTGTTCAAGGCCAGGTTGGATGGGGCTTGGAGCCCCCTGACCCAGTGGGAGGTGTCCCTGCCCATGGCAGGGGGTGGCACTGGATGGACTTTGAGGTCCCTTCCAACCCAAACCATTCTATGATGATTTTACGGTGAGGAGCATCCCCAAGAGGGTAGCTGCTGGCACACCAACAGAACAGTGGGTGCTCAAGCACAGGGAAGACAGGACAGATGTTCTCTCTGTTCTCTCCATCTTCTACATATTATGACATTTAGATCTTAACAAAGGGTCAGCTTCAACCCACAGCCACTTCCAAAACAAGACTCTAAACCAGAAACCCAGGCAAATACCATCCTACAAACCCTCACTGGGGCAGAGCCGGCAGCCAGCACCATGTGTTCACAACTCCGGGGTCGTTGCTGTGTGGCGAGGGCTCGTTTACAGCTGAAACCTCACCCCTGCTATAAAACCGGCGAAAAACCTCAGCTATTTCCCAGCTCCTCCAAGGAAAGGCAAGCGTTACAACAGCCTTGTAAGATAAAGCCTTGCAAATCTCTGGCACGCGGACCGGCTCGCACAACCACTCCAAGCTGATAATTAAGAACAGGGATTGGTAATTAAAGACAGAGTGGCACAAAGCGCTGCTTTAAACTTTTTTCATTTTCAAGTATTTCATACCATGTTTTGTGCTGGAAGGAACCTCAAAGCCCATCCAGTGCCACCCCCTGCCATGGGCAGGGACACCTCCCACTGGGTCAGGGGGCTCCAAGCCCCATCCAACCTGGCCTTGAGCACCTCCAGGGATGGGGCAGCCACCACTGCTCTGGGCCACCTGGGCCAGGGCCTCCCCACCCTCACAAGAGAACATTTCTGCCTAAGATCCCAACTCAGGCTCCTCCCTTGCAGCTCAAAACCATTTCCCCTCATCCTGTCCCTGCACTCCCTGATCCAGAGCCCCTCCCCAGCTTTCCTGGAGCCCTTTCAGTCCTGGGAGGCTGCTCTAAGGGCTCCCCACAGCCTTTTGGTCTCCAGGCTGACCAACCCCAGCTCTCCCAGCCTGGCCTCGTACAGGAGGTTCTCCAGCCCTCGGATCATCTCCGTGGCTCTGGACTCGCTCCAACAGCTCCAGGTCCTTCCCATGTTGAGGACTCCTTTATCCCCATGTGTCTGTTTTCCTTTTGCGTCCGTTTTCCTTCCCTCTTCTCTTTTCAGACTAGGTTTCTCTTCTACGGCTACAAATAGCATCTACTACAACCGGAACCAAAACTCTCTTGGGACCATGAGGCAGCACCTGGATACAAATCCCTACTCTGCCAGATTGTGGCTTCTTTTGTATTTCTCATTTCCTTTAACAAAAAATAAATATATAACGCACAACTCCACAGCAAACAAGGAGCCCTTTCCATTCCCATCAGCCTCATCCACAGGTGTTTTGGCTCCACGGATCCAGGATGTTGGTAGCCAGGATGCTTTGCTGAGAACTCAGGTGAGGTAAGTTTCTTCCTATTTTTAACCAAACGGTTCCCTCCATGCAAACACCTTGCAAGTCACAGTGTCCACGGGGACATCTGCCTGTACATCGATTACCAGCTAATTAGGATGTCTTAGTTTGTCTCCCACATTCCAATGCCGAGCATGGGGATGTTTGGAGGAAGGATGGCTCAGGTTTTCCAGTCCAGTCCTCCTCTCCGGGCATTAACAGGCATGAAGCAACCTAAAAACCCCACCCTGCACAAAGGGAACACCACCGAGACTGAAGGCTACTGAAGATTTTGAAGGCTGTGGCAAGCTGAGAAGGTTTTGACCACCCCGTTCCCTTGCAGCGCTCTGTTGGGGTGGATTTCTTCCCCCTGATGCTGCAGGTGTGCAAGAGGCAGCTCCCACTTGTTCTCACGTTTGCACACCACGGCCAAAAGCACAGCGGAAAAGCCCTCTTCTCGAGCCTACAAGGAGCCTCCAGGATGCAAAGACCAGGCAGGAGACAGTGACCCACCATGGTGACAGTGGCTTTTGAAAGCCGACTCACCAGGATTGTGGCTTCCTCTTCATGATGCCCTGGCGTCTCCACTGCGAGTGGGGGCTGAGGTGGTACGTGAGCTGCCGGCAAAGCTTCTCCATGGCCCCGAGGGAGTCTCCCTCCTGTGAAGACAAGGGAGGGATGTCAAGTGAGGTGTTTGCAGTGTTACCGGCATGCCTGTAGCATGCGCCGACCCTGGAACAGCTCCCTGCTAGAAGCTGGCAAGTCATGGAATCATGGAATGGTTTGGGTCAGAAGGGACCTCAAAGCCCATCCAGTTCCATGGCAGAGACACCTCCCACTGGATCGGGGGCTCCAAGCCCCATCCAACCTGGCCTGGAACACCTCCAGGGATGGGGCAGCCACCACTGCTCTGGGCAACCTGGGCCAGGGCCTCCCCACCCTCACAGCAAAACATTTCTTCCTAAGATCTCATCTCAGTCTCCCCTCTTGCAGCTCAAAACCATTCCCCTCATCCTGTCCCTGCACTCCCTGATCCAGAGCCCCTCCCCAGCTTTCCTGGAGCCCCTTTCAGTCCTGGAGGCTGCTCTAAGGGCTCCCCACAGCCTCCTCCTCTCCAGGCTGAACAACTCCAGCTCTCCCAGCCTGGCCTCGTACAGGAGGTGCTCCAGCCCTCAGATCATCTCCGTGGCCTCCTCTGGACTCGCTCCAACAGCTCCAGGTCCTTCCTGTGCTCAGGACTCCAGAACTGGACCCAGGGCTCCAGGTGGGGTCTCACCAGAGCAGAGCAGAGGGGCAGAATCCCCTCCCTGGCCCTGCTGCTCCCACTGCTCTGGGTGCAGCCCAAGGTACCATTTAGCTTTCTGGGCCACGAGTGCTCTTTGACGGCTCATGTTGAGCTTTTCATTCCCCAGCACCCCAAGTCCTTCTCCTCAGGGCATCTCTCGATCCATCCTCTGCCCAGTGCGTCTCTGTGCTTGGGATTGCCCCACCTTGCCCCAGCTGAACTTCATGAGGGGCGTCTATACCAGTATCCGGACTGTTCAATCGCGTTTCATTTCAAGATCTTCCTATACAAACACACGATATGACATCTAATAACGTAAATCATCTCTCTTGCCCTGCCTGGCTTGCTGTCTGAAAGGTTACAAGCAGAGATTAACCTGGTCTAAGAAATAATAATGATTAAAAAAAAATAATCAAGATGTGTCATTTTGTGCAATCTGCCTGGTTTTACAGAATTGCTGCATCATGAAATATCTTAGACAAGACACAGACACTGAAAAGAAAACCCTAAAATAAGCAATTAGCCTGGGCTCAGCTGGCGCTTTATTAATGCTGATGGCTCAGGATTTTGCTGTGTTCTGGGACAAGCAGGGATGCTGAGGAAGATGCTACATCTTCTCTACCTGGACACCCATCTGCTGTCGCCTTCATGTCCTCCCTTCGAGGCTGCGAGCCCCGGCAGAGCTGCGAGCTGCACATTTCATGCAGCCTAAATTATGCTATGTATGCTCCCACCTCGCCTCCAAGTCAGCAGAGCGGGACCGGCTTTATAAAGACATTATAAATATTGAATTAACCAAGATGCAACAGGGATTTTGACAAATCACCTCTGGGTGTGCAGGGAAACAATTATAGCAGGTTTTCTCAGGGTGAAAAAAACCCCACAAAACCAGGACAGAAAGGGCTTATCTGCAGATGGTTGGAGCAGAAACATCTGTGTAAGATTTATGGTCTTTAGCTTCTCTATTCAAATGAATCTGTAAGATACAATCTATTGGCAGAAATCAGGGTAGAATCATAGAATTACCCGAGTTCAAAGGGACCCAAAAGGATCATTGATTCCAACTCCTACCCCTACGTAGGGCACTCCTAACACAGTTTATTACCAGACATGTCCAGGTGCCTACACAGCATCACACGTGCTGGCCCCTGGTCAGCTGCATCAGAGGTGAGACCGGCAGGGGAGGGAGGGGATTCTGCCCCTCTGCTCTGCTCTGGTGAGACCCCACCTGGAGCCCTGGGTCCAGTTCTGGAGTCCTGAGCACAGGAAGGACCTGGAGCTGTTGGAGCGAGTCCAGAGGAGGCCACGGAGATGATCCGAGGGCTGGAGCACCTCCTGTGCGAGGCCAGGCTGGGAGAGCTGGGGTTGTCCAGCCTGGAGAAGAGAAGGCTCTGGGGAGACCTTAGAGCAGCTTCCAGTGCTGAAAGGGGCTACAGGAAAGCTGGGGAGGGGCTCTGGATCAGGGAGTGCAGGGACAGGACAAGGGGGAACGGTTTTGAGCTGCAAGAGGGGAGACTGAGATGAGATCTTCGGAAGAAATGTTTTGCTGTGAGGGTGGGGAGGCCCTGGCCCAGGGTGCCCAGAGCAGTGGTGGCTGCCCCATCCCTGGAGGTGTTCCAGGCCAGGTTGAATGGGGCTTGGAGCCCCCTGATCCAGTGGGAGGTGTCCCTGCCCATGGCAGGGGGTGGCACTGGGTGGGCTTTGAGGTCCCTTCCAACCCAACCCACCTCTCTCTGGTTCCGTGGTTCACCAATGCTGATACACTTTTTTGCCAGTCTCCATTTGCATTAACCAGCAGCAAAGTGACAGCACCAATGCCCCCCCCCCTCCCTCAGATGTGCTGTGTCTGGTGAAATCAGCAGCTCAGCTCAAAACTCCAGAACCACAGATACCAGCAGGTCACGGTGTACGGAAAACACCATGTTTGCACGCGCTGGAATCTGCAGCAATTGTACATCTGAGCTCTGCAATTGCTTAACAGCCGTATCTCCTGATTCCCAGGAAATATGAGTTTAGGAGCATAGTGAAACCCATACTTTTCAACACCTCATTTATCACCACACTTGAAATAAGGGCTTTAATCCCCCAAATTTCCACGGGCTGCCAGCGTACGCTAAACCTCAGGCACACCGAAATCTCTCCTCCTGCTGGCGACCCTATGACAAGAAACATCACCTGCTCTAGGCTGGAGGATGCACGAACCCAGGGGGCTCAGCCTGGCAAATCAGCACAGAAAAAATAATAAAAGGAGATGTTGTATTTCCCTTTTTTCCAGTGGAAGGTCTGGAAAACATTGCAGTTATTCATTAATTAAAGCCTCAAAACATTTTGAGAAGGCAAGGACGTGCCCTGCTCCTTTCACCCGCTCTCCATTTGCTCCCTGCCAGCAGCACCTTCCTCGCTGTGTGTGCAGCATCCCTAATGTGAGAAGAAAGCACCAAGAAGTTTGACACATACAGTATCTTTTTACCTGTGAGTAATATTCACAGCAAGGTGCCTGGTGCCATCAGCTTTCATTTAATCTATTTTTTTCAGCTCTTACCGTTACAAAGGGAATTGGACAAACTGGAGAGCTGGGCAATCACCAACTGCATGAAGTTTAACAAGGACAAGTGCTGGGTTTTGCACGTGGGACACAGCAACCCTGGGTGTCCGTACAGCCTGGGGAGCAAGAGGCTGGAGAGCAGCTGTGCGGAGAGAGATGTGGGGGTTCTAGTCCATGGCAAGTTGGACATGAGCCAGCAGTGCCCTGGTGGCCAAGAGGGCAACTGTGTCCTGGGGTGCATCCAGCACAGCATCACCAACTGGGCAAGGGTGGGGATTGTCCCACTTTGCTCCGCACTGGTGCAGCCCCACCTTGAATATTGTGTTCAGTTTTGGGTGCCACAGGATAAAAACGACATCAAACTACTGGAGAGTGTCCAGACAAGGCCACAAAGCTGGTGAAGAGTCTAGAGGAGAAATTCTATGACCAACGGCTGAAGGTACTGGGTCTGTTCAGCCTGGAGGAGACTGAGGGGAGACCTCATCGCACTCTGCAGTTTCCTCACATGAAGAGGAAGAGCAGCAGGCGCTGAGCTCTTCTCTCTGGTGACCAAGGACAGGACCCCAGGGAATGGCAGGGAGATGCCAGGGGAGGGTTAGGTTGGACATGAGGAAGAGGTTCTTCCCCCAGAGGGTGGTGGAGCACTGGAACAGCTCCCCAGGGAAGCAGTCACCAAGGCTGACAATATTCCAGAAGCATTTGGCCAACACCCTCAGCCCCACAGTGTGAATGCTGGGGTGTCCTGTGCAGGGACAGGAGCTGGACTCGATGGACCTTGTGGGTCCCTTCCAGCTCAGGACATCCTGTGGTTCTGTTCTATGATTCCGTGACAGCATTGCCTCAGCCCCTGAAAAAATGGTGTCCCCCCGTCAGCTCCACACAGAGGTTTCCCTCTCCAAGCCCTTGATTCATCACGTGAAAAGAACTATTGTTAAAAATGAAACAAAATGTTAAAATGCTGCCGAGTAAGCGGCCACCGTGTTGCAATTCAGTGTTGCAAATTGCCTCCAATATAATTCTGAAAAAGACAATTACAATTGTCTCCAGTATTATCCCAACAATTAAAGAGTCAGGGAAGTGAAATGATTTACAAGAGGAATGTGGTAAAAAAAGCAGAGAAAGTAGAAAAAACAAGTTTTTGCTGGTATAAATGTGGCAGGATTTTTCCCCAATCAGTGCACCCACACCAGATCTTGGTGCGCTCTGCCAGACCTCCCGAGTGGTGTGTCCAGAGGGTTGGTGGAAGCTCTGACCTGAACTTCACATCAAGCCAGTTTCTGAGAAATTCAGCACAGAGAAATCCCTTCAACAGAACCAAGCAACACCTCCAGGGACAGGGTACCCACGACTTCTCTGGGCAACCTGGGCCAGGGCCTCCCCACCCTCACAGCAAAACATTTCTTCCCAAGATCTCATCTCAGTCTCCCCTCTTGCAGCTCAAAACCGCTCCCCCTCATCCTGTCCCTGCACTCCCTGATCTCTCCACATCCGTGGCCACAGCCCGCTCATCCTTCCCCTGGTTGTCTGCCACTCTTTCAGCCCCTTTTTGTTCACGAGCAAGCTGAACACACGAGCCCAGCAGGTCCCAGGCTACTTCTGTTTAAAACACGATTCAGAGAACAAGACTTCTGCACACAGCAACTCATGCACCTCTCCTTCTGGCCTTGGCACCATGCAAGGGTCTAATACAGCCACAAAATTTTTGTATCATAGAATGTCCTCAGTTGGAAGGGACCCACAAGGATCACCAAGTCCAACTCCTGTCCCTGCACAGGACACCCCAACATTCACACCGTGGGGCTGAGGGCGCTGGCCAAAGGCTTCTGCAATATTGTCAGCCTTGGCACCCTGACTGCTTCCCTGGGGAGCTGTTCCAGCGCTCCACCACCCTCTGGGGGAAGAACCTTTCCCTCATGTCCAACCTAACCCTCCCCTGGCATCTCCCTGCCTTTCCTTGGGGTCCTGTCCTTGGTCACCAGAGAGAAGAGCTCAGCACCTGCTCCTCCTCCTCCCCGTGTGAGGAAGCTGCAGAGCACGATGAGGTCTCCCCTCAGTCTCCTCCAGGCTGAACAGACCCAGGGACTTCAGCCGCTCCTCACACGCTTCCCCTCTAACCCCTTCCCCACTCCATGCCCTCCTCTGGACGCTCTCCAGCAGCTTTAGAGCCTTTTTATCCTGTGGTGCACAACAAACTATGGTCTTTTCCACACTGGTCTGTAGGTAAACGCCCCAGTTTAGCACTGGGATGAATCCACAACCTGTTTCAGAGTCTTTATAAGACACGCTGTTTTGGGGTCAGGCTCCTTGCTTCTGCCCATTTCATTCCCATCTGCCCATTGGCGAGACACGAACCTCTCTGCTTCAAGAACTTACTCTTTCCTGTTACCTTCCCAAACCTCCACAATTCCTCCCACAAGCTTTGCGGGAGGCTCCAGAGCAGCGCCAGCCCTGATCCTGGCATACAGGAGCTGCCCTAGGTTGCACCAAACACACTTGCAGGAGAGGAGACTTAGCTGATACGGTGCCAAAAGCAGCGCTGAATGTTTGTCTTACGGCTCAGACAAAGGCTTTTTTGCTGTTGATGAGCCAAGTCTATCAGGAAATAATTGAAGCTGACACACACCCTGGTGGGACTGAGCCCAAGAGCTTGTTGGAAAACTGAGTCAGCTTAAAAATCAGCCCAGCTCACTCATATTGACTGAATTTTCACCTCACTCTCTGGTTTACAGGGAGAGCACCCGACGCAGGGCTGCCAGGAGAGCCAAGGGGTGTGCGTTACACCAGCAAGAGTGACGATGCCGACCACTCCCACGGGCAGCCGTGGGCTTCCTGACACCATACCAGCATCACACCACGATGCCAACCCTCCCTCTGGTGCAGGGTAACACTCCATGCAGCTCACTGTACCACCAGCATCCTCAGGCATCGTGCAAGAGAAGACACAAACTCCCTTGGGTAGGTAGGTACTGCTCTCGTCTTCCCTTGCTGCTTCCAGTGATTAAAAACTGCCCACAAAACCAAAAGCACTGGCCAAAAGGGCTTTCTGCCCACCTACCCCACCGTACATCTCATCCCTTATGTAAGGTGAATACGAGGCTGGGGATTTTTGGGGGTCAGAGAGCACAGACTTACTTCAATCTGCAGATTGGCTGAGAGAGCTGGGGTTGTTCAGCCTGGAGAAGGACCCAGGCAGACCTTAGAGCAGCCTCTCAGGACTGAAAGGGGCTCCAGGAAAGCTGGGGAGGGGCTTTTGGTCAGGGAGAGCAGGGATAGGATGAGAGAGAATCATTTTCAGCTGTGAGAGGGGAGATTGAGATGAGATCTTAGGAAGAAATGTTTTGCTGTGAGGGTGGGACACACAGTGATAGGACGAGGGGAAACGGCTTTAAATTGCAAGGGGAAGATTTAGATGAGACATCAGGAAGAAATTCTTCACAATGAGGGTGGGGAGGCCCTGACCCAGGTTGCCCAGAGCAGCGGTGGCTGCCCCATCCCTGGAGGTGTTCCAGGCCAGGTTGGATGGGGCTTGGAGCCCCCTGATCCAGTGGGAGGTGTCTTTGCCCATGGCAGGGGGTGGCACTGGCTGGGCTTTGAGGTCCCTTCCAACCCAACCCATTCCATGATTCTATGCTGAATTGAACTGCACAGCACTGGGTTTTGACCAACACTACGTGCCCTTCCCCTAGAAGGGACAACAATCAAGCACAAGACACAGACAACGAAAGCAGCTTCACTAAGCACAGTGTCCTACCACCAGAACCAAAATGCAGCAATAACCATTCCTGAAATAACTCATCGGGATGAATCTCCAGCACAGGCATCACCAGTGACACCATGGAAGACCTGGCTCCTGTGAACACCAGGCATTCACACTGCCCATCTGTGTGAGCGTGCATTTGTTCCTCTGGGAGGAAAACTGCAGAGCATCTCAGGGCTGGGCAGATGGGACAGACCACACAGAGCTTTCAGCTTTCCCAGCCGATGCCACTGCCAGGAAAAAGCCTGTTTCAGAGAGTTGGGGAGTGCCCTTTCTCTGAGCACCCCCCTTACAGGCCAGCTGATAAACGCTGGTACGATGCTGGTGATGAGCCCTCAGGTGAGCTCTCTCCCTGCAGATCCACCAGCTCCACATCTGGAAACACCTGCAAAAGCTCTCAGTGCTGTGATCTTGCACACACCTGGACAGCTCCTACATCAGTAGGGAGACAAACCTGTGCCACATGCAGCAAAATTGCTTTAAGCAGCATCCAAACAGGGGGCAAAGCCTCTCTGCCAGGAGCAAGAAAGCTGTAGGGCCCCCTCTTCCCTTTTAATTCATCTTGGCTGCTCAGCAGGAAAGCTTTGAGGAGAAGACGTGCCTCACAGAGCACGCTGCCTCTCAGCAAGGCTCACAGAGCCCACGAAGAGCAAGCCCAGGTGGTGCAAGCATCAGCTCCGACAAGCAGTTCTGGGGCAACACCTTGGCTCCTGCTTGACCATGTCCTCCCCAAGCTGGAAGAGACCCAGTGCGGTTCCCTGGCATCAGATGTGACGCTGAGCGTGGGACAGAGGAGGGATGAGGGGAAAGCTGAGAGAGGAGGTTCTTCCCCGCAAAGGGCCCCTTTCCATGCTATTCCTCCTCCGTCTTCGCCTGCCTCCAGCCCTCTGGAGAGGCAGAAGGCTGCTCACTGCCAGGAGGAGCCCGGAGATTCATGAGATTTTAATCCTTTAACAGATTTCAGCTGGGCTTGGGATTCATGGCACATGCCCCATGTGTGATCCACAACCAGCCTCGCGCCAGTGGGATCTCAGTCAACTGGAAAATGAGGAGCAGAGGCAGGAGCCAAGCTCTGGTTGTCCCCATGGTGGAGGGGGTGCCCCAGGCACGTGCTGGGGCCCACCAGCTCCCAACTCTGTTTCCAGCCCTGAGAGAAGAGCTCTGGATGATGGGATGGAGCAACAGCCCTTGAAATGGGAATCTGCTGAACTCCCGGGATAAATGAAAGCAGGGAAACTCCAGGCATCAGGCTCAGCCCCGCTGTGTCCTGCTAAACCTGCCCTGGTTTCTGCAAGGCACCCAATGTATCCTCCTCGATGGTCCCACCTGGGGTGTAGAAGAGAACCGGTTCAGCCTCTATCAGCACCCCACAACAGGTCCCATGAGCGAGGTATCACCCAGCATCTGCACACCACGTTCAACCACAAACAAGCCATCCCTGGACGCGCTTCTCGCCACTGTGCCGGCGGAGAGGGAGGTGGTAATTGGAAGCAGAGAGATGACACCATGGAAAGCAAACATGGGATGAACAGCACCGTGTTTTCATTGGGGGTGAAGAACCACGGTGTCACCGTGTGCCCTCCTTGCATCACTGTGTGACAGCACCACCTGGGCTACGCAAGGAGGGAAGAGCTGCACTCACAACCCAAACTCCAAGGAAATTCGGAGCCAGAGTGCTTGGAGAAGGACCCAAAGCACACAAAAGCCCTGTGATAAAGATGTTATTATTGCAGCCTAATTTGTTTTCATTGAGAAATGAATCACTCCTTCTCCGGCAGCAGAAGCCCTGGTGGGTGTGCAGAGCCCTGAGGGGGGTTGCACCGGGGCCAAACATCGTGTAAAATAGGCCAACATAAATGATTAAAGAGTCCTGGTAAAGAATTCCTGCTGCAGCACAGCAGGGGATTGACCCAAATTAGAACAATTAGCCATTGTCTCAGGTCGGAGGAAGCGACAGGTCTTTGCTCGCACTATTGCACAGTCCCACGTTCCCATCACTCGCAATCAGTCTCTGGGCAAAAGAAAAGTGCCGTAGTGCAAATCTTAACATGCAGGAATGTCCCAGATTGGCCCTTCAAAAGCGTGATTTTGCCTTAATTAAAATTAATTGCCTTTTTTTCCCCCCCTTTTCTGATTCTTTTAAAGTACTTTTCCAACATGCATCACTCTTTCTGGATGCGACGGGATCGCAGTTGCTGTTTGGTGAAGAAAACCCATGCACAAACCATTGCAGTCGGGAAAACCGCGCTCATCCCAGAGCACCATTCCCTGCATATGAAATATTTGGTGTTCAGATCCGTCAGCCAAGATATTTCCTTTCCACACAGCTCAGTGGAGGGTGACCCTTAAAAACATGACCTATGTCATATCCAGAAAACACAGAGAGTGACAGATTTCTTTCCAAATCCTCCTCCTTGTTTTCTTTGTCTTGGGTGATGAGTTAGGACAATGGGGTGAGAGTCTGGGTTACTGAGCATAAAAAGTAGTCGAGAGAAAAAAAAAATGCTATGTTCACAATGGTAAACAGAGTTATTACATGGGAAAATAAAGATATAAAGTAGTAAG
The DNA here is from genome assembly GCA_033558235.1 of Neomorphus geoffroyi. Classification (NCBI taxonomy): domain Eukaryota; kingdom Metazoa; phylum Chordata; class Aves; order Cuculiformes; family Neomorphidae; genus Neomorphus; species Neomorphus geoffroyi. Next base: position 7,683,030 of record JAUMJM010000018.1, read on the forward strand.
AGATGCTTCATGAAGCCCTAGGACAGATCACAGATTCATAGAATGGTTTGGGTGGGAAGGGACCTCAAAGCCCATCCAGTGCCACCCCCCTGCCGTGGGCAGGGACACCTCCCACTGGGTCAGGGGGCTCCAAGCCCCATCCAACCTGGCCTTGAACACCTCCAGGGATGGGGCAGCCACCACTGCTCTGGGCAGCCTGGGCCAGGGCCTCCCCACCCTCACAGCAAAACATTTCTCCCTAAGATCTCATCTCAGTCTCCCCTCTTGCAGCTCAAAACCGTTTCCCCACGTCCTGTCCCTGCACTCCCTGATCAGGAGCCCCTCCCCAGCTTTCCTGGAGCCCCTTCCAGTACTGGAGGCTGCTTTAAGGGCTCCCCACAGCCTCAGCCTTCTCCTCTCCAGGCTGAACAACCCCAGCTCTCCCAGCCTGTCCTCGTACAGGAGGTTCTCCAGCCCTTGGATCATCTCCATGGCCTCCTCTGGACTCGCTCCAACAGCTCCGGGTCCTTCCTGTGCTCAGGACTCCAGAACTGGACCCAGGGCTCCAGGTGGGGTCTCTCCAGAGCAGAGCAGAGGGGCAGAATCCCCTCCCTGGCCCTGCTGCTCCCACTGCTCTGGATGCAGCCCAGGACACCACTGGTTTCTGGGCTGGGAGCACACGTTGTCGGCTCATGTTGAGCTTCTCATCCCCCAGCACCCCAAGTCCTTCTCTTCAGGGCTTCTCTAATCCATTCTCTTCTCAAATCATCCTCAATGGTCTTGACATGCACCAAATCAGTTATTACAAATCAACATGAAGCAAAGGAGAACAAATCCACAGTAACCCATGTTGATGTAGGGATAAACTCCGGGGTTTCGAAAGGATGACAACAAAATGAAATTACATATCTCGGCACGGTGAAGTGCCCCCATGTGCAAAGCTTTTTCAACCCCAGGAGAACCCTAACATATGCCAAAGCTCATGGGCCACAGCTCCCTCTAAATGTGTCCTAGGAAGGTGGCAAGAGAAGACACAGGGATACCTCTCAGGCAATTCTTAAGTGGAAGCCATGGCCATCACCCACCAGTGCAGTGGGTGAACCCAACCCAGGTCAATGCAGCAGTCGGGAAAAACCTTTGCCCACCCAAAACCTGCAACCCTGCAAAGGGCTTTCCCCATCCGCTGGCACCAGGACAGCATCCTGCTCCCCAGCGCCAGGGGCCCAGGGTTTAATAGAAACTGAATTTACGACGCCTTCCCTTTTGATGTAGTCACGTGGAGCTGAAGTCATCTAATGGCTTTCTGGTTTTCCTTCCTTTCTTCTTTTTTTTCCCTCCCCCATTTGCTTTCAAAGCATGGGGCTAAATCACAGCCTATTGTTGCACGCAGACATCTGCAGTGCAGCCAGCCCCAGCTCCAGCAAGCCACCACCAGATTTGCCTTTTGGAAGCTCTAATGGAGTTCTCTCCAGCAAACTGTCCTCCTCCTGTACGCCCAGAAGTCGAGGATGTTGGAGAGGCTTTAAATCCACCATTCCTTTCTAAGCAAACGGCAAAACACACCAATCCCCAGCCGGCAGCAAGCACTCAAATTGTTGTGAGAGCATCCCACTGCACGAGGATCAGTGGTGGCTCCTACCTACAGCCCATGCAGGTGTGCAGAGGAGAATCCACGACAGCAGTCACAGCCCAGCTGCACGGCTGGTTGATCGTGGAGCTACTGGGCAAGGCATAACAATGCACGTGGAAAAATCCCCATCGTGCTGCAGGGAAGAGCTCTCCAGGGAGCTGTCTTTAAAATAACATCGTAAGGACGCTGCAATTCATAGAATCAAAGAATCAGGGGATGGTTTGGGTTGAAAGGGACCTCAAAGCCCAGAAGGATGCTGAGGGACTGGAGCGTGTCCAGAGAAGGCAACGAGGCTGGGGAGGGGCTGGAGAACAAGTCCTACAAGGAGAGACTGAGGGAATTAGGGTTGTTTAGAGAAGAGAAGGCTGAGAGGAGACCTCATCCCTGTCTACAACTGCCTGAAAGGAGGCTGTGACGGGGTGGGTGCTGGGCTCTGCTCACAAGTGACAGCGATAGGACAAGAGGGAATGGCCACAAGTTGTGCCAGGGGAGGTTTAGACTGGACATTAGGAAGAATTTCTCCCCTCAAAGGGTTCTCAGGCACTGGCAGAGGCTGCTCAGGGCAGTAGTGAAGTCTCCATCCCTGGAAGGGTTAAAAGATGGGCGGATGAGGTGCTGAGAGATCTGGTTGAGTGTTGGACAGGTACGGTTGCACTTGCTGATGATCTCAAAAGGTCTTTTCCAACCAAACACTTCTGTGATTCTATGAACTCTTTTGTTCAAGAAGGAGCATTTTTTAGTTTATGCAAGAACCGAGAAGAACAACTTCTCATCAGCACTCCTGATCATAAAACTCATCCCATTATGTGGTGAAATCCAAACCCAGCAAACAAACCACCCCGTATAACCTCAAGCCCCGTGCCCAGGCCTGCAGTGATGAGGCCAGGTACGCACAAACAGGAGTGACAGTCCCAGCCACTGCACGACGCACCCCCAAGCCGAAAATGCTTTTGCATAAGACTAACGGAAGGCTGGGGCCGTGATGAGCTGCAACCCCCTGGCTGAGAGCACGTAGCTTAAACAGTGCTTACGGTCTTCACCACCTCATTGGAGAAGCCTGACACACTGGCAGGAGCAGTGGTTGAAGGTGTCCCTTAGCAGATGGCAAGTAGTCCTTGCCAGGGCACGCAGCACCAGCTCTGGCGGTGAGCACGGCAAAATTAACAGTTTTGTGGAATCCTGGCTGATAGCAGAATGAAACTCAATGAGGGGGAAAGTCAACAACTGGTGCAAAACATAAGTGGCCACAACCTGGGGAGTTCCGGGCAGGAGGTGTCCACAGGGACAACAAGGCTCTCCGCAGAGGGCAACTGCCTGACCACGCTCGCCATGCTCATTGCAGTTGGTCTCCAGAAGGTCCCATTAATTTCTTGGTCCCAAAGGAGCAGCTGGTGTTGATCAAATTAAACAGCCGCCGAGCGTGGCACGTGCATTAACTTTATGGTTCAACTGCTCCCCTCAATCCTCTGCTTCCAGGCAATGGCGCAAACTCTGTCCCCAGCTCAGCCCCAACCACATCTGGCCATCGCACACTGGTTGCAGAGATGGGAGTGGACGTGAACCACCTTAAGATAACCAGCAAGGGACTGAGCACCAGCAAGGTTAATTCTTTTGCTCTCAGTAAAGGATTTGCTCTTGTTCAACTCTTACAAGAACCAGCCAGACCAGTCCAGCTCTGGCCTGATACCACAAAGTCACAAACCTGAGAAGCCCGTGGACATCTACACTGAGCATCCTGACGCAGAACAGAGTGCTCACCTAGGATGACCACAGAGTACCAAGGACCCCAGCAACTAAACTCTGCCTTAGACTAATCCAAATTAGGAGCTGACGAAGCTGCAGGAGTAGAAGAACATTGAAAGAGGAAATGGGTAGAAACAAAGAAAAGAATGAAAACCAATATTGCAACTCAGATACCGCGATAAGAAGCGCTCATCATCCGCTTTGACAAAAGCCGGAGTGCTACGCATTAGCTTCAGGGTTGACACACCAATATGAAAAGCCATGTACAATAGGGCTTATCAGGAGAGCCAGAAGTACAAGATGAACGGGATCGTAGCAACTCAGGAAGTTATTCAAAAAGATCCTGGAGTAATATTACACTTGGACTTCAGAGAAGCAATTAAAGAAGGCAATAAAACTCGAAGTGATAGATGGCCCTGAGGGGAGCATCTGAGATAAAGGGAAATTGCAAAAAAGAATATAAAGATCTTTTGTGCGAGCTACTGGAGGGTACCCAGCTCCGCTTCTGCAGCAGAGGATAAATGAGCAGCAGTCAAAACAACATGGGGAACGGCAGGGGATCCGTGTGCTGCTTCGCACCCATTAGTGACATCGCCCCACGCTGCGATACCTAATGCTGCTGACTGCGACCTCGCTTCAGGGCTGCACAGAAAAATCTGACTGTGGAGGAGACTTGTGAGCATCATTACTCCAATTTGTGCTCCGGATGCACACAGTAACATCCTCAGCCACAGAAATCACAGAATGGGTTGGGGCGGAAGGGACCTCAAAGCCCATCCAGTGCCACCCCCTGCCATGGGCAGGGACACCTCCCACTGGATCAGGGGGCTCCAAGCCTCATCCAACCTGGCCTGGAACACCTCCAGGGATGGGGCAGCCACCACTGCTCTGGGCAACCTGGGCCAGGGCCTCCCCACCCTCACAGCAAAACATTTCTTCCCAAGATCTCATCTCAGTCTCCCTTCTTGCAGCTCAAAACCATTCACCTCATCCTGTCCCTGCATTCCCTGATCCAGAGCCCCTCCCCAGCTTTCCTGAAGCCCCTTTCAGTCCTGGGAGGCTGCTCTAAGGGCTCCCTGGAGCCTTCTCCTCTCCAGGCTGAACAACCCCAGCTCTGTCAGCTCTCTTGTGCCTGCAAGGGTCTCGCAGTGTTAATAAGCTGAAGGCTCATTGCTCTGAGGGTTATGCCCTCTCCCTGTGATCCACGTTTCTGTGCCCGCCTGCAGCAGGGAGCAGTGGGCACTGACACGAGGGGGTCGCTGCCGCCCCTTCCCAGGCTCTCATGCACGTCACGAGACTCCCACGGGTTGTGGTGAGGGGCTGAGAGCCCCTACAGACTGACATAAATATTTGCAGCGGTATCCTGGGGACAATTCTGCTCTCCTCCAACAGCAATAACGGACTGGGCTGGCGTTTGCTTCCCGTGGGATCCGGTGCGGCACAGCTGAGCCACAGGCTCCGCGGAGACTTGTTGGGCTGGGAAAATCTTCATGTGGTGTCCTTCATCTGGGACATAAATAACCAAATAATCTACTTCTTGTTTTAACCCTGGGGAGAGAGGGATCCAAAGAATGGTGAGCGGTTCCTGCATTCAGCAGCAAAGGCAGGTGCTGAGCTCCAACCTGCAGTTCCCAGTGGGAAGTCAGCCTGAGAAACACCTGCAAAGAGAGTGGCTAGGGTAGGATGTGGCTGAGGAGCCACGTTTGCTCAAGGCAGGATGTTGGGAGCAATCACAGACCCTGTGCAAAGCTCTGTGCATCCATCACTTTCCTGCATCCACCTCCATCCTGCGTGCATCGCCCCTGGGCAGGCTCTGAGAGCCTGAGAAGCAAACAGAAGAGCTCCCCTGGAGATGCAGTGGCCACGCAGGTAAGCAGAGGCATCAGGTCTGCAGGTGATGGATGATGCTCTTTGCCAAAACATGGAGAAGCTTTGCCTGCAAACTGCTCTTGGGCAGTGGCAGTGAGTGATGAGGAGCTACCCAAGGGTTCTGCCTCCTCCAGGGGTCCAAAATCAATCCTCCCTGTCCGTGGGTGTAGGAGGATGATGAATGCCGTCACCCACTGGCTACACTGACTTCTGACTTCAGTAGACGTTAGAGGTTGGCACCTCCGACCCCTCCTCCCATTTGCAGTCCAGCCAGCACAGCACTCTGGGCGATTTTCTGTCTTTGCTGTTCTACACCAGCTACAAAGATTAACTCCTGAGCCAGTTCTCCTCTGAGATATCTCCAGGGGAAGGAGTGGCTCTTCTGGATGCTTAGCTGCTTGCTTTGTTTTATGGTAACTCCCTGCACCTGTCAGGAAGCTACAGGAGCGTTCGTCATTGCAAGTGTGGTCCAGTGACCCTTCCAGGGATGAACACTGGCATCTAAATGGCTTTCCCATCAGTGACTTTATAGCACTGAAGTAGGTCATATTTGCAATCCCAAGCACAGTTACACTCTGGGTGGAGAATGGACTGGGAGCAGCCCTGAGGAGAAGGACTTGGGGTGCTGGGGGATGAGAAGCTCAACGTGAGCTGACAACGTGCGCTCCCAGCCCAGAAACCAGCGGTGTCCTGGGCTGCACCCAGAGCAGTGGGAGCAGCAGGGCCAGGGAGGGGATTCTGCCCCTCTGCTCTGCTCTGGTGAGACCCCACCTGGAGCCCTGGGTCCAGTTCTGGAGTCCTGAGCACAGGAAGGACCTGGAACTGTTGGAGCGAGTCCAGAGGAGGCCACGGAGATGATCCAAGGGCTGGAGAACCTCCTGTACGAGGCCAGGCTGGGAGAGCTGGGGTTGTTCAGTCTGGAGAAGAGAAGACTGTGGGGAGACCTTAGAGAAGCCTCCAGTACTGAAAGGGGCTCCAGGAAAGCTGGGGAGGGGCTCTGGATCAGGGAGTGCAGGGACAGGATGAGGGGGAACAGTTTTGAGCTGCAAGAAGGGAGACTGAGATGAGATCTTAGGGAGAAATGTTTTGCTGTGAGGGTGGGGGGGCCCTGGCCCAGGTTGCCCAGAGCAGCGGTGGCTGCCCCATCCCTGGAGGTGTTCCAGGCCAGGTTGGATGGGGCTTGGAGCCCCCTGATCCAGTGGGAGGTGTCCCTGCCCGTGGCAGGGGGTGGCACTGGATGGGCTTTGAGGTCCCTTCCAACCCAAACCACTCTGTGATTCCAGGATTCTATGAACCGGGTATTTTAATTTTTTTTTTTTCAAAAAAATGAAAACAAGACAGGAGCTGCTGCTTCTTTACTATGGAAACAGCAGCAGCTGCGTTCCAGCCAAGCTCTCCCAGCACCAGCTCCAGGATGCAGTGAGGCTCAAGGGAGCAGCTTTGCTTCACCAAGCACTCCAAGCAGACGCAAAATTACGAACGCAGACGCCAGAGCTATACTGGGGATTTCCTGGAAAGCTGGATGGAAAGGAGAAAAGGGAAAGTGACAGAGAAAACAAGAGGATTAGTAAATTACCTAATGATTGCAAAACTCTTTGAAGATGGAAAGAGTGGGATAAAGCTCTGACCCAAATTCCCCAAACTATGAGATAATCACTTGCTGAACTTGGGCCAGAAATCACAGTCTCTGCCATCTACGAAGAGCAATCACTGAAAATCCTGCTGGCAGCTTCCCTGTCTGCAAGACCTTGGATATTTGCATTTCTTTGCTTCTTTTTGGCCAACAGAGATGGCAGAGCTGCATCAACTGTGGAAGGAGCAATCACCTGGTGATCCCCAGGGAAAGGAGGAGACGTGGTACACACGGGGTGAAGCAGAGAGGGAGGCTGCTCTCACCTCATCAGCACCCCATGGGATCCTGACCCACCTCAAATGCTGCACCTCGAGTGCTGGGTTCAGTTTTGGGCCCCCCACTCCAAGAAGGACATTGAGGGGCTGGAGCGCGTCCAGAGAAGGGAACAGAGCTGGGGAAGGGGCTGGAGAACAAGTGTTACGAGGAGCAGCTGAGGGACCTGGGGCTGTTGGGATCCAGTGGGAGGTGTCCCTGCCCATGGCAGGGGGTGGAACTGGAGGAGCTTTAAGGTCCCTTTCAACCCATTCTACGAGTCTATGAAACAGATACTAAAATACCCATCCAACTGCCTGGATCACCCTCCTCTCCCCTCCAGCCAAACCATGGGAGAGGTCTCCACCGCACACTCTGCAGTGCTCAAGGTAAATCAAAAACACTCCCACGAGGAGACAGCGAATCAATACACTTCCTTCTTTTGTGGTAAATTATGTTCTGATTAAAAGCTAAATGAGCTGAACACAAACGTCAATTACCATCAAAAAAACATCAATAAAATATGTTGTTACTCTTTAATGAAGTACCTTCTTCTTCATCCACTGTTTCCCTCGGGGAGTTACTTAACGTTACCATCCCGGCTGCAGCAGCAGTGTGTGGCAGGGTGGATGCTCCAAGATGCTCTGCTCGGGGTGGAGATGGTTACCTGCCTTTGCACCCGTATTCCTGTGCAATGACACAACTCCTGGCTGCCAGAGCTGTGTCAGAGAGCTTAGAAAAGATTTAAACCAGGGCAACTACAGCCCTTGCCGGCTTTCATAAAGGAAGTGCAACTTCAGTGGTTCATCCTCCTCCATCACAGATTTTCGTAGCAATAATCCCCACCTTGGGATTCTCTGGGAGCAAGGGAAAAAACAGACAAATTTTCATAGAATCACAGAATGTCCTGAGCTGGAAGGGACCCACAAGGACCATCGAGTCCAACTCCTGTCCCTGCACAGGACACCCCAACATTCACACCGTGGGGACTGAGGCTGTTGGCCAAATGCTTCTGGAATATTGTCAGCCTTGGTGACTGCTTCCCTGGGGAGCTGTTCCAGTGCTCCACCACCCTCTGGGGGAAGAACCTTTCCCTCATGTCCAACCTAACCCTCCCCTGGCATCTCCCTGCCTTTCCTTGGGGTCCTGTCCTTGGTCACCAGAGAGAAGAGCTCAGCGCCTGCTCCTCCTCCTCCCCGTGTGAGGAAGCTGCAGAGCACGATGAGGTCTCCCCTCAGCCTCCTCCAGGCTGAACAGACCTGGTGACTTCAGCCGCTCCTCACACGCTTCCCCTCTAACCCCTTCACCAAGTCCGTGCCCTCCTCTGGACGCTCTCCAGTACCTTTTTATCCTGTGTCACCCAGAACTGCCCCCAGTGTTCAAGGTGGGGCCGCCCCCGTGTGGAGCAGAGCAGGACAATCCCCTCCCTCCCTTGTGCTGACCTGCCCCCTTCTCCCTCCTCTTCAGATTTAGATTCAGATCTGAAGTTTACTTTGGATGCTCAGCAACTGCTGCCTCTTGGGAAAAGATGGGGCCACCATGAAATATTCTTTCTTGCTCATGGTTTTTCTTTTTTGGCTTCTGCTCCAGCTCTGGGCAGTGTGATGACGCTCACCCCTCACAACTGGTGTCACCCAAGATGCTTTTGACTGCTTGGTGGAAGCTGCAGCACTTTGGACAACCCCTCACCAGCTTGTGCAGCACCTGACATTTTGGAGGCATTGCAAAATCCATCTCCAAATCCACCCCGCGGCATTTAGGAAGGTTTGCAGATGGTTGCACAGCAGTTAGGAAAGGTCGTCTTATCATTATGGGAACTGAGCAAGGGGCCTGGCAATTCAGCCAGCAGGCATTGAGATACTGGCTTGAAGCAACACAAAAGAGAGAAAAAAGGCAAAAGGTTGATAAAAGTCATCCTGGCCGCGTCCCAAATTGTGCTGCAGCACTTGAGAGACTTTCAAATCACAGCTTCTCTACTCCTTGAACCCTACATGGAATCACTTAGGTAGCAAGGAACAGGAGGAAGACTTCGTTGCCTCTCCACAGCGCAGCAGGAGTTGCACACGCAGCCATGTCAGAGCCCAACCCCATAAAACCCCTCAATAATTCTTAATGCAAGGGAATGTTTTCTGTCGGTGATAACGGGCTGTGCTGGGTGGGCTTCGCCAGGCTGCTCCGCCACACCTGCATTGTCTGCACCAAACAGGTTCAAAACCCAACAACAAGCTGAATTCACCTCGGAGATATAACTGGTGTAAAAGTCTGTCAAGAGATCCCTAATTTTCATAAATAGGCCATAATTTCTATAAATTAGCCCAGGTATCCAAGGGAGATTCAAGCCACTGAGAAAGAGGGGTCACCCCATCACACATTGCCTTGGTGAGCAGAAAACAAGGCAGACCAGGGGTTAAGGGCAGATAAACCCCCTCACACATGGCCCTAACAAAACATCACAGTGTTTGCATTGTAAGGAACCTCAAATCCCATCCAGTGCCACCCCCTGCCATGGGCAGGGACACCTCCCACTGGATCAGGGGGCTCCAAGCCCCATCCAACCTGGCCTTCAACACCTCCAGGGATGGGGCAGCCACCACTGCTCTGGGCAACCTGGGCCAGGGCCTCCCCACCCTCACAGCAAAACATTTCTTCCCAAGATCTCATCTCAGTCTCCCCTCTTCCAGCTCAAAACCGTTCCCCCTCATCCTGTCCCTGCACTCCCTGATCCAGAGCCCCTCCCCAGCTTTCCTGGAGCCCCTTTCAGCACTGGAAGCTGCTCTAAGGGCTCCCCACAGCCTTCTCTTCTCCAGGATGAACAACCCCAGCTCTCCCAGCCTGGCCTCGTACAGGAGGTGCTCCAGCCCTTGGATCATCTCCGTGGCCTCCTCTGGACTCGCTCCAACAGCTCCGGGTCCTTCCTGTGCTCAGGACTCCAGAACTGGACCCAGGGCTCCAGGTGGGGTCTCCCCAGAGCAGAGCAGAGGGGCAGAATCCCCTCCCTGGCCCTGCTGCTCCCACTGCTCTGGGTGCAGCCCAGGACACTGCTGGTTTCTGGGCTGGGAGCACACATTGTTGGCTCATGTTGAGCTTTTCATTCCCCAGCACCCCAAGTCCTTCTCCTCCAGGCACATCCTTGGTTCCTACGGCATGAAGTGCACTTCAGTACAGGGTGGCATCCTTCCACATCCTCACTGATGCTGGCAAGGTGTATCCTTTTGAAAGGAAAACCAGATGCCAGCAACATAGCGGCGCAGATCAGACTGTGATTAATTACTCGACATCCCCAAGCACAAACAGGCTGAGTGCCAGGGAGAAAATTCATAGAATCATAGAACGCTTTGGGTTGGAAGGGACCTTTACACATCAGCCAGTTCAACCCTGCCGCAGGAGTGAGGACATCTTTAATCAGATCAGGTTGCTCAGAGCCCTGTCCAACCTGACCATGAGGCTCGGTGGGATGAGGACAGCAGGGGCTTCCTTGCATCATACAGGGTTTGGACAAGGAGGCTGAAGCAGGGCCCATCCCCTCTTCCTCTGCAGTTCCATTTCACACAGGAAACCAGTAATTTGCCAGTAGTGGTACCATCACAGCCCATCTAGACCTCAATTATTCCCTTTCAGCCTTCATATTAAAAGAAAACCTGCAAAGAGAAACCTTTAGTGCTATTTTCCCCCGTTCCAAAGGCGTTCTGCTCAGCTTTAGCTCACACACAACGGCTTTAGAGAACATCTCTCCTCTTGCGAAAGAAAAGATGAGCAGAAGGCGCGACACAGTAAGTTAGGAAAGAACCCGAGTCATCATCAGTGGGGTCTGAGCTTCCCAGCCTGTTCCACACTGCAGGATAAGTATTCCAGATGTCTTAAATATGCAGAAAGAGCATCTTCACGCTTGCAGGAAGACCAGCAAAAACACCCAACCCAGCCCATTAATCGTAGAATCATGTTTGGGTTGGAAGGGACCCCAAAGCCCACCCAGTGCCACCCCCTGCCATGGGCAGGGACACCTCCCACAGGATCAGGGGGCTCCAAGCCCCATCCAACCTGGCCTTCAACACCTCCAGGGATGGGGCAGCCACCGCTGCTCTGGGCAACCTGGGCCAGGGCTTGGCTTCTTCATGGGCAGCACCAACGTGAGCTAATCTTAAGAGCCACGCTAGCACTGGCTTTTCTTACGGAATACGATTGACTTAGTTGAATTCCCAACATCCCCTTTCCTTTTATATCAGATATTTGGGGTTTTAGAGAGTTTTCATGGATAAATCAGCTTCCTTTTAAAATGTTTCTTACAGCAAAGAGCAAGTAATAATTAGGGCTCTCCTAGCACTTCACATCTGGTATGTGAGTCCTTTGCAAAAAGATGTGTGAAGTGCATTTTCCTTGCACGTCCAATAGTACGAAGGAAAGGTAAGAAACCTGTCAAAGCTGAGCAGCTCACCTGACCGACTGTGCCTGAGTGTTCCTCAACATGTCATCACTCCATACCTATAATTTCAGCTTGTACTGCTGTAAAAACGAGTGTGATGTCAGCAACCTGGAATGATAATTTGAATTCAAGATCAAATAATATCACATGTGGTGGAGGGGCTGGATTACGTGCTTGGTTTGGGGATAAAGGCCCCAAGCTGGTGGTCACAGTGTCCTGATTATATCTGTCCTATATAAACTGAGTTTATTAATACAGTTTTAGCCACATGTCGCAGCACACAGGTTGGAAATAAGAGGAAAAATGCTCATTTTAGCTTCAATGCAGCTCTATCGGAAATAACACATTTTAAAAATGCAGGGCATAAAAACTCCCAGCATCTGTGAGTGAAATCCTTATAGCACAGGGCTGAGGAAGGGTTAGAGATAGATTTCATCTAGGTCAAATTAACCATTTTTTCTTGCTATGCTTTCTTCCCTTCATGGTTCACAATTCCTGTAATCAAACCCACACTGCAAACCTGATCAATTTAGAGCTCATGCAGGAAAAGACATCTGAGCCAGGGATGTGGCCAAGCATATATTGCTCAAATGACACAGAGGCAAACAAGAAAATAAACCTTCACTCTAAGCAGAGCTACACAGGCAAAATCCATTCTGCTTCGCACATCACCTCTCCCGTTACACCAATTGCTTCCAAGAGTTTTTAAGTGCCCTTCCTAACACACTGCTGTCACTGTATGACTTGAAACACTATGAATTTTGGTGGGGAAGCTCAGGACCGTGTTATCTGTTGTACACAGCTTCCATCCTGAGATGTTTGCCCACACTACTGGAGTGCCGTGACTCATCTGGAGCCCTGAGCACAGGAAGGACCTGGAGCTGTTGGAGCGAGTCCAGAGGAGGCCACGGAGATGATCCAAGAGCTGGAGCACCTCCTGTACGAGGACAGGCTGGGAGAGCTGGGGTTGTTCAGCCTGGAGAGGAGAAGGCTGCGGGGAACCCTTAGAGCAGCCTCCAGTGCTGAAAGGGGCTCCAGGAAAGCTGGGGAGGGGCTCTGGATCAGGGAGTGAAGGAACAGGATGAGGGGGAACGGTTTTGAGCTGGAAGAGGGGAGACTGAGATGAGATCTTGGGAAGAAATGTTTTCCCGTGAGGGTGGGGAGGCCCTGGCCCAGGTTGCCCAGAGCAGTGGTGGCTGCCCCATCCCTGGAGGTGTTCAAGGCCAGGTTGGATGGGGCTTGGAGCCCCCTGATCCAGTGGGAGGTGTCCCTGCTCATGGCAGGGGGTGGCACTGGATGGGCTTTGAGGTCCCTTCCAACCCAAACCACTCTATGATGCACTACCTTGCACTCTACATGCAAATAGGATTGCATCTTTCACCTGTCTTCTTAAGGAAGCTGCAGAAGCACAGGCAGACAAAGCTGAGCTTTAGGACAGGATTTTGCTAAGCTGCTCTGCCAGCCCCTGCCCAGCCGCCGACTGGCAGAAAACCCTTCCTGCACAGAAAGCAGCAGCATGGGGACAAGCCAAGAACTCACTTTGGATTTTTGGCCTTCAAGGGTTGGAGGAGCTTCCCAGTCCATCCCCAGGACAGTAAGAGCTGGTGCGATCAAACACCTTAAGGTCGCAAGGGAAAAACGCAGCCTTTGCCCAAGGCTTCACTTTTTCCTCTGTTCCAGCTCCGCTCAGTATTTATCCCACGTTCAACAAGTCCTCAAACCAGAGGAAAGCCTGACTCACTCCCTATCACAGTCATCAGTCATCCATACACGTGGCTTTGGGCTGTGGAAAAAGCAACCAGTTTAAGTTTCCAATAGTTTACGGCCAGATACTCCTGCTGGCAGAAAGAGCTGTGAATTTTTCATGGGGGCCCTTTGCTCCTTATGCGTTGGTGTTTTCAGCTCCTTTCCCTGGAACAACTCCCGCTGGAAACCTGAGCGGCTGTGGGAGAGACATGGGGCATCAGGGCAGCTCCATCCTGCGCCACGGGGCTTTGCCAAAGCATTTCATCCTCTTCTGCCATTCAGGGGGACACACAGACAGACAGACATCGCCAAGAGCACCAGCAGCACTGACAGTCTCCTTACCCTGGCATCGTGCTTTGGAAGGGGGAAGCTGCAGGCAGGGGCTGGGCTGCTCTCCAAGGATCCCGGCCTGGCATCTTTCCATGGGTGCTGGCGTTGGAAAGAGGCAGGAAGATAAAGGACTGTCCCAAGGTCATGGCCATGGGGAAGAAAACACTTGTTCAAATGTCTTTGATCCTATGAAAACACCCTGTTGAAAAGGTATTGCTGCACACTTCGAGAGTTTCCTGGAGAGCTGAACTGCCTTCTCTCAACTCAACAAACACCCAAGGTCTAGAATAGCTGCACAAGGTGATAAATACCAAACGCAACATCCACGGGCGTTGCTCACCACAACGTCTGCGAGCAGCAGCAGCATTTCTTCAATCTGAAAGCTTCCCCACCAGGTAGCAACCCAGCAAACCACAGCCAGAGCTGGGTGGCTGCTGTCTCACAGCTCCATTGGCGTCTCTGCACACAGCACATGGCCGTGCTGCAGGCATTGGCCCAGTCCCTTGAGCAAGGGGTGCTCAAGATCATAAGATCATAGAATCATAGAATGGTTTGGGTTGGAAGGGACCATGAAGCCCATCCAGTCCAACCCCTCTGCAGGAGCAGAGACATCTTCAACCAGATGAGCATGCTCAGAGCTCCATCCAAGCTGGCCTTGATCAAGTTTGCAGGGATGGGGCATCTACCAAGGGACCTGTGCCAGTGCCTCCCCACCCTCACAGGAAAACATTCCTTCCCAATAATACCCAGTTTCGGTAGAACTACATTATACTTTGTAAGCAGGGACGGGACTGAATCCAAACCCAACTTCCAAGCGATCTGGAAAAGTGTTTTCACTTGGCTCCTTCAAAAGTCACCTGAACACGAGCGCCTTGGGGACGGCTGGGATCTCAGCAGGGTCTGGAGAGACACGGTCCAGCCTTTGCACAACGCTCTGACGTCCCTACAAAAGCTCACCCAAACTATTTCCACACTCGGGCTCATGCAAAGCACTCCAGGCTCCTCCAGCACAAGTTCAATTCCTTGCCTTGCTGCTGGTTTGAATTTGCTCGCTGGAACGAGCATCCCCCGAGCCACAGCCACGTCGGAGAGCCCAGGCCAAATGTTTCCTGGACTGACAGACAACGACGTGTTTACACAGAGCTCGGAAAAACGATTCAACTTTTATTTTAGCTCAGAGGAGAGACCACGGGGTCACCTTTGAGCTACGGGTGGAATAAATAGAGGCTGAGTGGAAAGAGCAACGTAGAGAGAGCCAGGGAAGGGCTCCCTCCAGGAGGGAGGAGGAAAGTGAGACCCCGTAACCCCGAGCAGGCGTGTATTTAATAGAGCAGGATCATAGTGATCAGGGGCCAAGTCAGCACCATTCTTCAACTCCATCTCTCCCATGGAGGTGGGGACGTTCACAGCTGCCTCAGCCTTCATATTCACGCACATTCGTGCTATGGGATGCAACAGCATCCCTTTGGCAGGCAGAGCCAAAGCCAAAACGTCTACAACACTCCTGGTCCGGAGCCTTCTCCTGCTCACACACACCACCGTCAAGTCTCCATCAAGGAAACTGCAGGGAGGGAAAGAGGTTTGGGAGAAAGGAGGGGACTGGATGCTGGAAAATAACCCAGGTGACAGAGGCACAAAGGTTTTGGGGACACAAAGAAAATCAGCGTCTTGTAAACCACCACCAATCACCGGGATGAAATTATTTTTCACTCAGCTCGCTGAGCTGCCATAAAAAGGAAGAGGGTTTAAAGCACAGCTGGTGGCACCTAAAGCCCAGGCAAGGCTAAGCCATGGACCAGGAGCTGCAGAGCAGTCCTGCTGTTCCTGGACTTGCTGCCTTTCACCTACAAAATCCCTGCTTTCCTCTCCAAGACAACACTCTGGTTATTTCAGGGCTTAACAGCTGTCTGTGAACCCCTGAGGACTCCTGATGGAGCACCTCACTGCACAGGATATGGTGATATTTGCAGCATTAATACAGCTGCCACCGCTCCCATGCGAAAACTTGCAGCCTGCCAGCGTTTGCCGCAGCAGCCTCGTAAGGGACCACTGGTCTGCAGAAGCCATCCCTTGCTGCAGCACCAAAACAACTGCATGGCGCGCTGCAAGCCCTGAGCTGTGCGAAGGAAAAGAGGACCAAGTGTAGCCCACAAGTAGCACCTCACGCGGGACAGTCTCAGTGCTGCATGGGCTGGTGTTATTTTCTCTGCTCTGGTGAGACCCCACCTGGAGCCCTGGGTCCAGTTCTGGAGTCCTGAGCACAGGAAGGACCTGGAGCTGTTGGAGCGAGTCCAGAGGAGGCCACGGAGATGATCCGAGGGTTGGAGAACCTCCTGTACGAGGACAGGCTGGGAGAGCTGGGGTTGTTCAGCCTGGAGAAGGATCCAGACAGACCTTAGAGCAGCCTTCCAGGACTGAAAGGGGCTGCAGGAAAGCTGGGGAGGGGCTCTGGATCAGGGAGTACAGGGATAAGATGAGGAGGAAGAGTTTTGAGCTGCAAGAGGGGAGATTGAGATGAGATCTTGGGAAGAAATGTTTTGCTGTGAGGGTGGGGAGGCCCTGGCCCAGGTTGCCCAGCGCAGTGGTGGCTGCCCCATCCCTGGAGGTGTTCCAGGCCAGGTTGGATGGGGCTTGGAGCCCCCTGATCCAGTGGGAGGGGTCCCTGCCCATGGCAGGGGGTGGAACTGGATGGGCTTTGAGGTCCCTTCCAACCCAACCCATTCCATGGTTCCAGGATTTGCATTTGCTATTGCACGTTTCACCACCGCGGTTTGCTGGAAGCCCAAGATTCAGTATTAAGCCCTTGCATCTCCACGCTTACACTGGCACTGACTTCTTCAAAGTGTTTGGTGCCAAAAGAAACGTGTAGGCAGACATGCGAAAGCAGGCACTCGGCAGCGGAGCAGCTCCCCGTTGCATCAGCGGCCTCAGGTTATTTTTACGAGGAGCACAGAGCGCACTCTTGGCTGCAGCTCACGGTTAAGTCTCCCAGGGCAAAACGTGGAGGAGAAACCAGCTTAGTCACAACACTTTGGAAAAGGGTAACCTCAGCAGGGAAACGGGGCCTCTCTGCCTGGAAAGACGCCCGTCAAAATAGGTTTCTCCAGTTTCCCACCTCATTGCCCCGTGGGGGAGGAGAGAGGAAAGGATCTTATTCTCCACAAGAAAAGGAAAAGGAACATATTGGTATCTTTGCACAGGACGAGCTACACAGCACAGGGATGTGCCTTCATCTTGAGCTCATGCTGTAGGACACAGGACACCCATCCTTAGTCTAGGGATAGAAATTTGGGTTCTTGATGTGCCTGAGCCATGTTTGCACGCTGCTGCACTCACTCCACCCTTCCCAAAGCGGTTTAGTGATTGTGGAGAGTTTTATGAAGCACTTCCAGAGCTGGTTTCACAGCACAGCCCAGGCAAACGCACCCCGAGCATCGCCCCAGCTTTGCCTCAGCAAAATTAGAGAAATTAGCAAATTATTAATTAGCAAAATTAGAGAAATCCTCAAATTTTTCAAAAAAAGCAATTATTATTACTTTCATTATTAAAGTAGTGGTGGAGGTCATTACTGAGTAAAACATCCATAAGGGAACACCATCCTTCATACACTCTTACAGGAAATTAAAACACCGTTAATAGTACTAAAAGAGGAGAGCGATGCCTCCAGATCACAGCTCAGAGCCCTGCCCCATCGCACCGGGTTCATCACACCTACCACAGAATCATGGAATGGTTTGGGTTGGAAGGGACCTCAAACCCATCCAGTGCCACCCCCTGCCATGGGCAGGGACACCTCCCACTGGATCAGGGGGCTCCAAGCCCCATCCAACCTGGCCTTCAACACCTCCAGGGATGGGGCAGCCACCACTGCTCTGGGCAACCTGGGCCAGGGCCTCCTCACCCTCACAGCAAAACATTTCTTCCCAAGATCTCATCTCAGTCTCCACTCTTGCAGCTCAAAACTGTTCCCCTCATCCCATCCCTGCACTCCCTGATCCAGAGCCCCTCCCCAGCTTTCCTGGAGCCCCTTTCAGTACTGGTGGCTGCTCTAAGGTCTCCCCAGGGCCTTCTCTTCTTCAGGCTGAACAACCTCAGCTCTCCCAGCCTGTCCTCGTACAGGAGGTTCTCCAGCCCTTGGATCATCTCCGTGGCCTCCTCTGGACTCGCTCCAACAGCTCCAGGTCCTTCCTGTGCTCAGGACTCCAGAACTGGACCCAGGGCTCCAGGTGGGGTCTCTCCAGAGCAGAGCAGAGGGGCAGAATCCCCTCTCTGACCCTGCTGCTCCCACTGCTCTGGGTGCAGCCCAGGACACCACTGGTTTCTGAGCTGTGAACGCACTTTACTGGCTCACGTTGAGCTTCTCATCCTCCTGCACCCCAAGTCCTTCTCCTCAGGGCTGCTCCCAGTCCATTCTCTGCCCAGTCTGTAATTGTGCTGGGATTGCCCTGACCCAGGTGCAGGACCTTCACTTGTCCTGGTTGAACTCCATGAGGTTCACACAGTCCCACCTCTCCAGCCTGTCCAGGTCCTTCTGGATGGCATCCTTTCCCCCCCTCATGTCGACCGCATTGCACAGCTTGGTGTCACTGGCAAACTTGCTGAGGGTGCCCTCAATCTCACTGTTCAGGTCTGTGACAAAGGTGTTAAACAACTCCAGTCCCAATACCAACCCATGAGGAACATCACTCATCATCCAGAGATCAGATGCCACCTGCATCTCCTGCAATCACTGTCTGGTAGCTTTTGGTCTTCTCTCTTATCTCCATCTTCCTCACTCCGCAGGTGTTGCAACGTCAGCTACTTTGCACCACTCTAAGCCTGCTCTGCGAGTCACAGACAATATTGCTTATTTCAACGAAAGCCTGGGAAAAGAAACCCTAACGACCCCGACAGCCACTGGCCTGACTGGAAAGTCACACTTACTATGCAAGAGAAGAGAGGAAGCCAGCCTGTGGTTTCCAAAAGTCCTTATGCCGCTTTAGCTGGCCCTGAGCAAATGGGGCCGAGAGTTTTGAAAGCCCACAGAGAAACCTGCTCATGTCCAAGCCCAACAGCAGCGCATGGAGGCTGCACTTTTTTGGAAAACTGGCCTTGAAGGCACAGCCAAGGACTCTTTCATCATTTGATGTCATGATAAATATTGCACAAGGGCGAGGAACCGTCTGTTATCCTTGCGAGGCAGAAAGTGTTCCTGATGGGGGAAGGTCTTTAATGAAGAAACACAAAGTGGTAGAAAGGAGAAATCATTTGCAAAACCAAGTGTTAACACTGGGTTAACATCACATGGTGGGCTGGAAAGTCCAATACTGTGCAATCAAACCATGATCTCCAAGCAGGTCCTCTCTGTCCAAAGACACACAAGCACAGCAGTAACCAGAAGGTTTTTTTCCTTGGAACTCAGAGAGAAGCTTCGTTCCCCCAGCAGAGCTGTCCCAGCCAACACATTTACGCAGGTGTGATGAGACCATGGTACCTACCGGTTTGGGGCAGTGGATGTACCTAGCAAGGCTGATGATCAAGTCATGAGTGATTGGATCCACTAGGTTTCGAAAGCTGGCGTATCGATAGAGGACATCATCCAGAGAGGTCGACTCCATTCCTAAATCCTGCAGCAAACAAGATAAAGGAGCAATATTAGATGTGCTACAAAAGCCAGTGCTAGTGTGGCTCTTAAGATTAGCTCACGTTGGTGGTGCCCATGAAGAAGCCAAGAAGAGAGTGGGGAGGCCCTGGCCCAGGTTGCCCAGAGCAGCGGTGGCTGCCCCATCCCTGGAGGTGTCCAAGGCCAGGTTGGATGGGGCTTGGAGCCCCCTGACCCAGTGGGAGGTGTCCCTGCCTGTGGCAGGGGGTGGCACTGGATGGGCTTTGAGGTCCCTTCCCACCCAAACCATTCTGCAGTTCAAAGAAAGTGAGGGCCACCATCACCCAACACAAGGAAGGGACATATGAGCACGTCACCCTAGGAAAAGCTGCGTCCTTGTGCTTTATCTGCTCTGCAAAGAGGTGTTCAGGGCTGCAGGATGAACACCCTCTTCCCACTCACAAGCCACAAATCCACCAAGCGAACAGTGTGCTCGCAACAAGGTAAAATCAAAGGTGACTCCAGAGAACACGACAACTTGATCAGCATGAGACTGGAACCTGAGAATAAATATAGCATAGCTGTGCTCTGGGTCTGCTGTGCTTAGGGAGGAGGGAATGAGCCTAAAATTGCAGCGGGGGAAACAAGAGGATGAATTGTGGGGTTTGGGGAAGAGTGAAGTGCTGGAGATTGTCTGGGGAAGGGGTGGAGGCTCTGCTGTTGGAGACTGGACAAGGCTGTGTCAGGAACAGTTCAGGGCGAGCTGATCCTGCCCTGGGGATGGATCAGACCTTCTGAGGTCCCCTCCAAGACTATTTTCTCTGATTTTCAATCCTTAGACATAATAATTTGAGGAATTTTGGCAGAGAACTCATCATTATATGAAATACGTTAGCGCACAGGGACGAGGAAGGGAAGGGTTATATACAGTGCACTCCTTTCCCTTCCAATATTTTAGCTCCGCTGTGTTTTGTTCCTCAGCAGCAGCTGATCAGGGGATAGGACAGCACTCCTCTCAGATAAACACACCTTGCAACGAGGTCCGCCAATCACCCCAAAAGGTGGCAAGA
Organism: Neomorphus geoffroyi; assembly: GCA_033558235.1. Taxonomy (NCBI): domain Eukaryota; kingdom Metazoa; phylum Chordata; class Aves; order Cuculiformes; family Neomorphidae; genus Neomorphus; species Neomorphus geoffroyi. The sequence goes on from JAUMJM010000018.1 coordinate 7,703,283, forward strand.
GCCAGTCCATCAAGATGTGCCTCACAGGTCCCACCAGAGCTCCAAGGAGAACTGGGCTCATTTTCCAGCCCCACCCTACTGGGTGAGAAAGCCATTTCCCTTTCACCTTTAATTTTTGACAGGAGTAAGATGTTTTTTCTTTCTTTTCAAAGACCTGCTTTCACTTTTAAAGAGTGAAGCCCAGAAGCATCCTCCTCCGCTTGGTATGGATGGGATTTATCCCCCAAGTCCTGGCATCACTCGGCAATTCAACCAGCTTAGGCAGATGCTAGAAGCTCCCTGAGATAACCTCCCTCTGGCTGATGGCCCCGTGCTTGGCAGCTCCAGGGTCGCAGTTTGCAGCTCATTATTGACAGCCACACGTGCAATTTGTTCATAATTAACATGAAAAAGTTCCCTTTCTCCTGCCCCCAGTACTTTAATCCAGCAAAACCAAGTCAATAATGCATCGTCACCTTGCTATAAATTGGAGACCATCCTGAGCTCAGAGATGCTCTGGCTGCAGCGAACCATGTGGGAAGGCACATAGGTTGTAAGTGCTGATGCGCTGATGCTTCAGACAGGCTGAAAATGATCATTCTCACCTAAAAGACTTCATCTACTCCAACTTAAGGCACTGGCTGTAGCAGTCAGAGGGTGCAACTACAACGAGGTGGCAAGCCACCAGCATGCTGGTCTCCTTGTCCTTTCTAGGGGCATCACCGCAGCACTGACTGAGTTAACAGTGGCTTTGGGGATGCTTTGACTGCAAACACACCAATTAGTAAAAAAAGAATTAAAACCCCTACATGTGGGGCTGTTCTCCCTTGCCGAGAGCATCCAAAAAGCCCTAAACCAACAAACCCAATTGGTTACAAAACCCAACCTGCCGACCCGTCCACTGATTGCAAACATAGCTGGTCTGGAAAACAAAGAGGCTGAATCAATTTATGATCTATCCCACGGCTTCTGCCAAGCTGGCACTTAAACTTGAATTAATCTCAGCATGGAGATCTAGAGCTCACTGAGGGTGGGTGCCGCGCTCCCCAGGAGGAGTGCTGTGCCCACCAAGGCTGCTCCAACACGGTTGGGTTTAATTAGGCTGGAAAAAACAACTCCTTCATTCAAGACCACCTGCATCCTCATGTATTTTGGCACCGCGTGGATCCACAGGTGACTGGGCAGAACAGAGTGGGTTCGGGAGCTCAGGCTCCTTTGCAAGATGGAAAACCAGGGAGAAATAGGAATGGTGCAGCTAATGTATGGCAGGAAGATCTCAAATGAAAATCTCACTCTTTCAGGGAGAAAAACACCTCTTCCAATCACAGAATCATGGAATGGTTTGGGTCAGAAGGGACCTCAAAGCCCATCCAGGGCAGGCCATGGGCAGGGACACCTCCCACTGGGTCAGGGGGCTCCAAGCCCCATCCAACCCGGCCTTGAACACCTCCAGGGATGGGGCAGCCACCACTGCTCTGGGCAACCTGGGCCAGGGCCTCCCCAGTCCCGTCATGAAGAATTTCCTCCTGATATCTAATAACAGTGTGGATGTTGCCTTCCCAGTCTGGTAGAGCTCAACACTAGGAATAAACAAACATCAGTAAGAGCTGGAGTTGTGCCACGGTCAGATGGCATTGCTGGCAGACACCACGCACCACCGAACGAGCTGGTTTGGGGGCTTGGGAGAAGAAATCCCACACACGCAGCTCTCGACCCACTGGGATCTTTGAGGATCAAACCAGGCTTAGCATCTCGCCACTTCCTTTTCAGCATCTCAAAACTCTGACAATTTTCTCTTAAGCTAAAATTAAAATGTAGAACCAATAAATGGGAGAATTTCTCCTCCTGTCTCCTGGGAGAGCTTATGTTTTTCACATGAGGTATTCCTTCCTCTCTCCCTGTACACATTTTTTATGCACAGATGTCTTTCTCAGCTGCTCCCTAAATCTCTCTGCCACAGCAGCATTGTCTCTTTTCCACCACATGTAATATTTTAAAGCCACTCAAGGCTGAAACTCAATTCGAGGCCAAGTGATGAGCTCATCTGCAATTTAATAACTTAACACCAGTTCACGCTGTCAGCAGCAAATCACGGATCACCAGCTCTGGAGAAAACGCCCAGCATCTGGCTCGAGTCGCTCGGGCTTTTTCAGCACATTCTCTTTTCCAAGGGGATCTTTACCTGCGTGGCAAGTGCAACTTTCAAATAGGAAATGTATAAAGGGTCTAAAATTATAGTATTTATGAGCCAGGCAGGATCATCTTCTCCCAAGTAACAAGGGGTAGGAGGAGAGGAAATGGCCTCAAGTTGCACCAGGAGAGCTTTAGATTGGATATTGGGAAAAATTTCTTCCCTGAAAGGGTTGTCAGGCCCTGGCAGAGGCTGCCCAGGGAGGTGGGGGAGTCTCCATCAATGGAGGTGCTAAGATGGGTGGACAAGGTGCTCGAGGATATGGTTTAGTAGTGGACAGGCACAGTTGGACTCGCTCTCAAAGGTCTTTTCCAACTAAATGATTCTATGATTCCATGGCTTTTTCAGTACAGGCTGGAGGGGTGTTTTTCTAGTGTGCACCCAAACCCCTGCACAGGGCTGGGATAGTTTGCACATGTGACAGGAAAAGGGGAACATCTCTGCATCCCTGAGTCACCTTGAGTTCTGACATCCCAGAGAGTCCACGGGAGGTCACGGAGATGATCCGAGGGCTGGAGAACCTCCTGTACGAGGACAGGCTGAGAGAATTGGGGTTGTTCAGCCTGGAGAAGAGAAGGCTGCGGGGAGGCCTTAGAGCAGCTTCCAGTACTGAAAGGAGCTACGGGAAAGCTGGGAGGGGCTCCTGATCAGGGAGTGCAGGGATAGAACGAGAGGCAACTGTTTTAAGCTGAAAGAGGGGAGATTGAGAGGAGATCACTTAGAGACCAAGTAGAAAATCAAGAGTCCTGCTCAACTAATTTTGCTGTGCATCCTCCCTGCCATCACCCATGCCCTTCCTGCAATGTATCTGTTTCAGCCTTTAGGAGGCCAAGAGAGCGGCAAAGCCAGGTCCCTGGGCTGGTTTACCCACTGGAAGGAAAGCTTCCTGCCACCAAGTAGCTGCAGGCAGCCTCCACAGGAGGAGTCTTCTGCAAACACAGCAAAGCAACGCCATTAGGAGAAATTCAAATCAAAGTCCAGCAGAAAGACGCAGTGCCTCCCTCCCTGGCATCCAGCAATATAAACCTCCCTTTACAGCCACGGAAGGCATAAGAGAACCCAATTATTTTGGAAAACCACCAAGCCACGTGGGAAGCCCAGACATGGTCAGTCCTGCTGCCCACAGATCTGACGCTCTGCTAGATGCTGTCTTCAACCTAGGTCCCTTTTGCAAGCAACAGCCACAGAAACGAGCCCCTCCACCCAAAAACCAGCCCAAACTAAGAGCTCACCATTGAGTTCCCCAGGCCAACTCTACCCCAGCAATGCCATTTTCCCAGAGAATAAGGAAAAATAAATGCAAGGCATTTGGGACTCGTACCCCCGGCGTAACAAGTAAAACAACTTGTTAATCCCTTTCTGCTTCTTGTCAAACATGCAGCCCAACTCTTCGATGAGTTGAGCAACTGGCTTTTGAAGCTCCATGAGACGGAGTATCGTGTAATACTCCCCTAAGCCACAAGGAGCCTTAAACGACGCAAGTCAAGCCCATTTTCACTTATTAAACTATTTATCACTGCAAACCAAATTGCAATTAAGAGGAAAATTCAGCAGGTCCGTGCAAGAAGTCATATGATAAAGCACACAGTTAAGGTGGTGCTGCTTTCATTAACACAGGATGAATGCAGTTACTGGCTGCCCAAATGAGGTTACTGTGCAAAACATCACCCCAAGGTCCTGCAATCACAGCTGCTCATAAATATCCTGATCGTTGCTATTCTGGCCAGCACCTCTTCCGAAACTGTTTATTATCACTACTAATAGCCAGGGCAGCATCATGAATTTGCAAGGGGAGAGGTTGGTAATACAGAGAAAGGTTGGGCATGAAGGAAGAGAAGGATTAATATTGTGGGCAATCAATCATCCGCAGCAACTTATCTGGGAAAACTGATTCCATGAGGTGAGCGTCAGCAATGCGGTGAGTAAGGGCAGCTCAGAGGCAGGCATGGGAGATGTGACTCAACAGCGAGCACAGCGTAGGCTGCAAAGGTGCCAGGGTTGGTTTTCAGGGTGGAGAACATATTTAGCTGCTCAACCTCCATGCCTTGTGAAGTATCCTCATGAAAACAAGCAAACAAAATATTTCTTGCCTTTGATCTTTAGGATGTTCACAATTCCTTCAATGTTTGGTTGACTTATGAGGCCAGTAAGCCACTATAAAACTTGGTATTTATGGATTTGCCAGCTGCCATCGGCCACAGCTGACCCAGCATCCAGGAACAGCCTCCACCTGTTTTGTACGTGATGAGCCCTCCATGACTTGCTTCACAGATAATAAGATTGGTGCTGCTTTACTTTCCTATGAGGTAACATCAAACAACGAGCCAGCAACGTGCGCTTGCAGCCCAGAGAGCCAACCGTGTCCTGGGCTGCACCCAGAGCAGTGGGAGCAGCAGGGCCAAGGAGGGGATTCTGCCCCTCTGCTCCGCTCTGGTCAGACCCCCCTGGAGCCCTGGGTCCAGTTCTGGAGTCCTGAGCACAGGAAGGACTTGGAGCTGTTGGAGCGAGTCCAGAGGAGGCCACGGAGATGATCCAAGGGCTGGAGCAGCTCCTGTATGGGGACAGGCTGAGAGTTGGGGTTGTTCAGTCTGGAGAGGAGAAGGCTGTGGGGAGCCCTTAGAGCAGCCTCCAGTACTGAGAGGGGGTCCAGGAAAGCTGGGGAGGGGCTCTGGATCAGGGAGTGCAGGGACAGGACAAGGGGGGACGACCCCTGTAAACCACGCATTTATACATTGCAATAAGGTGTTTTACACATGATAAATAGCTTAACTCTTAAGCAGCTCTCCTCAGGAAACAAGGCTGAAATAATCACGCTATCCACCCATCTCCACCTCCTCTTCCCCAGACAGCCTTTTACCAGTTTCAGGGGTTGAAAGAGGAGTAAAGCACCTGAAAGGTAACAACTTTCCAGTAGGTTTTGGGAAAAAAACAGACCCAGCAATGCAAGGATGCCCAAGTTTGCACCTTTGAAGAAGGCAGGCAGAAGTTAGCAACCACACATGCCTTGGATGTGATTGGTACATCTGGATGGATCCTCTGGGAGCCTCCAAACCAGCAATTGCTACAGCAAATTTCTATTGCTAATTCACCAGAACAGTGTAAAAAATGAGTTTAAATACGTGGGATACTTTCTGTTTAAGAAAATAAGTATTGGTATGGAACCAAAGATCCCTCATTCAAGCCTCAAGTGAGGGTACAGTTGGAGAAGAGAATGTTTCAAGGAAGAAGTAAACATTTCCCTGGCAGACTGACTCAAATAATAAAGGGTGGCAGCTTGAACCCCCTCCAGGCAGCTGGAATGATAGAAGCTCAGAGAGGCAGATTAATGGTCAGAGAGATGATGCCGCCATCCAGATAACAAACAACTGCAAGGGAGAGATCTGCAGAATGCACTGCATTTATTTTAAACTTTGAGGCAAATGCAATTCCCCCAAGCGGAGTCTGGCCAGACCACAGTGAACAACTTCTTCAGGAAACTGCCCGTGGGTATTTAATCAGAAGAGAGCTTCAGCAACCCATCCCATCTTAATTTACGGTGGTATCCCGGTATAGAAGAATCCGAATCATAGAATCGTTAAGGTTGGAAAAGACCTCTAAGCCCATCCAGTCCAACATCAACCCAATCCCACCATGTCCTGAAGTGCTGCAGCTACACCGTTTTTGAACCCCTCCAGGGACGGGGACTCCCCCAGTGCCCTGGGCAGCCTCTGCCAGGGCTTCACCACTCTGTCACTAAAGACATTTTTCCTACTATCCAATTTAAACCTCCCTTGGTGCAACTCGAGGCCATTTCCTCTTGTCCTATCACTTATAGCTTGGGAGAAGAGCCCAGCACCCACCTCATCACAACCTGCTTTCCAGGAGCTGCAGAGAGCGATGACGTCTCCCCTCAGCCTCCTCCAGGCTAAACAGAGCCAGGTTCCTCAGCTGCTCCTCATAAGACTTGTGCTCCAGACCCTTCACCAGCCTCGTTGCCCTCCTCTGGAAACAAAGCTTGGCAGCACTGTTTGGGAAGGTGATTCCAGACCTTCCTTTGAACAATTACAAAAATGTAGCTCCACCATTGCCTTTACCACCAGCGTTCCTCTTAAGCTCACAAAACATTATTCACTCAGCCCTTCCAAACCAGTGGGAGCTGCCCACATCCTGGTTTCCCATCCAACTCCCTGCATCAATCTGGGGCCATTGCTCCAGATGGGAATTCCAGTCCCCAGTCAGGATGCTGCCGGCCATGCAGAGCCTGCACCAGATGGCTTCTGGTGGGACTTGTTACTGCTTCCTCCTACTCCCCAGATGGATGGGTAAGAGCAACCTCCCAGCAGCCTCAACCCTAAGAGCCTCTTTAGCTCTGCACCGAAACGCTCCCAGGAAATGATCCTCCATGGTTTTCCTCCTGCAAAGCAGGGACAGGGGCAGAAAACACCACAAATCTAAGGGCAAGACATGGAGGAGGCTGGGAGCACACACACTGGTCTCTCCAGTTTGCCGAGAGCTGAGTGCAAACACCGAAGGGCCACTCTCACGGTCTCTTCACCTCCCACTAGTCAACTCCACCCAGAGCCCACCGCATCGCATGGCTAAAATCCAAAGGGAAAGGTTAATGCATCAAGCCCACGAGACACCCACCCCACGAACTCTGCTCTTGCTGCTGGAACTCCCATTAACAGCTCCACGATGAAGCATTACGAGGAAATACAACAAATTTCATCAAGCATCTCCCATTTCCATCCTCGTGTGTCTGCTCAAAGAGCTTGCTGGTGCTAACCAGGGTGTCCAAACCACGGGTCAGAAGCAGAACTTAAATTCATTATTCTTTTTGTGCTGTGATTAGTGCCTTTGGCTTATTAAAGGCAGTAGGGGTTGCACAGGGACCCCTGCCCTAGCATGGGTCATAGAATCATAGAACCATGAGGTTGGAAGAGACCTCCGAGATCATCAAGTCCAACCATACCACAGTGGCTGGTCCCCAGAATGAAGGACACGCACCTCTCCCCTCTGCCACCCCATATGCAAAAACCCACTGATTTTCCTTTGCAAAAGCCTCTGAGATCAGAAAATGGACTTACAGGACAGGACACATCTCACCTCCTTGTCTGTTAAAGATCCAGACTTGTCACCTTAAGCTCAGGCTACTGTCAATTCATATAAAGATGATGATTCATCCTACTCTAAGGCAGCTGGGCTGAGTCAGTCTCTGCATGTGGCTGTCTCTATCAGTTATCTGCTGAGAAAAGCCCCTCTAATTAGCTGATCCTAGACAGTTAATGTTTGGGCAACCGGCGCAGGAAAATCCCACTCAATACTGTTCTGACCTTTGTTTTCCAGCCCAGCAAGTGCCGAGCTCTGCATGGCTTTCCTACGCACTCTTCCAGCCCAAACCCAGCCCCATCTGTTTTGCAGCTGACCATCCATCAACACCAGTGACATTTTTAAGTCTTGCTTTAGGCCCCCGCTGTTGTGTTGGCGGAAACCGAGAGCTCAAACAACTCCTGTCCTTGGAGTGTGACCGTAGGTGCCTTTTGGGCACTGATGACTTCTATTTGTGCATGCAGATACCGTACCACGTTGTGTTCACATGCACTAAACACACACACACACACGTCTTCTTAATAAGTATTTATGAGAACAAAGCCAAAAAAGGCAGAAGTGAGATCCTTGCAGGGAAGAGGAAGAGGTTTCCAAATAGAAGAGGACACTGTCAGATGGGGAGGAATCACTTGTCTTCACGATTTCCACTGCCTGCTGGAGCCAGCCCTGGCGTCTACACACGTAAAGTGAATGATTCCCGGTACAAGAGCCGCATTCACAATCACGCGCCTTCCCCTGCTTGAAATTACAGACCAGTCTCCCTGCACACGCTGCAATTGATGAGAGTTCTTGGAGCAACACCGAGCCTACCAGCACTCCGTGCGCTCTGCTGCTCATCCCCCACCTGCACGTACTGCGTTTCATTAACAGTAACGAGCCGCTTTCTCCGAGTTGCCCACACTTGACAGATTAACACAACACAGCACGAGCTGCCCAGCTCTGGCATTTTCACAGTATCACAAGGTTGGAAAAGACCTCTGAGATCATCAAGTCCAACCTACGACCCAACACAGACACCTACTCGTTGTCTAAACCATGGCACCGAGTGCCTCATCCAAGCTCCTTTTAAACACCCCCAGGGATTTTCCTAGACATGAGGAAAAATTTCTTCATTGAAAGGGTGGTCGGGCACTGGCACAGCTGCCCAGGGAGGTGGTGGAGTCACTGTCCCTGGAGGGGTTTAAAAGACGGGTTTAGTAGGGAGGCAGGTACAGCTGGACTTGATGATCTCAGAGGTCTTTTCCAACCAGATGATTCTACGATTCTAATCCCATTGAATCAGCCTCTGGTTAGCAGGGATGCGGGATTTATTGCCTTGGCCCCCTTGAGCCCCATGCCCTGTTTCCAGCAGCTGCCACGGTGAGGGATTTCAGGAGGAGGTCACCACGAGTCTCCCTCTGATGTCGAATCATAGAATCATGGAATCTTAAAAGTTGGAAAAGACCTCCAAGATCACCCGGGTCGACTGTCAGCCCAACCTCACTGTGCCTACTCAACCATGACCTGAAGTGCCACGTTTACATGTTTTTTGATCCCCCCTAGGGATGGAGACTCCCCCACTGCCCTGGGCAGCCTCTGCCAGGGCTTTGCCACTCCTTCAGTAAAGAAATTGTTCCCAAAATCCAACCTAAACCTCCCCTGGTGCAACCTGAGCTAGGTACCATGGTGCAATCCTGCCCACTGGGTGAAAACCCTCTCTGAGCACAGCGTAATCAGCTGTTCCAAGGAGAACGTGATCTCAATACAGCAAGTATAAAAAGCATTGCAAATCATGGCTGAAAAGTCACATTTGCTTTCTTCCCCTTTCAAAATGCCACTTTTCTGAAGATCTCCCCTCCTCTCCTCAGCCAGCAGAGCTGTTGCAATCCAATGATGGAAAAAGAAACTTGATAATTTCAGATGATCAATCAGGCTGTGTTAGCAGAGCTGCCAAAGATGCCGAGATGGGGATTACCCACATCTATCTGATAGGGAGTTTTGTTTTGATGTACAACTCTGCCAAGCAGCGAGCACAGAGCCAGCCGTGTGAGCCACCGGGAAACACTCCCACATCATTCCCAAGCACTGAAATTCCCAGGCACATCACGCTGAACCTGCAACATCGATAATGATGTTGCCGTATCACCAGGAAGCCTCCTGGACCTCCCCAGCGCCCCAAAGAAATCAATCCGTTACTGCACGTACAATAAGAGCTTGCAATCCAATAACTGCTATCTAAAACCTGGTTTCACTTCCAAGCCCTGGGTTGATTATTATTGCATTAGCTATGGAGGGACACATTGTTACCACTTAATGAATGCTAAGCTCTACTTCAAAGGAACTGAATTTCAGCGGTGGGAGACCATACAAACGCTTCAACAATTGCTTTTTTCAAAGCAGATAGGTGCTAGAATAAAACCTCAGATCTTATTGATACAGGTGTGAGTAAAAATAAGCATCAATGATTCCGCAACGCAGCGCTCTTCCAGAGTACGATATTCAAGGGAAGTCATTTAAGACATCTTTGAGAGAGAGAAATATTCAATTAACTCTTAAAACTGGCTGCCATGGAATAACGTGACTGTTACAAAAAGAGTCATTTAAAAGAATCAGCTGACTCCGATAAAACATATCAAGCCTTTTTCTGTGCCATTTATACCACCGTAGGAGCCGGGGTTAGGGCAGAGCAGGGACAGAAATGGGTTCGAATGGATCGAGGCAAGGGAAGAGCCAGACAGCACAATGTGCAGCACTGGCACTGCCCTACTAAATACGTCTCCAATGTGCTGCTGCGCTCTCGGGCTGCCATTGGGACCTCCCGAAAGCAACCACACGGCTGAAACAGAAGGCAAAACGTTTTGCCATGGGCAAAATCATGCCCTGGTACGGAAAGCAACAGGTACATTCCTCTTGCATCTTAGCCTGAGCACCCTGTGCACTATGTGGGCACTCAGAGGTGCATCCTGCAGGAGAAACAGGAGCATGTGCATGTCCAAGTACCCCGTGCCGGTCCTTCCACTGCCCCGGGGCATTGCTCCCTACATCCTTCCTCCCAAAACCAGAGTTCCGTCTTCTTCTCTTCCTCCCCACACAAATGTGCACCAAACGAACAACACAGGCGTCTCCGCGTTGGTGAGACCTAAGCATCAACCACCTGAAAGCAGCTAAAGGAGCAACTGTAATTCTCTGATCCACAACAGGTCTTCTCATCTCAGCCTTGCTTTGCACGACACGGACATTCGAAGAGCAGGTTTATCTTTGGGTAACCACCAGCAGAGTGGGGTCACCCTTTACAGCTACCTTGCTGCACTTAACACAAGAATCTGGCTATGTGTTGCTGCAAGAAGACTTGAATTAGAGATTTTGCACTGTAAGACCTTAGAGGGAACAAAATACAGGTAGATTTTAGCTCAAAGCAAGAGATCCAAGGGCTGGAGCACCTCCTGTACGAGGACATGCTGGAAGAGCTGGGGTTGTTCAGCCTGGAGAGGAGGAGGCTGTGGGGAGACCTTAGAGCAGCCTCCCAGAACTGAAAGGGGCTCCAGGAAAGCTGGGCAGGGGCTCTGGGTCAGGGAGTGAAGGAACAGGGTGAGGGGGAACGGTTTTGAGATGCAAGAGGGGAGACTGAGATGAGATCTTAGAGAGAAATGTTTTGCTGTGAGGGTGGGGAGGCCCTGGCCCAGGTTGCCCAGAGCAGTGGTGGCTGCCCCATCCCTGGAGGTGTTCAAGGCCAGGTTGGATGGGGCTTGGAGCCCCCTGATCCAGTGGGAGGTGTCCCTGCCCATGGCAGGGGGAGGCACTGGATGGGATTTGAGGTCCCTTCCAACCCAAACCATTCCATGAGTTTGTGATATTGAAATAAAACCTCCCTGTCCCTTTTCTGCACTAAACGTACCCTGAGTTAACAACAGGCTGTTCCACACAAGGACGAAGCCTCTTTCAATGCTTGGTACCCTCTCAACAGTCAAAAGAGGCTTCCAGCAAAGGAGCAAAACAAATCCCACAGTATCAAACTCATTTGCTTACTTAAGACAGATCCATGAGAACGGAATAAAACTGAAGATTTCCACGGTTTCTAACAGCTTGCCAAGGTGGCCGGCATTGCACAGGTAATTAATATGGACAACATGAATTTTAATTCTTTCATTTGCAAATCCAGCATCACTGTTAATCTCAAGCATGGACAAAGTCCATTAATAAAGCAGATTCATGTAATGGCATTCAAAGCAATGGCAAATCAATACATAACACACTTGTACACTGGAATAATCTATGCTTCGCATAATAATAGCGGTAGCTGTAATGCTGTATTCATATGGAGACATATTCAAGATGAGCCCAGGCCACCTAACAAGCTTGGTGGGCTCTGTTTCTCCTGCACTGGCTGCCAAAGAACTACCCAGCAAGAACACCAGCTGAGCATACGCACGCAGCGGCTGCAGCAGGGAGAAGAAATGCAGGAAGACGATACTTAACACACAGGGTTTGCCCTCCAAGCCTCACCTGAAAAAAAGGGAGAAGGATATACCATGTGCCACTGCGTCCTTTGGCTATGACAAAATAACGTCTTCCATCTCTGAATGGAGATGCACACCCATAGTTACTATTCAATGTGTTCCCAAAAGCCACGGGAGGGACAGCGGTTGTGTGAGCAGTGCAGGGATGGGACAAACTCCTCAGCAAGCCCATTTCATGAATTACACTCGGAGCTTGTGGCTTGTTTCTCTCCAGACACCAACAGCAGGGAGTTCAGAAGTGGTTTCATTAAACACCCACCACGAGTCCTTTTGCACAGAGCTACTCACCATGCCAAGCCAACAAACTATCCCCCTAATCATAGGATGATAGCAGACAGCTCTGAAACCAGCCGCATCCGTGCAGCTCCAGCCTAGGGAGAAGTGGAGGTATCACCCACTTCTCTAATTAACTCCAAATCAAGCTGGCAAAATGCCTTTTTGGCAGGAGCTGTGCCTAGAAGTATGTGATGCCAGGGTGATGGGTAGCACAAGAACCAAGGCTGCATGCAGCAAGGCACGGCACAGCTGTGCAGCTGAAGCCCCAAAGGATGCCTGGCACCAGGATCCACACATGGTGAGGGTTTCCCACTGGCAATGCTTTGCCTGTGATGCTCCCCTCACTGCTGAGCTCCACACTTGCTCACAAAGACACGACCAAGGGGTCAGAGCTGACTCCAGACACAGAGGTAAAGCAGGAGCTACAGAGAGCTCCAATCCACTGTCCTCACTTTGCCTTCTCTTTCTGGGCAGGTTATTAAGTGACTTTCCCCATTTTTCACACAGTATGGAGAACATCAAATCTCACAAACGATGGAGATATTCCTGGTTTGAGAAGGTCCCCCAATCCCGTTCGCTATCGGTGGCAGGGTAGTTGCTGAATTGCTGCGGAGTCTTGGGCACATGACTTAATTTCTCTTTCCTTCAGCTTCCCCAGCAGAAAGACAGAGAAAAATTATGGAAAACCAAGCAGATCTAAAGTAGTGTAAAAGCTCTTGAGGATGAAGGCATCTCCCTCTGCGTTTCGAAAAGCCTGGTCCCCAGCCTTGGGCCACTGTGAGGTGAGCCTATCGAATTAATAGGATCATAGAACTGTTAAAGCTGGAAAAGATCTCTAAGAACAAGCCCAACCGTCAGCCCAACCCCACCGTGTCTGCTAAACCGTGTCCTGAAGCGCCACAGCCACACGGGTTTTGAACCCCTCCAGGGATGGAGACTCCCCCAGTGCCCTGGGCAGCCTCTGCCAGGGCTTCACCACTCTGCCAGTGAAACAGGTTTTCCCAATATCCAATCTAAACCTCCCCTGGTGCAACTCGAGGCCATTCCCTCTTACTCTAAATCCTGACAACCACACTGCTTAGTCCCAGCAGGGTGAAAGTAGGGAGGAAAAGGAAAGTATTTCTTAGACCTGAGAGAAGCTGCAAGCAGGACACAGCATTAACCCCTTCTGCTTAGCCCTACCAAGTCAACAGAGAGCGCCTCACGCTCAGCAGCTTTTCAAGGTGCAAGGTGAAATGACTTCCTTTCAATTCCCTCCTCAAGCCCCTCTGGTTCCACCCAGGTGCCTGGCAGAGCCCTTCTACCCAAATGTCCCTGCCCCTGGAGTTCATCTTCTGCTGGTGGGACCCTTCCTCCTCCCCCCACTGCAGGTCAGATGCATTTACTGTCACACACCAATCCCAGCTCGTCTCCTCTTTCACTTCACCACTGCCCTTCTCGTCATCTTTGATGCCTGAAAGTCCCAGTGGGCTCTGTGGAGTCTTCCTCTGAACAAACCTGAGGGAAGCGAGTCCAAGCAAGTCAAACCCACATCCCCAGACACACACACTGCTGCCTTCTGTCTCGAACACCCATGTTTGCAAACACCTTTAGTTGGGAGGCCATGGTTCTGCTCTCCTCCTTCTCCTTTGGGATATCTTATCTCACGCTTGCCAAGTTAGGGAAGTACTTAAATACCTGGCAAACCACAAGCACATGTTTAAGTCCTGCTGAAGCCAAAGGGCTTTGATTACCAAAGCACTTATAACAGGTTTTTACTAAGCAAAACTTCTCCATCGCTGCCCTCTCCACCCCGGTCCCTTCACAGCAGCAAGGGTACGACTCGAGAAGCGATGGCCAGGACACATCACGAACATCAGCTCCCAGAGTGAAACCCAGCTTCAGTGATCAGTGGGAGGAGCATTTTGCACAAAACCAGGCAACGAGATCCCAGGAGACGCAGGCAATTTGCGGGCTGGGCTGGTCCAAGAAGCGCTCTGCCCTGCGAGAGCCAGCACTAACTCGCCAGCAAACATTTCCAGTAAGTGCTGTTAAGATCCTCCTCTTCATTTCACCACACACCACTGCAGAAAGGCTCTCTTTCCTCTGAGCTCCAAGGGCTGTCTGGGATGCAACAGGCTAACCCACATGTGGCCAGTCCCCTGCACTTGGCCGAGAAGAGAAATTCATCCAGGTTTTATTGGCAGTGCTGAAAAGACACAGAAAATAAACAGCCTCTCTGCTGTGCTCCACGCGTCTGGCCCTGTTTGCAGGCTCCTGGTCCTCTACAAGGTGGAATCACAGAATCACGTGGTTGGAAAAGACCTTTGAGATCATCGAGTCCAACCATACCTGTCCCATACTAAACCAGATCCCTGAGCACTTCATCTACCTGTCTTTTAAACATCTTCAGGGATGGGGACTCCACTGCTGCCCTGGGCAGCCTCTGCCAAGGCCTGAGAACACTTTGAGGGGAGAAATTCTTCCTGATGTCTAATCTAACCCTCCCCTGGTGCAACTTGTGGTCGTTTTCTCTCATTCTACCACCCGTCACTGGGGAGAAGAGCCCAGCACCCACCCCGTCACAACCTCCTTTCAGGCAGTTGTAGACAGTGATGAGGTCTCCCCTCAGCCTCCTCCAGGCTGAACAACCCCAGGTCCCTCAGCTGCTCCTCGTAAGACTTGTTCTCCAGCCCCTTCACCAGCTCTGTTGCCCTTCTCTGGGAGAAGCACCTTCTGCACCTCCAAACCCACAGCAGCTCCCTCAAGCCAGGCAGGCTCAGGTTAGCAGGGAGAAGCAAGCACATCCCCTCCTGCTCACCCAGGACCTGCCTCCTGCTTATCGTGTTCAGCAATAACAGGTGTCAAAATCCCCCCTCTCGATTACAAATGAGAATATTCCTGCTTTGTTTGTCAGTCAGGGCCACTAAGATGCTCTTGATATTTCATTTCCATGAGAAGATGCCGGCAGCACACGCCAAATGAACTCGGGATGACCGAGACAGAAAACATACCTGTGCCCAGGAGGCTTCCGTGAAGGAAATTCAGCACGTGATGAACTCGTGGCAGTGCAATGCCCAGCAGATGGTGGCACGCTCGTGGCTGACACCTGCGCTCACCATGCCTTAAGCTCACTTTGCAGGAGGTGGCTTCACCTGCTGCTCCCACTGCTGAGTCACGCCAGAGCTCGTGCACTTCGAGCTGACGCAACGCAGATTTCAGCGCAGGCTTCTGCTTTTTGCCAAGCCCAACCTGATTAGGAGTTTCTTTCCTTCCATCAGTGCTTCCACCCAGTCTCCACTGCTGGGGTCCAAGACGAGGACCAGAAGGACTCAGTGACAAGACAGGAGGCAGCTCTAGAAGAGGTTTAGACTGGAGATGATGATTCCTGTGTCAGGTCCTATGCTGTGTCTTCACACTCACGGGAGCACGGCTGAGCTCCATGCCCTGGCTCTCCGGATAAAAGCTTGGACTTGCACAGCTGGTTCTCACAAGTTTAGCGTGGTCAGCGAGACCAAGATGCGAGAAGAAAGCAGGGCTGGCAGGGAGCTGTGGCTCACGGTGCTCCGCTGAGCTGCACCAAGCGGGCTCTGCGGTGCCCTGCAAGCCACCGTGCCTCCTCCTCCGCCTGGGGCCGATGTGCATCTGCCAGACACCCAGCTCCACACAAACACGTTCCCTCAGCTGCCTTTGCACCAGCAGAGTCACTGTTTGCACACAACAGGCACGGCTGACTCGAACACCAGGCAGCCCAGCTGGAACCAGCCAAAGCAAGAGTTTCCACTGAGGGACAGAGGTGCCCAATGGGCATCTTGGAGAGCGACAGTGAGGGGTCAAAGGATAGCTGTGCTTCACAGGTTTTCTTTCAGCTAGAAGAGCCTGTGCTTCCAATGAAGACGCTGACATAAACCTCCATGGGATGGTTTTGGACTGAACGCGTGTAGCATCCAGCATGTTAGCTGGTCAGGGCAACCCTCAGGTCCTTCATCTGAACCCTCTGCAGTCTTCACCCACAGAGAAACAAAGCAATTTTTCAGTTAACAAACTGCCTACCCAGCCTTTCCCCCTACCTTGTTGCAACTTAGCAAAACCCCTAAAACCACACCGAACTGAACTCAAGTGTTGAGGTCTCCTCTTAAGTGGATGAGCACTAAGCACAAGTGTTATTTCAAGCACATCTTTCCAGGCTTTCTCTTAAACTGGGTACCAGATAAACCCTTCAGCTGCACCTTCTGAACTAGAGCAGCCATCCTCCCATCCCTAATGGCTTCACGTTGTCATCAGTCCATGTTGTTAGCTTTTCCTTTGTTTACCCTACTGCACATACTTCCTCCTCCAGTAATTCCTGGCATCTTCTTGAATTTCACCCCCAGATCTGGCTGCTGATGCCCAACACTGCCGCCCACACCAATGGTCTCCATCATGCACCAGTTTCCGGGGAAGGTGTCCCTATGCCTCACACTGGGTTTTGCTTGTTCACTACAGGGAGCCAATTTCTGGAGTAGTCTTTGGGCCTGGGAAATCTGCCTATGAGTTCTGCTCATGCCGTCTGCAGAGACGGCCAAAACCTCCCCTTACACAAAACCTTGGTGGGCCACGGAGATGATCCAAGGCCTGAAGCACCTCCCATATCAGCACAGGCAGGGAGAGCTGGGGTTGTTCAGCCTGGAGAAGAGAAGGCTCTGGGGAGACCTTAGAGCAGCCTCCCAGGACTGAAAGGGGCTCCAGGAAAGCTGGGGAGGGGCTCTGGATCAGGGAGTGCAGAGACAGGATGAGGGGGAACGGTTTTGAGCTGAAAGAGGGGAGACTGAGATGAGATCTTAGGAAGAAATGTTTTGCTGTGAGGGTGAGCAGGCCCTGGCCCAGGGTGCCCAGAGCAGCGGTGGCTGCCCCATCCCTGGAGGTGTTCAAGGCCAGGTTGGATGGGGCTTGGAGCCCCCTGATCCAGTGGGAGGTGTCCCTGCCCATGGCAGGAGGTGGGACTGGGTGGGCTTTGAGGTCCCTTCCAACCCAACCCATTCCATAATTCTATGATCAGCAAAGCACCCAGAAAGAAAAGCCTCTGTCTCCATGCCCTGCGCCATTTCCCTATTCATTTACAATGTGACACCACCCCAGGAAGTGTCCCCAGCCAGAAGCAGAGGCCAGAAATGGCAGTGGTAACAGAGTACCCTGCTAATCCCTTGTCCTTCTCCGCGGGTGGTTAAGCCTTCCTGAGAAAACTAAACCAGACTCCACAAAATGCCATGGCCAAAGAATATTTCCACAGGTGCTAGAACAAAGTCTTTGGCTTGGAATGCTCCCCACAGCTCTGGCATTACAAGCCAGGAACATATATTTTCCAACTTCAAAATAGCCAACACTAATATTTTTGACCACCAGTTTCTCCTGAAGGTAAGAGCAGAGAAAGAAGAACCCTAGAAACGTTCAGGACACAGGACCCACTTCTTAATAGCGTTTCCGAGATACAACCACTGGGCTGAATAAGTGCTGAAACCTGATGCAAGACAACGAGCTGAGCAAGAACAAAGCCAGGATGAGCTCATTGTGTAGCCACAGCCGCTGGCGAGCCGAGCTTTCCCTTCCCTGCTATGGTCCCACTGAGATGTCCACAACCCTGGGCTGAAATTCCTCAATTGGCCATGAAACTGCTGATTTCAATACCAAGACAGCACTGAGACGTGACTAATAGAGTCACTGGGCTGGTTTCCAAGTGTAGAAGCAACTGGCCCGTGGTGAACCAGACACCTACAGCCTTACACACAAGAGATGGGGGTAAACCACAGCATTTGCAATGGACTGGGGTGACACTGAACACACAACGACACCAAACAAGTCTTGGGACCTTTTCTGCCCAAGAAGCACCAAGGAATTGTGCTTGAAGGGAAGACTCCTTTTGAAAAAACACTACACCAGAAGAAAAAAAACCTTCTCTCTGAAGATGCCACAGACTGATCCAAAATCAACACCGACAAGCAGAAAAGATTGGAAAAGCCTGCTTTTGAGGGCCAGCAGGCTGACAAGCAGACTCAATTTGTGTTATCGCTTTCCTTTTCAACCTTCTTATCTTTCCCAACATGCACCTTCAGAAAGAGATAAAGAGCAGCTGCCTTGAGCCTTCCTTGTGGCTCTGCCACCTCAAGACACCACATTCCCTGTTCTTGGGACTTTACCTGCTCCCCTTCCCCTTCGTTAGGGGGATGCTCAGCCCTTCTGCCCCTCCATTTCCTCTGCAAAGCAAGCAGGACAGATGCTTTCCCCCATTACGTGGGTTTTGAAGAGGTGACGAAGGCAAGGACTGTGAGGTTCCCAGCTGCTGCCAGAAGGGAGCCACGAGAACCCATCTGCCCACTTTCCAAGAGCAATATGCCTTTCTTCTTCACCCATCAGCACTCAGCCCCTACAAAGCCTTCTGGCCAAGCTGATCTGACCCACAAACCAGCCGCTTGGTTCCTCCACACAGCCACCTCTGCTCCACACTTAATGGTAAAAGCTGGGAGAGTAAGGTCAAAAACCCACATCTCCTCATGTGTATTGCATAAACACACACGGCAGAGGGTCATAACACACAGGTTTTACTCCAGGAACCAACCACAAACCCAACTTTTCCTTCTCCCAACTCTTCCTTTTTCTTTTTGCAACCTGGAGAGATTCTGTTTAGATGCCCCTGGAGGTGTTCAAGGCCAGGTTGGATGGGGCTTGGAGCCCCCTGAGCCAGTGGGGGGTGTCCCTGCCCATGGCAGGGGGTTGGGACTGGATGGGCTTTGAGGCCCTTTCCAACCCAAACTGTTCTACGATTTACACGATGTGGTAACACTAAAAGAGAATTTTTAAAGAATGGCTTGCAGGAGAGGGGGTTAGCTTATTTGTGTTGGTAGAAAATAACAGCTGATGGGCAAGAGATGAAAGCACCACAAACAGAGACTTCTTACCACGTTTCAGGGAGTTAATCGCATGAGAGAACTGCTTTACATCTGTTTGAACAGAGATGGAGTTGTTCACCAGAGCCAAACCTTATGTAGACAGGCTGGCCCAGTCACCCACACCATGGCAAATTCTCCACCCTCCTTCTCCGGACAGCAACAGTGTGGGAAGGAAAGCGGAAGGAAGACCAAGCAGCCCCAAGCTGTGCATGCAGAAGGTCAGAAAGAGCATCCATGCCGTTTCTTTCTCGCAGCTCAGCCTATCCACTTGATGACCATGTACTGGAAAGTCAATTCATGGTGCAGTTATAGCAGCAGGTCCTCGTGTGGGAGGTGGGACCCGCTGTGCCGGATGCTGCACACACACACAGTCTCATGTTGCTTATGATTCACCCAAGGGGCTTACAGAGATGCACACATCCTAAAAGCCAGGATAATCCGGTGTCCTAGCAGCTCTCAGAGCTGCTGACATCCTCATCCTAAAGCAACAAGGCAAGAGAGAAGAAACGCCTCTTCAGGAATTCACCCGTGGAACGGACTGGATTTTCATACTCAAAAAGGAGATGTCAGAAGGCAGATGATGCACACATATAGTTCAAAGAAACCTTTCTTCCCTGCTGAAATAACTCAGCTGAATACTTCAAGACTGCTCGCGCCAGCAATTCCCAGGAAGAGGAGCTTTCCCTGATGTGAGTCTCTGCACACCCTGACGGATGCGGTTCCAGAACACAAGCCTGTTCTCCACGCAGGGAAACTGAGACACGAAGGAACTGCCCAAATACGGAGTCCCCAGCAGCACCGGCTGGGGCTACAGCACCCTGCTACCAACAGCACTGGCCGCAGGGCATTCAGCACCCGGCTGGCTCTAGGTTAGAGCAGAAACTGGGCTTTCACCGATGCCCATCAAGCACCCATCTGGGTCAGAGTCTTTTGCAAGCCCATTACAACTGACACTGCAGCCCTGCCGCAAATCATGGAATCACTTGGTTGGAAAAGACCTTTGAGATCATTGAGTCCAACGGTCCCTGTCCACTACTAAACCAGATGCCTGAGCACCTCGTCCACCCTCTTTTAAACCCCTCCTGGGATGGCAACTCCCCCACCTCCCTCCCCGTGCCTGAGAACCCTTTTCAGTGAAGAAATTTTTCCTAATATCCAAGCTAAATCTCCCCTGGTGCAACTTGAGGCCATTTCCTCCTGTCCTATCACTTGTTACTTGGGAGAAGAGCCCAGCACCCACCTCACTACCCCTTCCTTTCAGGCAGTTGTAGACAGGGATGAGGTCTCCCCTCAGCCTCCTTTTCTCCAGGCTGAACAACCCCAGGTCCCTCAGCTGCTCCTCGTAGGGTTTCTTCTCCAGCCCCTTCCCCAGCTCCGTTCCTTTCTCTGGATGCGCTCCAGCCCCCCAACGTCTTTCCGCAGCCAGGAGCCACACAACACAACAAAGAACACCATAGAGACATGGCAGGAGCCTCTCTGCATCACCCACACTGGTGATGCTCAGTGTTTTTAAGGGCACTTAGGTACCTGGTTAAGAGCTAACGCTTGTTATCTGAAGAGAGACGAAAAGCACAGCTTCGTGCTCGGCGACGGCGAGAAGAGGAGGCGAGGGCAGCAGGCAAAGCTCCTTACCTGCAGTAAACAGGGTCACGCTGAATGCTCCTAATTCCCCTCCAAAGCTATCAAGCACAACTGAACTGGCTGTAGAAATCACAGCTCTTCCCTCCACTCTCCAGGCAGGCAGTCTGTAATTCCCATTATACAGCCTGACAGGTTGGAAATGACATAAATAATAATAGATTGATTTTGTTTGCTGTATGAGATGCTGCCAGGCAGCCCGAGAAAGGGAGCTGTCGAGATGAGGGTTTCCTCTCAAAACACCCTCAGGAAAATGGGATGCTGATTGGGAAGGTAATGGATGAGACCATCAGCTGGGGCAAATTAACTCCACTTTTCACAGGGTCCTTCAAAAGCCTCCCATCTTCCCACTCCAAGACTCACTCAGCACTGTGATTTACAACACAGGGAACTGGGAAGCTTGCTCCTATCCTGCAGGAATCCATAATTGAGGGGAAATCAGTAGGGTTTGGGGGTTAAGGGAAGAAATGAAATTTTTCCCATGCTTTATCCCATGCTTGTGTAACTTCATCCACAGCACAAGATTTTCAAATGTTGGGTAGAACAGAGCCTGTTCTGGGCTGAGATCTGGTATTTGGTACTGGGCTCAGAGGGAATCAGAATCATTCAGGTTGGAAAAGACCTCTAATATCATCCAGTCCAACCATCAGTCCAACCCCACCGTGTCTACTAACCATGTCCCAAAGTGCCACATCTACATGTTTTTTAAACCCCTCCAGGGATGGAGACTACCCCACTGCCCTGGGCAGCCTCTGCCAGGGCTTCACCACTCTTCTGGTAAGAAATTTTCCCTAATATCCAATCTAAATCTCCCCTGGTGCAACTTGAGGTCATTTCCTCTGGTCCTACCACTTGTTACTTGGGAGAAGAGACCAACATCCACCTCAGTCCTCACCACAACCTTCTTTTGGGGAGTTGCTGAGAGCGATGAGGTCTCCTCTCAACCTCCTCTTCTCCAGAATAAACAATCCCATTTCCCCCAGCTGCTCCCAGAACCCCTGTGCTCCAGCCCCTTCCCCAACTCCGTTCTCTTCTCTGGACGTGCTCCAGCCCCCCAAGGCCCTTCTTGTAGTGAGGGGCCCAAAACTGAACCCAGGATTCGAGGTGTCGAGTACAAGGGGACAACACCTTCCCTGCTCCTGTGGCCACACCATGGCTGACCAAAGCCAGGATGATATTGACCTTTTTGGCCATCTGGGCCACTGCTGACTCAAAGGGAAGAAGCTTTGAAAATAAATTCTCTCTTGAAGACTTTCGTTGTAATTTCCCTCTCTGGCACCAGGGAATTTGGATGCCCCTGTGGGGATCCACCTTGGCAGGGGCCTCCAAACTGTGTGTGAGTGAGGTACGGCAGCTACAGGGGTGAGAACTTCCCAGGTCACTCAGTCTTTTCCGAGAAATCCAATGGCAAAGAGAGAAGTAAATGCCCAGCCTTGCTAAGGAAGAAGTAAGGAACAGGTCACCCAAAGATTCAATTCAATGACATTAAAATTCAATTAATACTGCTATTTAAAATACCTTTAAACATCAAATATGTTTACTTTAAAATGCTCACTTCAAATAAACAATTCCAGGTGATGCCAACCTATGGTCATGCTTTAATACCAAACAGCTTCTGTCAGCCCAGGTAAGCAGGACACGCTGGCTGCCAAGATTTTTCAAGATTTTTGAAGCACAGAGAGAAAACACCTTCATTTCAATTAATTCAGTTACTCCCGCTCAACACCCAGCTTCAGCAAGTGAATGAACAAATGAGGAGCACAACGGAGAAACGCACGTTTTCTGATCCGTAAGCAGAACTGCAGGCTGAGAGGCCGAGAGCACTAATTATGGTGACCACAAGGGTGATTCACTGAGTACAGGACCAGGGGCGGTTTGGGGAACCACAAGAAAAAAAAAAGGCTCCTGGGGAGCGTCCAGAGGAGGGCACGGAGTGGGGAAGGGGTTAGAGGGGAAGCGTGTGAGGAGCGGCTGAAGTCCCTGGGTCTGTTCAGCCTGGAGGAGACTGAGGGGAGACCTCATCGTGCTCTGCAGCTTCCTCACACGGGGAGGAGGAGGAGCAGGCGCTGAGCTCTTCTCCCTGGTGACCAAGGACAGGACCCCAAGGAAAGGCAGGAAGATGCCAGGGGAAGGTTAGGCTGGACATGAGGAAAAGGTTCTTCCCCCAGAGGGTGGTGGAGCACTGGAACAGCTCCCCAGGGAAGCAGTCAGGGTGCCAAGGCTGGCAATATTCCAGAAGCGTTTGGCCAACAGCTTCAGTCCCCACGGTGTGAAAGTTGGGGTGTCCTGTGCAGGGACAGGAGTTGGACTCAATAATCCTTTTGGGTCCCCTCCAACTCAGGACATCCCATCATTCTATGAATTACTACTATAGTTAATGAATCAACTATTTTTAAATGCAAAATGGGTTTTGAGATGTTTACTTTGTCTACCCTACATATCCAGCACAATTTGAGTTTGTTAACTGATCAAATAACATTAAAATACTAGTTTTCTGCATGTAAAACTCTTGTTCTCTTCTCCATGTAACTTGAGTCAGAAATACAAAAAATAAATCAATCATGTAAACCCAAAATTCACTGTTTCCCACCAGAATAAAAACATACAACATTAATCACCTAGCCGAACAGCTGCCTAAATAAATGTCCCCAGATCCACCAGGCTCCCTGCTCAGAAAAGGAAGTATCCAATTACACCAAGCAGAAGCAGCTTTTTACAACCAAACAGGAAAACATCCTCTTTGTCACAGAAGGACCCCCCTCAAAAAGAATCCTACCCACAAAACCAGGCTGCTTAAATCGAGATTCCCTCCTTGCTGATTCTGGCTGCGGTCACCACCATGGACATAGGTCATTCACACCCACATCTCAAATTGCTTCACGTTTTCTGCCTTCCCTCAGGAAGCCATCAGCAGCCACCAGGAGCAAAAGTTACCCCAAACGCTCTTCTTCCAGTCCTGGAGTGTGGAGAGCTGTATCCAAATAGATGGGATACATGGAAATGTATGAAGGAATGCCAAAATGAATGAAAGCTCCATTAGCTCTATGGGCCACCATGGGTCAACAGGACTCTTCTGAGAAGGGACTGTGAAAGATGGGCTGTTTGGACAGGTTTGAGTCCTGCTTCTGCTTTGCTACTCTGACTTCAGTGAGCTCAAGCTGGACTGGAGCCTGGGACTTATTGAACACAAGCGAAACCCACGGTAGATGCTGCAGGAGGTACAACGCATCTCTTGGGCAAGGGAGTCTGGGCTCTGCCTGTCTCCTCCTTTTGCACCCCTCAGGTCCAACTTGAGGCTCTCACCTCCACACTTGCCTCCTCATGGAATCCCCAACCTTCTGCTTTCCAACTCCCACTAGAGGTGGGCGTCCCCCAAGCCATGGTCAGAGCGATGGTGCCAGTTCCCACCAAAAGCACCGTGCGCCGTGGGGCCTGCTCTGCAGGCAGGGTTGGAACAGGGAGGGAGGTGTCCCAGCAAAGACCCTCAGCACATCTCCAGCTAAAATAACCAATTCTCACCATAGCCTGCAAAAGGCTGAGGGCACGTCTGCTCTCCTTCCTCAGCAGATTTTTCCTTTCTCTGCTGAGATTTAATTGTTGTGCCAATATCTGCCTGGCCTTGGGGAGAACGGGGGCGAAGGAACAGCTCTGCAGAACGAGATAGTAATTAATTGCTTGCCAGCTCCCGGCCACCCCCCAAGTGGGTTCAGTTTAAGCATCCCCAGAGAAAGAGGCAGCTCTGGGAGCGTTTTCCCAGCGTGGCACCCAGCCGCAGGACCAGGGGCTCCCAAGTACAGATTTGCTTCAAGCCGCATGCCCTTCTGTCACACGAACACAGGGAACCTCTGCCTTTGCACAAAGAAGGTTGCTGCCTGTGAGAGATGAAGATAAGAGCCATGAAGGTATTACTGGTTTTTAATATAACGTTTTCCAAGCTCATCATGCTTCGAGGGGGAGGAAGCATCACCCCAGCTGGGTGAATGCATGGGCCAGCGCTTGCCCCGTCCCTGCCAGCTCGGCCAAGCTGCTCCGCACCCTACAGCCCACACTGATGGCTCAGCTTTTCAAACCTGGCACACTTTTGCTTTCCCAGCCAGCACTCATTTTATCATTTCCTGTGGCCAAGCATAAACAAGGAGCTGAGAAACACAGCACGTGTTTCGCCATCCTCCAAAGAAACACACACGCCCATCCCCTGCACTTGAGGCTCCTGCCCAGAGTGCAAGCTAGTTAGTTAGGCTCTCCTTTAACTAATTACCATTCATCTTAGAGCAGCCTCCCAGCACTGAGAGGGGCTCCAGGAAAGCTGGGGAGGGGCTCTGGATCAGGGAGTGCAGGGATGGGATGAGGGGAATGGTCTTCAGCTGCAAGAGGGGAGACAGATGAGATCTTAGGCAGAAATGTTTTGCTGTGAGGGTGGTGAGGCCCTGGCCCAGGTTGCCCAGAGCAGTGGTGGCTGCCCCATCCCTGGAGGTGTTCCAGGCCAGGTTGGATGGGGCTTGGAGCCCCCTGACCCAGTGGGAGGTGTCCCTGCCCATGGCAGGGGGTGGCACTGGATGGGCTTTGAGGTCCCTTCCAACCCAAACCATTCCATGATTCTATGATCTCAACTCGATTACTATTAGATGTTTAGGGACGGCGCCTCAGAAACAACGTCTTGTGCAACACGAGAACGCAATCCCCTGCTCCCCATGAGCACAACCACAAACATTGCAACACCTCGCAGGGACGGGCAGGCGGAGCAGCAGCAGCAGGAAGCAGGAACAGGTCTGCAGCAAAGCAGCCCTGGAAATGCTGCTGCTGTCTCTCAGAAACCAACCTCAAAGGCAAAGGGGATATTAAAGGACTGAAAGCAGCTGCCCAATCGACCGCCTGTGCGAAGAAGCAGACCTCAAGGAAACCCTCTGTGGGCCAACAAGGATGCACCCTGAGATACCCAGAAATATTTCATAAAGAAAACCCTCCACCAACACCAAACCTGAGTCCTGCTCAGTAATGGCAAGAGAGCCAGACCTCTAGGAAGATTATATGATAATATAAAGAGGCCCTAAGGAGTCAGACATCCACTGGGATACCCAAAGGCACAAGGAAGGAGGCATCTCACTCTCTCTGGCTCTGGTGGGTGCCAGGCTCTCCCTTCAGCGAGTGACGCCGTGTGCTCAAACCTTTGCATAAAGAAAACATCACTGCCTTTGAAAGACAGGACCTCTGAAAGGTAGAGAGCCTTGAAAAGATCTGAGAAAGCTGGAAAACTTGAAGCAGCCCCTGCTTGCAAAGCAGCAATGGGAGCTAAAACCT
This sequence comes from Neomorphus geoffroyi, assembly GCA_033558235.1. Taxonomy (NCBI): domain Eukaryota; kingdom Metazoa; phylum Chordata; class Aves; order Cuculiformes; family Neomorphidae; genus Neomorphus; species Neomorphus geoffroyi. The sequence continues at coordinate 7,729,151 of JAUMJM010000018.1, forward strand.
TCCACATGGGGAGGAATGGGAAGGAGAATTTGCTTTTGCTTTTAGAGGCATGATTACATTTACCATTCGCTGGTCTTTTCTCCAAAACCGGGAGGATAAAGCAGCCGATTTACACAAAAGAGGGAAAGGGAATTATGCATTAAATCACATTAGGCTTTTGGCTGGGCTATGCAGAAGTAGTTAAATGCTAAAAAGAAATGAATGAATATTAATATATAACCATCTCCCTTACCTAACAGGATGCTGTGGTCACCAATGCCCCAAATACCTGGCATATTATTATTGATCTAAATCTATTGGGAAGTTACAACATACTGAATTTCACGCGCATTCCCCCCCATCTCAGCCCACTGAGACCCCCAGCACACCATCCCTGCACAGGTGTCAGTGCCAGGATCTGCAGGGAGGTCTCTCCCTGCGCAGCCGTCACACCCACGCGCTGGCAAGAAGGAGACGGCATCCTCAGGCACAGGGGTTTTACGGTTTGAAGCAAGATAAAAAGGAAAAGGGAAAAAAAAGTGCATGCCAGGCTGTCTGAGGGCTGGAGCCCCGAGCTGCCTGTGTTTCACATCAGATGTGAAAGCAGCAGCCTGGAGGAGGAAAAAAGACAACATTCCTGCTATTGAATAAACAGATGAAGTGCTGAATAGGGGCTGGCTTGCACTGCAGCCATGGACCTCTCCCAGCTTGGAGACTTCTGGCTCTGGAGAGGGCACAGGCAGGACCTCCCACTCTGCCCATCTCCCCTGGCCACCAGCAGACAGCCTAGCCCAGCCCAGCCCAGCCCAACCCAGCCCGGCTCTGCAGGGCCAGAGGAAGGAAACCAAGGTCTGAGCCAGCAGTTTCATCTCTGACCCTTTCAGCTGAGGCAGCCTCGTGCTACATCACCTCTCAGATCCCGAGCTACGGCACGTGCAGCAGCCCCCAGCACATCCCCAGGCATGGAGCCCTCAGGGCCAGCTGTGCTTCCAGAAAGGCTGAGGCAGGGACTCTTGGAAAGGTGGTTATGCATGTCCAGGACATGCTTCTCAGATGCAAGCAGATGTATGACCACGGATCTCACCCCTGCTCAGGCTCTTCCACTGCTATCCCTGCAGCAAGCAGGTCCTGCCTGGGTGCGCTGCGTGTGTTGCACTAATGCATTCACTAGCAACACTGATTTCTTACGTGTGATTCCCCAATCCCAGGGGGACATCCCTGTTCTTGGGGACAACCTGCTCTGCTCCAGGCCAGCAGCAGAGTGAGCATCACTGCCCCGCACCGGGGCTCCTGGGACTGAGCCCACGCTGCCAAGCACGTACCACCACCACTACCCTTCCCGGTGCTGCCTGATCTTCTCCTCCCTCTCTGCATCTCAGCATCCCCCAAAGACACATTTTCCTTAGGAGGAGCAGCAGCAGCCACCTTCCAGGGGGTTAATTAAAAGCAGGCTGCTCAGATGCCACGAAGACACCAGGATGCATCCACCTGCAAATCCCACAGGGGAAGGAAATGAAGTAGGAGCAACCAGGATGGGAAGCAAGCAGAGAAAGGATGCTGCAAGAGAGGAGCTTGCAGCAGGGCAGGGCTCGGGAGCACAGTGAGGAGACCAGAGACACCTGTTTGGGAAAGAAAACACCCCACCACTGCCAGGCACAGTAATTTTCTGTCAATGCCTCTGGCAGCCTAAGGGTTAAAAATAATTGTGGGGAGAGCTAATGGTTTCATCAGCAACCCAAACCGGAGGAAATGAGTGCTGATCCCAAAGCCGTCCACTGGGTTACCCAACTTCCACCACGGCGTGCTGGGCACTGCAGGCAGAGTGGGCACTCAACTCCAGACCCCCGGCACTGTGGGCAGAGTGGGCACCCAGTCTCAGTCTCCGTTCTCCATCCCAGGGGGCTCCCATTCACCAAAAACCAAGCCCGATGCTGCAAACCTCTTCAGCCCTGCCCTCCTGCCACCACCAGCCCTGGTCACCTCTGGTGCATCGGCTGGTCTTAGCGCGCAGGACGAAGAACCAGGCTTTTGCTCGAGTGGCAGAAATGATGCTGAAGGTCCTCTGTGATCCATGGGGTCACAGGATGGTCTCCACAGGGAAGATGCCCCACGGCTGGTGCGCGGGGCAGATAGAGAGCACGGAGAGGCACAGAGCAGCTATGAGGCACCCGCGGGCTGTGTCCCATCAGCCAGAGCGCGGTGCTCCCGGGCTCTGCTCTAGATGTCAATAAGCACGTCAAACCACACGGCTGAAGACGAACACTGAAGCAGTTTTGGCACCAGCAGGGCTGAAGCACATGCTTCAAGGCTGATGCAAAGCCAGGGGCCAGCATCCTTCAGGGAGAAAGTTGGAATCTGAGACAAGGCAGCACTGAAAAACATCCCCCTCATCCTGATGAGCTGCCAGAGACGTAGCAATCATCACAAATCATAGAACACTTGGGGTTGGAAGGGACATTTACAGGTCATCCAGTCCAACCTCCTTGCCATGAGCAGGGACACCTCCCACTGGATCAGGGGGCTCCAAGCCCCATCCAACCTGGCCTTCAACACCTCCAGGGATGGGGCAGCCACCACTGCTCTGGGCAACCTGGGCCAGAGCCTCCCCACCCTCACAGCAAAACATTTCTTCCCTATATTCAGTCCAAATCTCCCCTTCCTTAGTTTAAAATCATTACTCTTGTCCTGACATAACAAGTCTTGCTAAATGTCTGTCCCTAGGTTTCCTGGAGCCCTTTTCAGTCCTGGGAGGCTGCTCTAAGGTCTCCCCAGAGCCTCCTCCTCTCCAGGATGAACAACCCCAGCTCTCCCAGCCTGGCCTCGTACAGGAGGTTCTCCAGCCCTCGCACCATCTCCGTGGCCTCCTCTGGACTCGCTCCAACAGCTCCAGGTCCTGACAAACTCATCTGACAACCTACCCACTTCGATGGGGATCTACTACATAACAGTATCTCAATCTCTTAAGAGTAGTTTGGGGCAATAAATATCCCCCAAAGCACTCCTGACCCACAGCACGTACCGTGAGGGTGCACATTGTGCAACACATAGTGTAATGCTCAGATCAGGCTGATATTGGGCCACAAAATGCTTTAAGGAGCTTCCACTGAACATACAAAGTTACGCCAAGGGGCCAAATGCATCTTCACAGGTGACTGTTTTTCAAGCCTGTCTGGGTGTAACGCTGCCCAGCATCTCCGAGCACCCACAAGATGCTAGAGTTGGCTTCCCAGGCAGGTTTAATAACACCTACTTTTCTCTCTTTAGAGCTGCAAAAGCAGTGCTTACACTCCCCTTACCTTGCTGCCCTTCTGCTGTCTCATCGCTCCCTCCCGGACTGCCCCAACCATCAGTCGTGGCTCATCACCTTCACAGCCTGCGCCAAACCCTTCAAACTCCCAACAGTTCCTCTCTCCCAGAAAGTGCAAATCCCAAATGCTGGGGGAAAAAACAGGGAGGAAGAGCTCAGTGTGACATAAATCACAGGGACAACTTGAGTAAGCTGGCTGACATTAAGTGCCCTCCCCAATGTTGAGCAGAAGCACTGCCCCTAAGAATTGCTTTTTATAACGCAGCCCTTTGCTCGGTGTAGGGGGGAGAAGAGCAGAGGAGCCCAAAGGGAACGATCTCGACATTACCCATTATAAAGGTATTTTTACTATTCCCATTGGCCAAGCCCCCTCTTCTGATGAAGATATTCACCATTTAATTAACAAAGCATTCCCCCCTCGCAGTGCCCACGGCACCAGGCAGCTGCTCTGAAATAGCAGGGATTTAAACATCGACCCAGAGGGACAGACGTTGGGACCCGTCATACCTCGCTCCCCCCAACTGCTGCAAAACCCAAGGGCTGGTCTTGGGCGAGGGGCAGGGAGACGCCTGCACCAACAGCAGGGATGGATTTTGGGGACCAACCATGGGGAGCGCAGGCTGTCCATGGCAATGGGGCAGCTGCCTGCACCGTGGGCACAGGGGCAGTGGACATCAGAGCACGTTTGCTTCCAGCCCCTATTGCAAATTGGGGTTGTTGTGGTGTCTTTGCCCTGACTCCTCTCCCCAGCCCTTCACTCCCTGCCCAGGCAAGGCTGGCGTGAGCAAAGAAGCCACTTTAGAAGTCATGAGGCTTTGCCACACCTTGGACCTCACCATTTGGCTTCTGGCCATCTTCAGCACCTGCATTTTTTATTATTAACACTTTGACCTCTTTTTCCCTTTGGGTTTTTTTTGTGTGCGTTTTGCTTTAATTTCTGGTACTGTCGTACATCTCCTGCCCCGTGCAGGTGACACCCAGCACCAGCGGATGCTTTCCCTCCCACCAGCCCAGCCCCATCCACAGAGGCAGCAACAGCCCAGCAAAAACTCCACGTCAAGCCATAACCAATAGCAAATTCTTTGAGTGAAACGTAATGTGCTGGGAAGCACTTCACCATTTCACTTGGGAAAACGATCTGTTTGGCAGCGGAGAGGGGGAAAACATGCTTTGTTTTACAAATCCTCTCCCCAGCAGGAGAGACACTCCCAGAATTTAATATACTGACAGCGCTTGGCTGCTTTAACCACTGAAACTCAAGAGTGCATCAAAAAAATAAAGTAAAAAAAAAGCAATGCACTATATAATAGTAAAGTCTGTCCTGTTTTGCAACCGGTGGTATCAGGCACAGCTATTCATCGGCGCAGAGGAGCCGCAATTCTCTCATCCTCGACCAAGCCCTGGCAGAGGCTGCCCAGGGCAGTGGTGGAGCCTCCATCCCTGGAGGGGTTCAAAACACGTGTAGACGTGGCACTTTGGGACCAGGTTTAGTAGACGCGGTGGGGTTGGGCTGATGTTGGACTGGATGGGCTTAGAGGTCTATTTCAACCTTAATGATTCTATAATAAGTCAGCACAGTTGGGATGCAGGGTCTGACAACAGGGTCCCAGGTATCTCCAAGTGCTGGACATCCTTAATTAATTCAGTTTTCACCCTCTCTTAGAGTGAGGCCCTGCAGCAGCTCCTCGTAGGAAAGCAGAGAAGAGGCTGGCAAGTAAATCTAGGAAGCCACTTTATAGCGGAGAAACCGGCTTCAAAATTATTCAGCACAAGAACTACTTCCATGAAAGACAACTGGCTCCATCAAGGTGATGCAAGCTTCTTGCAACTCCAGCCTCCATAAAATGTTAACTACTTCAGCGTATTTCCATTTCTCTTCCACTGCATTTACCTGCTAAAAGCATCCTACGTGCAGCATCGGCGAGAATGGCTTAGGGAAAAACACACCTCAAAGAGGACAGCGGATGGTGCTTTTGGGGGAGGAGATTTTAATTTTGCAGCGTGGCGTTTGGGCTCCAGGCAGTTGACAGCATTAGCAGAGCAGAAGCAGAGAGCAACCAGTATCTCTAGCTCAAAAACCTGTGGTTAAATTAGGCTGGCTATGCCAAAGGAGCACATACCCTTTGGAACGGCCACTGCCAACTCCTGCACACAGTAATAACATAAGTGTTATTTTGAGGGCAGGCACTGGGATCCAATTGCCTCCGCATCAAAGACCGCTCCTGACCTCTTGGAGGAGCAGCCTCAAAGCAAATAACCGTGTCTGCTGTTCACATTTTTTACCTTTTTAAACAACAACCCAAAAAATCCATTTTGTATCTTAGTGCTTTCACAGTTGTTTGCAACCTCAAAGCATTCTTGGAAACATTAATCAATCCTTACGACAGCCTGTGAAGAAAACAGCATTGCTGCCATTTCAGGGGAGGGGAGCAGGATGGATAAGCTTGGTGAAAAGCAAAAGGTTAAATGCTGGATATTGGTGCCAGTGATGGGGCTGGAAGGACAGGATGATGTTTAAATATGGTTTTACTGCCCTGCCCTTTGGCTGATTATCAGGCACAGGTTTTGTGGGAGCCCCTGGCAGGCAGGAGGGGAAACCCTCCCAAACCAGGTGGGTCGGCCAGGACGTTATGTCAAGGAAAGCTGAAAAGCTGGCCAGCCTTGGGTCTGGCAACATGCCCACCTTTAACAACTTTAAACTGGAAGGGGGGAGACTTAGATTAAACCTTAGGAAGAAATTCTTCACAATGAGGGGGGGAGGTCCTGGCCCAGGTTGCCCAGAGCAGTGGTGGCTGCCCCATCCCTGGAGGTGTTCAAGGCCAGGTTGGATGGGGCTTGGAGCCCCCTGATCCAGTGGGAGGTGTCCCTGCCCATGGCAGGGAGTGAGACTGGATGGGCTTTGAGGTCCCTTCCAACCCAAACCATTCAATGATTCTATGGTCCTGCTCCAAAAAAAAAGGACAGAGCACTTCTAAACCAGGAATGCGACCACCTAACCCCTCAGTAGCTTGCAGGGCTGCCTTCAAAGCTTGGTGAAGTCAGCGGAAAGGCTCCCAGCGAGTGAAATGGCCACAATTTTCAAAAAATAAAAACCCTAAATGCAACTGAGAGCTGGGCACCAGGTCACTCAGTTTGCTCAAAAACCCCAGCAGCAGCAGCACACGTTACATTAGCAACTACACAGACCAACCCACACCATAGCCCTTCGGCGCCGGACACCCTATAAATGGCTCATGGGAAGAGGTCTCTGCCCCACCAAGCTTAAGCATCCACCCCTCTCTGTAGGGGGAAGCTCAGCCCCTCAAATCCTCACTTTCAGGCTGGGATGCAGCAGGAGCTCAGCTCTTCAAGACTTCCACTGCCCCACAGCCCCAGCTCCTTGGGAGCAACCCGAGCATCCCTTGCAGCCACCAATGCACCCCTAGAACGCCACCTCCCAAAAGCCAGCCCATAGAAAACCACAGCACTCAGGATTTGTTCACTGGGGCATCCCACATTCGCTACCCGAAGGCAAGGAACAATAACGTCTCATTAAAAATGTGCTTTGAGTCTATTATAGAATCTAGGACAAAGTGTTCCCTATTTTGACACTCCGAGATATATTTTATCAGAGCAGGCTCTTCAGAAACACTCACTCACAAAGACTTATCTGACTGTAACAGGTTCCGCGCTTCCCCCAGCATTTTATAATTCATTTGTAGGGGCTTTTTTTCCTCCCTAGTCAGATGATGGGATGCCCCCACGGCCAGATTTGTCACCAGGGCAGCCCCTGTGACACATCCCAGCTCCCTCCTGCTCTGCAAGCCACAGGGAGTGAGAGGACAGTGCAGAGCATCACTGAGAACACCAAGTATGTGTAGCCAGAGAGAACTCAGGAGCGACTCACAGTACTAAGATCTTTTTTTGGGGGGGTGTATTTGATATAAACATCTTCTAAAATTAGCACCTGCCTTTCTCCCCTCTCCAATGAGCTGCTGGTGCAACGATAAAGCTTTGGTGTGGCTAAGAGGGTGCAGCATTTGGGCACAGATCTGCTGCCCAGCTCACGGCTGCTTCTGTCCCACAGGGTTTTCCCAGCCACATGCTCAACTCTGGGCGGCTGCACAGATCCCACGCGGAGAGGTCATTGTCCCAGGGAGTCGGAGCCCCAGCTCCCAGGGAGGAGGCAAGTTCATCTCTGAAAAAGCACTTTATCTCAAGTTCAAAGCAAGCCGCAAGAGCTGTCGATAAAGGAACATGAACACACATGAAACTATTCGGATTTCTCAGCTGGGCTGCTCCTAGATAGTCCCAAGTTGCACAACCCAGCCAGGCAGAGGGACCTTGGCCAACGGGGTAAATGGAAGTGTCCCTCTCGAGGGGGTGAAGGAGACATGCCCTGAACACCTCCACTTGCTAAAACGTTAACAGGACCAGAAAATTGGAGGGAAAGGGGGAAAAAAAAAAAAAAAAAAATCAAGAAGAAAACCACAAGCCCAGCTGTTTTCATGCAGACAGACTGACCCAGAGCTGGGTGAGACAGCAGCTCCCGATGCCCAGCGAAGAGCTGAGCAACTCTTCCCCAGGTGGTAGAACTGGTTACACGGAACAGCTGGGCGCCTTGCAGGCTCCTTTGCAGAAAAATCAAGCTTGAAGACAGGTCTGGTTTCAGTTTGCATGGAAAACCTGCTGGTTTTCAAAGCCCTCTGTACCCCAGAGCCTTGAAAACGCCCAGCACCTCGGTCTTTTTATCCCCATCTATCAGAAGAAAAGGTTAAATGCTAATGTGAGGATGCAGAGCAGTGCTCCTCAGCTGCCTTTCTGTTTGCTCACAGCAACTTTTCCATAGTGTTGCTTCTCAGCTAATGCCCAGATTTCCAAGGGGAAAGCTCTCAGGCTCCATACAGTTCATTTCTCACTCTCGCACAGCGTCTCACACATTCGTTTCTACAAACCCCAGTCAACACCACCAAAACTCCACCAAGTGACCATGCGTCCAAAAGAACAAGAAACAAAGCAAAGCTGCCAACTGTTGGTTATTTCTGAACCGGGAAGAGCTGATTCTCAAATTGCCGGCTCAGATTGCCTCGGTGGTTTTTACAGATCTGCTTTAAACACCAAAACTTTTTGAAAGTTGAGTGGGAACCTCCTTGAGTGGGCTGTGCACGCTGCAAGCCCCAGAGCTATCAGTGCAAGCAATGAAGGGAAGGAGAAAAATGCACCCGGCAGGGTTCCTCGCTGCAGACAATGCAGAACATCTCTCCGGGGTTGGTTTCCCATCCCCGACACCATGACCACCCTGCAGCTCCTCCGCAGCTTCCCCAAAATGACACCACAAAAACTTAGACCCATAAAACCCGAGTTGTCCCCTCTTTGCTTTTGGAACAAGGATGCGTTTTGCTCCTGGCACTACCTTCATCCCACCGCAAGCAGCAGGCAGCCCCCCAGAAGAAACCTGCCCATCCTCACCTGCCGCAGGTGCCTCAGGAGCTCGGTGGCCTCCTCCTGCTTCCCTTGCTTCACCAGCACCAGCATGTCCTGGATCATGCAGATGCGCCGGTGGTACGGGGGCAAGTTGGTGCCACCAGCCTTGCCAAACTTCTCGCCGGATTTCACCACCAGGGAGGCGAGGAAGTCCCCCTTTTCCCTGGGGGGTACCTTCTTGCGGTGGTGGGCTGGAGGGCTCTCGCCAGCGCTGCCCGGCTGGCAGCCCTTGGTCTGCTTGGTGCCCATGCTGTGTGGCCCTGGGACTGCATGCAAGGGGAGGAATCGGGGCAGGAAGCCACGGAGAGGAGAGGGGGGGCACACGAGGGGGTACACGAAAGGGCTGAGGGGTGCACAGGGGGGTGCACAAAGAGGTGGGGGAGATGCACAAGGCGTTTGGGGGCGCACAAAAGGATGCACAAGGGGTTGAAGGGGGATACACGAGGGGTTCAGGGGGTGCAAAAGGGGTTTGGGGGTGCACAAGGGGATGCACAAGGTGTTCAAGGGGAGGATGCACGAGGGGTTTGGGGGTGCACAAGGGGTTCAAGAGGAGGATGCACGAGGGCTTTGGGGTGCACAAGGGGATGCACGAGGGGTTCAGGGGGTGCAAAAGGGGTTTGGGGGTGCACAAGGGGATGCACAAGGGGTTCAGGGGGGGATGCACGAGGGGTTCAGGGGGTGCACAAGGGGTTGAACGAGGGATGCACAAGAGGTTGAAGCGGGGGTGCACAAGAGGTTTAGGGGCTGCACAAAGGGACGCACAAGGGGCTCAGGGGATGCACGAGGGGTTTGGGGGTGCACAGAGGGATGCACAAGAGGTTGAAGGGGGATGCAGGAGGGGTTCAGGGGGTGCACAGGAGGTTTAGGGGTGCACAAAGGGATGCACGAGGGTTCAGGCGGGAGCTCGGCGTCCCAGAGCCTAGTGGGGGGGCCGGTGCCCGGCGGCGGGGCTGCCCCGCTCCATCGTGCGAGCAGGCGAGCACCCGCGCTCCCAGCGGCTCCTTCTCCCGGCAGCGGCGGCGGCGGCGGAGCGAGCGGAGCGGCGGAGCTCAGCGTAACCCCCCCGGTCCCCCCCACTACTCCTCCTGCCGGCACCTCGGGGCTCCCCGGGGCGGGGGCAACTGTTGCGCGGGGAGGCGGGAGCTGCGGGGCGGGAGGGGGCGGCACCGGGAGCCGAGGCTGGGCTTGCGGAGGAAGCGGGGCCGGATGGGCTCTTCCTTCCTCCAGAGCCTGAGCTCCCCCCGTGGGGCTGGGGGTGCGGGGGGTGGGCTGGGCGTACCGGGGGGGTTGCATCGAGGGGAGCTGCACTGGGCTTGTATAGGGGGATTGCGGGGGGGGGCGGGGTACGAGGGAGGGGCCAGTTGTACCGAGGAGGAGGGGGCTGCTTGGGGGGTGGGTTGCATCGAGGAGGGCTGCACCGGGCTTGTCTAGGGGGCATTGCATTGGGGAGGGCGAGTTGTATCAGGAGAGAGAGGGGTTGCATGGAGGGGAGCTGCACCGGGCGGGCGGGAGGAGTGGGATTGTACCTGGGGGGCGTTGCATCGCGGGGAGCTGCACCAGGCTTGTGTAAGGGGGGAGGAAGGGGGATTGCACCGGGGACCGGGGCTTGCGTCGAGAAGAGCTGCCTTGGGCTTGTATAGGGGCGATTGCACCGGCGAGGGGGGGGTTGCATCCATAGGGGCTGCACCAGGCTGGGACAGGGGGGATTGCATGGGGGGAGGAGGGGGGACTGGGGGTTGCATCGAGGGAAGTTGCATTGGGCTTGTACAGGGGGGATTGCACCGGGAGGAGGGGATCGTACCGGGGGGGTTTGCATCAAGGGGAGCTGCGCTGGGAAGGGGGGCTGTGTCAAGGAGGGAGAGGTGCGCCGGGGGGGGGCAGGGAGGGGCTACTGGAGAAGGTTATATCGAGGAGGGATGTACGAGCTTGTTTGAGGGGGTGGTGGGGTTGCATCGCATCGAGGGGAGCTGCACTGGGCTTGTATAACGAGTATTTCACGGGGGAGGGAGGGGGCTTGCGTCGAGGGGAGCTGCAGCGGGCTTGTATGGGGGGGTTGCACCCGCGTATGTGGGGGGGGTGACTGTGCTGGGGGGGGGGGCTGCGTGCAGGAGGGCTGCCCCGGGCTTGTACTTGGGAGATTGCACTGGGGAGCGAGGGGGAAGCCCGCAGCCCGCAGGAAGCAGCAGGGCAGCCCTGCTGGTGGTTCCCAGGAGGAGCGCGGAGGGCTTTCTCGCTGTATTGTCACCCTAAGGGACCTGAAGGCGCTTGGCAGTGCCCGTACGATGTGCTCTGAGCCGGGGAGATGCCCCCACGCAGCCCTGTGTCCCCAGCACAAAGCCTGGGCGGGGGGATGCAGCAGGATTCCCAGCTCTGACTCTGGCTGCAGCGTCAGCCTCATACTCCTCCTGCACCTCCTGGCCTCCCCCTTAACCTCATCCCTTTCAACAGCCGCTCCAGTGCCCATCTGGAAGTCACTGCTTGTGCCCTGCCATCCCCTGCAAAGTCCCCCTGCCACCCTCATCCAGTGCTTGCAACTGCCCCCCACACACGCTGCTCCTTCCAGCAGCTCCGCAGCCAATATTCAATCGCTGCTTATCCTCCCGGCACTCCGCTGGCAGGGCTTATGGCATAGATGGAAGCTCTTCGATAAAGATCGAATGCTCACCTGCTGCAGGAGATGTTATCATGGAATGAATCACAGAATGGTTTGGGTGGGAAGTGCCACCCCCTGCCATGGGCAGGAACACCTCCCACTGGATTGGGGGGTTCCAAGCCCCATCCAACCTGGCCTTGAACACCTCCAGGGATGGGGCAGCCACCACTGCTCTGGGCAACCTGGGCCAGGGCCTCCCCACCCTCACAGGAGAATATTTCTCCCTAAAATCTCATCTCAGTCTCCCCTCTTGCAGCTCAAAACCACTCCCCCTTGTCCTATCCCTGCACTCCCTGATCAAGAGCCCCTTCCCAGCTTTCCTGGAGCCCCTTTCAGTCCTGGAGGCTGCTCTAAGGGCTCCCCACAGCCTCCTCCTCTCCAGGCTGAACAACCCCAACTCTCCCAGCCTGGCCTCGTACAGGAGGTGTATCCACCCCTACACCTCTGCTTGGCCAGGGCACGAGAATACCCAGGGCAGCCATTGCACTGTGCAGTGCCTGGGTTGGGGAAGGCATCTCCTGTAGCAGGGACATGGCAAGGGGGCATTTTGCAACTGTGTTAGAAATAACCCTGAAGCAACACTAGAGAACTCTTTGCCTCCTCTGCACCCCGTGCAACTGCACATCCACAAATGAACAAGTATCGTGTTACATCAATGAATAAAAGGTGGCTTTCCTGGATGGCCAAATGGCAGGAGGCCACATAGTTGTTTCTAATACTCCAAAGGCCAGGTGCTGGAATGTGTTTTTATACATGGGACACAGGAATGGCACAGAGCCCCACTGATTCAGTAGGGTTTGGCTCTGGCTTACAGAGCTGTACTACATGGGATCCAAAACCAGATTGAACATTGGTGTCTTCTCCCAAGAAAGCAGCTCCTGACCTTCAAGGCCAGGTTGGATGGGGCTTGGAGCCCTCTGATCCAGTGGGAGGTGTCCCTGCCCATGGCAGGGGTTTGGAACTGGATGGGCTTTGAGGTCCCTTCCAACCCAACCCATGATTGTATGACTGCTGTCATGAGCTAAAAACTTCACGTCACTGGTTTAGCCATATCAAGTTGAGCCACATGAGGAAACGCACAGCCACATAGTTTGCAGAAGCTATGAGTTTGTGTGAAGTGGAGAACTCACCTGGCAGCACATCTCCCCAGAGAAGTCAGGAAGGGGCAGCCAATTTGCTAACATCACCAGGCAGCGGGAAGCAATTCCTGACACCCCCCCCAGCAGCTTTGCCCCCTGCAGATTCCAGCCTAGGTGCAGCCTCCTCCCTTTGAAAGGATCATTCCTCACATAACAGCATTAAACAATCAAACACTGTTGTGACCCTGCAAGGTGCTGTGTGAGGCCTCTGTCTGAAAATCCAATTGATGGGGCATCAGTTCACACCTGGAAGTTCATATTGTGCCCCAAAGTCTTTGGGAATGGGTCCTGTCACCTGGTGCATTCACTCTGCATAAGGCAGTTTTCCCACCTGAATCAACTGAGCATCGTCATTACTTTCCTGAGCAGCACCTGTGTGCTCAGCCCTGCCAACACCTTCTCCCAAAGGCCTGTAGTGATAGGATGAGGGGGAATGGCTTTAATTTGGAAGGGGGAAGAGTTAAATTTAGACATTAGGAAAAAATTTTTCATGATGAGGGTGAGGCCCTGGCCCAGGTTGCCCAGAGCGGTGATGGCTGCCCCATCCCTGGAGGTGTCCAAGGCCAGGTTGGATGGGGCTTGGAGCCCCCTGATCCAGTGGGAGGTGTCCCTGCCCATGGCAGGGGGTGGAACTGGATGGGCTTTGTGGTAACTTCTGACTCAAACCATTCCATGACACGTGCAACCCTGCTGCCTAGCAGGAGCTGGCAGACAAGATGCTTACAGCCCTAAAATCCTCTGCCCTGTCCTGAGTTCCATCTCAGAGCCTGTTCTTCACAGGTCTGTAAGCTGTTGTACACTGAGATGCAGCAAGATCAGGTCAGTTCATCTTTCCAATGAAGATATTAAATAATGGGAAAGAAGCAGAAAGATAAAACCTTGCCAGGGCTGAAATTCCATTGGCTCCTGCGGAATTTGAGGCTGGGCAGTGTGTCATCCTGCCCTGAGGACCAGGGCCTTCTCCAAAGAGTCATCACCATGCTGACAGAGCATCCCATCCAAGAGGAAAAGCATGCCACCTCCCTTAGGCCAAGAGCAAAGTTCTCACACCACCAGCCAAGGAGACCTGCAGCCTGTCCAGCTGATGGACGAGACCCCAAAGGTCACACAAAGCCTTGTTGCTGGTGGGAGCAGGCAGCTTGGGTCCTGTGCCCACTACAGCCTTCCTGCTGGTCCATACTGGCTGTGGTAGTGGCTTGCAATGCAGATGTTTGTCCTACAGGAAAAAACAGTCCCAGCTGGGCTGGGAGGAGGACTCACACTGGGTTAGTTGAACAAACCCAGGTGGCAGTGCGCTCCTGAGTTCGCGTGAGACCCAGCAGCCATGGGAACAGCGCAAGGCCAGCTTGCAGCACCCTTCTTCACATCAAGAAGCACTGGTGGGAATGGCTGATATATGCAAAATTGGGATTTAAAGCCTGGTCTGATGGAAGAAACCACTGAAGGGCACAAGGAGAACGCTTACTGCTTTTGATAGTTCAGGATGTTCTAAGATGGTACCTGGTTAAACACCTTGTTTCTAGAGGTGTATGGAGAGCCAAAGCCAGCCCATCACTGGATTTTCCCCACTTAGAAGAAGGCTGTTTGTGCTGAGATGGGACAGCTTTGTCACCATGGGCTGTGGGAGTGACTGCACCAGGAGAACATGGCCATCTCTGCACCTCTTCGTGTCCATCCAGTGGGCCATTTCCGATTTGGGGGGGACCACCCATCCTCTGGGAGTTCCAATGGAATGGGAGCTACAAACCCTCTCCCGTCACCACCTGCTGCCCAAGGCAGAGGGGAGCCCAGCCAGACAGAGCCACATCCTGAACGAGGAGGTGGTTTTGCACAGCAGCCATGGCCCTGAGTAAACAAACAAAGCACAGCCTTCGCTCTTGTGACACTTCTATCAGCTGGGCAGACAGTTTATCGGCTGCTCCAGGTCAGGCTTATTTATAGCACTCAGGACAAAGCTGGCAATAAAAAAAAAGACAAGAGCATGGCACGTACTCTTGTTACACCAATGCAAAGCAAACGCTGAGCGCTGCCGGGTTGGATTTACACTCCCTGTGAGTGGATGCAAAGGCACAATGCCCACTTATGCCCACTCAGAAGTAACCTCCAGGCAAGGCACTGGTGGCTCGATGGTACAAGACATAGATTCTTCAGTAATGCTCCATTCCTTCTACACCCATAGCATTCTACACCCTCAGAAGGGTCTCATCCAGCCACAGACCCAACCTCATGGCAACGCTCAGCTCTCACACACACATAAAATTTTCCATTTGCACTCAAAACACCTGCGCACAAAGCAAGCCCACCAAGCACCGATAAACCTGAGCCCAGCACTGACAGAATCACAGAATGGGTTGGGTTGGAAGGGACATCAAAGCCCATCCAGTTCCACCCCCTGCCATGGGCAGGGACACCTCCCACTGGATCAGGGGGCTCCAAGCCCCATCCAACCTGGCCTTCAACACCTCCAGGGATGGGGCATGTGCAATGTTCCAGTACAACCAGTCAGTCCTTCCTGGGAAGGAGAAGTTGGTTTTATCTGTGTCTAATCTGAAATTAAATGTGTAAGTGTACACATGTGTAAAGTGGTTTGGAGGTGGGCACCCACCCCTGGGAAGTCAGGGAACTGAGGCTGCATATCTCTGCTTTCAGGTATTTGGTGTTGGAGCTCCTACACACCAGTTTATTCCCTTGAGTTACTGACTTGTGGTATGGGTTTTCTTCTGCTTAATGCATTGAAAAGCATTAGTTTCATTTGATGTAGGAGAATGTTCTTAAATCTGAATTTTGTGGGAGAGGAGAAACTGTTTTCTTCCATGGTCTCATGATCTGAAGTTATTTCTTTTCAAAGCAGTGGACTTTCCTAACACACCCTTTAAATGAAATATCATAAGGAATATGAATGGAGGAAAAAAACCCCAAACTCCCTTGAACAAACATCTTCTAATTTTCAGTTTGCACACATCTGCACTAAGAAAAAAATGTACTTTGGCTGTGGATCCACTAATGGATTTAGCAGAGTACTTTGTCGGTCAGAGAGCTGCAGAGCGAGCCCCAGCCCACAGAGAGCTGTGGGACAGACCTGGCTCTCAGCACAACACTGGTGGGTGAGAGCTATGATTCTATGATTCTATCACAATCTACACTTCTTTCTTGCCAGCTCACTTGTGTTGTCCTTCGAGACGTGCTTCTTAAGGTGCTGCAACTGACCCCCCTATCTGTACTTGGATCCGTGTTGTATCCGTATGCTTAGATGGGGGAGATGCATTTTGCAACTTGCATAAGGTAGAAAACCCTTTTCTGATCCCAAGTTTTGACCAGAACTTGCATCCTAAACTGGAAAATCCACTGTGAACTTTGAATCCAACATGGGATATTCGGAGGGAGAAGAGAAGCCTGGAGAAGATAAGACCCATAAGACCCCAGGGAGACCTTAGAGCAGCCTCCCAGTACTGAAAGGGGCTCCGGGAAAGCTGGGGAGGGGCTCTTGATCAGGGAGTGCAGGGATAGGATGAGGGGGAACGGTTTTGAGCTGCAAGAGTGGAGACTGAGATGAGATCTTATGAAGAAATGTTTTGCCGTGAGGATGAGAAGGCCCTGGCCCAGGTTGCCCAGAGCAGCGGTGGCTGCCCCATCCCTGGAGGTGTTCCAGGCCAGGTTGGATGGGGCTTGGAGCCCCCTGATCCAGTGGGAGCTGTCCCTGCCCACGGTAGGGGGTGGCACTGGATGGGCTTTGAGATCCCTTTTGACCCAAACCATTCCATAATTCTATATTACTCCAAACACTTGAAGACCTCCATTAAATGGGTGCTTTGCAAGACATCTTCACCATCACTCCTGGTTTCGAGGGTTCCCATCCTCCACCTGAGACACCCAGCCACACGAAACCTTGGTGTTCATGACTTCTTCCTCACCAGATTGGTCTTGCGGGGGTTTCTTGGCAGCTCAACTCTTGGTCTAAACCCCACAGTTACTGTTTCTCTTAAGAAACAGAGAAGAAACACTCCCAAACCCACGACAGTTGTTCATTTTACTTGTCATACCCCCAGCATTTATCCAGGACTCACTGATTTTTCTTGATAGGGATAGAATCATTAGGATTAATTTTAAATGTCAGCATCAGGTTCAGGTTAGCACTATTCACTGTGTGGGAAGGACTAAGCTGACTATAAGAAATATTACTTTCAAGATGGCATTTAAAGGAATCCCAGAGTTAATGTGATTTTTGCCTCTGAAAAAAAAACTACCCAAAAACCCAGCCTTATCATAAGACACCAACAGACCCAGCAAGAGAAGCAGGCAGTCTGAGCAGACAAACTCTAGGCAAGAAGACCAAATAGAAAAACAAGATTTTTAAAGAACAAAAGGCTATCCATACGCTAAGCTTGATTCAATTCGGCTCTGACAAGGCACAGCAGTGAGACAGGCTTAAAAGGACCTTCTGAAATGCTACAAGATATAATTGCAGCTGAACTCAGCTCCAGGATAAATGGGGCAATATAATGATGGAAACATTACATGTTCTGGGAGATGTTTTTGAGGAGAAATGAAAGAATCTCACGTAAAAGAACTTATGTTTCCTTCAGGCAAGGGATGAAGTCTTCCCATATTCACCTTTGAATTAATTCTCCACATTTGGCCTAAACTAGAAATGGCAAGTGGAAAGGATTAAAACAAAATATCCTGTCTTCATCCCAAAAGCAAGAGAGAATGCAACCCGAGTAGGCAGAGACATATTGGCACAACGTAGAGGAAAGCACCTTCCTCCTGAGCTTCTTTGCTGCTTGAAATCCCATCCTGAGCCCTGGCAGCCTTTTTCGGGATAGACATGGGGAGGTGGTTAGAGGTAAGGTCTCCCCACAGCCTTCTCCTCTCCAGGATGAACAACCCCAGCTCTCCCAGCCTTTCCTCGTACAGGAGGTTCTCCAGCCCTCGGATCATCTCCGTGGCCTCCTCTGGACTCGCTCCAACAGCTCCAGGTCCTTCCTGTGCTCAGGACTCCAGAACTGGACCCAGGGCTCCAGGTGGGGTCTCCCCAGAGCAGAACAGAGGGGCAGAATCCCCTCCCTGGCCCTGCTGCTCCCACTGCTCTGGGTGCAGCCCAGGACACCGCTGGTTTCTGGGCTGGGAGCGCACATCACCGGCTCATGTTTAATCATTTAGCCCAAACAGAAAAGAAGAAAAATATTTGTTAGATGCCAGAAGCACCTCCTCAATAAAAAGAGGGGGCCTGTAGAGATGCTTGCCTGTCTTACACCCTTGGGTGCTGGGAGGATGGACCCCTCTGCATCAAAACTGATCTCCCTAGAGCAGAGGGGAGCAGGGACGACCCACCTCTCCCTGACACTGAAGTATCAAATCTGCGTGGAGATTGCTGTCAATTATTGCTTTAAGCAATAATAAGCTGCTTCTATAAGCTCATATTTTTTGAGATTCGGGTGCTTTCCTCCTCCAGTGCCACCTCTTTCTCCTCCCAGATTTCCCATGCAAAATATGTCCAAACTCAAGCCCTTAACCCTGAGAGAATATAAAAATACTTAGGCTGCCGGAAGCAATACATCTTCCCTTCATGTGATGCCTTCGGCTTTTTTTTCGACTCCACAAGCTGGATGCTGTGTTTATAAAACCAGAAGACTGTTTACGCCCTGTCCAAAAGTTGTTTAGCAAGAGGTTAAAGCTGCCAAAATATTTTTTCTGGAATTATCTTGAGAACTTTTCTCTGCTTTCCCTCCAGCAGGATTAGAAAGGCTGGGACAGTTTTCTGCACTTTGGTCTGTAGGGAAAAATGATTGCCTTGAGATCCTTTAACAGTAAAAAAAAAAGATCAATGAGTGTTTTTATGAAGAATTATCCTTTTGTGCTGTTAGCGAAACAGCCAAATCAAATACAGAATTGGGAGTCAAATCTCTAAGAGTGTGTACTTGAGTTTTTGCCTGGAGTCACATCCCCTCACCGGCTCTGGTACCCAAGCCTTAAGTGGATGCAAACAGTCAACAGTGCTGGAAGAGTTAATCCATCACCAGCCAAGCGCTGCAGCAGTGCTGGAGGGGGCAAAGGGCTGTTCTGCAGCTTAAACCAAAGGGCTGGTCACTGGGAAGGGGATAAACTCCACCAGGACCAGCGCATTGCCAGGATGGCACCCAGCCCTCCTGGAGGAACAAGCCTCTCCGCACCATTTCTACGGCGAGGGAGAAGCGAGCGTGGCGCCAGGTCGGAGCCAAGAGCCACGAGTCAGTTTGACTCACGCTCCTGATGCTTTCCAAATGTTTCCCAGCATCCAGCTGTGACGTGAAGATGAACTTTTTGGAGAGTCCGACCCCATCCATCCCTGTCACAGCCCAACTCTGACCATGTTTGGCCTTCAGAAGAGGGGTCATCAGTCATTATGGGAGTTTTGCACGTGCCAATATCTCTGGATTAATCAATCCGATTATTCGCTCTCGAATTTCTGCGCGGTTGTTGCCCATTAGGTGGACCTGGCTTGAGGCAATGGATGTGCTGCCTGTGAGCATCAGGCTACAGTGGCTTCTACAGACAACGTGGGGCCGCAAGAACACAAATCAAGCTTGCTGACACATTTCACACCACGGGCACTGCCTTTCCAGCCATTACTGCCCATTCCTGGTTTGAATCAGTGGCTTCAAAAGGTAAATGGTTTCTTATATCAAGAGAACCAACATCCCTCAGCCATGTGTGCCCCTTTGCTCCTCTATCCCCAAGCGCACCCTCAGCGGGTGCTGATCACACCAAGATGTGTGGAGCAGCTTACACACTGGAGGGAAGGGGTGTCACCCAGAGGGACCTGGACAGGCTGGAGACAGGCTCATGAAGCTCAACAAGGCCAAGTGCAAGGTCCTACACCTGGGTCAGGGCAATCCCAAACACAAATACAGGCTGAGTGGAGAATGGACTGGGAGCAGTCCTGAAGAGAATGACCTGGGGCTGGTGGAGGATGAGAAGCTCAACATGAGCCAGCAATGTGCGCTCCCAGCCCAGAAACCAGCGTTGTCCTGGGCTGCACCCAGAGCAGTGGGAGCAGCAGGGCCAGGGAGGGGATTCTGCCCCTCTGCTCTGCTCTGGTGAGGCCTCACCTGGAGTCCTGTGTCCAGTTCTGGAGTCCTGAGCACAGGAAGGACCTGGAGCTGTTGGAGCGAGTCCAGAGGAGGCCACGGAGATGATCCAAGGGCTGGAGAACCTCCTGTATGAGGACAGGCTAAGAAAGGTGAGGTTGTTCAGCCTAGAGAAGAGAAGGCTGTGGGGAGCCCTTAGAGCAGCCTCCAGGACTGAAAGGGACTCCAGGAAAGCTGGGGAGGGGCTCCTGATCAAGGAGTGCAGGGATAGGATGAGGGGGAACGATTTTCAGCTGAAAGAAGGGAGATTAAGAAATCTTAGGAAGAAAAGTTTCCCCGTGAGGGTGGGGAGGCCCTGGCCCAGGTTGCCCAGAGCAGTGGTGGCTGCCCCATCCCTGGAGGTGTTGAAGGCCAGGCTGGATGGGGCTTGGAGCCCCCTGATCCAGTGGGAGGTGTCCCTGCCCACAGCAGAGGGTGGCACTGGATGGGTTTTGAGGTCCCTTCCAACCTAAACCATTCTGTGATCCTGACCCTCCTGCTCCGTGCCTGCATCATCTGCTGCTCCAGGATGGAGTTCAGCACTGGAGATGAAGTTGCTGCTATTTGGCAGCCTCAGCCTGGTCAAACCTCAGCACCAGATGCAGGGGAAGAGCAGTGCCAGCCGGGGTACCTTTACAAACGTGCACAATAGTTCTGGTGCCTCTTGTTTAGGGGAGGAACAAAATAGCCTGAATAGCTACGGTGGATGGAGGCTGAGTACGAGGAGCTGAACTCAAGGCTTGTTTATCAGAAACAAACTGGTGCAAATCCTATTTGTGTAAAGCTGCTTAAACCCTCTTATTTGCTCAGAGTCTTTTCTGTTTGCTTGGTGCAGGGGTTGGGAATGTTTAGTGAGAAGGGGCAGGGAAAAACAAGTTTACAGCCTGGGTTTGCATTTCAAGCAGGGTAGAAATTTGCAGCTCTCCGGGATTTTAAGAAATCTCACCTCCATTACCTGCTCAATGGGGCCCAAAAGGAAAATAAATGCAGTTGGGAGGGGAAGGGCAGCAAATAAATCCTCATCATTTCATCTCCTTTTTGGATTGCTTACTCTCGTTGCCTGGATGTGGCCTCAGCAAGCTGTGCTGTCATCGCGGGCTTTATCTGGGATGAAAGAACTGTTTCCAGGGCATTGAAAAAATTTAGGTTTAAGTTCTCATTTAGGAGAAGCAAACTCCACGTGCACAGCAAAACAGCCTTGTCTTAGTTTAATATCAAAATTTTGGTTTACCCTCCTCATTTTAACTTTGTTAAAGCTGAGAATTACATTCTATTTAGGGGAAAAGGCATGTTTTTCCAAGGAGGAGTAAGACCCTCAGCATGGACTGCACCAAGATCTGGACCTTCCCAAAGCCCAAAGAGATGCTGTGATCCAGGCTGGGCACCTTCTCTATTCACAAAGCCAAAAAGACCCTTCTTTTAAGAAGAAATAAGAATAGTCTTCTGTGTTTCCAGTTCAAATCTCTCAAGCACGGGGTAAAACTGACCTAAATCCAAGACTTCTAGACCACAGAGAAGCTTAAACCACAGATTTCTTTCCAAGCTGGAGAAAAAGTTGATATTTCAGAAATAATAAAAATTATAATTTAATTAATTATAATTAAAAATAATAAATTATAATATAAATTATAATTTATAAAATTATAAAAATTTTAATTCACTTGTGCAAGGAAAACTTTCCAATTTCCATAGAATCACAAAATCATTACGGCTGGAAAAGCCCTCTCAGCTCATCCAGTCCAACCATCAGCCCAGCCCCACCATGCCCACTAAACCACGTCCCAAAGTGCCACATCTAATTTCTGAACCCCTCCAGGGATGCAGGTTCCCCCACTGCCCTAGGCAGCCTCTGCCAG
The DNA here is from genome assembly GCA_033558235.1 of Neomorphus geoffroyi. Lineage (NCBI taxonomy): Eukaryota > Metazoa > Chordata > Aves > Cuculiformes > Neomorphidae > Neomorphus > Neomorphus geoffroyi. The sequence continues at coordinate 7,750,654 of JAUMJM010000018.1, forward strand.
GGCGTCACCACTCTTTAGGTAAAGAAATTGTTCCCGATATCCAATCTAAACCTCCTACAGCACAACCTGAGGCCGTTTCCTCTTGTCTCATCACTTGTCGCTCAGAAGAAGAAACACATTTTGGAAACACTGATTTTCTTATTGGTTCAAAGAGACTGGAAGCAAGGCAACTGGCATTAACGCTACCCTGTGCTTCTCTTTAATAACATATCTCCTCCTGTCCTCGTCCTCCCTCTCGGGGAGGCTTCCTGGCCCAGCTGTGCTCCAGGGTTGAAGCCAGGATAATGCCTCTTTGTGAGCTGACCTAGTGATGCAGGGATGGACATCGCTGCAAAGCCTCGTCTGCACACTAGAATGGGGAATATAAAATATCTTGCACTTTGCAACACACCAGCAGCAGGATTCAATTTCATTTTGTTGAAATAATCAAATGTCTTGGGGTCACTGCAGCCAAACACAGTAATGAGAGTCAGGCTGACCTGATCCAGCGCGATTTACTTGCTTGGCGCTCCCCTGGCAGGAGACACAGCCGTGTTCAGAGAAGAACTTGCCGAGCAACCCGAGTGCTTGTGGGGTCACGGCCCTCCATCCCCTCCCACCACAGCAGGGGAGCAGTGCATCTGAGGGCTTTGAGAAACCAAGCCTAGTTTTAGATTATATCAGAAGGATTTATTCGGGCATTAAAATCCCAGCACTGGCTCGGTTTGGTCCCCGAGTACATCCCCAGGTGAGCAGTCCTGAGTCCGAACCCCGTTGCCCAAACCCACCATCGGTGCAGCAGTGGGTACGGCTCAGATTTTAGCCTCGCTGACAAATGCTCCCCGTCTTCTTCTTCCTCCAGTCACCCCCAAAGAGCTGACAGAACTTTTCCAACCTGGCAGAGAAGCCCAGACCCAGGTGCTCATCCCTGGGATGTCACTCAGCTCGAGCTCCTGGGTTTGTCCTTATCCAACAGTCCCATTCACCACGGGGCAATTAATTAACCAGCTCTATTAATTAACCAGCACTACACAAGGGACTGATGAAGACTTTTGCACAAAATATTTGTTTCCTGGGAAGAGGGGGAGGGGAGATGCAGCTTAAAAACATTCCTTGGGATGCCTAAATAATCCAGCCCAGATGGAAAATGTGTTCATAAAAGGAAGATGTTAAATACAAAACAACTGTGGGGGAACGCAGAAGGGCAGGAATGGAAGGGAAAAAGCCAGGGCAGCACAATTTACAGTCTTCACACTGCAGGTGAAATCCAGAATTTGCTCCTATCTCATTTTTTTCTTCAACAGCATAAACAGGATTATTTTTTCTCATCACGACAAGCAGAGGTAGAACAAGAAAATAAAAGCACAAACCATTAATGAAAGTAAATAGAAGGGATGAAACTGCAGCTTAAGAAGAAAGGAGCTGGGGCTTAGAAGAGGAGGGGGCAGGTGGGCAGCCCTCCCCCTTCACAAAGGCAGCACCAACTGTTTAGAGCACTTTAGAAAGGCAACACAAGCTGTAAAGGTGAGTGACAACCAAAATTTAGACTTAAAATCTAGGGGAAATTTAGAAACAGTATTGAGGAGTGTGGATCTACCGTCTCTTTACTGGAGGGCTCCTTTGGTGGCACTGCTCAGCATCTCAGCAATCCCATACGCAAGAGGAATGCAGACTTGGAAGCACTGTGGGATCAGAAAACCAGTGACTTTAAGTGCAGTCACTAGACTTAATCTCAGGGCATTTAAAACCAATAACCAGCATCACCTAGCCAATCAACATTAAAAACTATCGTACAAATAGAGGAATGGACCACCACCCATAAGGGGACAGGCTGAGAGAGTTGGGGCTCTTCAGCCTGGAGAAGAGAAGGCCCTGGGGAGACCTTAGAGCAGCCTCCCAGGACTAAAAGAGGCTCCAGAAAAGCTGGGGAGGGGCTCTTGATCAGGGAGTGCAGGGATAGGATGAAGAGGAATGGTTTTCACCTGAAAGAGGGGAGACTGAGATCTTAGGGAGAAATGTTTTGCTGTGAGGGTGGGGAGGCCCTGGCCCAGGTTGCCCAGAGCAGTGGTGGCTGCCCCATCCCTGGAGGTGTTCAAGGCCAGGTTGGATGGGGCTTGGAGCCCCCGATCCAGTGGGAGGTGTCCCTGCCCATGGCAGGGGGTGGCACTGGATGGGTTTTGAGGTCCCTTCCAACCCAAAGTAGTCTATGAAATCAACCACCGATGGATGAGACCTTTCTCACTCAACATCGAGGCCACCCCATCAAGTGCAGGAGCTCCTCTACAGAGCTAAAATGCTGCCATGCTCAGAGCAGCATTTTTAGGAAATCTTTGTCACCTGCACAGATAACAGCAATCACTTCACAGCTCCTCAATGACCCAGAGCCTCTGCGATGAGCAGATATCATCAGAGGGCTGAGAGCAGCAGGATGCTGAGAAGCTCTTGCTCTGGGACAAGAACTTCAGACACTCAGTGATTTTTTTCTTCCATCATAACAAACATAAATTAACCCAAATTACCAAAAAGGTTCAGCAAAGAACAGATAAGGCTCATCCAAGTGCCAGATGGTAGCAGTCCAGACCAAAATCGAAGGCATCTTCCCTGCTTAGTCTTCTCAGCCCTAATCTAGATAAAAGCCCTCGATTCTTGAGCAAAGAGCTTATTTTCTGCAGTAAGAAGATGAGAGCATTAAATCTTGGAGAGCCAGGGGAGTATTGCTATTTAGAGAAGGGGAGGAGATATCCCAAGACCCAACTGCCTCAGATCTTGCAATAAATGTTCCTAGTCTTGCCCTTTCTTGTAAACAGGGACAAAGCAGTAGATGACCTGGAACAGCCCCATCAGGAAAGAAGGGGAAAATCTCTTCAAAGTAACTTCAGCTGGTTGTGACCACGACTCGGTTCCCTGAAATAACGGTTTTGCTGGCGTGTGTTCACATTTTGAGACATTTTAGACCCAGGTTTATAAGGTGATACAGGCTCCCGCTCGATAAAACAAGCAAATCCCTGTGAGAAAGTCAAGGATGACACCAGAGGCTATTTGGAGGGGATGGAGTCTTGATTTCTATATGACACTTCAGCAGGAAACCTGTGCTTGGACATGTTACCACAGGAGCACATCTGGCACTGGAAGGTCAACCCCTGGATGGGCAACAGACACGCCAGGCTTCCCCGTGTTGTCACATGGGAATGACCTGGCCATAAATAGGAGGAAAAAAGACCTCATGAAAACACAGGGAGACCTCCACTCTCAGGTACCTTCCAGTCCTCACTCTTGCTGTCACACCTGCACTCTTCCCTGCTGAGTAGCAGTCCTGTCACAGGCTGGGGCTCTTTCTGTCTTCTCAACCATAAGGGCAGAAAGGTCTTATCACTGTTTATCAGCTGAGGACTTAAACTGGAAGAGGGAAGATTTAGATTAAACATCAGGAAGAAATTTTTCACGATGAGGGCGGGGAGGCCCTGGCCCAGGTTGCCCAGAGCAGTGGTGGCTGCCCCATCCCTGGAGGTGTTTAAGGCCAGGTTGGATGGGGCTTGGAGCCCCCTGACCCAGTGGGAGATGTCCCTGCCCATGGCAGGAGGTGCAACTGGATGGGCTCTGACATGTCACTTGCAATCCAAACCGTTCCATGATTCTGTGATGGCTGTCAACATAACCAGCCACATTTCTGCTGCCGAGGACGGGAGCAAAGCCGGCTGTCTGGCAGCTGCAGATAAGGGCTGAGCTGATGGATGTGGTGGGATGGATCCTGGGGGGTGGGAGGGAAAGCTGTGGGCCTGAAAGTCATAAAAGGCACAAGAAGAAAAAGAAATCAAATCAAAGATAAACGCTGCAGCTCTCTGTCTCGCTACAACCTTCAGTGCTGAAATAACCCAGGAGTGCTTTGAATTCCTGCAGAGAGGGCTCTGAACATCTGATTTGGGATTCAAGCCGTGGCGCAGAGCAGCAGGGACCAGCAGCATTATCCCAGAGCACAGCAGGAGGACCAAGTCCTGCCTTTCTTCTTGGCCATCTCAGGGAGACTTCCAAACCTTGCCATCCCCACAAAATCCTGCAAAACACAACCTCTCACTTAACAGATACAGAGATGCAATGCTGCCACCTACAACTACAGCAGCCTCACACCTACGCTCTTCCCTGCTGAGTATCATAGAATCACAAAATGTCCTGAGTTGGAAGGAATCCACAAGGACCATTGAGTCCAACTCCTGTCCCTGCACAGGACACCCCCAATATTCACACTATGTTCCAGTATTGGTCCTGTCCCAATCCAGAGCTCTTTCTATCTTCTCAACCATCGAGGCAGAGAGGTTTTGTCCCTGTTTTGCAGCTGAGGACTCAAAGCAAGGGAAAGACCAGAGCACAAGGTGGTCTCCAGAAGCCAACTCAGGCTCTCAGATCACTCAAGCTCATATCTTTGTCACAACAGGAGACTCAATTCTTTCTTTATTTAAAACCCTAACCTGCAGAGACACAGCTATGCTTCTTATTCAAGTCTGCTTTCTCTTAACACTCTCCTAGCTCCATAAAACATTTAGCAGCCAGAAACAACAGTCTTCAATTCTTCACGAACAGCCGTTAGTCTCACCACAATTTTAACAGAAATCCACACAAAACAAATCCCTCAGCACCAAGACATCAAGACAGGTGAGGTTTATACAAGGTGAGAGGTGCTAAAGGTCACAGTAAATAGTTGTGGTGGATGAGGGAGAGCCCAATGGAGCTACTTCCATCCACTGAGAGCGTGGAGCTGCCTGCGACATCAAGATCATCTTAGTCAGGCTGGGAAATCATACAATGCCCTGAGATGGGAGGGAACCACAAGGACCATCGAGTTCAACTCCTGTCCATGCACAGCACAACCCCAACATTCACACTGTGGGGCTGAGGGCGCTGGCCAAATGCTTCTGGAATATTGTCAGCCTTGGTGACTGCTTCCCTGGGGAGCTGTTCCAGTGCTCCACCACCCTCTGAGGGAAGAACCTTTTCCTCATGTCCAACCTAACCCTCCCCTGGTATCTTCCTGGCATTCCCCTTTCCATCACAGCAGGGTTTCCTGACTTGGGAGCTCCATATCAGCATTTTTCAAAGCTACAACTGCCCCAAAACGCATCCCAAAACCCCAAAATTAAACCAGTGAACCACTCGCATCTGACCCGCAGCACCCCATCTCTTCATCCATCCCCACGACGAAGATGGCCCCACACACCGGCAGCCCTCCCCACCATTAGCACCACCCCTGGATAAGTAGGGCAAGAAGCCCCAGACACAGCCCCCAACCCAACACAGAGACATCAAAGAGATTTCTGGCTTAAACTATCTTTCTGGCACTCCCAAGGGTGTTCTTCTCCATTGTGACTTTGGTATATATATATATATAAATCTAAAATACATATATATATATATATATATATAAAAATTGCTTTGCTTTCTTTTAACATCAGTTTCAAAAATGCATCACACCACCACCACCCCTGTTTACAGACGTCTGTGCTGGCACAACCCAAATCTTTTCCTTCCCACATAGAACAGGTTAGTGATTCACCTTCGGGTTTCAGCACATCTGGAAGCCCAAGAAATTAAACTCCTCTAACACATCCTTGGCTTTTTCTTGCAAAAGGTTAAAACAAACCAAATAAACCAAAAACCCCAAACACTTTCATTTGCCAGAAGGAAAAGCAACCCCTACTAATGCTCAGCATGGAGAAGCTTGGGTGCTGCGATGGGTGGTCAGTTCAGTGGAGAGTTTTCCAGGAACGGGCTCTGTCACAGGTGTCCTGGAGGTTCGGTCTTCCTGGCAGCTTTCTGCAACAGCAAAAACCCCAGACACTTGTGGCTGGAAGTGACCTGTCTTCAAGATGCACCACAGAAGATTTAGATTGGATATTAGGAAAAGTTTCTTTGCTGAAAGTGGTGAAGCCCTGGCAGAGGCTGCCCAGGGCAGTGGGGGACTCTCCGTCCCTGGAGGGGTTCAGAAAACGTGTAGATGTGGCACTTTGGGACATGGTTTAGCAGGCACGGTGGGGTTGGACTGATTGCTGGACTGGATGAGCTGAGGAGGGCTTTTTTAACCTTAATGATTCCATGATTCCATGACCTATTTGGGGGAAATGAGCAGAACAATGCCCAGAGCACCCTCTCCCCACGGAGAGGGCAGCAGGAAGGAGGGTTTCCCAGTCTCTCAGCCGCAAGGCACCTTCTGGTTGTGCAATCAGTGGCTCCCCAACGGACAAAGCCACGTGTCAGATGAAATCTGGCTGGGAGGAGGCAGCGCTACCAGCATTACTAAGGAGCCCCAGAAGAGACAGACCTCACTGGAGACACCTCTCTGACAGGAAGCTGATGGCCCTCCTGGGCTGTTCCATACAGTTGTGGGAGCTCCTGGACACACCGTGCTTCCAACAACGTGAACATCTGCAAGCTGCTCTCAGGAAATTAAGCTAAAAATAGCAGACACGTTGTGTTATCTGCAAGAGTCACGAGCCTTTGCCTTGCTGAAGTCACACTGTGGGACTCACATGAAGAGCTCCCACAACAGCTCCTACTCCATTTACCAGCCTTTTCCTTCACACCACAGCAGAGCTATATTGGTGCTAAAAGCTCCTGCAAGATATGCAGGAGAGATGCTCTTTGCTTTTGAAGGTCCTCCAAGAGATGCCCTCAGTGGGAAATACACCATCACCTTGTCCTAAGCATGGCAGCAAACGAAGACCTGAAGGTGTGAGGGCATCCAACTCTCACCAGCAAACAGAGGGAGCAGTGGCTCTAAACTCACTGAAGTTTCTGAAGCCACCTGCTGCTCAAAGCAGGTTGTGAACGTGGAAGGATTTAACACTACCAGAAATGTTGGTTTCAGCAAGTTTCTGTTGCCCGTGACCTTAAACATCAACCCTGTTTATGCACAGCAGCTCGTGCCCTTAAGCAAACCTTCACCAGACCCATTCGATCCCTGTCAGCCCCCGAAGGCTAATGCTTCCCATGCCTGAGTAAAGACCACTCAGCTCTAATCTGACGGTTAAGATATTCACGTGGCAGCCAGATCAGCGCTGCACCAGAAGGCCTTAAGGGACTTAGGGCTTGCAAGAGTTTAGCGGAGATGCCAGCAGCAGATGGCAGGTAACAGGAGAAGCCCCTCACCAGGCTGCAAGCAGCCTCCCTGCACACTGTGCTCCTTCTCCTTGGGAGCATCAGCACCTTCTCTCCATCCTAGCAGTGGTAGCCTAGACTTCACAATTGGGCAGCTGTGAATTTGAGCTCAGATTGAGCTCTGTCTGCTGCTGTGATGCCAGAAGTGACTCAAGCAGAGATCCTGATGCTGCAGTAGCTGGCACATCAGCCTGAGGTTGTGTTATTCAGTGCATGCTCAGACTTAGCCCTCCAGTTTCCTGTGGATCTACTTAGATCCCAATTCTCAATGATGAGGAAATGCTTCTCTAAGTATTTTGACTTTGTCAAGGCGACTGTTGAAGGAGGCTTTATCTGCCCCAGCATATTCAGTCATCCCCACTGAGCAAAAGCAGGAAAGTCCTGGCAGCGCTGGGCTCGAAACAAGCCCTGGACACCCGGGGACTCCTTCCTCCAGTCAGTCAGCTCAAACACTGCAGCTTTCAAGCTGCTCTAATTGACACCAAGGTCCATGCCAGCCTCCAGCTGTGCCCGGTCTTTGAGAAGATGACGGCTGCCTTGTGTGCTGGGGCGCTGGCTTCCCCCCACACTCAAGTCCCTTGTCTGTTTTATGCATGCACAGTCATGCCCGGGCAACCAGTGGGTGGAGGGAGATTTTCTGCTGAAAAACTGCTTTATGTCAGTCTCTGCTCCTGCACACAAAATGCTGGGAAGACAAGAACCCCTGTGGAAGGGCTGTCTCAACATCAGGCAGATCTCAGCGCTCCAACCATAGGAGCACATCCCTGTGCAAGCTGCACACCCGGGGCAGGTGCTGCTGGGAGATCTCCCGCAATGAAGGCTTCCTGTGTTCCTACAAAACAATTTATTCATGCACAGGGAAGATTTAGGTGAGACATTAGGAAGAAATTCTTCACAATGAGGGTGGGGAGGCCCTGGCCCAGGTTGCCCAGAGCAGTGGTGGCTGCCCCATCCCTGGAGGTGTTCCAGGTCAGGTTGGATGGAGCTTGGAGCCCCCTGATCCAGTGGGAGGTGTCCCTGCCCACGGCAGGGGGTGGCACTGGATGGGTCTGAGGTCCCTTCCAACCAAATCATTCTGTGATTCCAGAGGGTTTGGTGTGCCCGACACCCCACGGCCTGGGCGGACAGCCCCCGGCGCCGGCTCTGCGCCGCTTCGGGCGAAGGACGCTCCGCCGCGGCCGCTCCGGGCCCGGCAGGGCCCGCGCAAGGCCGAGCTCCTGCTCCCACCTAGCGGTGCTCCACGGGAGAGCCGGGCACCCCACACCGGCACCTCCTCGCCCCCGCGGCAACACCTGGAGTCCAGGCTCTCTCAGGTCACCTGCACCAGCTCTGATCTCAATGAGGATTTCCTTCAAAATAATCATTTTCAAGCTAATTTCTCCCTCCCTGAGCCTTAACGAACAAAACCAGGAAGGGGAAGCTCAAAGGTCAGAGCTACCCCCATTGCTCTGGGCCCAGGAACAAGTCCTCTGCTCACTCCCAAAGCCCCTTTGAGCTCACCCACCAACAGCAAAGGCACGGCCAGAGACACCTCTGAGCCCCCCACCCCACAGCCCTCCCCGGGACTCACTGGCACCAGAGGAACCCTGTAGCTCCTGGTCACATCCAAGCAGTTATGTCACACCAAGACATCACACCCAAGCCACTGATTTACTGCCTGAAATAGCTCACCCACCTTGCCTGAGTCACCTGGGGCTCTTGCTCTTTCCCCACAGATGCAATAACTCTATCGTGTGATTTATACCAAGACCATGGAGAAGATATCACCATCCACCTCGCTGTAAAGCCCCCTCCTGCTAGAAGAAAAAGGTGTTTAGCAGAAGGGATCTTTCCAAAGGATAAATGATAACGTAGTGTATTGGGAAATGTTTTATTTATAAACATTAACAAGGCCTATGAAAAAGCTGGTCCATGGATTGGCTTTTAATTTTTGTAGCTAAAGATGAAATTTTACACTGTTACTTATTTCATCAAGGTGCAAGAATCATGTTGCAAGGAGCCAACAATAGAGACAGCAGAAGGAAACCTATACTCAGGTTTCAAATTGTTATTTGAACATCCTGTAAAGAAAAACATTCAAAAAGTAAATAGGGAATATTTGTTCAAGGAAGCCTTGAAGGTCAGGACACAGCCTCCCCATTTCTCTGGGCAACCTGGGCCAAGGTCTCCAAACCCTCACAGGAAAACATTTCTTCCCAAGATCTCATCTCACTCTCCTCTCTTGCAGCTCAAAACCTTTCCCCTTCGTCCTATCCCTGCACTCCCTGATCAAGAGACTCTCCTTGTCTTTCCTGGAGCCCCTTCCAGTACTGGTGGCTGCTCTAAGGGCTCCCCAGAGCCTTCTCTTCTCCAGGTTGAACAACCCCAGCTCTCCCAGCCTGTCCTCGTACAGGAGGTTCTCCAGCCCTTGGATCATCTCCACGGCCTCCTCTGGACTCGCTCCAACAGCTCCGGGTCCTTCCTGTGCTCAGGACTCCAGAACTGGACCCAGGGCTCCAGGTGGGGTCTCACCAGAGCAGAGCAGAGGGGCAGAATCCCCTCCCTGGCCCTGCTGCTCCCACTGCTCTGGGTGCAGCCCAGGATGCAGTTGGCTTTCTGGGCTACTTTCAGTCAAGGTCATAGCACTTAGTGGAGCTGTGAAAGTCCTTTTATAGAGGAGAAAGTGAGACCTACAAACACAAAGGAAGTTGCCCAAGTCACCCAGCAAGGCAGAGCAAGAAACCCAGGTTTCCCACAAGCTGCTGTGGTGCGAGGAGGGACAGGAACCCCACTTGGCATGGGTCTGGGAGGAAGATCCATATCCCACAAGCTTGCCCCTTGCTTCTCAGCATGGCTGTTATTTATCTAGCAAGGTTTTCAACCCAAGGTTAACAGAGCCCTCAAGGTCAGTCCCCAGGCAACCTCTGCAGAGTTGGCACAAGCTCACAGACAAAGCATCCAGTTATCAGATGCCACAAAGGAACCTTTATGTGTGCAACTTCTCAGGCATCATTGTAGGGCTCAGAAATCAGAAGTTTGGAAGTGACCAACTTAGCTGGTTAACAGCAGACAAACAAGGCCAACACATGGGTTTCTACCTTTAGCTACAGCTTTATTTTCTCACTCTGCCAGGCAATTCTTCACTAGGGAAATTCTGATTAGAGCTGGAGGGAGAAGAAAAGGAGAATTTACAATCCAAATTTCAGCAGCTGCCAGCAAACACATTCATATGAACTTTTGAGAACATTTCTTTGAAGCTCTCTATTTTAAAAAGAGGGTGAAAGCAATTTTCCTGCAGAAAGAAGGCGCTGCTGCCAGAAGACAGATGCTGCTCCTTATTCTCAGCAATACTTTCACGTAATAGCAAAATATTTGGCACAAAAGCACCCGATTAAAGAAATGCCATTGCTGACGGCAGATGGTACTTCTCATCCCCATGTGTAGCAGCCTGCTAACGTTCGATGTAATCTGATTGCAAACACAGCGCCTGCATTTTTTCCACATGAGCAAGCTTTATATAATTTTTCACTGCCCTTATTTTAGTTTGTTAACAAACATCATTGTTCCAAGCAAACAGCATGATTATATTGTTATCAAATTAATCCCTTCTGCTCACCCCACCCTTCCAACCTTCCAGCACCTAGAAATGTCCTGTTGCAGCAACAAAACAGCCTTTCCCCCCTACCTTCTAAGAAGTGAGGGTGGGGAGGCCCTGACCCAGGTTGCCCAGAGCAGTGGTGGCTGCCCCATCCCTGGAGGTGTTTAAGGCCAGGTTGGATGGGGCTTGGAGCCCCCTGATCCAGTGGGAGGTGTCCCTGTCCATGGCAGGGGGGTGGCACTGGATGGGCTTTGAGGTCCCTTCCCACCCAAACCATTCTGTGAACACCTAGTTTTAAGCTGCTCATGCTATCAAAAGCCAGGAAGGGCCTCGAAAGAACTGAACTTAAGGCTACAGCACTAAATTACAGCAAGACTTTTCCCATGTTTAAAGGCTTGGGAAATATTCCAGGCAGCAAGTTGCTCACCTTTACTTTAGAACAAAATTCTGTATTGATTTGCCAAGTAGTTTTTCTGCAGGGCAACTCACTGCAGATCCTCCTGTAGGTTTACTCAAGCATAATTTTCTTCAAGGAAGCTGCATATCTATAAAACTCATTGAACAAAGCCGTGCATTTGTCAAACAGTGTCTGCTCAAGTTATGAAAGAGAGTTTGTTTAACAGAAAACAAGTGAATACGTGTCCGACCGCCTTTCTCTTCCTCTTTGCTGGCTGAGTGACAGAAACCAGCAGAGGCCAAGGACAAGTGCTTTGCTCACTCCAACAGCGGCAGACTCGCTCAAAGTTGAGACCGTGCTCACACAGGGCGTTAATGCTCATCCAGGACAGACATTTCAGAACTAGCCAGGTTTCCTAGAGTCACATCAAAGGGATCTGTAAAACTATTCTATTGAAATCACTTTTTTCTACTAACTTCAGTCCCTCACCCCAGTAAAAATTACAAAACATCACAGATGTGCTTTTGAACAATGCTCACATTCGCCACCAGATTTGAATGGGCACCATTTGGATGCTTTGAACTCTGATTTTCAGACAGGCTGACTGCTTTGTACTTTTAAATACAGAGTGCCCAGCTTTTAACAAGTTTCCAAAGACCAAAATGAAGTGTTTGTCCTACTCTCTCAAGCACTGAAAAAATACAGGTGCAAATTGTTCCAGCTACCCAGTAACTGGAGGTAGAAATTAACAAGTTACATTATTGTGGTTTCAGTAGTCATTCATACACATCCTCCCACCGTCTCCAAGTGTCCAGAAACACTCAGCGTCTGGTCTGGGCTCAGCTGAGGCAGGAACGCAGCATCTGGAGAGAGGAGGAGTGGAAGGTGTGATCATCAAGGGGGAACAACAGGAGAGATGGATCCAGGTCAAAAATTCTGCATGTCTGCATCAGCCACAACCCCTGCACCATCACAGATTAAACTCTACAGAAGGTGCTCACCGCACCGCAGACACACGAAGGGTTTGAAATTCCAATCTGTTACGGACTTCCACTACTCATCTCTGATGGTCCACGCAGCATCAGTGACAGGAAACCTCCACAGCAACTGAGCAGCAAAAATTAAAAGACAACGGAATAAACTTCATTTCTTTTTATTCTGCAAAGCAATATGCACATCTTACAAACACAAAATTAATCTAGGAGAGAAATGTCATTACCAAATCAGCTATTAACCATCATGCAACAAGACAAGTGAAATGTAAGAACACAACAAAACAAAAAAAGCCATCTTAACCCTACGATCACCTGCAGAGGGTTGAAAACCAAGGCTCAGATTTTCTATGTAACGCCAAAGAAAAACGCAAAAACCGAAATGGCAGCTTTCTAAGAACAAGAAAACACGTACAAATAGAATCAAAACTGATTCAAGTCAGTTAAAAAGAAAAAGAAAACAAAAAAAGGAAAGATCAATATGATCTGAACTTTAATATTAAGTTTTTACTCTTCCTTTTGGCTGCATTTAAATTTCGCACACTGCGCCTAGGAACAACCTAATATTCCTCGGGATTCCAGCAGTTCGGCCCGATGGCACCCTCAGCTCTGCGCTGCAGCACAGGGGGTGCCAAGGGATAAACTAAGGCCAAAAAACCATACAACTCTGACATCTTCCCTTTCGCATTTGTGGGTTGCAATCTTAATATTTGTCAGTACTTCAACACAGGGATGATAAATTGCAAAGCAGGCTCCTCTAAATCACCAAACAGCAACACCAGATTAAAAAACCTGTTTTCCCCAACAGACCAAATTCCAGTTAGAACATCTGGAGTTTGAATTGTTTATTTGCTGAAACAGAAAGGACTTTGCCTTGCTTTTTCAAAGCAGTCACATCGTGTTGGATGTTTTCTAGGAATACGCAACACCACCTCGATCCGTTTTCTATTCCTGCCTGTGGTCCCCAGATCCAGCCACCTTTGTAGGCAACTCTCGAAGTCGGTATTAATGCAGAAGGCTGGGTATGTGTGAATTAGGAACAGCTCGGACAGTATTCAGGAAAAGCCATCTACCTGTTGTGACTTCACTGATTTGTTTCAGCGAAGCAGTGTGAGCCCACAGCAGCAACAGAAAACTGGAAGCTTCACTTTATCCCTAGACTTCAAACTAGGTCGTCTCTAAAGCTTTGCTTTAACATCCTCGGAGAAAAAAGTAGGTTAGTTAACACCGCTTAAGTAACTGAAATTCTACAAAGGAAATGTGTGTTCTGAAGAAAAGCATGACTATTTTGCTTCAAATGCTCTGAAGACTCGTGAACTTACTGAAGCCCCATCTGTACAGGCCTACAGACCAGGAGGGTACCACTCTGTAGTGTCTACAGGTAATAAATCAAGTGAGAATCTTACAACAGTATTATTGAGATTTGGACTGGAGTTTCTTCTTTTAAAGTGAAAAGAGGTGGAAAAAAAGGCATATGTGCATGTATGCAGACCTACAGTTAACCTGCCTGACAAGAAAGCTGAGAGATGGTGAAAGGTTCGTTAAGGCAACAGTGAGATTTTAAAAGCAGTAGTGGAAATGTCTGCAGGAAAATCTGACTCTTGAAAATGAAAGGAGAAAGAAACAGCAAAAAACAGAACAGGAAAAGGAAAAATGCACAGAATAATACTTCTGATTTAAGAACGGATACAGAGAACTGTGTGGGTTTTAACTATGTGGTTTCTTTGACCTTAATCACAACAGCCCTGGTCCTCTCCTTGCTGTTCTCCCCGGAGTGGAGAGCATTAACTGGAAAGGGGACAAAGCTAATAAAAGTGTCATTTCAGCTGCCTTTCCAAGATGGGGGGAGAGTCCCAAAGTGAAGCTCTGTAACAGACTATGGGATTTCCCTTCATTATTTGCCCTTGCCCCAGGCTGTGCAGAGCCCAACAGACCCTTCAGACAATACAGCTGTTTATTAAGTTTCACTTTCTAGAATGAAAATAGAGTTTACAGAAAGCTGCTCTGCAGCAGAGACGCACAATCCTGGTCTGAGGGCTGCGGGGCGGAGGCCAAGTGGAAAGCTTTCCTGACAGTCTCTGTGCTGACCTATTCACTGGCATTCAGCAAGCCAAGTGGAAAAACAAAAAGAAAATCAAACTTTTCAATAAGAAACATTTTAAAATGGGACTTCACTTCTTCATTTTTTTACTATGAATAAAAGCACAAGTTTGTCCTAAATACAGCACTATTGAAATGTGAATATGTGTTTCTTGTTTTCAAAAAATCTAAAATGTTGATATCTTTTCTTGCAAGCAAGGAGCAAATGGAAGAAAGTATTAGGCCACACAAATATACATTTAATTCATGTAATAGATCGGTGGCTTTGGAAATGCAGTATTATATCAAAGGTGCATACTGTTTCAAACACACTGTACATATCATTGGGCAAAAAACAAAGATCTGTTGGTTTGTTTGAGACACTTGCAAAGGCATCTTAACCTGCCCAGATGCAGCTAGACAAAAATATCTTGCTCTGACTATTATGTAGCCATATCACTAAACATATCTACACAAACATTCGGCTATGTCCACAGGTAAAGACTGAAAGTTTCCGGCCGCACTACAATGCGGAACAAGTGCATCATCTGACCTATTCGGAATATACCTTTATAAATATGTACAAATCAATTACAGGCACTTGAAATGTCTTTGGTTGGAATAAACCAACATTGCAAGATAATGTATTCACAGAGTGTTAAGACCCATTCTGGGTTCAGCAGGCAATGATCATGGTTCTCAGTCATTCTCAATAAAAGGAGAGGATGGATTACGCTTCTGACAAAGCAACCTAAACAAAAGAAAGAGAAAACATTTAATTAAAGTCGAATTCTTAATCCCATAACAGTGATATGACTTATCTCCACGCAGCTGGCATATCTGTCCTTGCCTTTTCAAAGGACCTTGAAAAATCCAACTTGGAAAGGAAATCAAAGTAAATCTGAAAGTGTTTTGTATTGAGCGCAATCAACTTAAAAAAACCCCAAAAGAACCCACAAGAACACAAAACACAAACCCGAACCAGCTTATACAACAAAATATCATTCAGATCAAAAGGTACAAACATTCATTTCCTACTTCATAACAATATATTCATATTTAATCCTTCAAACAAAACACAGGTCCTCAACACAGTATTGAATAATGACCGTTGCAATAGCTTTGTCATTGTTTTCATTTAATTCTGATTAACAACCACTAGGATTACGTATCACGTTTTATTCAAAGTTTTCAGTCTGCTACGATAGGGATAAAACTACTCAGTGCTATCGATTCAATGCTTCACAGAGAACACTGCAAGTAACGCAGAATTATGGCAGAAGAGCTGCATTACAGCACTTACTGAATCTGCTTCTGTAGGAGAGAAATCTAACTCTGAGGCTCTAAAAGCACATATATAGATTTTGTAGCACCTGGCTGTACTGTCCACAATGAAACACCCATGGCTCCTTGAAAGGGAATAAAATCTACATCTCCAGAGACAAGAAAAACCTGTCTGCACTACGTAAAAAAGGAAGTTGTTTTCTTATCAATATTTTGTTATTACACAAACTCACCTTTTCAGAGCAGAATTCTGTATTGCTTTGCCGCAGTTTGCTTGGTCTGCCTTTAATGACTGCATAGCAGAACATTGTAATCACCATCACAAAAAGGAAGTAACTGGTGTGCATGAGATGCAGGTTTATTAGAGAGCGATCATCCTGCACAGAGAATTGAAACCATTTACTGACAAGGCACTAATAGCTGGCATTTTACATTAAAGCAATAATTACCAGATCAGCACAGAAATTATTCATAGAATCAACGTTCTCCCCTTTATGCAGCCGACACAGTAATGAAAGGGATTCCCAATTATAGCACAGGGAGAGCCAAAATGTTCCTCGTGTTAGAAATCTGCACTAGAGATCTCTTCCCACATGCTGGCAGTGTCTTTTGTCAAATGATTTCAAAATACAAATGCAAGATTAAAAGCTGTCAGGCAGATGGAGATTACGTGAAGACCATCGTGCCCAGCAGGGGTAAAGCGCATCCACCTCTGTCTCAACCCTTGCACTACATAAAAAACAGCACGGAATATGACTATTTTAGGACATAAACCAATATTCAGTTAAAACAGAGCTAAGCGTTTATTCAGCATAACACATAAAACCAGCACGGCACTTACATCTGGAACTATAACAGTTAGTTTGGGGTTTAAAGCATGATACACTTTTCCGATTGCTCCTTTGTAACACCAGAATGGGTTATAATCCTGTGCATATTTTGTATTAGAATCCCTTGCTGTGGTAAAGATCTTGTACCAAAGCGTAGCGTTGCTGTATGTTTCAGGAACACAATGTGGTGGCTGACTGCAGAAAAACAGAAACTGTTAGCACCCCAATTGCCACTCCCCATGGTCAGTAAGGTGAACTTTCAGAACTAAGTCAAGCCCAGTCTTCTGAATGGCAGCATAAAACATGGGTTTATTTTTGACATTCCAAAAACAACAACAAAAAAACAAAGCTTAACCAAAAGAGGACATAAAAACCGTATGATTCCTATACTAAGATTAGAATTTAACTGCATGCTGTTCCAGTAAGTCAACACGCCACAGCTTCAAGGTTTAGCTTCAAGGTTTTCATAAGGCTTTACATAGTCATGTGAATTTATCCGGTGGCTCTCAAGGGCGTATTGAACAGTGTTAGAGCGTCTGGAGAAGACAAAGGGAAGCTATTTTGACAAAAGGTCTGTACCTGCTGGGATTTGGTAGTAAAGCAGCATTCGGCTTCCACTGATCTCTTAGCAGGGAAGAGTCTAAGAACCTTACCATCAAGCCATAGCTCTCACACAAGGCAGCGAATCTAAATTACAGGGTATCGTTCTTAAATATTCACAGATTCTTTTGCTCCTAGTGAGGTTTAAATTACAGGTAGCACGGTGGAAGGTAGGCAGAAGCTGCAGTTCAAAACATCCACACAAAAATCTAGTGTTGCTAAAAGACAGCAGAAGTCTCGTGAGTCATGGCAGGGTTTTCACTGTAGAGGAAGGCAGGCAGGTAGGTACATAAGCTCCAGAGTTAGCAGTAACGCTCATCAGGAAGCAACAACCTCAGAGAATCAGCTGAGGCAATAATCACCCAGTAACCTCTATGAAGGAGTGTTTAAAATGCACTTACACTGTGACGGGAAATACATTGCTGGCTGCTGTCACGGTCATGCAGGTTGTGAACACAACCTGCTCGCAATGGCCATGGAGAACGCAGTCATCCGAATTCCAGGCAGCTGGCAGGGTGAATGTAATATTTATCTCCTCATGGGATTCTCTGCCTTTGAGAAAGAGAGAAGAGAAGCTGGTTTTCGTTCACAAGAGTATCTGAGCAACGATCAATAGGATTAGGACAACAGGCAAAGGACTAAGGCAGCAACCATAGCGGGCGAATCTGTACCTTTGAAGTCATCCAGGATCTTCACTACCAACAAAAAGAGCAAAAAGAAAGTTAAAAACAAAACAAAACGAAGTACAAAAAACCCCAGCTGCTGGTCTTTCTGATCATTTCTGCATCCAGAAGAAGTGGGGTCATCAGACTCCTCTCAGAAATCAAAACCTCACTATTTATAAGTGAATTCATCTAGAATTCATTCTTGTCCAGAGACCATTATTAGAAAGTAAACCCACAAATCTTTAGCCTTCCTCCTACCAGAGACTTTGTTCCACATTTGCTTTTTCTGATGCTTACTTTTTAAATTGAAGATATTCATGGAGACAAAAACGTGGCAACAAATATTGCACTGCAGATTAAGAAGTGCATGTTAACTCCATGTGGATATATTCATACTGAAAATAAATCCAGGCTACTGGAAATAGGACTTGCATTTGATAGCTCGAAGTGGTAACATAACAATACCACCACATATTACAGTAATACGGATTTACAGCTACAGCAAACATCTCTTCACAGGTCTCTGAGGTTAAAGACACCTGCAGACTTTATTATAAAATGTAACCCTAGCTAAAAGCTAAAATTCAATGAGGTTCTGTTATTGATTTCTATCGCCTACAATCTCCTGTAAAAACTTGTTGTCAGGGCAGATCAGTCTCCTCACACCGCAGAAGCTGTAACCATCTTATTTGTTTCTGTTTATGATATTAAAGCTCATTCACATATGCATTTTAGATAAACTCTGGGGTTTTTTTAGACACTTGATCTCTAACACAAATAAACTGATGCCTCTAAAATATGAGTGAAGGACCTGAACACGTATCAAGATAGAACTGCAGACAGTCACTGCAGAAGCTTTAGGTGCTTGGAACTTTGTTGACTTAAAAACTCCCTTCCATTGTAATTAGGTTAATCATTTAAAACTGCAGAGCCTAATCCTGGCAAACTTGTAGGTCCTTTTCCATTCTGAATGCAGGGGAAAGACTTTTTCTAGCAGAGAAGCAAAGGGCTCCATGCAGGAATATACTCACCACAAATGTAGAAACACACACGTGTTCTAAGCGAAAGATTTCTCTAACCAATAATAAGGTGGAGAGTTTCTATTTGATTATAAAGCTATCATACTTATAAAGGCCAAGTCTTCCATACCTGAGAGTCCAATTTGGTGTCCAAAAATTGTGGAGCTTAGATGCGTGACATTGCGAGAATATCCACCAAATGGTCGGAGCGGGTCCAACGTTAGCGTGATTGTAACAGAGATGTTAATTGGGCCAGAGTCCTCGAGAGTTTGTGGAGACTGCGTAGAAGATCTCGCCTGTCCACTCGTCACAGTGCTCTCTGGAGTTGTGGTATCATTGATGAGATGCTTTAAGGTTTCATTCTCAGATATACAGAAGTCCAAATCATTAAACCTCAGGAGGAAAGTATTCCAGTCCTTAAAACAAATGGGAAAATTTCAACCAGATTAATGAATTAACTGTTGGCTGCCACTGCTCGTGGGCAGTGCAGACCTTGACAGGTATCATCCCACCCCTGGTTCCAAGTAATTTTTATTACATGGCTCACAAAGCAAGCACAAATACTACCAGGACTGTCTCAACAACGGGGCAAACGGTGTACAAAAGTTAGAGGTGGCCACCACTCAGCGCAGCAGAATATCCTCCTTTAACTACAGAAGGTATATACGAACCTAGCAAGGTTTTCCTCATTATGGAACAGCACTACTAGATCAGATACAACAGAGTAAAAAAGCAGAAAGGCTCTTAGCCACAGTAAGGAAGATCAATGCCAGGTTCAGCCTCATACTTAAACTAAAAAAGCCTATTCAAGCATTTATCCCAATCGCCTCTTTCCTTAAGAAATTAGAGGCCAGTATAAATGAAGACAACCTCGCATTAAGAGCCTGCACACTCCCATGAGAGTGTTCTTGGGGGAAGGAAAAGTAACTCATCAGCTTGGGCATGTTTCTCAAATTAGTATTCCCACTGTTTAGCTCAGGAGGTTTTTGTACCTACCTCTGTCATTTCAGGTGACTTGATCTCCTTGATTTTGAAGAAATAGCCCAGTGTCAGAAAAGCTATTGCCATAGCGCTCACACTGATCATAAAGACCACAAGTGGAGGGCGACTGCTGATGTAAACCTTCAGGTTCTCCAACAGGTTTATGTTGAACATTATTCTGATTGTTCACCTGAAAATAAAGGGGGGGTTCAGAGTGACTGGGCTGTGTGTGTTACAGCGCGGGGACTGGGACATCGCATCAGGCAAAGGTTTGACAACAGAAAGTGGAATCATGTGCCACAATGAGATTCAATTATGACTCTGTACTGTTCATTGAACACACTATTCCTCAAATAAAGCACAAATGAAAACATGCTTGACTTAACCTTCTCAGGGCTTGAAACTGCCAGCTAGGAACAGACTTTAAGAAATTACAGCTTCCAGCACAGTCAAATATCACTGAGGAGCAATAAACCTGGCTCTTTTCTTTCCCCACACTCCTAGGCAACATAGATCAAAATTTGTACGTCCCTCCTACACTTTAAGAACTGAGGCTGAAGCCTTAAAGATCCCCTGGCCCCAGAGAGCCAAAACTTGAAAGCAGGATTCAAAAAGCAGCCTACATCATTTTATGCTTCTGCATCAAGAATCTTGTGGTCAGAAACACCCAACAACTGCATCAGGGTGGAGAGACTTGAAGACTGTTGTCTTTATTTGATTACTGCAGGATCAAGAGAACTTTGGATCGAGTCTGTAAACAACGAGAGGACCTTACACACACTGAGGGAACGCACCAAATAATTCATTTTTGTCCAAAACATTTTGTCCAATTCCCCTTCTGAATTTTATTTTCATTTGCAGAACAGAAAGACCAAGGCTAAGTTTACTGTATCAGCTTCCCCACCTTCATGTGCAAGGAAGAGCAAATAGTCCAGTGTTAAAGGGCAGCCTGGCAGCATCTAATCCAGCAGCTCTGCACGGAAAGGACTTCAAGCAAACATCTTTATCTTACCTACAGCCCTGGTGGAAAAGGCTTTTAGCCTCAAATAAACTAGAAGGGTGGGAATTGTTGCTGGCAATGTGTTGCTTAACCCTAAAATTCACAGGAAAATGTAAGCTTCAAGACTAGTATTTAAAGAATTCAGCACTGCAATGGTTACTGTGTGAGCACTCACACTGCTCAGATAACTTCATTAAAGCCAGGGACTCAGGTCTGGGTGATTGCGCTGGCTCACATGAGAGGCACAGGGCATTCACCATCCAGTGAGCAGGGCTGAAAAGCGATAAAGCCTAAGGGTGGAGAGAGACAGGTTTTGAGAAAGAGGGCAAGGGAGGTAGAGAGCACTCTTTCATCTGATTTACTGATTTAAAAGAGAGCAAGAGAAGGGAAAAGAACAAGCTTTCAGGCAGCCTTTTTCAGATACCGCAACATACAACAAAGACAACTTCCTTGTATATACACAAGGACATATATACACTGTATATGCATGTACAGTGAGATCTCACCGGTGGAAACGCTTCTGTTATTCCTAACAGAAGGAATACTGACAAAACCATCAAAACTACTCCAAAGAAGGGAATAACTCAACTCACTGACCCGAGATCTTGTGACAATAACACCACACTGAGATGCGCACGCTGACCTTCCCTGTCTCCTCTCCACACACCTACTCGCTCTCCTCAGCGAAACCTGCTGAAATGGGGCTCATTTCAGAAATCCAAGATCACATCCTGCCTTAACTATTTGGCAGCATCAACCAATTTGCATCCACTCTGCAAAGACCTGGGAAGCCAGGAACTTTTTGTCAGTAAGAATGACCAGATGCTGCAAACACCTCTTTCCAAAAATACCAGGTGTGTTGGAAAGCAAAAAGCACATCACAAGGAAAGGATGGACAGGAGAGAGGAAAGAAAAGGTGACGACAGATGTGCACCTCACCAGAACCTTTATCCTGGTCCAAGACCAGCTGTGCTGTGGCCAGACTGGCCAGTGAAGGTGTTGGAAGGAGGGAAAAGGAGAGCTGGTGTTGGTAAGGATCATGCTGGGTATGATCCCAACTTCTGCACGTTCCGTCCATCTTGCCCTGCCAGCAAATATCTTAAATGAGCCCTGGTTAAAAACCCTAAACCCTCCATCTAGAGACACTGGAGCCACATGGCGAGATGGAAAAAGATCAAAAGATAAACCAAAAGCAGAGTTGTACTCAGTGTTCCCTTCTGAATTTCCTTTTGAAAATAACACAGATGCAGGCTTTATTACAGCATTTAATCAAAGCTGAGTGTCACCCCAGTATATACAGTTCTGTCAGCCCTTTTAAAGGGGCTTCCAACAGCTCCATTAGCATTCTTCTTTACCACAGGGGCTAAAATCAGCCATAAAACTGGTTGCGCTGAAAAGCACACGTACAAAAATATTTGGGCTAATATTTTTATGTAAGAGATCACCAGCTTTTAAGTGCCGGTTGCTTAATATGCTCCCATAACTCAGCGGCTTTGAAAGCAATTAGAAAATGCTATAAGCTGCCATTTGCGAAGCATAATGTGCCTTTGGAGCATTTGTGAGAGAAAAGGGAACAACTGTGGATTGCAATACTAGAGCTGCCATGGAAATACCAGTTGGATATGGTTAGTGTAAACCAGAATAAAGAAGGTTTCCACACTGCTGCCTGAAGAACAGCTGATTGTTTTGAAATAAAGTGCTTAAAGAACTTGTGGCAAAGATTGGTGCATGTAAATGAAAACATATATTCCCATGAGATTTTAACAATCTACACACCGAAGCTCCTCACTTGTCTTACAAACGCAACGCATATGTTCTTCTTCTGCCAGCTCTACTTGTAACCAACAGCTTCCTCTGTGTCAAGGACTAACCTAAAGAACATCACCATCTAAACTGTTATTTCTTCTTTACAGTTAAATAAAGCAACCGAATCCCATCACCTCCTGGCAGGTCAGGAAAGCAAGATCAGGTTTCACTTTTTAGCAAAATAAATTATTAAGAGAGCGGCTCTAATAACTGCTGCCTGCCCCTCTCAGCTCCAGCCAAGCCTTTTCAGAGCTGTGCAATAAAAATCGCCAGAGTCAGCCTAATCGGTAGCTCAAGCGCAACGGGAAGAAAGTGAACTGCCAGCATGGAACACTGGCCACCAACTCCAAAGCAACTGCTTGGTACCGACGTATGCGGTCAAGCAGAGTCACAGCTCATGGAACTCACTGGGAAACACTAAGCAAGCCCTGGAGGGATGTTGTGCTCTCAAATCAGGCCCTACAAACCCCAGGAATTCTGCTGTACAGTTAAAAATTATAAAGGATGGAAATATACAACAGGTAATATGTGTGAGTCACACACAGAGCTGGGGAACATCTAAAAAGCAAGGAAACAGTCACTTACTCTACAGTGGCAGGAGATTCCCCTAAACAACAGCTCAAGACCAACCTCAAGCAAGCAATACTTTAAATTCCTCCTTATTTGTACACCAAAGAGTACAAAAAAGATAACTTCTGAAACAAATCTATGAATTTTTCAAGAATAAATTACAAATAAGTCTTTTGCAAAGACCAAGTCAATGAAATGAGTCATCGCAGAAGTATTAAATTCCCATTTTGGGACTTAATATCAAAGGAACTGAATTCCTAACAGCTATTTAAAAAACGCATACAGTACTAAAGCAGGTATTAAAAGTGAAATTGCAGTTGCCAAAAGGAAAAACAAAACAAAATATGAATTTTAAAGAAATCAAAGTAAATGTCTGGCAATTTTTTCCTGTATCTTGCCATAACGTCAACCACAACCAAGAAAGCTTACAATTGCATCAATTCCTTAAAAATATTTCCCCTTCTTCTTGTGCATGTGAGGCAGATAGAGTCTAGAGGAGAAAAATATTCAGAGGGGGTGTAAATGCTCATAGAATCATTAAGGTTGAAATAGACCTCCAAGCTCATCCAGTCCAACTGTCAGCCCAACCCCACTGTGTCTACTAAACTGTGTCCTGAAGTGCCACATCCACACATGTTTTGAACCCCTCCAGGGATGCAGGTTCCCCCGCTGCCCTGGGCAGCCTCTGCCAGGGCTTCACCACTCTTTCAGTAAAAAATTGTTCCTAATACCCTGTCTAAACCTCCCCTGGCACAACTTGAGGTCATTTCCACTCACTGTATCACTTGTTACTTGGGAGCAGAGCCCAGCACCCACCTCACCACAACCTCTTCTCAGGGAGCTGCAGAGAGCAATGAGGTCTCCCCTCAGCCTCCTTTTCTCCAGGCTAACCTATCCCAGGTCCCTCAGCTGTTCCTCAGACCCGTCACCATCAAAAACCACCACTGAAACCACCAATTTCTCCATGGAGAAAACTGGGTGGAAGAACGGGCAGCAGGGCAGGACCACCCCAACAGTGCTCCGTTAACACTTCATCTTTCCTAAGCCTGAACCTCTTTTTATACATAACAGTGTTTCATCTTAATTGTGCAGCTCAGTTTACTTCTAAATCATGTTTTCAAAGATGCTCGATTACCGGGACTACCAGGGGAGCGTCAGAAATGGGTCACGTCAGGGTTAACCACTTTAAAGGAAGATAATGTTGCACATCAGAAAAACAGCCTTAAACACAAATCAACCGAGCTATGATTTTCCTAGCAAACCACCCATACATAACAGGCAAACAAAGAAACGGTGTTGATCTCAAGGTAAAGTGCCTCTCATTTAAGAACAGTAAACAGTGGCAAGGACTAAAAAACATTTTTTTTTTCTCTTCAAACCCAACTTGATGTCTAACACCTGAAACACTTAAATAGTAAAGCAAAATAGATCACAGTTGTGTTAACTGTGAAGCTGCCTATTAAAGCTCAAAATACTCCAAATTATCTGTCACAGCTTTATAAAGATGAATCAATAAGAATGTCTGTATCTCTAACCTAACACAACCAGCCTGTTGAACAGGATTGGCGAGAGTAACCTCAGCTGATCTCAGAACTGAAAATAAAGCCTCTACTGGCTCCCAGAGCAGCAGCAACTATTCTTTTTCCCTTAAAGGCAAGAAGGGGGAGATAAAACAGGATAAAAATTTAACACAAGTTTCTAACCTCACGCTTTTATGCCTTGAGCTGAACTATTCATTTCTACTACATAAACTACTAAGAGCCTTCACCATCAGCTTCTTTCAGGAACCGAGGAAAGCTGATCAACAGATTTTGTTCTTTCCATCGTTGGAATTTCACAATACTTTTATTACAAAACATACAGCTGAAGAAAAAGAGGAGCTTCCTACTAGTTTCATAAGAACTTTATCATACCAATATTGATGGTAAAAAACGATCTGCAGCTGCTTCAGGAGGACATCAAGACCCTGTGGGATGCAACTGTAGAGTGGAAACCCTCTGGTGAGCAGCAGAAGGACCGGCAGGGCTGGCTGTGAGGGGAGTGAAGGGAGAGGAATCCTCCCAAGCAGAGCACCTTTCCGTCCAGCCGATGCGCTTCCGCTTCTCCTATCTTTATTTATTCTTCACAAATAAACCAAAGCAAACAGACTTGCACTGAGTGCCACAAGTCTTCTGCACAAAGTATGGGAAGAGAAGCAATTGGGACTCACGGAGGAAAAAAGCTGATGAAAACATCGCCCAGGATCCTTCCCTCCACTGCAACCACACGCGAGGGAGACAGCAGCAGCCAGAACTCCCTGCTCCCTCCAGATTATGCAGGGACAAGGCACCCAAGTGGGAGATAATGCTGAATCGTCTTCAACCAGTCAGTGGCTTGTTAGTTTTCTGAGCTATTTCATCCGATAAATGTGTTTACTGACTAAAAAAACCATTTTCCTAGAGTATGGAAGCAGAAAGTGTGGCAGAAAAATGGCCCAGCCTTTTGCACAGGCAAAGACCACAGACAGGAGACAGCAGAGCACAGAGCAGAGAAAGAGCATCACCTGTTGAAAAGGAGACATTTCCCTCTGTTATTCTGGTCACAAAGCCAGCCAGGAAGCAGATTATTAGTGAAAGCCTGAGAGCCTGAGGACTGGCAAGAACAGAACGAAGCAAAATTCTTCCTACTTACAAGAAATGTTTCTTTTCACCTCTCAAAAACACTTCTCAAAGGATAATTAAGCATTTCAACATCCCCAAGAGCTACACAAACAGCAAACATTTTGGTTCTACCCATAAAACAAAGCCAAGGAAGGGAAGTCATTTGGCCAGACTCACAGTGAATTTTAAGGATCAAATTGATAATGAATTTCAAACACCCAAGTTCCTGATTGTAACTGTTATTAAGGATGGAAAAGTTACAATAAAACACAGATGAGTTAAAAAATGAAAAGGAAAATGTGTGGATCAGACATTACTCAATCTGTGTACACAAAGTTTCCAGCCCTTCCCAACAAACACGTGTTGTAGTGAAAACTGTCCGGGTGGGTTTGACACAAGCACCTGACCGGTGCCAGCTGATGCTCCTGGGACAGCAAAGTTGGGGTTTTCTCACTTACAGAGAAATTTATGCAGAAACAGACAAACACAAACAAGTTCCAAATACTTATTTAAAATGCTAAGAGTTTTAAAAAGTTGAAGAACCAGAGAAGCAGTGGCTGCCCCACCCCTGGAGGTGTTCAAGGCCAGGTTGGATGGGGCTTGGAGCCCCCGATCCAGTGGGAGGTGTCCCTGTCCATGGCAGGGGGTGGCACTGGATGGGCTTTGAGGTCCCTTCCCACCCAAACCATTCCACGAAAAGGGTACAATAGTTATAAGCCAGGAAATGTAAACGGTATGAGGAAAGAATTCACCAGATCAGCAAACCTCAAATTCTGACTTCTGTTAAAAGCGAAAAATGCAATTCAAAATATATCTGGTTCTAAAAGAAAAGGAAACCCAATCTGTGGGTGAAAATAAGACATTTTGCTGCCCAACTCTCTAAAGAGGTGGTTGAGTTTGCCAGGCGAGCCTGTGCCGTGGGACAGAGCACACAACACTTGCATAGACAAGAATTTTTAAAAACCTCCCAGTTTCTACAAGTCAGAGTCCTGACTTAGGACATGACTTCCCCTGGTGTAGATCACATGGGCTACAGTAAAACACACAATATTAGACTGAAGGGCTTGGAAGTTGTATTTAAAAATGCTATTGTGTTACTGCCGATGAGCATGAGAACCCAGGAGAGTAAGGGAAAAGGAAAATGATTCAGTTTTACAGGACCTGTCGAAATTCCATGAGAAACGACAAAAAAAATTCTGCGTATGCCATAGTGGTAACAGCCAGACAAATGCAGGCTTTGCTTCAGAATTACCTCATAAGAGTTTAATAACCAGAAACTGGTTCAGTGACCAGTGTAGGAAGGTTAATCGTTGACTTCGCTAAAGCTGCCCCTTAAGGAATGCGGATTCAGTAGTGTAAGTACACAAAACTGCCAGGAAAAGGCTCTCCGGGCTGTTCACAGCGAGCACTGGAAGCACCAAAGGCACAGATACACAGCTTGAATCACAAGCAGAGAGTGACTGACAAGCTGAGGAAATGGCAGCTTCAGAGAAAATGGCAAAAGAAGAGTTCTGGGCGCAGAAAGAAGGTAACACCAGCTGTGAGACGGAAGGAGGGAAGCAGTCAGCAGCCACGAGCGAAGGAGAGACACAAACCAGCAACACCAGCTGCAGTGGGGGGCCAGGGCAGTAGCTGGGACATCGTGGACATGGTGATATCACAACCATGTCCATGCGCTTCTCCCCTAATGCTCTAAAGCAACCGGACTTGGATTCGTGTTACTCGAACTCACGTGGGTAAGCACAGCCTCTGTTATCCAGACGGACAATTAACAAAACACCACATGCCACAACAGACCCAAGTTTTCCTCCAAAACACAACCTAAGAGTGCCGAGTCCTGGGAACCAGCTTTTATCCACAGGTCAGAACGCTCCTCTCGCAGAAATCAAACTCCTAACACAGATGCACTTTTGGCAAGGGGAGACTGAGGAAAATCAACAAAATTCTGACACCAATGAGTTTTGTTTAGGGCTCATTTGATAAAACAGCTTCATTCGTGAAAAATCTATGCTGTTTAATGAAATAAATCAAGCTGATGACAGCAAACAGAGCTGGAGGAGCACTGCCAGGGAGAAGGGAGCTGCTGTCCATCCAGGGGCCATGGCCGTGCTGTCGCCTGTCTCTCACCGGCTGCATCCGGCTCGCACAAAGGACACCGCAGTCCGTTTGTCTGTGCCCTCAGACGCTCCTCTCCGCTGACAGAGCACACTATGTTGTACCATCAGGCAGCATTTCAAGTTCCTGTCTTTCAAGTGGGCAAGAAGAATCCCATTGCACAGCCCCAAGCCACTCCTCGCATCGCAAGGGTAACAAAGCTACAGAGGTGGAGGTCTTAATCCTCTTTGACAGGGCTACATCTCAGGTCAAAGAGCATTCAGTCCCGCAGGCACAAATCAATATTAACTCTGCTCAGTTACTCTACAGAAGTTGTTCCCTGCTCTGCAGACACATCCTGAGCAGGAACTGGATTGCAGCCATCAGCTTCTTCCCAGAGTCAGAGGAACAGCAGGTGATGGAAGCACAGTAGCTGCCTAGATGAACCTAGAACCATTCTGTACGTCCAGCTGGGAAGCAGAGGCCTCACTCTCTATTTCCTAGAACTCAATTGTCTATGAAAACATATTAACGGTTACCGCAACAGACACACCCAGCTGCCACCTCAGGATACACTATCAAGTGCAAAACTCCTCAGGACTTGGGTGAGGTTGGAGAGTAATCTGTGGTGAGTCCTCAACGTAGGAAAGACATGGAGCTGTTGGAGCGAGTCCAGAGGAGGCCAGGGAGATGATCCAAGGGCTGGAGCACCTCCTGTACGAGGCCAGGCTGGGAGAGCTGGGGTTGTTCAGCCTGAAGAAGAGAAGGCTCTGGGGACACCTTAAAGCAGCTCCCAGGACTGAAAGGGGCTCCAGGAAAGCTGGGGAGGGACTATGGATCAGGGAGTGCAGGGACAGGACAAGGGGGAACGGTTTTCAGCTGCAAGAGGGGAGACTGAGATGAGATCTTAGGAGGAAATGTTTTGCTGTGAGGGTGGGGAGGCCCTGGCCCAGGTTGCCCAGAGCAGCGGTGGCTGCCCCATCCCTGGAGGTGTTGAAGGCCAGGTTGGATGGGGCTCGGAGCCCCCGATCCAGTGGGAGGTGTCCCTGACCATGGCAGGGGGTGGCACTGGATAGGCTTTGGGGTCCCTTCCAACCCAAACCATTTCATGATTCTCTGATGAATCCTTACCTACACTCAACATTTGTGTAACAGGGCAATTCCACCCTTGTTGTGATAGAGCTGATCACACAAATCATTTTCCCTAAGGAAGACAAGCCCTCAAAAAGCAAACAAAGGAGAAAAGGGAAAAGAGAAGCTGTGCCATCCTGGGTTCTTTCCCTTCTCTCCTTATATTCCACTCGTGGCTATGATGCACAGTTCTGATCTCGCATTCCACACCTCCCAGCTACGTTAGGGGTGCAATGCATTAAAAACTGCATTGTAAATACAAAAACCATCAGAAGTTAAACCAAAAAAGGAAAAGAGACTTAAACGTGGCCGTGGAGAGACAAGACACAGCGAAGGAAGCACTGTTTTGAAAAGGAAACATTTTTACTGCTACCAGAATTCCTCTTCCTCACTATTTTTTTGCCAGTATGATGCCACACATTCAAAGTTCTCTAAAAACCTTTTAAAAACCAAATTTTAAGTGAATAAACAGCACGAAGCTGACGTGAAACAAACTGCGGGGCACGGCGATCCCTGTCCGGATCTCGCCCGATCCCGGCCCCGCGGGGTCTCGGTGCCTCCCGTTCCCCGGACCTCCGGGTGGAGGAGGAGGAGGAGGAGAAGGAGGATGAGAAGGAAGAGAAGGAGAGCGGCACCGCATCCGCTGGGCTGGATCCCCGCACCCGGCCCGGCCCGGCCCGACCCGGCCCTGCCCGCCGCCGCAGCCCCCCGAGATCCCGCTCCCGCCCGCGGGGCCCGGCAGCACCCCCGCTCCCTGCAGCCCCAGGCGGAGGAGGAGGAAGGCGGAGGAGGAGGAAGGCGAAGGCGGCCCCGCATCCCCTGGGCCCGGCGCGGCCCCTCCTGGCCCCTCGTCCCCCCTTACCGGTGCCCGGAGCGGGGCAGAGGCCCCCGGGCCGGGCGGGGCTCAGCAGCGGCGACGGGGCTACCGTGCGGGCGGGCTCTGCACCATCCTCCTGCCCTGGCGGAGGCCGCGGGGAGGGGAGAGGGCCCGGACACACGGACACCGGGCACGGGACACACGGACACGGGGCTTCCCCCTCCTGCGCCGCCTCTGCCCGCGCCGCGCCCGCCGCTTCCGGGGCAGCCGCGCCCCCCCCCCCGCCCCGGCCGCGCGCGCAGACGGTGGCGCGGGGGGGACAAACCTGCGGCGCCGGCGGCAACGCGCGGCCGCGGCGCCGGCCCCGCCCGCAGGCGGAGCCACCCCGGCACCGGGACCCACAGCCTCACCGACCCGGGACCCCCTGGAGCCCAGAGGCCGGGCCCAGAGCCCCACCAGCCTGGGAGCTCACTGACCCCCGAGCCCAGGCCCTCCCCCCCTCCCCAAACCCCCAGTCCCGGACCCCACCGAGACTGGAGCGCCCCCGCGCTCAGGACCCCCGAACCCGGAGCTCCCCCCCGGCGTGAAACCCCCCACAAGCCAGGAGCTCCCCCCGGCCCAATGACCCCGCCGAGCCCGGAACCTCCGCCGCGCCAGGAGCCCTGAGTTCCCCCACTGGGGGTCCCCCAGAACCTGAAACGTCATCAGTTCAGAGCCGCCCCAGCCCAGAGCCCCGGAGCCCATCCCTAATCCCAGAGTCCCCTCGAGCCTGGAGGGCCCTCAGGAATCCCCCGAGATCTTAGAGCAGCCTCCCAGTACCGAAAGGGGCTCCAGGAAAGCTGGGGAGGGGCTCTGGATCAGGGAGGGCAGGGACAGGATGAGGGGGAAGGGTTTTGAGCTGAAAGAGGGGAAACTGAGATGAGATCTTAGAGAGAAATGTTTTCCACAAGCAGTGGTGGCTGCCCCATCCCTGGAGGTGTTCCAGGCCAGGTTGGATGGGGCTTGGAGCCCCCTGATCCAGTGGGAGGTGTCCCTGCCCACGGCAGGGGGTGGCACTGGATGGGCTTTGAGGTCCCTTCTGACCCAAAGCATAACGTGATTCTGTGGGCTGTGGCCACTATAGCATGAGGTTGTGAGGCTCGGTTCTTTATCCTGAACACTGCTGCTTCTCCCCTCAACCCTTTCCACCCTTTTTTTGGAAAGGGCTGTGACCTCACACTAGCTACACATCTCAGGATCCATCTATGCCTCCCTAGCTTTAGCACGAGACACGCAGCCACAAGAGAACACACATCAGAGAGTCTGTAATCATGGATCAGTCAGAAGAAGAATCAATTTAATTTCATAATTCAGTTGTGTGAAACCAAAGATGTTCAATTAACCAGTACTCCCTGCAAAATACCTTCTTCATTACAGCAAAATAAATCGAGAGTTCACATGCAGAGAAGTCCACAACATTATTTCTGATTCCTAGCAATGAGCTGCAGGATCTTTATTTACCACAGCACTGAACTGATCGTTGACCGTTGAAAAAAATCAAATTATCTCTGGTATTGTGGCCGGCATTTCAGTGGAACTCTCTGTGTCAGAGCTAACTTGTTCATAGATGCTATTTCAGAACCTTTTGCATTACTGGGCTCTCTCACTGTACCTTATCCCAAAGTTTCCTCTGATACCAGAGCATCTCTACGCTCCAGCTGTGCCCAGTACCATGCCAACCTGATACTGCTTACTTCATCAGAACCAAACCTGCATCTGCCCAGCTTGGCAAGCAGTCCCTCACAGTGCTCTGCACACAATGACTTGCCCAGTCTGAGTTTTAAACACTGGAAAGACACTCTGCTGTTATTCCCAGGGCAACTGAACACCCTTACTTTGAAGCAACACGAATTATTTACCTGTTTTACCTACAGGCAGGGCATAATAAAATACTGACAAGGTCTTAAGGCAGTTTGGTTATTCAAACACTGGAATGCACGGTCCCAGAGAGCTGCCCCAGCATTGATACCACCCAGGCCATCCCTTGGCTGGGAGCAAACCACTCCTCATTGCTAACTTTCAGATCCTAGAATGGTTTGGGTCAAAGAACCTCAAAGCCCATCCAGTGCCACCCCCTGCCGTGGGCAGGGACACCTCCCACTGGATCAGGGGGCTCCAAGCCCCATCCAACCTGGCCTGGAACACCTCCAGGGATGGGGCAGCCACCGCTGCTCTGGGCAACCTGGGCCAGGGCCTCCCCACCCTCACAGGAGAACATTTCTCCCTAAGAGCTCATCTCAACCTCCCCTCTTGCAGCTCAAAATCTTCCCCCTCATCCTGATCAAGAGCCTCTCCCAGCTTTCCTGGAGCCCCTTTCAGCACTGGAAGCTGCTCTAAGGGCTCCCCACAGCCTTCTCTTCTCCAGAATGAACAAGCCCAGCTCTCCCAGCCTGTCCTCACGCAGGAGGTTCTCCAGCCCTCGGATCATCTCCGTGGCCTCCTCTGGACTCACTCCAACAGCTCCAGGTCCTTCCTGTGCTCAGGACTCCAGAACTGGATCCAGGGCTCCAGGTGGGGTCTCACCAGAGCGGAGCAGAGGGGCAGAATTCCCTCCCTGGCCCTGCTGATCCACACTCCCCACTCTGTTGGTAGGATTTGTTTGCCGAAAACACTCCTGCTTTAGTGGCCGGATGACAGCATGGCATGTGAGTAAGAGAGATTTCAGTTACAAATGTACCAGCAAGGTTTTAAGCACTTAATCACTACCATGACCTTTCTGCACAGAAAAAGTCATTGTTACCTAGCCTGGTACTTGAATGGCCAGGAACTGAGTCTCCCAAAGACAGGGAAAGCAGCAGCCCTCACAATTAGATTCACACTAATCATTAACAGCAGAAGAAAACCCAGGGATGAGACCTTTAGGAACTCATTAACAAGGGCATAATGTACACACTTTTATTTAAACATGGCAATTTACACAACAGCTAAATGTTTGCCGCCCCCCCCCCCCGCCCCCCGAAAACCTGTGTACCTGGATCTGGATATCAGACTTAGCACCGAGTGTTTGGAAAGAAAATAAAGGCTTTACAGTACTATTTACCATGAGCACTGGTCAGATCCTAAGCAATGTCGGTGCAGTGACACGTGGATACATGAGTAATCTGATTTCTTATCTGATGAGCTCATTGGGTCGCCTCAGCAGTGGAGTTCTGGGTACTTTTCTCTCTAGGAATGCATAGTTCATAAGGCTAAATACATCAGACAAAAAGGGACAAATCACAGTTATGGTCTGAAATTATTGCAGTGCAAATTTAAGAGAGCAGTGTTTTAAAGCAGTGGAAGAGAATTAAGAGGTAGGTACTTTCCCCTTTGATGGTAAGAATTTAGCATTGCTTAAGATCAGTTCAAGCTAAATAGCTGTATGTTTGATATCTCAGATACACAAACAAGTCACGGCACACCAGATTAACTGGAAGATATTTAGAATGATACATAAAATGCTTTGCTAGCATAAAAAAGTTATATTGTGAGAGGTTACTTTTTGTGGAATGAGCTCTTATTCTGAAGGGATTAAATTGTGAGTGACATAAAGCCCTATTTACCTTCATATTCAATATTGTAGCAAAATACCTCCTGTTGCTAAAGAGGGGTCACCGCAGCCCCAAAGACAGATGTTTCATGACAATAAAGTGCACTTCTCTGCTCAGAACACTCGTTTGTGCTTCTAAAAACCTGTATGAACTTATTTGTTTACCAGGATTGTCAAAAAAAGCAACCAAGACCTACCCTGCTGATGGAAATTACTTGGTGATGCCAGAAAAACAAAAAGCCACTTGTAGGTGCAACTCTTACACCATCCCCGCCCCTCTCTTGTGCCACATTATGCAATTTTTAAGAAGAATATTTTTTTCCTTTCTGAAGCTTGGCTCAACAGCGGTAACATCAGCACTTCTGTGCCCCGCTGAAAGCCAGCAGGGGGACTGACAAAGCAGAGAGAACGTTTACAGGAAGAAATGTCATATTTTAAATAGCACTTTGTTGTTTCTACAGAGCAGATTACAAGATGCGTGTCAAGTTTTCAAATCGTTACAATATCCACTCTGACTGTAATCCATCAGTTGTACCACCCAGCTTACTGCAACACTGACGGTGTACTTACCTTTATACTGCAAAATGATTACCTGAAAGGTGCTAAAATGAACACTTTGATATCATTTTCACTTATACATGCACAGTTGAGACATTAGATTTTAAATCTATTTACAATTTTACATATTTTACAATATATACTTCAACTTTACAGCTACAGGATAAATTCAGACTAACATTGGTATCTTTTGAACTCCTGCTGGAGCTCTTGCAGTTAAACTAATTATTAAAAACAAGTAAGTGCATGCCTAGAAGGAAGCTTTCAGGAAAGATGTCAATGGACTAGTGTTGCTTAAAAATTACACCAGTTTGTGTAGAAAATTGAAATTCAGTTCAAAAACCCACAAAAGCCTAATAGAAATCTACTCGACTAAAATAAATACAATTCATTACACTTAACAAAAAATGTACCTTTAAAAACTTATTGATTTAAGCTCATCTGATTTTTAGCCTTAACTTCCCTTCCCAAGCAGCAGGCAGGTAAGGACAAAGATGCTTTTCGAAGCTAATACTGACAATTATCCTGCATAGACCTGAGGCTGCAGTGGTGGGGGCAGCTTGTCATTCTCCACATTTTCAGAGTCAATAGCTGCTAAGGCTTGGTTTTTTGGTTTTATTTCTAATGGGTATTTCTCAACAATATCTTGGACTTCCTTTGTAATTCCATCAGTCCAATCTATTAAGTCTTTCTCGAGCTTCTTGGCTTCATTAACAATTCTTTCCTGTCTCTCATTCAACTGAGATAGAAGGTCTAAGTTTTTATACATTTGCTTGACACCCAAGCACACGTCAGGTGAAAAACTGTCAGATTCTTGCTTCTTCGGCGATGTCTGACCGGTCATAAAGCGATCAAAATCTTCTTGGCTTAGATTTAATGACTGAGCATCTAGTTTTTCAATGAAGGCCACAGCACAGCACTACAAACGAAACACAGAGTGAGTATCGCTGCACGCTACACATTGCAAGGTAAATATTCCATATTTTCTATCCCGCCATTAGATCAGTAAATGATCATTTTATTTAATGACTCGACAGATTGCCCCTAAAGAGCTTTCCCAGAAGCTTGTATCAAACTGTTTGCATGCTTCTCCCCTCTCCCCAAAGCCTCAAGACTTTGAGATAATACAGGTAGTCACCATTTCAGCTGAATGGAACTGACTCACTGGATAACGTGCGTTACTACTGCATTTTGGAGGTGAGAGACCAGAAAGAACACGACAGCTAGACAAGAGCACTAGATTAATATTTAATAATCTGATCAGCAGAGATCATAGAATCATAGAATGGTTTGGGTCAGAAGGAACCTTAAAGCCCATCCAGTTTCACCCCCTGCCATGGGCAGGGACACCTCCCACTGGATCAGGGGGCTCCAAGCCCCATCCAACCTGGCCTTGAACACCTCCAGGGATGGGGCAGCCACCACTGCTCTGGGCAACCTGGACCAGTGTTTCCCTATCCTTATTGTGAAGAATTTCTTCCTAATTTCTAATCTAAATCTTCCCCCTTGCAGTTTAAAGCCATTCCCCCTTGTCTTATCACTCCAGGCCCACGTAAAAAGTCCCTCCCCAGCTTTCCTGGAGCCCCTTTCGGTACTGGGAGGCCACTGCGAGGGCCTCTGGGAGCCTTCTCTTCTCCAGGCTGAACAACCCCACCTATCTCAATCTGTCCTCAGAGCAGAGGTGCCCCATCCCTTTGATAGTCTTTGTAGCTTCTTCTGGACCTGCTCCAGCTCTGTTATTCTTTCTATCCATTTTCTGAAGGAAAAATCTTAGCTTGTGGATGCTCTTCTCCTACCGAAAGGAAAATTCAATGCTCCAAGTATTTCATTCAACTACATATTTTCCCTCGAGGATTTCTTTATGATTAAATGTAGAGAAGCCAAGTTTATAATCATAATTCCTTTTGATCTAAACAGACACACCAATAAATGCCTCCTGTGGAGGCTTTAAAAGCCTTTTTTACTTCCACACATCAACAGCCAAGTTCTGCAGTCCCTTCAGGAGATAAACTCTCACAGGCTTAAATAATGGGGAACTTCACATCTGCAACACCTGCACAGTCTGAGCTCAAGATCTGAGGAACAGAAAGTACTTCTCTCCTTACAGAATAACAATATACCCAAATGTTAGCATCTGATTGGTCAAATAAAGGGTTTAAGAAAGAAAAGCAGAGAAGGAAGAAAGAGGAGACGCAAAGCAAAAGAGCTTGCTGTACTCTAAGTAACTTCAACTTAAGAGCAGTCTTAATTCTCCTGCTGTGTTTGCCTTTACTACAGCCAAATAAAATACAACCTTGTACAAACAAGGTTATTCCTGCACTTACCAGATTGGTGAAATAGTAGCCATCTTCCCCAGTCATTAACCTGCTTGGATTACAGAAGCGTGTTATATACTGGATGTTAGACTGCAGGCGGGGTGGGTTTCCCTTCAAAACAATGTATATAAGTGTTGGAAGAAAGTCATCAGCAGAAGCTGGTTCATTTTTTGTGATTTTAATAGCATTAAATATATGCTTGCTGCACTTGGTGATGCATGCTAGTTTATCACGAGGGACACGCTTTGAATCCATTTCGATAATATCTGTAAGACAGAAATGTCTCAAATCATTAAAACCATACTAATTAGAAACCTGAATTAGTAGAATACTTACTGGAAAAGGCATCATTTTTATCTACAGTGCCTGATGTTCCATAAAAACATCTGTTTATTCAACCTTCTATTGGTTCAGTCCATGATTTCACATAGATCAGCTAAACCTAAATACTTTTGTGATGGAGAAGCTACTCCCGCTTCACAGCTGATGTCCTAGTCCAACGCAAAAAAGACTCCTGCAAATCTAAAAGCCTGGACCCCCTTCTGATGACAGCAGAAAATAATTTCTACGAACAACAGATCTGAAATGTAAAGATGTTAATGTAAACTTCAACATTACAAACCTGTAATTGCTTTTACAACCATATCTGAGACTTCGGGGATTTCCTCATTGACAGGAACGCACAGCATTTGTGGAGTTACCCAGTGCAACGCCCTAGGACAAGAAAAAAAAAAAAAAAAAAAAGGTTAAACTCTTCTGTGCCAGTAACATTCAGGTGTTTCAAACCAGCTGCTGCTCGAATTCAATGCACAAGGAGTGTTTTGTGTAAAGGAGGCACTAGGCCAGTTATAAGCTGGTTTATTCCACTGACGTAATTTATTTCCAGAACAAATATTTTCATTTTTTTTAATTTTCTCTAATTTAACAACAGCACACCAATTCGTTTTCCTGGCATAGTACCTTTCATTATTCATTATTTCATTACTATATTTCATTATTAATGGGAGGTGTCCCTGCCCATGGCAGGGGTGCTGGAACTGTATGGGCTTTAACGTCCCTTCCAACCAATGCATTCTATGATTCATTCTATACATTCCTTCTATTTCCTATTCTATTTCAGTTTTAACTCTTTCTGTTTAAAAATCTTGTTATTTTTGTTTCTACAGCAGAAGATTTTTAGTGTGCTTCATTCCAAGCTCATTCACAGGACTGTGGACTTCTCAACTATTTTTCAACCAAACACTTACCTGATTCTCTTTTGTACAGCAAGATCTTTCTTCTCATCATCAGTTGTTTCAGGGCAAAAGACGTATTTATACTGTCGAGTCATGATGTATTTTTCAATCTGATCCATTGCTTTCTCAGCTTTTTCAGGGGGCACTGAAAGGCACAAATCCCACCCCGACTGAATAAATAAAGAATTACATGGCTGGTTTGAAGTTTTAATATAGTTTGGTCCTACTATCGCTTACTGCCTTGACCCAATCTGAGTTAATAAAGAGTGGATATGCCTGGAGTATTTTTACTCTCTACAGCAGAAATAAAAATCTATGGTGAGAAGCCCATAGTGACATGGCAATGTCTGTGCACAGGTTCACAACAAAACACATTCAACACACAAACTGGGTTCAGCTGCTTGTGGCTCACAAGACTATTTTTCTAAACTACAGTCTTGGAGAAGAAATCCAGTGATATCGTCCAAGTGTTCCGTTCCCATATATGTCTAAAAAAATCCCAGTGTGTGTTTAAGCTGTGAAAGCAGTCCACAATAGCAAGAGTTCCTCACTGGATTCTTGTGAATTACAGCTTGTTAAGTGGGTTGGAGCTACACATTCAACCTCAGTTTTAAACAAAAAGTATTGAATCTAAAACAAGAAGTGAAAACAACTGAACCACATCTAACTGAACGTTTAAGAAAAACCCGTTAAACCAAATAATTTAGGCTGCAAAACTTTATAGAGCAAGCACTGCTGGGAATGCTTTGGTTTTACTTGAAAATGCAAGAGGCCTTATCCTCAAATCATTACTTTTTCAGCAGTAACATATGAGGCAGAACATGATACCTTTCCAACGTGTCTGTAACTTCTCTGCTACGTTTTGGTAGAAGTCCTGGGCACACTCTGACTGCTCCTCAATACTTAAGTCCTGTAACAGAAAACTCATTCAGTGTGCACAAGCAGAAGAAAAGGCAGCAATGCCTCTGGTGTTTTGGTTTTGATTAAGGAAAGTGTCCGGCTGCAGTAACAGTCTGAGAATGCAAATAGACAGTCAGAGGTGTTTATGTTGGCTAAATTATATTTAAAAATATAAGAAACCAAGACATTCTGGCTCTTTAACATGTGAAAGACTTAGGTTTGTTTGCAGAACAGATGTATATGAGCAATGGAATTGGACAGGCACAATGCCATGTTCCCCAGGCACATCCCTGAGGAACGGTGACAAAATATCAGTGCCTGCTGAGCACAACGCTTGTTCCCAATTTCGTGTCTATAACTTTTTAGAAGTTACATAGTTATATACAGGGCAGCAAGAAACCAAGAACAAAAATCATACATTTGAAATATCTATAAACACTTCTAATGATAAAGTTACTATGAAATACATTCAGAAAGGCCGAACACCACTGTCTTTTGAGCATTAACTGAGCTACTGAAGAGCATAACTGAGGGTTGAAGAGTTAAAATTAACTTTCTGATCAAGGCACTTCTCACCATTAAATGCCACCATCAAACCATTTGTAAAAAAACAGGAGACCTTAGTTTCCAGCTTCTCCAAGGCCAAAACCCAAGACAGTTACCCTGAACATAAAGCCCAGCTCTGATGGTAGCTCTGCATTTGAGGCCTGGTTTATGTATAGTGGCAAATTTTATATTTTGAGAAAGACTCCTTTCTGACCAGCACAAACTATCGAGAAACCAGGGAATGAGAGAGAACCTTCAATGTTTATAACCAATAACACACTATTTTCATAAACTCTATGCTCAGAATGAATAAATTCTAGAAGAAAAAAACCCTTCAAGCTGTTTTCAAAGTGGAGGACACATCAGATTCCATCACAACTCCTTTTGATTCCAGTCCATTTTGAGTAACTCCATACTAAATGTGAGAGGGGTGGTGTGTGCGGAATCCTGACTCACTTCAACCATAGGTGGCACTACAGGCACATTAATATTTCAGGAACATTAATTTTTTTAAATGGATAATAAGATGTAGCCCTTATTCCATATTAAAACAAGGCACAGAAAAGTTCCCCTTCACCCCCAAAAAGGGGGACATGTGGTTTAATACTGTATTATCTTTATAACTTTTCAAACTTAATATATCTATATTACACAATGAGGTTTTGATTTCCACAAGTCATATTTATCTATAAAAATGCTTTGTTAAGTAAGCACTTTATCTTTCAGAACTGATTTATTCAGGACACAAAGGGAAGTTTTCTCAAGACACCTGGGATACTGGGGTTAGAGGGCTTCTTTGATCATATACCCTGCCAAAAAGGAAGGCATTCAGAATTCAAGAGGGGCACCAGATCTTCATTTGACTCAGCATTTCAGCTGCAGACTCCTTTATCCGATATATAAACCTCAAACTGCTAGAGGAGCAGTAACACTTTCTCCATCTCTCCATAATTTCCCCATTTTCTTTATATAAAAGGCGTGCAAAACTTACCGTTTTATGATTCATTGTGTCCAAAAATAGTTTACATTGCTTATAGATATCTTGTCCAGGTTTATGATATGTCTTGAGAAATTCTATGAACTCCTTGGATACTCGATCTGTCTCGATGCTAGCCTGCCTGTTTATAGAAGGGCTGGGAGCCTTGGCTTCTTGGATATCTGCTGGGAAAAGTTGGGCACATCAGATTAGCTTTTTTACACTGATGGAATTCAGGATGTGTTTAACATTTGTTAAAATTTCAGGTTGGTTTTTTCCAACTGTGCAGACAAATAAGCGTTTATTTCTCAAACTTTACCAGTGAAATGCAGAACTCCAGAAAACTGAATATTCCACTGAGGCGAAACACTTATAGCCACATGCCCATTTACACTAATGGCCTTTTTATATTAGCAAATTATTGTAATATGGGTTTGTTTTCCAGTTTCTTACATTTTCATTCCCAGGAAAGGTATCTCCAAACAAGGTCAAGGCTTCCAGATGGGATTCTGCAGCAGTTTAAGATAACGGAGTGGTCCCTTTTCCATTCTCCCTCACCTGCACATTCCTGCTCCTTTACTTGCACCAACAAATCATGGATTCCCCTGGCTCCCAAGCAGTATCTTGGGGCAGACAGAGATCAGTGTTTCTTACAGGGTTATTTTTAAGCTGCACCAGCTCCCCAAGCTGGCTTCCTACCAGGGCACAGAAGCAGCAGCATGAGACAAAGGATGAGAGCAGGAGGTTGGTGAACGCAGCTGCCCATCTTTGGCTGGGCAGCAGACGCTGCAGAATCCCAGCCACAGTGTAAATGTGAACTTGGCCATTTGTGTTTCAGCAAGAGCAGAAGCACCGCATCTGTTCCATAAAGAGTTTGCTTGGCACTCAAAAAGGAGGTAGGAACACAGACTGCACACAGCACTGGATGCAAGTTTATACAGCTGCAATCACGGGGTTTTTCCACACGAACACATTGCCTTTTCCAAGGTACGTGTTGCACGTTAATTGTACTGAACCAATACCTTCACTACCCAGGTTTAGATCACCCACCTTTCAACTTGCCAGCCCACACTGTTCAAAATGAAGGATTGAATAGAGATGATGTAAATGAACATGATGAAAAGCAAGCAGCAAAGAGACAGAAAACATGAACATATTGATGATCAACATGATACAAACACAGCTTTCAACCTGAAAACACTAACATGCACAACAATTCTTGTTACAATAAGCACACATGCAGAACTCCAAAATCAAAGGAAATAAAAGAGGATTAGGATATTTAAATGAAGGTGTTCAATTTGAACTTGAAATAGGTTATCAGGGGATTTTTTTGTTTGTTTGTTATTTGCTTTTAAATAGATCCAGCACTATAGGAAAATCAAAGGTGTACGATCCAGTGACTAACAAACACAGACCATTAAGACTCATAAGCATCTCCATACTGCAGCACGACCTTCCCTGGATAATCTGGTCAGGTACCATTAAGAGCATTCCTGGTAGCTGAGTGATAAGAATGGAAAAGGTTTTCCAAATATTTACATTCCAACTATTGTAATTGAGACAGAAAGTGCAAAGCAGTTGCCTTGGTTAGACAAGAACACTTTTGCAGAGGGGACTTCCTCCAGCTTTTGTTGTACCTAAGATTCAAACCAGAATGCCTGAACAGGATTCCAGCGGAATGACAATTACTGCTTGTTGATCTAAATTTGTCACATTTAATACTACATAGTCAGTAAGAAGAGAGCACAGGTTTGAAATAATAAACAAAGCAAGCAGGTCCACTTTCAAAAGGGTAGAATTATAAGATATTTTTCCACAATATGACTTCATTTCAGAGAAAAGCTGAAGATCTATTTACTTATTTCAATATTGAGTTAATTGTGTTATAAAAATAACGAATCTCATTCTGCTCTTTGACCTTAAGGAATATTAATATGTTTTTTTTCCAGTCACAAGTTTAAAATGTATTAATTTTTAGTTACTAGAGATATAGTCAGCTGAGACAAATCATTGTTAAAGTAGGCATCACAAAAAGTGAAATGTTAGAGAATTCTCTTTAATAAGTCTCAC
The DNA here is from genome assembly GCA_033558235.1 of Neomorphus geoffroyi. NCBI lineage: Eukaryota > Metazoa > Chordata > Aves > Cuculiformes > Neomorphidae > Neomorphus > Neomorphus geoffroyi. Next base: position 7,792,431 of record JAUMJM010000018.1, read on the forward strand.
CAAAAACTACACATACTCACTCAGAAGTGTTGCAAGTTCATTAATCTCTGCACTGAAATCCTGACTTAAGGAAAATGAATCAGTATAATATACACTGATTACTAAGGACTGCAGGAACAAACATACTTTCAACAACAAAGTACGTTCAGCTTTGTCCTGTACTCTAAAAGAATTAAGTCTAACTAAAAAGAAGCTGATTACAGAAAAGAAATTCCATCTGAATAAGCTAAAGAGAACCTGGCAAAGGAGATGCGCTAAAATGAAAAGAAAGAGTATGGGAAGAGTTAAGAAAGGGTCACCTTTACAAAGAATAAATGCTATTAATATTAAAATCTTTCTCAAGGCGTTCTATAAAATGCTGGTTGTCACGGCAGAACATCAGCACTCCAGTGATTCACTATGGTTGTGCCATGGTCACGGATCCGAGTCCAAGAAAAGAACATTTAAAGTGTTGTCATTAGTTGTCTCACACCCCCATTCCCCTTCTTCATAAAAGTCACAAATAAAGAACGATACCTCTTCAAATTTCTTTGGTCAGCAGAAAATGTCAGAATTGCAAACAACTAACATAGGACAAGGTCCTAAAGCTGTCTGCATCAAGAGGTTTGGCATCCTTTCGGTTTAAATGAAACCAGTAGCTCTTCTCTCGATTTGAAATTGTCTCTTTGATTCATATAACAAACATCCGGAGATGTTCTGAGAACGCAAACGTTCTTGGAGTGTGAACCATTACACTGAAGTAGTTTCAACTTCTTATCAAATTTATAATGGTCACCTGGAATTATTTTTTGATAAAAGTATGAAGCAGCACAAGATTTAGCTACTTCTTACAAAATCCTTGTTTCTTGGAAAATGTACAACCCTTAAGATGTCACACTAAGGTAGAACTCAAAGCTGCAGCTTTATTCCTACACTTTCCTTAGTGAAAAGTAATGGATTAGTTTAGAGGTTCAAGTTCATCTCAAGATTCTAGACTTGCTTTCTTTTTTGTCTCATTCATATTCTACAGCACATGTTAGAACTGGCACAACCCTAGTTTGTATTTTGCAAAGCCTAGCTAAAAAGCAAGCTTACTAAAACCAAGCAGACAGCTCGCTCAAGCTGTACCGCGTTACCTTCGGTGGGAGAAGCCAGTTCCCAGGAGGGAGTAAAAATCTCCTTCAAATCCCTGAGAATGTTATCAGCATTGCGCTCCCTCCCAAGCTGTCCTTGCTTAACGATTTTCTCTTGAGCCACTGAAATAAATGCAAAAGCAAGCGAGACACCAAGGGCAGGAGCACATCAGAAGAGGTTGTGAAGGGGACAAAAAAAAAAATGGAAAGTGAGAAGAATGAATGTAAAATAACTGTTTGATACATAGCTGAGTGCGTCATTTAGTCAGCTGCTGCTCATGCAACAACACAAATTCTGAAATTAAATTCAAACATATACAGATTTCTTATTAAGGAAATGTATGATCTAAAAGGTTCAGAGACATTCATGTTGCATTTTCTTCTGGAATGTCTCCTCCTCCAGTCTAGCATTTTCCATTTTCGTCCATCTCAGCTATTGCTACGCAAAGCCATCACTGCCATTAATCATTCTAACTTGTAACACATGCTGTAGAACACACACTGAGCCAACCACAAACTTGATATTCACAACCCACGTGTGAAAGGGAACTTGTAGTGTTCATGCATATTTATTTTAAAGGCACCCTGTGTACACGCTTCAGTCTTCCTGTTAGAGTTGTTGAAGTGATACATTACTGCAGCATCACCTGGTATGCGATATCAGTATTTCTATCACACTTAGACAGACCACTTTGTTTGAGATGACTGCCAACCAGTACAATTTCTCCTGCTTTCTTCAGGAACAGTTCCCCTTCAGCTCCTAACCCACAACAGGATGCTATGGTTGGCTCACAAATCTAGCAAGAATGCGCGTCATACAAACAAGATCCTTCCATTCAGCAGTGCAGTGGAATAAGCTCACACTACACTTTACTGGAAGAACTCCTGTACAGCTAACACATCCACAGGTTTAGAAGTGCACTGTTCTACTTAAAAGATTGTTTAGCCTCACCCAAAACCCCACATCTTCCTGTGTTTTCAGTCAGACTTCATATATTGCTCTCCAGAAGCATCATTATTGCAACTTTTTAAAGTAGACTCACAACACGTTACACTGCCTCTTAGCACAACACATCTATCAAAAATGCTTTTTTTAACCGAATGTGTTGTACAGAACCATTAAAAGCAAAGGAGAAAATTACCCTTCTTAGCTCCTGTTCTGGAAGAAGCAGTGAAGAACTTCTTCACAGTAGTGACCTTTCGTGTTTTCTCATTGGTTTTCTTTTCTTCAAACTTTGAAAAGGTCAGTGACTGTGCCCCTTGGGTGCTCTGGCTGCTGGCATACGCTTCTTCCTCCTCACGTTGGAGCCTGGAATTAGAAAAAGGTATGTATAATTTCAGTGCTTAACACCAGCACAAATAAGCTAATTTTCTGTGCAATAAATTAATTACTCATTTGATATGCTAGTTCTCCTCTATGCCTGTCTTCATTTCTTGCTTCCTACCACGTCTCCCTTCACTGCATCACAACCACTCTTTCCAAGTTGCAATGGTGAAAGTGAGGGAAAGCTGGAGATGGGCCGGCAGGATTAAATAGTAAGGTCAAAAAGGAGGAGACTGAAGTACAATCATGGTCACCTTCCCTTTATATTGCAGCCCTGAATTCTACAATGGTAGAGCTGAGGGGAAAGACTGTGGAAGCCCTTCCAATAATCGATTCAGTTGCCTTCCTCTCTTCATTCTGTTGTGAGTTGCACCCCCTATGACCACAGACAATCCTTTGCTATCTTGCTGAAGACAAAACCCATGGCTCACAACTGAGCAAATGAAATACCCTGAAACAGCCTGAGAAACAGTCTGGGAAACACATTATTGTTGTCATAATTTTCATATACGCTTGCTTGAATGACTGAGGCAAACCACTTCACTGCAACACAAGTAGGTGCTTTGCAAAGACCAAGCCTATCTTTTAATCTACATGTAAAAAGGAGGAAGTGCAAACCTAGTAATCCCTCAATGCCTACTTTAATTATTATGCAGGAGGAATAAAATAGGTTAAATTACATTGCTCTTTAGGATGCTAGAAAGGTTAAGCAACTTGCTTTAAACATCCATCCAGCTCAGGAGGGGCTATAAACAGTCTGGGCTCTGTAATCTCTTCAATTGTGTCTTATCTATGCTGTCAAGCCTATCAAACAATCACAGCTTACCTGTTCCTTTAGCATCTCCCTACTGAACAGTTACTTATTAAAGAATTCCTTAAATGCCCTGTTTTTTGCACACACACAGGACAAGCCTGACAGCATAACTATCTGCTGTAATGATACTGAAGCATATATTAACTGTTTAAGCCAATTTTATGGCAGAGGAAAGAATGACATGTCCTCTGTACTGTACTCAGCAGCTTACCTGGCACCTCCTGATGAACCTAAAAGGTTTCAATCACATCCTTCCTTTTAGCTGTCATTACAGTGCATTTGTTCCAGCACCAGACAGTAAAGAGAACTTCAAAAACAAACAACTTCAAGGTCTAAGGCAACAGAGTCTAGGGCAGCCAGGTACCAGAAAACTTGGGGCTTCCAAACCATAACTGTGAGCTCAGATTTGGAGAGTTTCCTCAGATGTCAACTCCAGGGCGATGTGAACACTGCACTTACTGCCTTCTCTTTTTGTCCTTTCTTTTGCCCAGTGACCCTAGCTAATATATCCCCAGGTAACCCCAGCTCACAGAGGGTTCCAGACTCCAGGGCAGACACACGTCTCAGTCATTTGCACTCCTTCCTAGCACCCTGGGACTCACCACTCGCACATTAAGGAAAGCGTGTGGAGAGAATCTGTGTCAACATCAGCAAGTACCTTGGCCACCTCAAGTCAACCGCCAATCTGCTCAATACACAGCTAGATGTTCCTCCAACAAGAAGTCAAATAACCCTGAAACTGTTAAATCTAAGCAGATACCGTGTAGTGTACAAGGATGCTTTGCAGTTTCTCAGGCATTGTTAATGCTTTGGTTTTCTACACAAATCCAGCCAAACCCAGTTGTAGCTGCTCATATTTTCTCACTCAAGCATAGATCTCCTCCAACATCCATTTTCAGGGTCAAGCATTTATCATACTAGGAAAACAAGACTGTTTTGCACAAGATATGTGCTTAGAAAAATAATCTAAATTATTAAAGCTTTGACACTTCTGGGCTTAATTCTGCAGTTTGAAAGAATGACTACAGACCAAAGATTATTAATCAGTAGAGGAAACAAAACTATTGCACTGGCTGTATTCAAGACAATAACTGTGGTCCCAGAGGCAGAGGTAATTTAATCAAAATTGTCACTTTCACCCTTCTAATTGCTAGTTAGAATTACAGATTTCAGTATGCAAATTAGGTCAAAGTATTTGCTGAGAAGTTGAGGGGTGTTTACTTTTGTTACTTCACAGACTTTTACTGAAACCTCTTAAATTAGAATGTCATAAGTATTCATCTTTGAATAAAAAGGAAAATTTTAATTCTTGATGGAAAGGTCACATTTGAGAACTTATGATGCAACTGAGCCAGAGCAAATAGGACCAGAAAACAGGAGACACGAATAGTATTTAGTGAAGTCACTCTGCTGTAAAAGATGAAGGAATAAAGAGGGCTCTTTACCGCTCTGCCAGCTCCCAATCCTCCTGAATCTGTTTCTGCCTGGCCTTATGGTATTCCTCTCTCCAACACTTGGAGCAAAATCCCTGCCAAGCAGGATTGCCATAGTAACCACATCCCTTCTTGCACAGTAGCTCCGACTGATCAACGTGGATTCCTCTGCGTTCAGATTTCAGGTTCATTTTCTTCCTGTTTAAAGAGAAAATGGTTAAAGACAGAACCATGAGAACAGCCTGCTGGAAAGCCTTCCTTTTGAAGGCTTGCCTTTTGGAAAGAAGTCACCTGCTTTAATTATTTATAGTTCCATAGCAACAAAATTAAAGGGCACAGAAGGAAGGGCACAGTTATACAACCACACAGCCGAAAGCCAACTGCAGCATTAGCATATGTTTGCATAGTTTGACCTGCAAACAGCGCTGACAGCTGGGCTGGAAAGCAGACCAGCAGTACCAGTCGTCCAGCTCCATCCCCATGTGGGAAAAGGCCACAAATCTCTGATCTCAGCAGCACATTGTTCTAGCAGGGCACAAAGCAACGGAGGGAAAAACAAATACAGAAAGTTACAGTCATCACCAAAGAGAAGCAAACCGAGCAAGAGACAAAATGTAAACAAGTTCGTATTCAAGCTGAGACTGCCTCTGCCCAGAGTCATGCAGGTGGGACTTCAGGTAGCATATCCAGATGAGCATTAAGGTCCCTTCCAACCCAAACCGTTCTATGATTCCACGATCTTTGGCCTCCAAGAATATGCCTTCACAGAGCAGTCAAGTATCACAGCTAACACAGCAGGGCAGGTTAACGTGGATGAGGTGCTTCTTCAGTTCCTTCAGTACCCAAGTGACTTCAAAGTTTAGTTGGGCATGTGGAAAAAGCACAGCTCTACGGAATTTACACACGACTGCAAAAGAAAGACTTATTCTCATGCCTACACCACCGCTGTGACTGTCATCCAATGATCCAGCCCTCCCCTTTCTTGCTTGACAGAAATCATCCCCCACACCAGCTTGTTCCCAAGGGCCTTTCAACTACTTTGTTCTAATTCTAAACGCTGGATTAATTTTAGGAGAACAACAGCATAGGACCACTTGCATTAGCAAGTTGAAGGTCTGCATATTAAAATACTGACATTCGGATTGCAATATCGACACATGTAGACACTCGAAATGTCACAGCATAGCAGGAAAGCAAGTCTTGGTCACCAAATTCAGCACTGTTTTGCTCCTGCAATCCTCAGCAGCAAGTGCTTCACATTAGCTGAGCAAGAACCTTGAAAATTCAGTTTCTTGCTCTCACATTCATAAGCAAAGGCGTTCCGAGGACTTCCTTTCTCTAACAGGAAAACCAGAAGACTTTTAAACCAATGTTGACTACAGTTGAATACCCTGCCTACCCCTCCAGCACATTTCTTAACACAACACAAGGAAAACTGAGCAAAATGAGATGCAGTGTATGGAAAGCAAGCTGGAAAGCAATTTTCTTTAAGAATGTCAATAACTGTCACAGTAATCCTGGTTTTCCCCTAAGATTCATAATGATGTCTAAGTGCCTGTGTCTGAGGAATGTGGATCTCTGTTTTTTCTGTTTGTGCTCAGCAAAGGTTACTCAGCCCTGAAAGCTCTGGCAATCAGCAGTCTCAGGACAAGCCCCAGACTCATCCCTGGGTCACCCAGCAGAACAGACACGATGCACATGGCTGTCAAAACCAAAGCAGCTTTCCCCTATAGGAGGTAACAGCTATTTTGTCCCAAGCTGAATTATCTAAGATCAACCATTTTAAAAGATTGATAATGTTTAACATTCCCCACTGATCTAAACAATTTATTTTACATAAAGTAACAGAAAACACGTGTCATTTTCTCTGAGGGGGGAACAAATTAAATATTCCATCTTATCTATGTAAGTATTATGGCTTCTTCCACTAACATCAGAGAAGGACTTGAGGTGCTGTGGGATAAGAAGCTCAACATGAGCTGACAACATGTGCTCACAGCCCAGAAAGCCAAATCGTGTCGTGAGCTGCATCCAAAGCAGTGGGACCAGCAGGGAGAGGAAGGGGATTCTGCACCTCTGCTCCATTCTGGTGAGACACCCCCCCCCCCCCACCTGGAGCCCTGTGTCCAGTTCAGTTTCTAAAAATAATCCAAAAATAGTTTCATTGTAGAGAGCTGGACATTAAGGGAATCAGTTTCTTGAAGCCATAATTGACACCATTTCTCATTTACACAGATGGAGAGCACCCGAATACTCTCTTCTCTTTCCCACAGCAATGTCTCACGGTTAAACAGCCAACAGTACGCTTCTGAAAAGGGGAATGAAGAAAACCAATAGATTTTAAATATTTAAGAGTGCTTTACTCCAGTGCCACATGGAAAAATTAACAGTGGAAAACAAGTATGTTGCCTTCACAAAAACATCTTTCAGTTTCTGTACTATCTTCATTTTCTAGTTCCTCAAGGAAAGTCTTTTCATTGACAATGTCTCACAGATCTGCTGACTGAGAATCTATCTAAGCAGACCAGACTTCAAATATCAAATGTTTGTTAGCCACACAGCCTGGGAGGGAAACGGTATGGTGACAGTATTAAGAAACACAGTCCATGCTCAGAGCATCCCGCGTGCGCTTTATCACCGGTTCTGAAAGGAATGAAAAAGGAAGAGCTTCGAACTATTCAGTTGCTCCAGATTCAGTTTAAAGAAAGCTTCCTAAAAACAGAAGCTGCAGCAGCACTTTGATCAGAGGCTCCTATTGCAGATGTCTGTGCTAGACAAAACCACCACGCATAAAACTGGTAATGCTGCTATAACGGCAAAGCTGATCAGCCCAAATGTTTTCACTGTAAACTACAGGGAGTTATAAAGACACTGGGCTGCATTAAAAGAAGCATGGGACCAGCAGGTCAAGGGAGGGGATTCTGTCCCTCTACTCTGCTCTTGTGAGACCCCACCTGGAGCCCTGTGTTCAGCTCTGCAATCCCCAACGCTAGGAGGACATAGAACTATTGAAACAGGTTCAGAGGAGGCCACGGAGATGATTCGAGGGCTGGAGCACCACCCATACGAGGACAGGCTGAGAGAGCTGGGGTTGTTCAGCCTGGAGAAGGCTCCAGGGAGACCTCAGAGCAGCCTCCCAGGACTGAAAGGGGCTGGGGAGGGGATCTTGATCAGGGAGCGCAGGGACAGGACAAGGGGAACAGTTTCAGCTGAAAGAGGGAAGAGTGAGACGAGATCTTGGGAAGAAATGTTTTGCTGTGAGGGTGGGGACGCCCTGGCCCAGGTTGCCCAGAGCAGTGGTGGTTGCCCCATCCCTGGAGGTGTTGGAAGGCCAGGTTGGATGGGGCTTGGAGCCCCCTGATCCAGTGGGAGGTGTCCCTGCCCATGGCAGGGGATGGAACTGGATGGGCTTTAAGGTCCCTTCTGATCCAAACCATTCCATGATCCTGAGATTTTTGTAACTTCAGAGGAATTCTACACCGATCTCTGTTCCCCATGCAAATTACATTCCTGACCCTATCACCCACTACAATGGAGAGTTACAACAGCTTTGCAATTCCACTCTGGAGACAAATTCCATTAATTCGGGCATCTGCTGTTTTTAAACAAATACACCATACTTTAGTTTTCAAAAAATCCAAGTGCCCAAAGTAGCAGGATGAAACATATCCCCTTACTTCAATCCCACATCAACATCTGGCTTTCTGTGCCAGTTGCGCAGTTTCTTCATCTCTGTACAGCCACACCGACATCAGCTTTCTGTACACACAGAGCTTTAACCACTCACCAGTATCGCAGTAACCTTTGGCACCCTGCTAGGCCTGTGCGTATGTGAGAACTGAAAATAAGGTTCTGCCTACTGTCAGAGTTCAGCAGCATTCCCTGGTAAGCAAAGCAGCTCTCCAAGCAGCAAGATCAGTTTTTTATTTGCAATTTTATTTGCAATTCTTTCTGGTGAGATTCATCAGGAGCTGCAGAGCCAAGCCTCTAGAAAGCAAGCTGTTCTGTTTCGTTCCCTGGAAGTGCTTTAGATTGCAGTTACATCAGTTCCAGATCCAGGGACAAAAGAGGTCACTTAGAATCAATATGAAGAACTCATACACTGCACTTCAAGCAGAGGCTTCCTTGAAGTCATTCAGCCATCACAGGGAAGTTTCACAGCCAGTTTTTGCAGGCCAGTATCTACATTTTAATGAACAGAACAACTCAACAAGTTTTAACAGACTGAATATGAAAACCCCATCTTAAGTCAACTTTCTGCAACTAAATCGCTGTGTAAGAGATCTTTTATACAGTTGGACTCGATCTCTGAGATCTTTTCCAACCAGATGATTCTACGATTCCTAAAAATGCTTTGTTGGAACTTTTGTGTGTCTGAAATGTTCCTTTCTTCCCTCCCTCCTCTCCCTCCCCCTCCAGCTAAAGGTATATAATTTGTTATTCAATGGATTTGCACAGTCACACCTTTCATTTTGCATGGTCAGACCTCTTAGTTTCACTCCTCTGAATGCATGTCCTGTTCAAAGCTCACTTCTGAGTCATGTAATCCAAAATCAAGGACAAACGCGTTGTTTTCCTGGAGTCAGAGGCAGGCGACTGAACAGCTTCCATACTGTCTGAGCACTGAGAAGGCAGGAAAACAACAGTGTGGAAGGTAACAAATCTCCAAATTAAAAAAAAAAAAAAAAACAAACATCTAATCAAGAAGGACAATAAAGCACCAGATCATAAATCAAATTAATCAGTACAGTTTGGAAGGGTGCCCTGCACCAAATAGCCTTTTTATGATACTTCTTCTGTTTCCCAATTAAAACACTTCTCAACAACTCCAGGAAGCACCGTGTCTCCCTCCCAGGAGCAAACGCCGGTAATTTAAACTATACTCATATGCTGTTTTGCTCCATGTACCAGATAGTTCTCCTGTGAATACAGCCTGGAAAAGCAGGAATGACACTTCTTACATTGTTCATCACAAACACCATGATGCGGAATTTTCTTTTCAGCATTTCTGTACCAGTACTAGACCTCCCTGAAGGTTAACCCCTGTGTTAAAGAACATCATCCCTTTGAAAAGTATAGAAAAGAAAAAGCTTTTACACTTGGTTATTAATTTATAAAATCCTCAGTTAGATCTTCTCCCCTCCCATTTTCCTCAGAAATGTAAAAATGGAAACCACTTGACTCCTTTCTCTGATCATGCTCTTGAAACACTCAACACCCTGTGTGGTTCCTTAAAGCATCACTGCTGTTACGTCATGTTTGCAGAAGTGGGTTTATTCTGGACAATGATAACATGGGAAGCTATCCCATTGCTGGCAGCCAGTGCTATCGGTACCCCAGCTAACAGAGGACTGGACTGCAGGGACACCAAATAGCTCCTTGTCTTACTGCCACACGTGTCCCTAGGCCAGTACCCGCTCAGCCTGACAGCACGCTAGCACCAAGCCACAGCACCAGCTGCCCATGGCTGTTCCAGAGGTGGAGCTTTAGTTTTGCAAACTGTAGTGACATCCAGAGCAATGAATACTCGTGCGCCATCAGTACTTGAGGTATATGGTACGTTATATTAGATATATGCGAAGAGATGCACATCAAACGTCTCTAATCATAGCTCCCATCTCCTTCTGTAGCTTCTTCACAAGTGTCTTAGAATATTTAGTTTCATTATGACGTCAAGCATGTGAAAAAAACACCACGGTGGTTTAGTTCAAAATTAGCTTTTCCTTTGCTTTAACATAATCCATTTTGAAGCTCTCGAATACATTTTCCTATCAATACATTATTATTCTTGTACTTTGCTTCCTCTCAAGGGGAGAAAGAGGAACAGGCACTGAGCTCTTCTCTCTGGTGACCAAGGACAGGACCCGAGGGAATGGCAGGAAGATGCCAGGGGAGGGTTAGGTTGGACATGAGGAAAAGGTTCTTCCCCCAGAGGGTGGTGGAGCGCTGGAACAGCTCCCCAGGGAAGCAGTCACAGCACCAAGGCTGACAATATTCCAGAAGGGTTTGGCCAACGCCCTCAGCCCGACGGTGTGAATGTTGGGGTTGTCCTGTGCAGGGACTGGAGTTGGACTTGATCCTTGTGGATCCCTTCCAACTCAGGGCATTCTATAATTTTGAGCACCAGTTTACTCAGAGCAAATACTTTCCAACAAGTGCAATAGCAGCTCAGAAGTTTCACATTGCTGCTCACACCTCAAGCTTTTTTTCCTGTCACGTTTACAAGTTTTTTTCAAGAAGAATATCTAAGAAACCATAGCTCTTCCTTCAGAAAATGGAAAAGCACGTAATTTGTTTAGGAGGGACAGACCAGCTGTCAGCCCCTCAGCTCCTCTGCAACTGTCAAAGCTGCAGCTGCAAACACATGCGCAAGCAGTAGGGGTTTTGGTTACCACAGCCATGGAAGCATGAGCCAAAACCAGAAAACCAGACTATCTGCAAAACACCTCTGGTGATAGCCACATCACTTTCCCCCAAGTCACACCCTTCCATCCTCCTCTGAAGATTTACTGAAGAAAACACAGAAAGTTTTGAGTTCCTTGACACACAAGAAACGAGTGTTTGTTTACAGGTGTAATCAAAGACAAAGAGCCAAAGCCTGAAGGTCAGATGGGAGGGTGAAGGGAGGAAAGTGGAAAGGGCATTTTAAGAAATGTTTCCTATTGAACTGAAATGCAGCAGTGTTCAACGAATGTGGGTGCTTAATAAAACCTGTATTCAGTTCAGGTCTCTGGAGCCCAGGCTTCTCATGGGAGGCAATAAGGATACATCTAAATCCACATCAGGATTCCATCAAAGCATTCAACCTCCCAACAACATCTGCAGACTGCAATCTACAATCTTCACTCCCTACACACTGCTGGGAAAGAGCTGCAAACACCAGAATACAACCTTCAACAGGCAAAGCTCAGGCAGCAACACCATGCTTACATCCTACCTTAGATGCCCGCACTCCTATATGAATCCAGTCCCCAGCACACCAGGCCTCTGCCAACTTGACTGCTCATATAAAAACATAGTGATGTTCACCAACATCAGAGCAGAACTAAACAGATTGCACTGACACAGAATTAGGCAACCAGACACTCTCTCACTCTTTTTTCTTCCCCTCTGATGATCTTCCATTACATTCCCATGCGACTAAACACAAACCCTTCCCAGTCAGTGCTATTTCACAATTAAAACTGTGGGATAAGAGAGCTCAGAAGTTTGCTGACACCTGATCACTACATGTGATATCCTGATACACAGGCCAGTTACATACAGCACCAAGTTAGCTTCCAGTTATAAATCTATAAATCTATAAATCCTTAGGCCACTTCTTTCAGTATTCCCCAATGAGGACTGAAGTAGCAGCATGAAGCAGTGCACTCACAGACCAGGAGGCCGCAGCAAATGAAGCGTGGTCAACAAGTACAGGGAGTCCCTCTACCTTGCTCTTGAGATACCCCACGTGAAGCGCTATGTTCAGTTCTGGAATCCCCAAGATAAGGAGAATATGGAACTGTTGGAGTGGGTCCAGAGGAGGCCACAAAGATGATCCGAGGGCTGGAGAACCTCCTGTACGCGGACAGGCTGAGAGAGTTGGGGTCGTTCAGCCTGGAGAAGAGAAGGCTCCAGGGAGACCTTAGAGCAGCCTCCAGGACTGAAAGGGGCTCCAGGAAAGCTGGGAAGGGGCTCCTGATCAGGGAGTGCAGGGATAGGACAAGGGGGAGTGGTTTTGAGCTGTAAGAGGGGAGACTGAGATGAGATCTTAGGAAGATCTCATCAGGGTGGGGAAGCACTGGCCCAGGCTGCCCAGAGCAGTGGTGGCTGCCCCATCCCTGGAGGTGTTCAAGGCCAGGTTGGATGGGGCTTGGAGCCCCCTGATCCAGTGGGAAGTGTCCCTGCCCATGGCAGGGGGTGGAACTGGGTGGGCTTTAAGGTCCCTTCCAACCCAAACTATTCCACGATCTGTGATTTATTGTTACCTTTCTTATCCGACTCAAAGCTCTCAACAGCTGCAAAAGACTATATTCTAATTTTCACATAGGCCAGATTACAAAATACCTAAAATTCATAGTAAACTTACTGAAGGACGTAAAACAGTCACCGTGAAGAGCAAGTGAGTTCTTTGCTTTCATGTGGTACAAGAAAGGGGCTCCTTTCATCAAAAAGGGATCTCTCCCTACGGGCTGACTTAAAGCACACATGAAAGAGACCACACTTGTGTAACACAGCCTTTTCAGCAATAAACCTCAGATAACTTTCATAATGCATCAGGGTTTCCAAAGACGGCGGACTCTGCTTTGGCTTCAGGACAAGCACTGTGTATGAAATACGTTTAGAACTGGTATGGATTTATCATGACTTCAGTCACCACCAGCCTGTTTTTCCTGTTCCTTTCCAACACAGATCTCAATTCCCAGGGACCAGGTGGGCAGATACCGTCACTGTCAATGCAGGTTTCATCACTGCCAGCAACACGATACCAAATTCTTCATCAATTATTTATTAGTCCCAGACTGTACAGGCCACCGCTGATGGAAGAGCTGGCTGAAAAAGCTCATGCATCAAAGCTGAGCAGAAGGGAGTCTCATTCAATCAGTCTATAGTAAGACGTAATTGCAAATCAATTTATAATTATTACAAGCTATGAAAAACAGCTTCTAAATAACTCTGCATGCTAACCCTGGAAATTAATGCTGCGGCTTTGTAAGACTCCTCTGTAAATGAGCTTCAATTTTGGTACCAAAGTTCACTAGTAACAGGCTGGAAGCAGGCAGGCTGACACAAAGATACAAAACTGCCTTTGACCTCTGGAAAGCCTGGTTCAGCCTTAGAATCATCCAGTTTGGGTTGGAAGGGACCTTAAAGTCTGCCCAGTTCCAATCCCTATACCTTCCACTGGGTTAGGTTGATCAAAACCCCATCCAGCCTGGCCTTTAACATCTCCAGGGATGAGGCAGCCACAAGTTGTCTTGGCATAACTCTCAGCAACAACCCACATCAGTCTTTTCACTGCACTGAACCAAATATGATTTGGCTCTTCAAGTTTAGGTCTTCGTTATCACTTAATGAACAACTTGCACTAATTCTTCTCATTACAGAAATATCACAGTACTCCAAAAAGTGCTCACAACTTCTCATGCGGCACCACACAGTGCAACTGATCATCAATGGCCACTCCAGACATGGAATTTCAGAGCAGTAAAAGAAGAAAAACTAGGGAAGTCTCCAAACACATAATTCTTACAGTAGCAGTTGCTGGTTTACATTTTACTGCTGCCTGAATTGTGCCAGACTTCATATCAGATCAAGAGAGCAGTAAGTCCTCACACAAAACTTCATGCAACTTCAGTTACTAAAAATAAATTTACAAAGTAGCCAAGAAAGAGCAGCAAAACTCAGGGGAGGAAAGATGCGATGGGGTTAAGGACTCTAACAGCTACAGATTTTGCCTATGGAAAACCATCCTTAAAACAACCTGTGTATTGCAGAGAGTGACCACTGCCTCGAACGCCAAAACATTACAAACCAGCCATCCAAGTGTTGCAATAGTCATGCATAAACACCCCAAACATTCAGGCATATAATTAGCAGGAAGGTAATTAGAGATGAGTAAAGTTCCTCTAAAGGAAAGGGTGGGGCAATACAGCCCAAGAGACTGATGAAATAGGAAAGCCATTAGACAGCTTCCGAATTAGGAAAGAAACAGGGCTGCTATCTCTGCAGAACAGACCCTACCAGGCTTTTCAATGAGCATCTTTCTTGCAATTAAGCCATTTCAGTGATAGCAGTTGTTTCCTTGAATAAGCAGCACGGGTTGCTAACGAATGATCCTGAGGAAAGAAACAGTCGTTACTGTGATGACAGATCCGCAGGCTGCTCAGCCACCTGAAAATAACCACAGTACTTGGTGCTGTAATTGGGCAGGGGAAATAGCAGCCACTACTTCAAACCCATGGAACCCGTTGGCCACGAGGCTCCAACGCCTGCCTGCAGAGCTCATAGTTTGCTTCTTCCCCCTTCTGCATCAGTACAGACCTTTAGGAACAGTTTTGTTTGTCCACATCAAGTTCTTAACCAGTGTCTGTGGCGATCAAGTGCTGAGGGAGGAGTAGCCATACCCATGAACCGAGAGTTTGTTATCTCACCATATACATGTGACTCATAACCGCACTTTTAAGTGAAATCACAAGAACCATCTGAAAACTGCTCTGTACTGTTTTACTGGAAAACACTGCACCCTGCTATGCTGATGGGTCATTAGGAGTCTCAGGTTCCTGGAAAACTCAGAACACATCCTGGAGTACTGGCACAAGGCACTGCCAACACAAAGCACCACTCTGAAAATAGGTTCATGACTATGACCCCAACAAGAGAAGTATGGCAAGCCGTGTCCATGACAGATTTAAATCACAGTGCCCAAAAAGCCACCTTTTTTCCAGACCTGTGCAGTGCCACTGATTCCCAGCACTGGGATGGATCAGGGCCATGCTCAGTCCCTAGAAACTCATTTGAATTATACAATGCCACCCCCTCAGTTACCTCAGCACCCATTCCACAAGCAAAGGTGCCCTTCCACAGGGCAAGGCAGCCCAGTCTGGCCGGATTTCTGTCCTGAACCACTCCCTCAGAGAGGTTTTTTTTTAATTGGAGCAGATCATTCATCTGTGAAGTTCTCACACCCTCTCTGAGAACACTGCCACTCCCTGTTAAGGGATGGCCTGAACACTGCACAGACTGACAAACATCCACATAAGCACTCAGATACACTCCAAAAGCCATTTGGCTTCAGTTTGAAGGGCTTGAATCCCCAGACTTCGAGCAAGAGGCCGTGCAGCAGGAATACTTACAAGCACAGAGCCAAACCCCCTTGCAACTCACAAGGAATTTAGCAGGGAAACGGCTGAGGGGGCAGATCTGCGAAGTTGTCAGGGACATCTTCACCCTGATTAACTACTGAAACGCACCCACGGAATTAAACAATAATAACATGGATTACAAAAGCAATTCAGTGTCAGACACTGCACATGGAAGTGACGGGTGTGTTGAGTCCACAGCCCAGTGCACTGGGCACTCTGGAGCCCGGGGAAGGGAAGGAACGATAACAGGGGAAGGAGCGCAATGGGGACCAGGGGGGGTGAAAAGAGGAAAGGGGAATGAAAGGGGGCTTTTGCGGAAGGGAGGAATGGGCTGTGCCGCTGATTCCGCACCGGGATGGATCAGGGCCGTGCTTAGTCCCCGGAAACTGGCCTCCCCCTCAGCTGCCCCAGTGCCCACCCCACAAGCGAAGGTGCCCCTCCACAGGGCAAGACAGCCCAGCCCGGCCGGATTTCAGTCCCGAAGTACTCGTTCGGAGCTGGGGGGGGCGGGGGGAGCCGCAAAGGGGGGGGAAACGGCAAAGGGGGCTGGCGGGGCCGAGTACCCCCTCGGCGGGGCAGAGGCGGCACGGCCCGACCCCGCGCTGTACGGACGCTGGCGGCGAAAGCCGCCGAACCGGTCCCGTGTCGCTCACCAGCTGCCCCAAGCAGGGGGCCCGCTTCGCTCAGTGCGCTCCGCTCCCAGCACCTCCTCCCCTCACGGCGGCGGCGGGCGTGACGTCACTTCCGGGGCGGGGCGCTAACAGGAAGAGCGCGGGGCGGGGGGGAGGCTGGGCCGGGATGGCGGGGGAGGTTTAAGGTCGCTTTAAACCCAAACTGTTCCGTGAGTCTGTAAGGAGGTGCAGGAATAGCGTGAGGTGAATGGTTTTGAGCTGAAAGAGGGGAGACTGAGATGAGATCTTAGGGAGAAATGTTTTGCTGTGAGGGTGGGGAGGCCCTGGCCCAGGTTACCCAGAGCAGTGGTGGCTGCCCCATCCCTGGAGGTGTTCCAGGCCAGGTTGGATGGGGCTTGGAGCCCCCTGACCCAGTGGGAGCTGTCCCTGCCCGTGGCAGGGGGTGGCACTGGATGGGCTTTGGGGTCCCTTCCAACCCAAACCAGAC
Organism: Neomorphus geoffroyi; assembly: GCA_033558235.1. Lineage (NCBI taxonomy): Eukaryota > Metazoa > Chordata > Aves > Cuculiformes > Neomorphidae > Neomorphus > Neomorphus geoffroyi. The sequence continues at coordinate 7,809,080 of JAUMJM010000018.1, forward strand.
CATGATTGGAATGGCTGTGCCATTTGGAAAGGGCTGCTGTACATAAAATCATAGAACAGTTTGGGTTGGAAGGAACCTTAAAGATCTGTGCTGAGCACAGCAGGGAGAGAAACAGCTACTGCTGTGTAAAACTGATTCCTCCTTCCCTTCAAGTGTACACAGCGCTGTTGTGGGCTGGTTTCACTCTCTTTTCCTCCTCCCACGTCCAGTTGTGAAGGCAGGGATAGCCTGAAACAGATAAATAGGCAACAAGGGAAAGGGTGTTTCAGGTACTTCAGAACAAGGGGAAAATCCTCCAGAACTCAGCCAGCTCAGCGAACCCAGAAAGTTAACTTTCTCTTTGAGCACTGAAGAAGCAGGGATAGCACAGGCCTTACCTGTGCTATTTCACTTGAATGGATGGTAGAGGAACAGAAGGAGAACAAAAATGAAACATCACCACCTGGTTTTGGGGGTGGAAGGAGATCTGAAATGATCCGACACCAGTCAGTCTCATGGACAGAAGGAGATGCAAAATGATCCGACACCAGTTGGTCTTGAGTATGGAAGGACAACACAAGTGGGTCTCCTGAGGAGACCGCAGACATTGTCCAAGTGCCATCTGCTAACAAGGAGGTGGTTGGTGCCATTCAACAAAGCTGGAGATGGAGACCGGCACCTTGCTTTTTGTCTATTGTCATGCAAAGTAAACTCAGATCACAGGAAATGAGAGGAGGGGGATTGCAGAGTGGATTAGCCATATTCTAACAGCTTTCAGTATCATATACTTTTATTGCACAGCACAAACTTTATATCCACATTTGTCTTCTGTGTGTTTTAAATAAAACCCATAACTGTACATTACCTAACTGAAAGGTCAAACGTAGAAAGAAACCATATGCTACAACAGTACCCAAGTATTAAACATCACACATTAACTTATTTGAAAACAAAACACATTTGGAGATAATTCCAAACCCTGATTGTTAGCATCCAGGCTGGATTTTCAAAGGCATTACGGGTTACAATGCATAGACACATATAATTCATAACTCAACAAAATGAAATCCATTTATAAAAGTCACAGTGAAAGTGGAGGTAAACTTATACTAAGCTTGCCTAAGTAAAACGAGTAAGAACTGCTGTTCTGGAAAGCAACTTCCAGTTAAGAAGACTATACAGAGAAAATTATAACAGACCATAATCAGCCTCTGAAATCTAGCTTATTTGCAGGATGATAGCAAAAGACTGGAGGTTTTTTCCTTTTAATTTGTTAAATGAAATTCTGTTTCCATAGCACAAACCTCAGAAGTGTCCTGGGTCCTCTCTGCAGAGCCTGAACAATCTGAAAACATTCAATACAGCTCCAGGCTCACTAGTACCAATTATTACTTAAAGCCAGTGGGGCCTGTAAATCACCCAGAGTGGTTATTAAATGAAGAAAGCGAAACAAACATCCCATCCCAGAGATTTATGAGATGTTAAGAGAACATCTTTCTACTTTCTTTGCAGTCTTCTCTTACCTCTGTGGCAGTTGTGTCCCAAACCCAACTGCTGTGCTTTGCCATGCAGAAAAAGGAAGATCCAGTATATAAGCTGTGGCATAAAGGTTCTCAGACCTCTAAACAGCGATGCTGGAATTGCAGCAGTGTGACCTGCAGCCACCTCACCCATCACTGCTCTTATTTCCCAGAGCAATCCACAGCCACTGGATTTTCTCACCCGCTTCACTCGGTAGATCACAATACACTGAACTTACACAGAAAACGGGTGAACACAGTCAAAGTTCACTGGAGTTCATGACTGGATCCTCTGCCTGACCTCACATAAATAGGGATGAACGTTCCTCTGCCTCACACAGCACAAGAGTTGAAATAAAAGGGAAAGAACATTCTGTAATGCAAACAACCAGCTCTGACACAAGACTTTCCCTGTCGCCACTTCCATCATCGTCCTCATCATGTCACCTGTCCCAGCTCATCTACAAATGAGAATGAGCAGTGAGAGCAGAGATGGGCAGGGAGGTTCCCAGGGGTTGCAAATGCCAAATGAAGTTAGAAAATCATAGCCTTTAATGATACCATTAATTGTTGTTTTTAAGAAAAAAGGCAAATTGATGAGAGATCATGCACTTCTTCAGCTCACAGCAAGCAATAATTGAGGGCCTCAGACCTCCAAATACAGGTACTTAGCCTGAATACATATTACTAGGAAACAGATGCAAGCCCTTAAAAGAAGCAAGAGTTCACATTTCTTAGCAGTCCTTAGGAAAAATAAAGCAGAAGAGTGAAAGTAAAGTGATTGTGCTGTAAATAAGGGAGGGTAATTTATTCAGGGTTTTTTGTCAATAATTACATTTTTACTGATTCTTTAGCAACTATCGGTCACCACATTGTAATATTGAAATAATCCCTTCAGTTTAAATCAGACTAAGTTATCATCCTGCAAACAAACTTGAGGGTGCAGAGAGCAGTGAAACATTTCCTGTGCACGGAGCTGTACATCTCAAATGCTAGAGAAAGGGGTCGGACCAAGGGGGAATCCAGTCAGAGCCATCATCTCATTGTGAATCTTCAAGCTGGACACCTCATCTCCTTATGCCTCTTACATCTATCAAATGGAGATGTGGGGGAGCGTGGATCAGGATCCCAGAGAAGGCTTCCTTCAGAGCCAACAAGGATTGTCTCTGGGGAACCACTCTGCAGAACTAATTCGCTCCCATTTTCATATGTGCAAGAACCAGCACGTGCTCAGCCCACAGGACACATGCTAAAGAGGCTGCGTTCAGTTCTGGGGGGCAGCAATCCACTACCTCACTCAGCTTCAGATTTCACTAGGAAAACACACACAGACCAAGAACCGTAAGTAAAAGAGCTGGCCAACCTCTCCGGCTTTCACAACACGTCCATTGGAACAACCTGGCTCCAAGCAGATTAGGGTTGACAAAGCTATCACTTAGAACAGTTTAAAATATCAACATCCTTTGAGTTTGCTGCAGTTTTAACAATCACTTCCACAAAGGGCAGATTATGTGCTCATGCAAATCAGTACGTTTCTCAGGTAACACAATTCTTTGCCTTCAAGGACTTGTGCCTCGGCAGAGCCAACCCCGTGACTACGCTGGGTCACTGCTGCAGCCACAGGCATCTAAGCACAGCAGAAGAATGGAGACTGCAATTGGATAACAAGTACTGATTCTTTTAACAGACTCCCTGTTGAGAATCAAGAAGATCCTTGTTTTTCCTGTAACTATAATAGTTGTTACTTTTAAAAAATGGGGGCAAAGCATATCTATAAGGCATAAACAGGCTTGTCAGAAAACCAGTGCTGAACTTAATATTGAATATTGAATATTCAATATTCCAGAAGCATTTGGCCAATGCCCTCAGACACCCAGTGTGAGTGTTGGGGTTGTCCTGTGCAGGGATAGGAGTTGGACTCAATGGTCCTTGCAACTCAGGACATTCTATGATTCTATGATTTTATTTTATCCCTTACCTGTCATGCTAGTTCAGGAAAGAGTAGTACACAACTGCACAACGACAACATCATCTCAAAAATATTCACATTAACAAATTCAGGTATTTGTAGATATTACATCATGAGGTGTCTCCCAGGCAGACTTCCTAAAACTTGAAAAAAATCCATCAAAAGTGGGACGTGCAGAACGTTCTGCTGTGATATCTTACTGCTTTCACTCTTCAGATAATTGAGACCTCAAACCCCTCAAAACAAACCAAAGAAATCACACCTCCATCAATGCAGAAACTGATCCCTCATCACAGGTTTGGGTTAAAATCAGGTTTAAAAAAAACAATCCAGCAATCTCAGAAGAAAACATGCATCATGAGGACAAGAGAGAATTCACTCATGGCTCAAAAGCTTCCCAAATCAATGATGCCAGCACCTTCCGTTTCCTCCGAGGAGGATCGAGGTTCAGCAAGGAGTATGTCAGATTCCTATGCAGAGCACTGTGGTGTTCAAGTTAAGAAGCCAAGAATATGAGACCTGAAGACAAGACTCTCTGTGCTTCCTCTTAAAAACCACCAGACATTGCATATGTAGAGGGGATGGTAAAAATATTCATCTTGTTACGTTTCTGTTCAGACATACAGCAACCTAAAAAAAATTGGTGCAAGCTAACAATTCTACTTTTAAAACAAAAATTCATCAACTGTCCCACCAGTACCCCCAGTATTCATAAAAATTAGAGTAATCCCTGCAATTCAGACATGTAACCTGTGCTTCAAAAACATTTGAGACTTCTTATTTGGGGGGGGGGGAAGTTGATTGGAACGCATGTGTTCCTGTAGATCAATTTAGAATCAAGAATGGCACGTATCCTGTCTCAAAACATGAAATAAGACATGTCTTTCCTTCACATTGAATGACATAAATGGACTGACACGCGCTGTCATTTTAATGACCTGTGAACATGATAATCCCAGCAACATCATTTGATGAGACTGCTGACTGCATGGTCGATTTGTCTGTGGTGTCAGTGTGCAAACACGGGGTGTTTGGGATTGTGGGGGTGGAAAAACAGCTATGTAGAAGATAAAGTGGCAAAAATCTAAGAAGGAGAAGCATAGAGAAATAGGTGAGGATCTTCCAGCAAACCTCTGGTCTAGTCAGGCATAAAGAAAAGTCCTAAAGTAAAGAAAAAAAGCAGTATTAAATAGGCCTTTAGTTTAATTAGACAATTATAAAGCATTCGTGGTATACAAAACCCTTGAATATCTGAAACATGGATTTAGATCAGCTGCTCACGTTTGCGTTGGAAATGCAGAATTTCAAAAATCACACTATACGCCAAGAACAAGAAGTCAATAACGTTAAATAAATCAGTTATTATACTCCCCTGACATCTCCCTGCACAACTCTTCCGCTTCTGTCAAAAAATGAATACATATTAGGCAATATCACCTAAACCGTTGTAAACAAAGACTGCTTAGAACAAGCGTAGTCAGTAACGATAGTGTTAACTCTTGCAAATCACGACACATCGTATGTGTTCAATGGAAGCAGGTTGGCTCAAACCCTTTGTTTCTTTTTCACTATTGCACTTAATGTTTGCTGCCTTCTGGAGGATCTGAAGGATGAGAGCTTCAGTTAAGATGCAGCTGATAAAGACTACAGTTATAATTTTTATCTTTTTGTTTAGGTGATCTTCCTTGCTTATTTAAGCAATAAACTGGGGAAGGTTATACAATATCACTATGGGCATATTAAGAAATAGCAAACATGACCAAAACAGGAATTTTGTCATCACAGTTTCTCTAGAGTAACAGTGGAAAAATTCTTAGAGCCAAACCGAAAATGTACCATTAAATCAGCCTGTATGCCATTCCTATAAGCAGTGCTGAAATTCAAACAAGAGCTGTCTCATGTAAATCCATATATGGGAAGGAGCAAACCCCATCAAATAATCCAGTAAAACTGCAATTTTTATTGTAGTCTCTAAATAAACTGATGCTGAAAGCCCTGAATTTAAATACTTGAAGTGTACAAGCAGCCAAAATTCTGTAAGCCTCAGCTTTGAGATCTTAATAGATTAAAAATTGTGGTGTACAGTTTAAGACTCCCTGAAAAAAAACCCAAACCGAAGCCAGCAAAGCAGTGACAAAGCCATGAAAGCTTCCTCTCGTTGTAGGGAAGCTTTACAAGTCTCAGTTTGACTTTTAATTTTGGGTTGTCAAACACAAGTACAACAACTTCTAACACAAAGGCCAATATTTAATGAAAAAATTAAATGGGCTTAAAATAAGATCCAAATGGACACAATTTCCTCTTTTCCCTGTTTCAAAATTTAAGCTCTTGACTTGAAACTCAGCACTTGACAAGGATCCTCTGTAAGGAAACATTTGGAAAGAGACCGTTAGAGCTGGAAGTCCTCACCTCAGAGAGACAATTGACTAACAGTTCCTAAATTAAACACATACAGGGTGAAGGTTGGTCAGTGCAAACACTTTGCCTCTTTCTTGCAAGCCAATTTGATCATAAGGTTCTTGGAACCATTCCAAAAATGACCTCAGGTAACTGAGAATTTTGATCATTGTAATGAACATGTTTCTGAAGAGGTTTGGTCAAAAGTTTAAGTAAGCAATATTCTTGGACTGCCTAATCCAATGGAATGCAATGTGTGAACATTTTCTTCCCCTCTCTCCTTAAGATTATTTTGAGACCACTTCAAGTGGGGTCTTTTTGAAAAACACTTGAGTTTTCTGTACCTCACACCACAGAAATGTCGTCAGATGCTCAGATCTACCTTTCAGGTTTGGATATGCAGTAATTACCACTTTGGGATGTGGTTACTAACGTCAAAAGTGCAAAGAATTACCTTCTGAAAAGAATGTGATTCTGCAATGGTTGTGTCTTTCATTGTGGGAAGAAAGTTACTCCTCAGATCGACTGGTTGGTAATTGGAGAAATATCTGAATATGAAGATTCTTTTTTTTCCTGGTGTTACACCAGGAAAGGTCCACAAGAATGTCAGGAATGAGACTTAATTGTCTGAAAAAGGTGAGGTGAAGAAAGCACTTGTCTTGTATCATCATTCAATAGTAAATCTAGAACAAAGTTTAATATCACAGAATGTAAAAAGAGTCAGTAATAAAATAATATACATTAAATATTCCTCTTACTTGTGCTAATAGGAACATACTTACAGGGTTTTCTCATTTACCAAAAGCCTTTGCAAATGACCTGATTCTATAGAGCTTCTTTTTTGTAGATACTGTAAACATTTAGAATTTCTAAGGCTAAAAACAGGCACAAGTCTTCCATGAACAGTTATTATTCCTAAAAGCATTAAGGAATATATTCCAAATTTGCTATTCCTTTTTATAACAATGGAAATATTTGAAATATAATATTATAACTCACAATGCAGATTATTAATTAAAAAAAGAAATATAGCTTCATTGTGACAACAATTAATAATATATAGGGAATACTCCTATTTTTTGTTAGGGATCTATTACATGAAAATTACATTTCCAGAATCTCTGTGCTGGGTGTTACTCAATTTTATAAAGTGGCAGGTTTAAGTAGTGACTAAAACATCTCTAAGTGCCTAAAATTCAACCGTGTTTCGTCAGCATTATTAGCACCCCGGCTTTTAAATGCTGCAGGCGAAATCTGCAATATCCATTTTGCAGACTGTGACACTAAAGCCACATGGTAGGTGGCACCTTGTAAAAGATGTCAGACGCTCCTCTCCATCGTTTCCATGAGGTGATTTTGTTTTGTGCCTCGTTAAGGTACCTGAGCCAACAGTCTTGTTTCAGGCTGGTTTTCGAGGTTTCAGAGGTTTCTCAGCCTCTGTAACAGGTTCCCTTTTGCTGAGCAGCCAAGCACCAGCCAATGTTTCAGCAGACCGATCCCAATACACGTTAGCAGCAATGCATTTCCAGAGACACGTTGCAAAAATATTAAAAGCAATTGTCGTCTAGAAGTTCTTTTCTGCCTTGCACTGTTCTGGACAAAATAACTCACCACCAAGTAATCTTGAATTCATAGATAGGACGCTTGCAGTAATAGTGGTTTATCAGGTGTTTATCACACACCCCAATACACTGATGATCCACAGTTATCCCTCTGTCGGACAGGTCTGTCACGATACAGTGCAGGAGATCATAGACATCAGCCACAGCCTCCCAGGGGCCAAACGATACATCCACTTCGCAGTGATGTTCAAATAGCTTTGTCTCACTTTCACTCCTTTCAAAACGTAAGGAATTGAAGTGTGGGCATTCATAGGGGGTGATGGGCATCTCTTCTTTGAAGACACAGACCTTCAATTTTGCAAATCTTGCTTTTCTTTGCATAGCTCTGAGCTTTGCTATTTCAATTATTCGTTCCAAATGATCTAAAAAACAATAACAAGTTGAAAACAACAATAAAGCACCAAGTAAAAGTAAAAAGGAAATGCAATTATTTCATGTGAAACATACTACTTTCAGTATTTAACAAGTTATTCTTAACATAATATTAGAAGGAATGTGCAGTTCAGGTAGCCAGATATCTATATTAAACCAGTCTCCGTTATCTGGTGAACTTGGTGTCCTTACTATATCCCCAAATTTATTCAATTGCAGGTCCTAACAGAATAAATGCAGAGGCAGAGAACCTTTCTCATTTAATAATAAGCCTTGCATGTTATGGCTTAGGTCTCGCTCCCTTCAACATAAAAATCCACATCCTTGGATACGGGAAGAACAAATCCGACCTCAAAGATTGGAAGAGCATGAAAGATACATAAGAAACTTCTCAAATAAAATGGAGTTAGTTTGAAAGCTGAAAGCAGAGCAGAAAGCACCATGTATACTACTCGAATCACACTGGAAGAAACAGTCAATACTACTTTGTTTATTTACCTTTGTAATATGGCATCAGGCCCAGGAACGCTTGTCTAACTTTCTCTCCCTTAAGAGGCTGGATGTCCTCTAGATTGTCTAGCAAAGGTCCTATGGAATAGTACTGTGCTTCCTTGTAAACTGACCTGACTCGCTCTCTTGGTGGCAGGTCCCCAGACCGTAGAAAGTTAAGGATGTCTCTAAAAAAAAGGGCAAAAACATGGTTAAGTAACAAGTTTCTGCCAAAAGTGTTGCAGGTTGGAAAGGAGAGGAAACTCTGGATATTCATTGTTTATTCAATTGAGATAGAAATCCTTGTGCGTAGACAGTAACTGCAGTGAGCGTGAGTCATGTTTCCAACATAAGTTTTTAAAAGCATTTGCCATGTTCAAGTCTCCAAGTCATCACTTCACATCTTGACACCGTTAATGTCAAAACTAATTTTAAAAAACACTGTCAAGTTTTAAAGTAAAAGCTCAAGATGGAGTTACCACTTCAAACTGAAGATGGGGCAGTATTTCATGGGAAAGAGATCGTAGTCATTGCATTTCAAATATAGGTTGGTGACTAAGTAATCTTTTCCATTTTCCTGGAGAATCACATGCATGGATGTGCCATCCCACCCAGAACCAAGATTCTGCTGAGCGGATGGTGTGTTTGCAAAGGAGGTGTTCTCTTCACAGGATCCAGCCCATAATCACTTGTAGTATGGATGATGATGATGATGATGATAATAATAATAATAATAACAGAGATAACATTTCCTTGTAGTTCTGAAACACTGTGAAGCAACAAGATCTTTGACAGGGAAAGAAATCACTTTATAAGCATTACCCAACAGAACCATTCATTAGAATGTAAACCAATACAACAAGCGCTAACTTGGCTCTCTGTTCCAGCTGCATTTTGAAGTCAGATTGATGATGTCACAACTGAATTGGTTCTCTAACAGAGCAGCAGGCACTTCCAAATTGCCAAATGTAAAGAACCAAATATTTTCCAATAAATATAGTGGCTTAATCTATTTCTGTCCCAGATTATGGTACAATCTGTATATGCTTTGAAAATAATTCAATCCTTCTCTATTGAAGACATTAAGGAAATGTCTACAAAGGATAAATGAGAAATATAAGTGAAATTGCAAAGTGTGCTTTGGGCAAAGACCCATAAAACATTAACTCATGAACATTGCTTAGCTTGTCTAGTGATCTCAAACCAATTCAAACAGAATAATAGTAATATCATGGTTGATTTAATTAAAAATAAACCAGAAGCCAAATACATAAGAAGGAATCCTGAAGGTGAAGGAATATGGCACTACCAGCAAAAATAATCTTTAAAAAATTCCTTGAGGCCTGTGTTTTTTCACCAGTTAGGTTATATCCTGTTTAAACACTGAAAAGATCACATGGTCAACCACTTCAGAAACCTAGACGCATCCCTTCCATTCCCTCTTTATCATAAATACCGTAATATCAACTAAAAACCAGTGTTGTACAATAGAGCTTCCTACGAGAGCAATGCCAAACGCATTATATTTTAAAACATCGAAACAACCTGATACCTTGAAAGGAGATGCTCTAGAGAAAACAATGCACAAACTCAAAACGTCATTTGTTTTTTGTAAAACCAAAGCCCTTAAGAATAAAAAAAATAGGGTTTTAATTCCATTATATTCTTCTCTTGAATGTTTTGAAGGCGTGGATGCCAGTCAGTCATATTTATCTACTAAGAAATATGATTTAACTGGAAGGAAAAAAAATTATGAAACTTATTTTTATTTAAAAATAATTTTCTTCAGGAGCACCTTTTAAAGAGCACTGCTGAGAACATGGTACATACATACCCAAAGTAGGTTCCGTCTCTGTCAATAAAGTATCTGCCTTCAGCATCTGTTGGAATATAGTGTCTTCCGCTGAACATAGCCGCCAACATTGTGTCCTCATAACGTCTCAGAGTTGACAGTCTTGTTGTAAAGTACATGCCTCCTACGTTCAGCGGAACAACTTCTGGGAACTGCAAAAGCAATCACATCATCAGAAAGGAGCCTCTAGTCCTCTGCAGACATGTTCAGGCCAAAAGGGTTACAACTTCTAGAATACACAGCACCCAGTCTTTGCCACTGTGACATGATTTGGTCTGACAAATGCTTCTTTCCTGGCCTGTTGCCACAAGACAGCAAGGTTCAAGGGCTAATAACTTGGATACTTTGGCTGGCTTCTAAGTGTAACCAGTGACTGTTTTAATTTTAGCTGGAAATCTGAAACGGCAGTACTTCATTAAAAGCACAAATGCCTCCTCTTGGATCTTTCCACCCACACTCCCCAAAAAACAGGTAGGTGATCTCAGGCCAACCTTGGGAATTGCACTCAGTTGCTACTCTATTTGTTCCTTTACACTGTACACTGAAAACAACCGTGATTCTGTATCCACACCAAGTTTACAGTAAGACTAAAATCTTAGTAACACACCTTAAGATGCCTCGGCACCAGGATAAACACTTTTATTTGTCAAGTACCGACATGGACAGAAATGGTGAGCAATGCTATTGAAGTAAAATTAAAGAGACTTAGTTTTACTCACCAATTTAGCTGATGGAAACTGAACTGGATATCCATAAACACTCCAACAAACAAATCCTGAATCCTTTGGCAGCTGAGCAATAACAGGCCCTTATCAGATGAACAGCACCAGGGAGCTCTTACCTGCTGAGGCAGCAGAGGTAGTGCTTGTCCTGCCTGGGTAGCAGTAGGAGTGGCTGGCTCTTGGAAATCATCCTCTGCGTCTGAGCTCGACATGGCATCATCCGGGTTTCCACTGACTTTGTTCTGCCCCGTAACTACCACCATCCCTCTGGCTCTGGCAAGCAGGTCTGCTGGGTAGGCAGCCGTGGCAATGCAAAATGGGAAACAAGACCCAAATTACCGAGGCGTTCTCCCCACCAGCTGCAGATTACGTGGCTGCAAGGCACGTCGCTCCCCAGCTTCACACTGATCATTTACATCGGCATCGTGATGGCTGGGAAATGAATCACGGCGAAGACGATTGTTGTGCTGAGAAACAAACTCGGAGAGGGCTGTCTCTGCACGAATGCAGCTTGCAGAGCTGAACCGAGGCCCTCCCATCACAGAGCCCCTGCCAGTGGCTGGGTAAGAGACCGGCGTCCATTGGCTGCGCGGTGCAGTGCGTGACTGGCTCCGCTACGCTCTTGCAGCAGGATGTCATTAGCTGGGTGAATCTGGGTGGCCGCCGTTTCGTTGCATCCGTCGCAATAGGCCATCGGCAGAAACACAGCCCAAAATGCAGGCTCCCATTGGCCACGCGCGCCGTGCAGCGCCCCACTGGGCTCCCACTCAATCACCTTCAGCTGCACAAATGCATCAGACCCTGTCACGGACAATGACAGCGCTGTTACAGCTCCCTGCTCAGCTCTGGCATTTCCTGAGAAATGGGGAAATGGAGTTTTCTGTCCAGAAAAACAGATGTTTCCTTGCCACATCGCACTGCACACAAGCACACACATCTGACACACATGTATTTAACTCCACACATTACACTGTGCATTTACTGCTAATTATCGATTTCCTTTCCTGCACAGGAAAAAATGCACAGCAACACCCACTACATAGCTTTCACAGTCCATCCTCAACCAGAGGACAGGACAGGCTAACAATAAGCTGCATTATAAAAGTAATAATTGAAAGAGCAGAGCCGGAAAGCCCAGAAACCCTGCTGTTCCCTTTCTACTGCATTATGGGGGAGGTACCGCTGTTTACAGGATTGCTGCGGTATCTCCAGCAGCACCACAACCCCCTAACAAAGACATCACACTACTGGAGGCTTTATCTCGCTCTCTGACCCCACAAGCTCCTTCTCTCAAATCACCATAACATGTAAAAAGAGAAGGAATATTTGCACATCTGGAACGTTTACTTATTGACTAAATAAATGTTTCATAAAGGTTGCTTCCAATCAAAATCAACAAGCAGAAATTACATAAAATTTTAATAGCCATGATTAATTATTCTGCCTTCCTAATTCTGCTAATACAGTCCTTACACACATTGTCACAGGCTGTCGGGAGAGCTCAGTTCTTAAAGGAGAAGCTGCAAGTTCAAAATGAGCCCAGACAGAAATGGGATGCTCCTGGTCAGAACAGACACTCCTCAGAGAGCTGATCACACCAGAACATCCTCATTCTGCGGGAATGTATGTAGCCTTCTTTCACCAAAATCTGGAGGTAAACTCTAGATCCAGTTCAACATCCCAGTACACCTGGAGAAGTTGGAATCGTGAAGCTTCAGGAATTTCTTTTTAAACACCAGCTTGTTAAGAGGTTTGTCCCAGCTCAAGACAGGTATTTAATTCCTCTTCTCTACAGTTCAAAAGATGGAATTGCGCTTCATAATTTTTCCTCCTCAGTACAACGCACAGGCAGATAAATAAGGAAGGGAGGGCTTCTCACTGTCCACCCTCTATCAGAAATCTCAATATTTGTCCTGAAAGAACATTTTTTTTGACATTATCAAAACAAGTCAACTATACCTCACAGATAAAGAATATATGCAACATAAATCAAAGATTATTTTGGTAGGGATAAAAATTCAGGACACAAATTACTGTCAAGAGGCAAGCTCTGTTTATAGATGTATACTCACAATTGAGTCTATGGTTGTATTTACTGTCAATGTATTATTTATAATGCTGTTACTTGAAACCAGTGCTTGGGCTACTGTATTTCCAGCTCTCTTAAGACTATTCAAAAGAACTTAAGACTGATCAAAAATGTGATCTTTAATTGTCCACATTTTTCAAGAACATTCCATAGCTTTCATGTAAATGGAGCTTACTCTGAACGAACACAATTCACCTCCATTAAGTATATCAGCATCTTGGACCACAGAGTATATTTTGGATAAATTCATCCATTTGGCACTGTACCCAAAAGGCCTTTTTTTCCCTATAGAAGTAGAGGTTTGAGAAAAAGGTGTTTCTTTTCCTCTTTCATAATCCTCACCACCAGGATTTAGGAAAAAAAACCATGAGAGATGACAGGTTAATTATGTTACGTTCATGAGTAACAGCCACCTTTTCTAATGGAAAGTTCACACAAAGCAAAGTCCTGAAGAGTGAGGCTTAGAACACAGCATCTTAGCCCATAATTAGTCCAGGATTTCACAAATAAGACTAGCAGCACTAAAATGAAGAGACTGATCACTGACCAGTTTAACCTGTTTTGTTGGCGTTCATTAAAAGGTAACAAAACTTTCTAGGTTTGCTTCACATCCTGTCATCCACAGACACGGAGCAGTGAAACAGCAGCTCAGAGGAACACAGTATTCCTAAATGAAAAACATAAACTCATCACTGGGGAGTTTGCTAACGCAGAATTGTCTGCATTTTGGTTTTCGACATGTTGGTTCTCTTCATTTCATGAGGAATATGAGAGCTCACCTGGGGTGTTGTGTTCAGTTCTGGAGTCCTGAGCACAGGAAGGACCTGGAGCTGTTGGAGCGAGTCCAGAGGCCACAGCGATGATCCGAGGGCTGGAGAACCTCCTGTACGAGGCCAGGCTGGGAGAGCTGGAGCTGTTCAGCCTGGAGAGGAGAAGGCTCTGGGGAGCCCTTAGAGCAACCTCCAGTACTGACAGAGGCTCCGGGAAAGGTGGGGAGGGGCTTTTTCCAAGGGCCTGGAGTGATACAATGAGGGGAAATGGCTTTAAATTGAAAGGGGGGGATTTAGATTAGACATTAGGAAGAAATTCTTCATGATGAGAGTGGGGATTCCCTGGCCCAGGTTGCCCAGAGCAGCGGTGGCTGCCCCATCCCTGGAGGTGTTCCAGGCCAGGTTGGATGGGGCTTGGAGCCCCCTGATCCAGTGGGAGGTGTCCCTGCCCATGGCAGGGGGTGGGACTGGATGGGCTTTGAGGCTCCTACCAACCCAAACCATTCCATGATTCTATGATTGGGACCAATTTGTTTATTGAAAGGGTTCTCGGGCCCTGGCAGAGGCTGCCCAGGGCAGAGGTGGAGTCCCTATCCCTGGAGGGGTTTAAAAGCTGGGTGGACGAAGTTCTCAGGGATCTGTTTTAGTACCGGACAGGTACTGTTGCACTCGATGATCGCGAAGGTCTTTCCCAACCAAACGATTCGGGGACTCCATGGTTTTGTCCCCACTCCCCTGCGAGGCGGCGCGCGGACACCAGGGGGCGCTCGGCGCCCGCAGCTGCCGCGGCCCCGGCTCAGCCCGCCCCGAGCGCCGCTCAGCGCCCGGCGGACACAGCGGGGGTACAGCGCAGCAAGAAAAGAAACAAAGGAAAACCAGAACTGTTCCTAATACTAAAAGGCGGATTATTTTGTAAAGAAGTCTTCCCTTCAAACCGGTGTACTGAGCCCGTGCCCCCTTAGCGCGCCAGGAACCGTCAGGAGAGCAGAAAGGGAGACACAAACCCCATCTAAAACAGCTTCACTGGAGTCGATACAGAATGGTTTGGGTGGGAAGGGACCCTAAAGCCCCTCCAGTCCAAGCCCCCTTCCAACAACTCCCACTGGATCAGTGTGCTCAAAGCCCCATCCAGCCTGGCTTTGAATATTTCCAGGGAGGCCTCTTCTTTAGGCCACCAGAGAAGCGATGCTCCTTCCACTGCTGCCCCATTCCAACATTGTTCCTTAAGTAAAAATATAGAATCATAGAAACACAGAATGGTTCAGGTTGGAAGGGACCTCGAAGCCCACCCAGTGCCACCCCCTGCCATGGGCAGGGACACCTCCCACTGGATCAGGGGGCTCCAAGCCCCATCCAACCTGGCCTGGAACACCTCCAGGGATGGGGCAGCCACCGCTGCTCTGGGCAACCTGGGCCAGGGCCTCCACACCGTCACAGCAAAACATTTCTCCCTAAGATCTCATCTCAATCTCCCCTCTTCCAGCTTCAAACCATTCCCTCTCATCCTACCCCTGCACTCCCAGATCAGGAGCCCCTCGACACCATTCCCTTCCTTTAAGAACTGGAAGTCCAGTTCCACACCGACTGCCAGGTGCTCGAAGCTCTTTACAAGACCTCCCAGCAGGGTTTTGTGAAGGGATTCACCCCAGCAGCCCCCTCTGAACAAAGCTGCTTTCGAGGAATACATTCATCAGGCTGAAAACTGCATACTTTTCCCCACAGTAAACCATTTTCATGTTACTCTTTTTACCTCTCAGTAGGATACAGTCACTTACCACTCAGGTATTATAAGCAAAAAAACCACATTCCACTGCACACCTTAAGAAGATCAAAACCTACAACATTAGATCTTATCTTCCAACACAGTAACGTAACAATACCTTGAATTATTTAAATCTTACTGAGGCATACACATTAATAATAATAAAAACCCCACATTTAAAGCATTTATTTTGAAAAATAAAAATACAAAAGATCATTGAATTGCAATTGTACGTGTAAATTATCAACTTTTTTTTTTTAAATAAAAGATATTTAACAATTTCCACATGTGAATAAAAACAAACAACTTCCACCAAAAATCATTTAGGACAAACACAGACCAGTCTTCTGTAAGCTTCGTACATTGAAACCCAAACTGCTAACAAGAAAAAAAAAAAAAAATCTTTGAAGATGAAGTTTTGTAATTAAGACAGATGAACAATTCTGGAGACAGGCATTGCTTTGCATTTTTTAAAACCTTAACAAAATCCCTGTGTGAGTGTAATATGGTTCTACAGTAACATCAGTGATTTTTTTTTTTTTTTTTTAAACAGATTTACATGTGCTCACAACAACAAAATTTTGAACAAAAACAGTATGAAAGAAATGGGGGAAGAAATTCTGACAGAAGCCAGCCATGAGCAGTACAGCTCCCTGATGGCAGTGGCACAGTCCTCTAGGGTCACTCCCATTGGAAAGGCAGCAGTCTCTTTCCTAAAGGAAAAGAAAAATAGAGTTATGTTCAAGCTTTCAATGCAATATTCTGGTGTTATCCCTGACAATGTTCTGTAATTACAAATAATGCCTAATTAATTGTAATCACTGTCACCTCAATAGGTAAAAAGTCATTGTCAAGAATAACCACAGCTACTAAAAACTTTCATGTAAGGAATGGGGCTGCCTTTTCCATCATGTATCATTAGAGTTTCTTTTCGGAGATACATATATATGTGTGTGTGTGTATATATATAAAAAATCTGAATTTGCACTTACACAAAGTGGGTTGCGTTTACATGCTGAAAGCGCCTCTTTCATTACCATGTATCAGTGGTAGTTATGCAGCAAATTTAACAATTTGGTTTCTCAGAAATCGGGCAGGAGCTTTAGATAGAAATAGTGCAGTTTGAAAAACATTTTTCAAAGAGATAAGTAGCAACATTAAGTAGATGTTTCGGTCAACACTGACTGGATAAAAAGATTATGGATTCCCTATCAACTTCAGAATGAAGGTCTACCATTCGTTTTCAGGGAAGTTTTATACCCATTATTTCTAATCAGTACGATGCTTTTGGCTATATTTAGGGCTACAGAGTGAGCTATATTTATAGCCACATATAAATATCCATGTTGGGTGCATTTGTGTGGCATGTTGCTTTTGGCTAGATTTAAGCTAGATGTATTTTGCTGTATTTTGTTCTCAAGCCAGAGCATTTGATAACACGGTTGACAAGTAAAAATCCTGGATTAGTACAGTAAATCTTGCACTATTCATTCTTTGAGTAGCCTGGGATTCAGAAAGTCCCCTGCACAATCCTACCATTGCTAATCAACAACTAAAATGCGGTTTACTGGAAATCAGAGCTAGGGACACACTAAAAGCTGTTTCCTCTATCTAGTTAGGGTAATTGATTTTAAAAAGGAAGGAAAATAGATTCGTGGAATGGTTTGGGTGGGAAGCCAAACCAAGCTCATCCAGTTCCACTCCACATCTCCCACTGGATCAGGGGGCACCAAGCCCCATCCAACCTGGCCTGGAACACCTCCAGGGATGGGGCAGTCACCACTGCTCTGGGCAACCTGGGCCAGGGCCTCCCCACCATCACAGCAAAAAATTTCTCCCTAAGATCTCATCTCAGTCTCCCCTCTTGCAGCTCAAAACTGTTCCCCCTCACCCTGTCCCTGCACTCCCTGATCCAGAGCCCCTGCCCAGCTTTCCTGGAGCCCCTTTCAGTACTGGAGGCTGCTCTAAGGGCTCCCCAGAGCCTTCTCTTCTCCAGGCTGAACAACCCCAGCTCTCCCAGCCTGTCCTCGCACAGGAGGTGCTCCAGCCCTCAGATCATTTTTGTGGCCTCCTCTGGACCCTTTCCAGCAGTTCCCTATCCTTCTCATGTTGGGGATTTTCATTCACTATGTTGCTAAATGGGGACCTGAATTTGTTGTGCAAGCGTGCCATGGTACTGAAAGACACAGATATCAAAATGAGTAAGAAGCTCTACTGAAGAATGCCTGGACAGATGGTGGTACAGTTTTATGCACTCCTTTTCGTTTCAAGCTCTAGAACAGTGCTGACCACCCAATACTGCAAATTGTGACAAGCCACATAGATTCTTAAAGCCACAGCATCTGCTTCTATAGCTCTCACCACCCGGCCTTACCTCATTTCTTACAGATTCTGAATCAAGATCCATATCTTCATATTTTTCTTACCCAGAATCTTACATGGAGTTATATATGTTTAAAAAAAATCACCTTAACTAAATAAAGAGGAGTAAAAGAGCAGGACTGCACACTCTTATTACCTTCTGTGCAAGAAACATCCATTGTATCTTCTAATCCATAGGTTCAGTCTGCCAAGTAAATAATTAAAATTAAATAAGCTATTTTATATTAGAGGAAAAAATATTACCAGCAGCAGTTTGCACTCAAAACCATCTAGCAGTAATAGTGACATTAATGTTATCTTTAGTATAATACTGAAGGAGAACACTATAAGCATCAATTTCAGCTCCAGTGTCACTTTTTATGGTTTAAGCAATATTCTTTATTTCACAAAGCTTGGTTTTGCTATAAATGATCTTTCTTTGGATCGATCTGCTCAGGATTTGATGAATAA
Source organism: Neomorphus geoffroyi (assembly GCA_033558235.1). Taxonomy (NCBI): domain Eukaryota; kingdom Metazoa; phylum Chordata; class Aves; order Cuculiformes; family Neomorphidae; genus Neomorphus; species Neomorphus geoffroyi. The sequence goes on from JAUMJM010000018.1 coordinate 7,827,455, forward strand.
TACAATCATCCGAAGTAATTAAAACAACTCGTGAAATTTAGCAGGGTCTCATTTTGAAAGCTCTATAATATGGTCTGAAAGAAGACTTTGAGTAGAAATAGCAGACCAAATTCTTTTGATGTATCACAAGATAACTGGAAAATATAAACAGGATAATTGAACTGACAGATACGGCAGGCAGATCACGGATCATTTACTTTCCTAGCACACCATCTATGTCCAGTGGGCTAAATTTTAAAGGTAGCTCATCTCCCTGCATTTTCATGAAACCCTTATCAGCTATATTTAATCTCCTGCTGTTCTGACACAGCCTTGCTTGCAGCCATATATGCTGCAACTTCATCTGTAAGGTTGTAAATAATCGTGAAATAACCACAATAATTGCATTTGAAAGCATTAGAAATAACTACAGCAGCTTTCTCAACACCAGTTGCTGACAATGACTTTTAAGCAGCACACATGGAAATACAGTTGTCTTGCTGCTAAGCTGCATAGACATTTTGGCCAGCAGTTGAGAATGAACAACGCCGTGAGCAACAGCACACGTAGCTGCGTGGTGCCAGGTCCTTGATGGTTTTCCATTAGCTGAGCACAACTCGCAAAGCAGGAGCGCTAACTGTTCAAAGGGCGAGAGCAGCAGACATCCAGTAAAGAGCAAAGCCCACATTAGAGGTCACACAGAGACTGGGTGCCCACAGCAAGAAGTTATATTCTGAAAACATGAAACAGACACTTCAGCTATTCAACTTTACTGATCCATGTTCATTTTATCTTGCCACGAGACCTCCTTTCTATTGTCTTCTTTAGCTGGAACAAAAGAAACCAATTTTCCTTTTTAATCAATTAATTTTCGTGTGAATGAATGGAATAAGTCAAAATGCTTTGTTTGCATGTGGTAGATTCTCCTATTTATTCTTCAATCTCTATATCTATCAAGTCATAATCAAACAGTCCTTTCTTAATATTGGGGATATGAAGTCAAAAAGACTTGTGTCCAGTAGTTATCTTTTTTTAAGTAAAGACATTGTAAATGATTTTGCTTTTGATTAGCTACTTATATTTACATTTATCTAAAATAACTTTTTGTGGGTATCATTAAGGTGGGAAATGGAGTAGAAATGTAAAGTACCCAGGTATTTTTCTACCTGGCTGTACTTGAGCATTTCGAGACAGGAACAGTGATGAGCCACAACACAGAGAGCAATTGAATGGTCAATGTCTAAATGCCATCTAATTATAGAGACTAGAAAACCTGATATTTTTATGAGCCCAGATGATCAGCTCTTACCCAAGAAAACAAACTCAATTGCTACATGTTCTACTTATTTCATATGAAATTTTCATTTAAGCAATAATATTTTTGCTATATCTCTGATAAATTAATTGCTCCTATCTAGATCGTCTGCTCTGAATTTACATGGCTGTGGGAGGGAGAATTCACTTCACTACACATTGGAGAGTGGAAAAAAAGGCCCCACACATGGAGAAGCCCTTCAGGCTACACAACAGATCATCCCCACAGCAGCTCCATGGAACAAGTCCATCTTGTCTGCTGTGTTCCCTTTAGGAGACACAGAAGAGCTGCCCAGCAGTAAGAGATGCCACCTTCCAAACGGAACTCCTGTGTCCATAGGTGGGCAGTGGTTATAGCCCAAACGCTTTTTCTCACATCTACATGAGGAAAGGGCATGAGGTTGGAAGTGTGCTTCCCACACATCCTCATAGCTGGAAGGGGTATCAAGGGGTTCTCCAGTTTGAGAGCTCCACGATAACGACTTTGCCTTTATAGCTGCTATTGTAAAGCTTTTTGGTCCCTTAGTGAGCTGGTGACAACTAAAGGCATTTGAAGAGTACCAGATTATGAATTCTCAGTAAAATCTGAGGGTCAATAGCTGACTTGATCACTATCACCAGCACTACCCACCGCTGAACTGGTTTTGTTTTGTCTGATGCAGCAGTCTTCCTTTTTAGAAATCTCTCTACTCAATTCTGCTTTCTGTACTATATTTCCTTTAAACCTTTCCAACAAAAGATAAAGCTTCTTCAGAAACAAACTTTGCAGTTTGGTTTATACAGAAGAGTCAGTCTTTGAGTTTCACGGCCGTATTCCATCAGCGCAGGTTTACAAGCGCCATACCATTAATAGTGGAGTTACACACCCACTCAAAAGAGGCTTAGGACTCCTGAGCGTGACAGAACTGGAGATCCCATCTCATGGACAAGCTATTCTCTTGTCTCTAGACACCTACTCTCTTACGATACAACAGAACCCCAAATTTATGAAGAAGTGGTTTGTAAAGACTGGTTCCATGTTAAATTGCCACTACCACCGCAAAAAAAAGAAAACTAATCCAATACTGCACCTGTGGCACTTCTTTAAGAAAGTCAGGAAGCTGAAATTCACCTTTATAGACCTGGAAAAAAGCAAAAACCCAATATATTATGCAAAATTCAGAATCACTACAGTTTGAAATGCAAAAGTTTGTTTAAAAAAAAAGGATTCTTCTAGGTTATTAGCATTCAGGAATGCTAAACTGAGCACTATTTGTAAAAGCAAGTATAATTCATGAGGCTTAGCTGTCTGAAGTCGTTCTACAGCTACACGCCGAGTCCCAGGCTTGCTCTGTCCTCACCACTCTGATCTGTTTGTGTTAAAACGGTAAGGCTATGTCGTATTACTGCATGGTTAACCGAGCCCCGTGTAATCCATTCATGATGCTTTTAGAAAAAGATTTGTAGCAGGATGATTAATCTGTTACAAATGAATTTTCCACAACACATACTTTTCTGAGGTTACACATAACAAATCTGTTGCTTCCCATTTAGCACGTTCAATAAAGTTCCCTTTGGGCTTAATTACAATTTACAATTAAAAGGTCTCCATTTAAAGTCTTCCAAAAGAGCTACCTGTCGTGATCTCACAGACTCTGTCAGAACTGATACATCAGCTAATTAAACAACCAACACCGTTCTCAAACATTTTATGTTTTACAGGTTAGAGGCTCAGCAAATATCACATAATACAACATTTTTCTGATGCGTCATACTACTTGTCATCTACAAGATGCTTCTCATTCATGCAAACAGGAGTGTCACACCTGAACAAGTGATCCCACCTTATTATGCTGTCAAAGAAAATTTCTGTTAGTGTTCATATAGTTCACGGAGACAATGCAACTACAATCAAAGTCTGACAATGTAATAACTTAGCTTTCAATTCTCTTAAACTCTCGACCCTTGAGGATCATCAGCATCTCCTTTACCCTGTTTTACAAGTATCTATCCATTTATCCTACATGGCATCAGAAAAGTTTATATTTTGCTTTAATCCTTAAAGACACACAGGCACAGATATATTATAGTGATTTTCCCCAAGCACTCCGTGTCAGACCGCGAGTCACACAGCAAACATTGCGAGGACCGGACACTGAGCTCCTTCCAGCTGTAGCCACACATCTGACATCCCCAGCTCTGAGAGGGATGTCACAGGGTTGGATAATGCCTAAGTTTTCCTTTATTATTTTCATACCATTTAGTCATTAATTTGCATTTCACCGGCAAAGATGTTTAAAAAAAACAAAATCAGTGGGATAGTCCTTTCCTGTGCTAACAGACATTCAGATTTAATGGCTTCACATCCAAGTACAGAAGACCTCCACTGACTAGGAGGGCTCTCACAAAGATACAGCCAGCAACTCTTAAGAATTTCTGCAGCTGCAGCCTCATTACCAGCCTGAGTTTGTGAGAGTGTATCCTTACTACAATTTCCAATCTCTTAGGGCATAATAGTACTTCTGAAACAACGCCGTTTGGAGAAAACGCAAGCAATAAACACTCTCAAACGTAGCAATGGCCACACCAAACAAGTGTTTCCACTATCTGACCAACTAGGAGATAATTTGGCAATGTATTGGCTTCTCTCTAGAGGATACTTCTTAAAAGCTGTTTACTTTTGAGATTAAACTGGAATATATGCCAAAAGGGAAAAAAAAGTAGTGTATTATTAGAGGTTGGGGTTTTTTGCGGGGGGGGAACAGGGAGAGAACAGGATGGGACAACTCGAAGAGTTTTGCCATCCTTTTTACTGAATGAAAAAGACTGAACATCCTGATGTCGTGAGTTCTTTGTAGCCTTATGTAGCTGTAATCATACAAAACTTTGGTACTTAAAAAAATTCAATAAAGCCATAAAATGGAAATGGGGCCATGCTAAAGCCTTGCACTCCCTGGTTTGCAAACCGCATCAAAGGAAGAAGATTCAGGAAGACCTTGGATGCTTATTAACAATATCAATTTTCTCCACTTTCCTATGAACAGATAACCAGAACAGAAAGACATCCTCCTCTCGTCAGAATGCTGCAGTGGCCTAGGCCTGCAGCCGAGTCAGCTCAGAATTTCCTGTCTATAGGATGCCTCACCCTAAAACAGGCCTGCGGCGTTAAACCATGACTCATGTGGAGTGGACTTGGGAGCTGGCAGCTCTCATCACTCATTATCACTAGGCTAAACATGGCCAAACAACAAGGCTTCTCTAAGCCCCAGCATGAGAGCAGGAATTGTTACGCACATACACTGCAGAACCCTGTTCCTTCCGATATTCCATGATAAAACAGAAAGGCTGATTTAAAATGATGGGCACAGCTCTCATTTATATTCAGCTAAGGGGTACTGTCATTCCCATGGAAACCTTAATGAAAGCCACACTGGTCAGAAATTCAGCCTGTGGCTCACTGGAGCCTCAACATACTATAAATATTTATAAACGAAGGAGAGCACTTCATATTTTCAGCTTTTAACCAAGTCATTATAATGCAGGCTCTGTTCTAGACAGCAGAAATGGAAGTTACAAATCAACACTATTATCACATCAAAAAATGCTCCAGAACAACCTCAGCAAGGTTCACAAGAAAAGACAGTATCTTTTATTAGCCCAGTGCTGACATTGGAAGAAACAGATCAGCTTCTTCACCTCCCCCAGCAAACCACAGCAGTCATTTTCCGGGAATTCTTAATGATGATGGCACCTTGGGATTGGCTCAGAACTAATGTGAGTAAAGCCACGGTTGTCTCTCTGGAGGCCTCCTTCTTTCCCTTCTGCTGTAATTGTGACTGGGTCTACTTTTTATATTATACACCTCTATACACATTTGCCTGCTGTAAATTCTTTACCATTTTAGTGCCCTTTGTAGGAAGAGTGTTTGGATAAACCAAAGGCATTCATCCATCAACAACTTTAAGAAAAATAATGGCATTAACGTCACAGCCTTCAAAGATAAGAGAATGTTTCAGGGGCATTTGGCATTATTTTCACATGAAATAGCACAATTCACACACCACAGTTTACAAAGGCAAATCCAACCAAGGACAGGCCCAAGAAGATCAAGTTTAATACCCAAGTCTGCCTAATTTTGTTTCAGAACTGACGTTACCTAGAGTGCTAGTTTTGTCAAGATTGAGACTGCATGGAAACTGGTTTAGAGTAGTTCCAAAACCGGTAAGTGGTCCCTTTTGAGTCAAAATTCAGGGAAAAACTGCGATCCAGAAATTCTAAAAAACAATGACTCCATCTGCAGCCAAAGACATTAGGAGGTTTCAGATTCAAAATTCTTTTCTGACCAATTTCTAAGTCTAAAAAACATTGTTCAGAGAGTGGCAGCAGAAAGGCAGAAGCAGGACACTGGAATGACTTCCAGACTGAGCAAGAATTCATTAAAACTGTGCAGAAATGGTGTTTACCACTTCTCAGGGAATTATTTTACAAGTCCAAATGGATTTCCAAGGGGAGGGAGAGGGATCTGAAGTCTGTGTCAGTTTGTTGTTCAGTGCTGGCACTGAAAACAACAAAACAAAACAAAAAACCAAACCACATTCTTACAGCCAAACTAAATGCATATTATTCTCCAAAAGAGATCAGAAAACAAGTTTCACATTCAGTTGCCTGAAAAAACCCTTATAAATACAGAAGGAAAATTTAAGAACAGAAGTGTAACTCAGAAGTGTAACCTAAAATTCACCTTTACAGAAGATTAAGGCGCTCCCTTCCACCCACTTTCAAGCCTGATTTAGAAAGAGTCACATTCACCTTGGTCAGTTCCTGTTCATAGAGATAATGGGTCTTTTTGTCTAAAAGTCATCCCGCCACTAAGTGTACTTGGGCTTGGCAGATTTTCTAAACATCAAAGTTGCCGTGTACAAGGTTATCGATGTTGTCAAAACCAAAAAGGAACAGCAGCAGAAAGAGAGTAGAAACAATCCTTTATGCCCAGTACATGGAGGTCCTTGTCTTGCTCTTTCAGACTTCCCTCAAATTTTAAAGGCAGCTTACAAACCTTCCACAATTCTTCACCTCTTTTCTGGAACTGCCAAGAAAGGGGACATTCAAGATGTAAATATTTACCGAGTAGGAACAACACAAAAAGGAAGATTTTAAACAGGCCTATGAACATCTGTCAGAAGGCAGCGCGCAACCATACCTGATTTTGTATTCTGTTTGTTAACAACTCTGTGTGCCTGACTAATCATATATGCATAATTGGGTTTGGTTTGGTTTTTTTTAAGAAAAAAGATGTCAGCACCTCTGCAAGAAAACAATGCAGTTGGGAATCCACATGCTGGAAGAATTACCCACTAAAAAGAGTATGAAATTTAAAGGACACTGAGGAAGTCTCTGTTGTCGGTTATTCTCACGCATAAATATACTTTGCACCCTTTATCATAGATTGATTCCGTCTTTAAAACCTCAAACAAAGTCTTGAAATCGTGATTGTCATTGGCGTCTCGACTCTTAACAGCAGGAGACATTTCCTCACAATTTAAACCAGGCCCAAACAGGAGTCAGTAGAACTCTGTTTTGTCGTCTAGATGTTAGAGCAGAAAATAGCATCAACGGCACGTAAACCAGAGACAGATAACAGCTTTCGGATGTGATTAGAAGCAGCCACACGTATTTAAACAATCGTGATGAAACCCATAGCTTTTTCGATAAGAGTTCTGAACACTTCCGTCTCCCGATCTCTCCAGGGCAAGGAACCCAACTCCATGAAAAAGTTAAAAGAAATGACTGGAGTATGTATTCCAAGCACACAAATTCACTTAGTGGAAAGTATGTGCCAAAGCAAATCTGATGTAATACATTACAGATGTGAAAGGAAAGCATTTTGCCAATGATAACAGAACAATAAGCCAGTTTCTACTGGGCATAAGTCAAGGCCTTGCAGTTTTGAGCTGTTCTCCACTTTCAGGATATTCTGTTAAACTGTTGACATGTGCATGTACACAAACTCACAATATTGCTATGGACATGGCAGACACTGTTCTGACATGGACTGATTCTACTTTTGTAATTCATCTCATAGAGACTGGGCTACAATTTCAGACAGCATTATTATTTGTATTTTTTGCATCATTTCCAAATGAAAACTCATTTTACTTACAGGTTGTTATTGTCCTTTATACTCAGGCTGCAGAATTCATGAACACTTGGGGGTGGAATTAGTCAGTTATGTGCCTACAAGGAAGGGACCTTTGCAAACATTGTAATAAAATGAACAGCCCAGCAACAGACTCACAAGCAGAACACGAGACAGCACAGCTCTGCAGTCACTGCGTAACTAACGGTTGCCTCTGCAGGAGGTTACATACAGAGATCTGCTGAGCACTGCAGTGCTACTCAGACCTTGTTCTCTCTGCTCTGGGGTCCTTAAACAAGACAAGATAAGATGTCCTAAAAGATAATACTGTCAGGCTTAGCGTAAAACAGATTAACAAAAAGTTAATGGCTTTGTTACTGCAAACAGCAGAGAGATCTGCTATGCTGTGCTAGATCTGTGCTCTACCAGTGCAGGTACTGTCAGAGCAGTCGTGTTCTGTAACACCTCACAGCACTTGGAGACCCAACGTAAGAAGAGATGAAGTTGGCTTCACACTGTTACTTCCTAAAATGAATCAGAACCAAGATGAGAAACTAAGTACAAACTCTGGTTGCATCTCATTATTTTCATGTCGTATTACAAGAGCACAGAAAACCAACCCAACTATTTTAATATCCAAGGCAGCAAAAATTAAGAGTGAAACCCCTATATTTGGCAGACAGCATTCTTTTCCTCACATCCCTTACAAGCACACAGAAATTCAAATTCAAGTGTTCTACTGCAGCTGGTGAGAATCATCGCTTTGTTTCCAGAGTGAAGAAAAAAAAAATATATTTAACCTGTACATATGCAAGTCACCAGCAGGGGACAGAAAAGGAGAAAAGAGGAAAAAAGGAAAACAGGAACAGGACTTAACCACTTAGGAAGCTTAGGAGAAGCTCCTATTTTGCACCACACAAGCCATTCCTTTCCATTTTTTCTCCTACACCAGCCCTTGTTTTAGGCACCCTTACCCTGATGGTTCTCGCCCTCGGGACTGGCAGCAGCAGCTCTAAAATTGCTGAACAGCACTGTCACTGTTAAATCTGATTTGTAGTCTTTTCCAAGAAATGACAGTTTTTGCTCAGTGCAGCTGTGCAGTGCAGCACAGGTGCAATTCTACAGCAGCACGTAAGCATGTTTTACAACAAAGACATTGTGCAGTTTAAAGACTGGAATCTTCTAGAATTACCTTCTGTAACTGGGCAATGCTTAGGCTTCCAGTCATTATCTTCTACAACTGGGACTCAATCTGACTTGTAGTCATAAAATACTGAACTGCCTGCATTCAAGAGGCTCCCTAGCTATGAGTATGTCTTGCACCCTGATCAGTTTTCATATTTTCATTCTGCTTCCCTTTATGATTTTGTATGTGCAGTATAAAAATGCTTTCAACAATACGAAACAAGGACTCGCTGTAACAAGAATGGATTTGTTTTTAACGTATCTGATAGCAATCAGCTAGATGACACAGTGCTGTTGCATCTTTAGGTGGAGCCAGAATCTCCCCTGCCAGTAATTTCAGTGGTGCTGGGCTTCCACCCTGTTGCTGCAGCTTCCACAGTTTAAGCCAGCATTACATACTGCCCCAAAATTGAAAAACTCCCCCTTCAAAACCACACTGAAAAAAAAAATTTGGTCCTTCCCCCTTACTATTGCTTTGTTTGCTGGACAGGGACAACTCCCTCTGTCTGAAGGGCTGGTTCACACCGTTTTAAATGGGCTGAGAACTCCGAGCAGCAAGTGTCAGATAATTCAACGTGATTTCCGGTTGGTCACTCCAAGGGGTTACTGTACTAACACAACACTTCTGCTTCAGAGGTCTAAACTTTATCTGTTTTCAATGAATAAAATACAAATTCTTAGCTCAGTTTAAAGTTCTCAGAGACCACAAATATAAATACACTAGAACAGCTTCCAAACACAAAGTGAAGCAATAAACGGGTACACGTAAGATTTCTATATATCCTTATTCTGTACTGAAGAGTAAATTTGGTAAGATTTTATTTGGACAGCTTCATCTCCAACAATATACCCAGAATAAAATTTTCTGAAAGTCTATCCCAGGTGAAGACATTTAAAGAGAAAAAGAACAAAAAAGTGGTGCTACAGTAACTCAGAAATCCACCAGCTCACAGTATGCAATAACACACTGGGCTTGCCAAATGCCAGGTCCTCAGGGCTAGAAAAATCTAGATCAAGAAATATATATTTATTTTTTTTTAATTAATAAATGCTTTCTCCTCCAAGCTGCAGTAGCAAGAAATAAATGAGCAGATGTTCATAGGGGAAGCCCACAGGGCAGTGTGTGCTGTCCCTGCTGCGCAACACATCACGGTTCCCTCTCTTTCCTCCCCACTACTCCCACTTTCTCCAGGCACCTTAAAGAGGCATTGAAATACCTGTCCTCATCTTCAAATTAAAGAAATAAGGGAAACAAAGCATTCTGCAGAAACGAGTCAGCTCTCACCGATCACCTACCATAATATGAGCTATTTCAGAATGTGCCCAGCGTTTCGGGAATTTACTGTCCGAAACAGATAATGGACCAGCAGCCTGGCACCTCCGGAGAGGGCGAGGAGCTCGCTGCCCAGAGAATTAGGCAACCTCAGCAGCAAACTCGTAAGGGAGTTGGGAAACCTTCAGTCCTGAAACCCTAGGAAGCCAGGCCACCAGTATTTCCATAGTCACAGAGGAAGACCCCATGGGCTGCGTCGGGATTTACTGGGAACCAGCTGGGAGGAAACAAAGCAAAGCGACTGGGGAGGAATTTGAGCTGCCCAAACGCAAACTCAAACACTGATCTGAGCCATCCGTGGGGTACGCGACATACTGAAAGCCTCATGTCTCTCCAGTTTCAAAAGGAATGTTGTGGGTTTTGAAGATTAGCCACATTTATTCCTTTTCCTTGTTTGGATTTTAGTCTTAATTCAGGACATCTCCCTCATTCAATCAAGCACTATAGGCAAAAGTAATTTTGTTTAAGAACGCATGACCAGAAAAATATATACTGGGCACTACGGCAAGTAACACAATTAAAAAGCTATCTTGGGCTGTAAGTAAAACTATTAAATTAAAATAACAGTCAAAATATTAGCAACTGTTCCATATGCTTGCAACATTTGGAGCAGCTACTGTATCAGTAATCTCCAGTTTCTCAAAGCTGTTTTTAACATTAGTAAACAAACTGACTAAGCTTCAAAGCAAACTTGTGAAGAAGCCTCAAAGACACTTCAGCTTTTTGAATTAAAATTTAATTTTTTTAAAGGTATGCTTGTGGCTTTGTTATCCTGACAATATTCCAGAAGCATTTGGTCAACGCCCTCAGTCCCACAGTGTGAACATTGGGGGTGTCCTGTGCAGGGACAGCAGTTGGACTCGATGATCCTTGAGGGTCCTTTCCAAGTCAGGACATTCTATGGTTCTATGATTCCCTAAATTTCTCTATTGCATTTTGAACTAAAATAGATTTTGAGAAGCCCCTCAACCATATCAACTGAAACCCATGAAATATTTACAACTCAGACTGAGCTTGCTGTATGCAGGTAGAGGCCTCAGAAAGGACACCGCACTGAAAAAAAACTTATTTAAATTGTATCAGTAAGAGACAGCCAACCTTAAATTATGGCACTACGATACAAACATGGATCTGAGTCGCTGTTTCATAGTACATACCAGGAGGTGCAAGAGAATTTTGTTTTCAAGGCTCCGTGAAGTAGTATCGAACATTTGTTGGGGTTTTTTTTAAAGGAGTTTACTTGAATGTAGAAAAGTTTGTTTGTGAGCCTTTTAAAACAGTAAGTACCAAGAAACCTATAAAATGGTAACCACTATCCCTCCCAGAAATAGTGGGTTGCCTTCTCCACACTGAGCTAATAACTATTCCAATAGTCAGGTGTCCTCCTTTAATAAATTGATCAAATGTTTAATGAAAGTTTCCCAGCAAGGGCTCCTAAAAAGAAACAATGCAAAAGTGTGGAGAGACTTTAGAAAAAGTGGGGGGTTTTAATTCATTAGTATCTAGCCTATCAGCACAGCAACCAGATTTTTTAATATTGGAAGGCCAGTGGAAAAGTTCTTTTAAATTGCTTAATTCCATTTTTCCAATAGCTACTTTGCTGCACCAGCAAAAGTCACCTTCTTTTAATCAAGTATTTATTCTCAAAAGAACAGGAGTTAATTATTCTTATTTCAAACAATGGTAATGAGCTTTTCAATGGACACCTCCAGGAATAAACAGCTGTATAGCCTAACTACTCAAATTCCAACAACATTAAATTCAGACTAAAATCCTTAAGTTGAGGTTAATGAGCACCAGACCTTCCTCCATCTTTTGTTCGTTCCACAAAGGACAGCAAAGAACTGGAAAAAAAATGACATTTTCATCTTGGGCCTCTTCCATGGGTCACTTTTCAAATTCTACCAAGTATTTGGGGTATAATTTTGTGAAGGAGCTTCTGCCAAGCCTCATTTATAAAAAGCTGAGCTCATCAATCAGGGTGATGCCTAGGCGAGACAGCTAGCTTTTCTCCACTACTGATTAGTTCCCCTCCCAAGCTATCTGGATGATTCTCTAGAGGTTCAGCGACACCAAAGAACACAGCTCAGGCATGGGGTTGAGGTAAAGGAAGATGAAACAAACTGAAGACAAAATAGCAGAAGCCAAACTTCCAGTGCTCAAGGTCCCACAGAATTCCTCCTTCTTCCCATCACGGCAAGGAAAACATACTGCTAAGTAGCAAAAGGTATTAGAAACAGATTTAAAACCCAAACAAAACACAAGACTTCTGCTCTGTAGCTCACGTCCATTTGGCCAGTAATTAAACACACAAAACTGCCTTACCCTCCGTGTGTTTTCCACAACTTTTTGATCAGGCTTTCCATAATTTGGCGGATTGGCATATGGATCATAGCCCAGTTTTGCGAGCATGGGTGCAATCACAGGCATGTCTTGCAGAACATCAGCAGGGATCTTTCCAACCCACTTTGACAGTGCTTCAACGTTGACTGGTTTGATTACTTGGTCAGTAGATCTTTCAACCCTGGGGAGGGAGAAAGAAAGGTTATATTTTGCATTTCAACCAATACTTGCTTCCTCACTAGCATTAAGACTTTAAGCTTGTTTTGGTTGTGGTTTTTTCCCCCCTTTCTTCTCCTCTCCAAATTTCATTCATCTACAGAACTGATGGAAAATGAAGCTTCCTACCTAAAGCTAAAATGAGAACAAGTAGCATAACATTCATGCACACCTTCTCGTTTTGGCTTTCACACAGAATGTGCTGAAGCAACTTCTTTACATAAAGACAGCGGTGAAAACCAAAGAGCTGTTAAGTGAAGAGTACGCACACACCTACCTATAAAGCTGTTTTCCCACTGGCAAATTTCCACATTTTCTGTCTCATAGTCTTAAATGCTCTTGAAAGTTGTATTCTAAACAAAAATCCATGCATCCTTTATTTCCCCCTCATGCTGTGACTAAACCCAATTTTTAAATAAAAGACCCCTATGTAAATAACAGAAAGCTAGAGACTGCAACAATATTTTTCACAGCCCTTCCTTTTATAGATTGAGAGTTTGGTCATTATACAGTTCTTAAAGGCAAGTGCATCGTCATAGCAATGTCATATGTACTAAAGTTAAAAAACAGATGAGCTGTTGCTCATTCAATCAATAATCCTGAAGTAATTTTCATTTGTGCATACAGCTTTGTAATATGTTGTGTTTGGTTTTACTCAAGGATATGGTGTAGTAGTGGACAGGTATGGTTGGACTCTATCTCAAACGTCTTTTCTTATCAAATTAGTCTATGATTCTATGTGGTTTTTTCAGTTTCTTTTCAAGGGAAGAAATCTGGCATCACTTTGTTTTCCTGCATCCCTTGCTTCTTTTAGATTAGAAGACTCACAACTTCTTTATTGTGTTTTTTGCTAAAACAGGCCAGCCGGACTCAGAACAGCCTGAGTAATTTAAAAATTTTTTCCTGAACCCAGAAAGAGCACACATGCGTTTTGGTTGTCAAGGTTTATCTTTCTTTTAAGGCAGATCAAGTCTGCATATACATGTTGCTTAAAGGAATATTGGCACCTGCATTGCAAGTAATACCATAAGGTTTATCTCTGCATCTGTAGTTCCTGCTGCTGGCAATACCTGCACCAACCCTGGCGCTAAGCCTACAGCTGCCACATCCACCTGCAGCCACCGTCCTTCCTGAGCCTCACTCACACCATGAACAATTTTGAACTCAAAAAGCTCTACCACCCCAAGACTAAAATTGTTACACTAGCACAAAGTGTAACCAACACCTCATCTACACAGACTCACAGAATGGTTTGGGTCGGAAGGGACCTCAAAGCCCATCCAGTGCCACCCCCTGCCATGGGCAGGGACACCTCCCACTGGCTCAGGGGGCTCCAAGCCCCATCCAACCTGGCCTTGAACACCTCCAGGGATGGGGCAGCCACCGCTGCTCTGGGCAACCTGGGCCAGGGCCTCCCCACCCTCACAGCAAAATATTTCTTCCTGGGATCTCATCTCCCCTCTTTCAGCTGAAAACTGTTCCCCTTGTCCTATCCCTGCACTCCCTGATGAGATAAAGAATCACAATACCGGAATTCAAAATCATTCTCAAACAGCTCACTCCTCAGTCATACAGCGGCCAGAATGTGAGAAAACATCATCTGAGAAAACAAACTGGAAATTTCCTGAAACATTCCCGATAATTTCTGAGACCAGAAGCCTGAGCTAAAAGGCAAATTGCCCTCAAGACTGACATCATTCAGCTTACAAGAGGAACAAGTTTGGTTACAGTTACCTAATCCTCCTCACAGTGCAAGAAGAGGCTGAAGCATTGTTGCACATTGGACAACAATAAGCCTCTAGCAGGAGGCATCCCATTCAGCTGCATCCTGTACTGTGCAACGAAAGCCTCCAATTCCAAACTACACGTCTGTCTGACAGTCATTAACTCAATTTGATCTTAACACTACTCTGTAACTTGTTACTCTCTTTTACTTGTCATCATAGCTACAATTTTTCCAGGGCAGAGGAAGGAAGTTAAGTCATACAATGCTGAAGGTCACTAACTTCAAACGCAATCAACAAAGAACAAACCAGACAGGGAAACCATGGGGAAATGGTCTTGGCAAGCTGGGCCTTCATAGCTTGCTGCGAAACGTGTTGAATGGAAGCTGATGAGTAAGCACCTGACAAACAACAAACTAAGACAACCACCAGAATTTTCAGCCTTACTCTCTTCAACTCAAACCTAAGGCAGGACCTCAGAATGGTATTGTGGGACCAGGAATTATGGCCAAATTTCAGCCTTCCTGAAGGCTGTTGGCCTGAGATCACAAATCTTCACAGCAAACTGAGAAGTCTGGGCATTCCCTTTTAGATCTTTCTAATTAGAAGATGAGCATCTCACTTCACACCAAATTGGCAAGAAAACAGCTGCTAAGAGTTGAGTTTCAGGCATTCCAAGTGGCAAAGCAGAAGACAAAGCACCACAGGAGTCAGGAAATTGCAGAACCATGGTGGATGGGAGCCTCCAATTCAGAAAAATTTACCCCTAGGTATTCGAGAAGAGCAAAATTCATGGTTTTTTTCCTCTCAGAGCTAGCCAAGCCCAAAATCCCTTCATCAAAACTGCAGATTGAGTCGACTGTTTAAAATAAGGGAGATGTCGGGAGAACCAGGTAATGGGTTTGACTGATATTGGAACACTAAAACAATGGGTGTGATACATCAATTGGGACCTAAATGAGTATGAACAGGAATAACTCATCCAGAAGTACAAGCACATTTTAAACGTGTAGGTTTTGCCTCACTGCCATTTTAATCTTTAGTAACAATAAGCTCAGCATGAACTATTTCCTGGTGATTTATACCTAGCAAGAGATAAGCAGGGAACTACATCTTGCTGTTCCTAGGCATGGATTCAAAAAGAAAAACCAATATCACATTTGTTCTCCTGTTTAAATTGTTTTGAGGCCTTTCAGTTAAGGTGGGAAGAACAGTAAAGTACAATTAACAGGAAAGATTCCTCACACCAGATGAGGGAGGGGGAAGACAAAATGGGGTCAGGAGGAAAGAAACACTCAAAACAACAAGTGGAGCAGAATAAGGAAATATATCGAGTCATAGCAAATTGGATTATGTCTGCGTAGGGCAAATGCTGCCTGGTCAATGCTTCCAGGTTCCACAGAACAGCAGGAACATTTCAGCTTTGAAAGCAGCCTGTAGCACAGAACACAGGACTAACCCCAAATACTTCCACATCTGAACTAGAATATAATGAAAGGTATATATTAAAAATAGTATATTCTGAAGTAATTTTGCCTACACAGCTATTTTCATAATAAGGTTAATAAAAATTGCTATTAAAAAGGCTGACATTTCGGTGGTCACCACAGCTGTGCTCAGTTAGAGGGCAAATGCCAGAGCTGTATTAACAATGCTGGTTATAGCATGCAGTCCAGACATAACACATTCCTCCAACAGCCACGTTGGCAATTGTTTCAAACCACAGAAAGTTTCCTGCTACTACAAATTCTGTGGTGCACATCCTTAAAACCCTTAGTGTTTCTTCTTGCAGCTGGATAAAACCAAACTAAGGGCTGAAAACGCTAAGCAAAATAGAACAGCAGTGAGGCCTGGGCTTCCCCAGCAACAGGAAAAGCAGGGATCACTAAGCAAATGCTGGAGGAGAGAATAAGGCAGGCAACACTTTTTTTCAAATCAAGCAGCCAGGGGAATATACACAATCAGATTCTTAAATACAGACTGTCTGGTATCTCACATTGCTATTAACAGGCTGTGGCATAAGAGTTTCTGGGCCTGGAATAAGAGAAAAAAGGAGTGAGCTCATTGCCTGAAGAATTCTGCTGCCCACTGAGTGTCTGGCTCATCTCTGGAAGAGAGGAACAGCCTGCACGAACAATTGAACTCTACATACAATCGAAAATCAAAACCTACCCTGACCTAGAGCGTCATTTACCTGCTGCAGATTTCAGGTGACATAGTTCATTTGGATTTCAGGGGAGTTACAAACATATCCTTAAACATTTGCTGTCTGTTAGCAGGTAATAACATCATTATAATAAAGAACTTTTGGCAATACTATGATCTCTTTCTCAAAGTATTTTTTCAGTATTTCAAGACAGACTCTTGTCAGATATCTTATCAAAAAGCCTCCAACAGTTAAAATGCATTCAGGCATCTTATTTGGACTTGACTTGAGCATGCGTCGTGCATCTGAGGTGGCTACTGAGCCTGTCCAAGAGTCCTAAAGGTGAGGGGAGGATGATTGAGGCAGCTTTCTCTGCTCACTCTCTTATTTAAATAGTATTACAGCCTTTGCAGATCGTGATCAGTTTTCATTCTTTGACTTCTACCCTACCTAATAATTTACAGTCAACTAGGGAACTAGATCTTTCTACTCTCCATGCTCTGCCACAGAGGCCAGGCCTACTCGGTGGTACTTCAGTGATTATTGTATTTCAATACAGATGATTCTGTTCTTGTGAAACCCTCCTCCTGCCAGTGAAAACTGTAATATATTTGAGTGTTTTGACTTTTATTATGAAGCAGCCTGAAGCACCTTGGCACCAGGCAACTGGTAAATTAAAGCTCTGTGAGACGACTGAGTTGCAATAGACAGCTGTGTTTTAATCTCCTTAGATGATCTCCGAAGCGACCTTCAGCACCATCCTTTGGCAAGCCAGGTGGGAAAAAGCAGCTGCTCAGAATATGGAACTCTGCTGCCTCAGACTCTGTTGTTTCAGCTGAAAGAAGACAGTGTTCACACTGTGAAGGAAAGCGCACTCCCAGTAAGCCTAAAGAGAGGTTAGAAGTCCTAAGAGAACAGTGCTGGTTCTGGAATCCACAACTTGAGGAGGATGTGGATCTGTTAGAGCGAGTCCAGAGGAGGCCACAGAGATGATTTGAGGGCTGAGGCACATCCCATGTGAGGACAGGCTGAGAGAGCTGGGGTTGCTCAGCCTGAGAAAGCTGTGGGGAGACCTTAGAGCAGCCTCCCAGTACTGAAAGGGGCTGCAGGAAAGCTGGGGAGGGGCCCTTTTCAAGGGCCTGGAGCGATAGGACGAGGGGGAATGGCTTTGAATTGGAACGGGAAGATCTGGATTTAGACATTAGGAAGAAATTCTTCTCGATGAGGCTGGTGAGATGCTGGTTGCCCAGAGAAGCCATGGCTGCCCCATCCCTGGAGGTGTTCAATGCTAGGCTGGATGGGGCTTGGAGCCCCCTGATCCAGTGGGAGGTGTCCCTGCCCATGGCAGGGGGTGGCACTGGATGGGCTTTGAGGTCCCTTCTGATCCAAACCATTCCATGATTTTGTGGTTACAACCTGGAACTCCACAACCCTGCCAATCTGAGGCCATGAAGAATGAACTCCTTAGCAAGAGTCTTTTAGAGTCCCTTTCCAGCCAGTGACCCCCTGCTCTGGGCAAGGGCCCCCTGAATGGGCAGCCGTCCCTGCCCACGGCACTGCTGCACAGGACAGGGCAGGGAGAAGCTGGGAGTGCCAAGAGTTTCAACTGGTACAAGGGAATCAAACTGGGGACTCTCAAGCTCCCCCAGTACAGTTTCAATTAGTATCACATAAATACAAGAAGCAGACATCTAAGAGAATTTCATATTCACTGCTTTTTCAGGCCCTCAAAAGACTGAGTCACTGAAATCATTATCAAATTATAAAGGTCTCTTGCAACTGAAAAACAAATTTCACCACCTATTTCAAGGGGATTTGATTAGATAAAAACAACACAGACATAACACTAATAACCTATCCTTCTTCAACTACTGCCAGAGCCTTCTGAAATAATAAATTACTTTCGCATATCATCTCATGAGAGATAAAAGTATAAAGATTGAATTGAGGATCAAAAAACCACTTTCATGCTTGTTTTAAATTTGAAAGTTTGATTCAAAAGTAAACACTAAGACACATTTTGCTTTCAACAACCCATTTTCTTAATTTTTAGATACATGAACAAATATTCTCAACTCCTCACATCCCATTCCTCCAACTTTGGCAAGAAATAGTACTTGAAACTGTACAAATTCAGTAGGGCTCTATTCTACTATTTGTTTTAAATTGTATCACTTTACGATATATTAGAAAATGCACACAGTCACTTCCCTCAGCATTAAATAAACAATCTCCCACTTTTTACTTCTCAAAACTGTAGTTTTTTAAAAAAAAAAAAAAATGCAATTTCTCTGTATTTGAGTTTGATGTGGTTCTACACGGCATTGGCTCAGGCTGCCCAGAGCAGCCCCATCCCTGGAGGAGTTCCAGGCCAGGTTGGATGGGGCTTGGAGCCCCCTGAGCCAGTGAATGGTGTTGGAATGAGTTGGAACTGGATGGGCTTTAAGATCCCTTTCAACTCAAACCATTCTGTGATTCTATGATACTCGGCCCACACTACTTGCTGTGCAAGGTGCCTCTGTTACTCAGAAACACTTGGCCATTGATGAACACTCAAAAACCAGAAGCCAAGGAATTTAGCCGGGCATGCCTTGCTGCTGGAATGGGGCTTTTATAGCAATATTTTAGAAAACTAAACAAGACAATCTGGGAGATGCATCTGTCATAGGAAAAAAAAAAAGGAAGAAGAGAGATTCAGACATTCACACCTTTCCCCCCTTTAAAGGCTGGCCTGCTTCCAGATCTCCAAAGCTCTGCTGTCAATGGCCAAGAATCCAAAAAGAGTAGTTTAACTGGAGAATTAAGTAGGTTGCTTGGCCCCCTTCACAATACCTATCTAGGTTTTCAAAGCAGAGCTGGATTTTGCGTTCTAAAGCAGCTCTCAGGTGCACAGATGGCACGACAGAATAAGAAGAGATCTGCCTACAACAAGGTTAATTTTATCCAAAATGCTTGTCCTTTTAGGAGCACATGCCAACAGAAAAGCAAGCCAATTCTGCTTTCTATTTTGTTGGAACCGTTTCTCAAGTTTCCTGGAAGAGGATGTTCTTGGCAAACATAACTCAAAGGTCATTCTCGCATTGACAACCCTACTTACGTTCCCAAAATCAAACGGGTGACCTTGCGAGGATGAATAACACCGGTCTAGATAAAACAGCCCAGCTTTATTTTGTGACACAGAGAAAAGCAAAGCTATACTGGAAGAAAGGCTGGTATTAGACATCCAAATTCAAGTTGGACTGACCATTAATTAAAGGTTGATTCATATGCTCCATAAACATGTGTCAGCAGGATAATTGTTTGGTGGAAGCAATCTGAGACTGCAAATTGTTACTTAATGATTCTTATTTTCCAGATAATATGCACCATAAATCAGCTTCCCAGGACATCATTAGCCACTTAAAAACTGAAACTGGGTTATGACTAGTCTTTTATATGCAAAATGCAGTTTTACCTCTTAGAACAACACAAGGTAAAGGCGGAACGTTCATACTCACTTTGAAAGAGAAACACCCCCTGCTTTTCCAATCATTTCTTCGTGGTGCAGCACAGCTTGGTTCCACGGGATGCGAAGAAACTTTAAGAGAGTTCTCATCCATCTTTCAGGATGCAATACGAGCTGTTCGTAATGCACCAGCATGCACCTTTCAAAACCAACCTCCATACACTGGTTGTACATAGTTTCTATAGCACGGTTCCACTTGGTCAAGCAGTCCCTGTAGCTGTTCAGGTCAAATCCAGCTATTGTGACTTTTCTAGATATCATGGAATGCACAGATGCACGACCATCCCGTACCATGAGAAGAAATTTGGCATTGGGGAAAATTCTAGCAAGATAAGTTAAGGATTTTAAAGCAAAAGGATCTTTGTTACACAAATATGGAGCGGGTTCCCCATGTTTCACAATGATTTCCAATAAAAATGCTTGCATGGCCGAGTCCAGAACCTCATCTGTGACTCCAGCTTCATCCAGACGGATCTTCTCTTTGCTTGATCTAGCCCACATCTGCTTAACTGCAAGAATTCGTGGGATAACCCTTGTCTCTTCCCCACATCGAATATCCGGATGGGCATCAAGCATGGCACGCATTAAGGTAGTGCCACTTCGAGGTACTCCTCCAATAAATATTAAAGGCATGTCTTTGTTGTAAGCAAAGGTTTTGTTTGCATTTCCATTGGGAGCAGTCCTTATTGTGCTTCTCACACTTTCCATCCTCATGGGCTGGCTGCGTTCTTCTATTCGATGGTGACACTCCATCGCGTGTTGGCCCAAATAGAACACCGTCACCGAACTGATCACCAGACATGCCAACAGCAAGTTCTGCTTGAGTTTTCCAACCATTTTGAGAAAGAATGTCACTTGAAAATAAAGAGACCTTCTACTTCAAATTATCTTCTAGTTCCCGTGCCATGGGAATCCTAATCCGAAGCAAATTAAGGCCTGCTGAGGGGGGAAAAACATAAAGAGAATTTAGAACTTTGTAAAGACCTACTATGATAAATCAGCAACAAATACCTGATAGCACTCAATAAAACCGTTACCTCTTGGCATTGCATTGAGACCAGTAAATGCAAAGTCTAAAAACTATTATCCCATAATATAAAACCTTTTTGTTTACCCATAGGACAATACAAAACAAGATTCATGATTACAATTACTATTTACATAGTTCTCTGATATATTTTAACAACCTATTGGGAAGAATTCTACCCTTGGGAGCTCCTGTTAAACTTTACAAAGACATCGTTTTATGGGACTCTGCACATTCAAAAAGTAATGAGGAAGAAACCGCTCTTCTTCACTTGAGGTTTTACAGTGAAAAAATAAAAAAAGACCAAAATAATAACCTTTCTGGGTGAGTCACTTGGATAAAACAAGTGAACAAGACACTCCACACAAATCACTTCAGAAGTCACAGAAGAATATAAGCACTAGAATAACTCTGGCTTGCTGAGCAGGTGGTAGCAGTATCCCGCTCATTGTCACAATTTCACGTAACTGCATTATCTCCCGGTTGGCTTGCAATGCTCTATTTCCTTCACAGGATACGAGACAATCTAAAAGGTGTTTCACAGTTACATATGAACACTGACAGCATCCAATTTCTGATCAAGACCTGTAACTAATGAAGAAAAAGAGTTCGCAGCAAGTAAGGGAAACTTCAATTTTTACATAAGGGAAGCCTTGATGAAAAAAGTGTGGAGTCAACTGAAAACTACAAACAATCTAGGATTAAAGCTGACTAAGATCAAAACTGAGATCGGTTTTGATGTAAGAACAGCAACAGCAGAATCAACCCATTCTGACTTAAAAATTTTCATTAATAGAATGGTTTGGGTTGGAAGGGACCTCAAAGCCCATCCAGTTCCACCCCCTGGCTCCAAGCCCCATCCAACCTGGCCTTGAACACCTCCAGGGATGGGGCAGCCACAGCTTCCCTGGGCACCCTGGGCCAGGGCCTCCCCACCCTCACAGCAAAACATTCCTTCCTAAAATCTCATCTCAATTTCCCCTCTTTCAGCTCAAAACCGTTCCCCCTCATCCTGTCTCTGCACTCCCTGATCAAGAGCCCCTCCCCAGCTTTCCTGGAGCCCCTTTCAGCACTGGAGGCTGCTCTAAGGTGTCCCCAGAGCCTTCTCTTCTCCAGGATGAACAACCCCAGCTCTCCCAGCCTGGCCTCGTACAGGAGGTTCTCCAGCCCGAGGGATCATCTCCACGGCCTCCTCTGGACTCGCTCCAACAGCTCCGGGTCCTTCCTGTGCTCAGGACTCCAGAACTGGACCCAGGGCTCCAGGTGGGGTCTCACCAGAGCAGAACAGAGAGGCAGAATCCCCTCCCTGGCCCTGCTGCTCCCACTGCTCTGGGTGCAGCCCAGACAATAGAAAGCAGGAAATACAAAAGAAAACTAATGATTTCATCTTAACTTCCTTCTTTATTGTTTTCTTTACCTAAAATTTGGCCCTTAGAGATATTTCTCTCAGTGCTCCCCTCAACCCAACATAACAATAATCATTCATTATTCCACTGACTAAAAACCACACAACTCCCACCAATTCTCCCTCCGCATCACGTGCAGCATTTGAAACTCCAGAGAAGTGTTAGCAGAAACACTAAAAATACTGAATAAAATAGGAAGAAAGAGAAATATATCCGATTCTCCATCAGCACCCCAGGGAAAAGAGTTAAAGCCTTGCATAATTTTAAGTCATGTAACAAAGCACTGCCAGAATAAAGTATGTCC
Source organism: Neomorphus geoffroyi (assembly GCA_033558235.1). Classification (NCBI taxonomy): domain Eukaryota; kingdom Metazoa; phylum Chordata; class Aves; order Cuculiformes; family Neomorphidae; genus Neomorphus; species Neomorphus geoffroyi. Next base: position 7,850,052 of record JAUMJM010000018.1, read on the forward strand.
TGCATTTTACTTTCAAATAAGAAGGTTTGGATTCCTTACTAGCCGTGCTGGTAAGTTTGCTCTTTCTTTTGGTCTCCTACTTCATCTAGGCAACTCTACATTTTTGCTGGTATGAGAGCAAAAGTTTTGCCCCCCTAAGATGTTTGGTGAAGCCCTGGCAGAGGCTGCCCAGGGCAGTGGTGGAGTTTCTGTCCCTGGAGGGGTTCAATAACCGTGTAGATGTGGCACTTTGGGACCGGGTTTAGTAGTCACGGTGGGGTTGGGCTGATGTTGGACTGGATGAGCTTAGAGGTCTTTTCCAACCTTAACAATTCTATGATTCTATAAAGAGTAACACTTCAGAGTTAAGAACCTGAATATATGGTTACTGCACTGAGAGGTTTATGGCAAGAGCCCACGTAGCAGATCAAAAGTCAGCAGACAATAACAGTCAGCCACGCTTTATAAAGCACCACTGCAGCCCCCACTAACGAGCTCTATGGTTACAGTCATTCCATATTTATAGCATGGAACAGAAATACTTACTGTAAAAACTTTAACTCATGCCGTAGTATAATCCTCCTCGTTCTACACTATCACTTTTAAATTATGCAGTGCGTTTTAAACCCTTACAACTACTACAAAAAGAGAGAGGCAAATCAAGGACAAGCACTCCTCTGTTCTGTGAGGTATCAATAAAGTGCCTTTCATCCAGCTTTCTCATCTACAATGTAGGCAGTGATGATTGCTTGGTGACAGAACCCTGTTTCAGTATCGCTACTGTTTGAACAAAACCAGTTTTCCCACAGAACTTTTCTCCTGGAAGGTTTTTTTTCCACATAGGTGTGGTATCACTTTCTACAAAGAGAGTATAATTCAGTCTTTGAGAACAAACCAGAAACACACTGTGGAACAAAGGGTCTGCACAGCTAACACATCTATTACTATATACATTATACAGCCCTTTTTAAATTCTAAAGGTTATTTCTCCAAGCTGTAATGACAGAATAATGTCTGAAATCCCGACATACACAAAATAAAACCAGGGTCTTCCATGAATGACTCTTTTTTCCATTTAGGGTTATTAAAATTGCATTATCCAAAAGTAATTTTCATATTTATAGACAAGAAGAAAGCCAAAGCCCATGTCAGATGGTTTCTGGACATGCACCTGAGTCTGAGCAAAACTTCTAGACAGAAATAAGAGATTTTTAAATCTACCTGCTGAATTCCCACATAGACACTTACAAGGACTAGGAATATGCCATGACTTACAGTGAGTACGGTGCGTTATATCCAACACTGGCTTAGATAAATCTGCTGCTTTGCTGCCCAGATGACTTGATCTGTTCACGCCAGCCCGCACGCTGTAGCTTTATTTTTCCCCACTCGTAACAGTTAACGTGCAGACAGTTGTTTCACCCGATTTCTGCATTCCAAAAGCTTTGCATTTTCAGATAAGGCAGACTGAAAAATGACTCTTCCTCTCAAAGTTCACATGAAATTAGTACTCTGATTGAAACTTTATATCAGAGCTTGGTTTCAGAGCTGAAAACTGCTGCACAGTATGAATCACAGATGCTTTTAATTGTGAGGAGCTCTGAGCACTGAGGTACCGCCAACGTTTTAAATGATTGGCTTCCTCAACGCTTTTCCGTCTCTGTCAGCAGCGCACGACACATCCCTCAATGAAGAACATGCTTATGCTTAAACTCTACCTCCTCTCCACAACATTATCCACTTAACCTTTTCCTCCATGCAAACCCAGTCACCAACTGGGGAAGTCTCAAGCCACTACCCGAGCTGGACTCTCCAGCCCTGGTCCTCACCGCGTGGGTCAGCAGCAGGCAGTTCTCCGCAGGCAAGCGCCTTGCGCTTCGCAGTCCCTATTTTCTGAGGCTGTGCAACCTGAGAGCTGCAGCCAGGCACAATTCCCACTCAGGGCCATAACAGCACAGGGGCAGAAGAAGGGAGGAAGGGAATTCCTCACGCAGGCATCTGTCCTGGCATTATTTTGCTTTCGTGGTGTGTCCCAGAGAGCCAGCAGCCAAGCTGTGCAAGAATGTCTTGCCCCCTTCACACCAACAAAGCTTATCCCAATCAGCACTTGTCACAATACTACACTCAAAGTTCAGCTCATTAGTCTTTGTTACCAAAATTAAACTGGAATCATAACTTAAGGATTAACTCACTGAAGTGGCCGAGGAGCTCTCCCACAGTCTTGCAAGAGCACCACTCTTAATAATCAATTCATCCTGTCTAATGAGTTTCTTTCTACTTACATCCTCTCCTTGCCAAAGGGCTGGCCTTAACTGTAGCTGAGATATCTGGACAGACAAAGTCCCAGACATTAAGTGGAGGTCACCTGAAGAGCACTCAAAAAGAAAGAAGGGAAAAAAAATACGCAGTCACCACCTTCACAGCACCAAGAAAATCAGAAAGTCTGTCCCCTGAAGGGATTCAGCACACACACCTAACTTTCAGTTAGGGAAGGGGAAGCTGTTTTGCTTAACACTAGCAAATAGTACAGAGAATCTCTTTAAATGCTTTAACTAAATCTTTATTGTATCTAAAAGTCAGAACTCATCAAGAGCGGAGTTAACACAGTATTTTGCCACAGAGCACACAAGACCTGCAAGTATTTACACTTCATACAATCCTTAACATTAATTTCTTCCCCCAAAAAAAGAAGAAAAAAATAAAGCAAATCCTCCACAAAAAAAAAAAATATTAATCTTCCAAACTAACAGCTCCTCCTTGAAGACGCTAATATTCCCCAAATACAAAAGCTAAAGACTACAGAAAACCATCTCAACACTGAGTGCATCAACTGTTTGATGATTTATACCAGGATGTCACTTTAAAAACACACAGAAACCCAAAGACCAGCATCAGCTGTCACACCCAAGCTGCAGAACAAGCAGCACGGGAGGAGAGCCTGTTGACTGAAGGCAGAAATCCTCAATTCATGGGCTGGGTACAGCAGAGTGACGACTCACACTCACCACAATTCCAGCTGTGAATGCAAACACGCGCTGCAGCCCGTGTGCAGGTTCCCTAAATTGCTGTGAGCACTGACGGCTCACGTACAAAACCAAAAATCCATCCACGTGACAAAACCCCCACACCAATCAACCACAAATACTTCCATTTGATGCAGTAACTTGTTTAGGAACTTCCAAGACGCCCAAGGCTGCAAGAGCAAGTATTAAGCTGTCCTACAACCTTCTGTGCCAACTGTTTTTTTGCCTGGAAGCAATACCTGGAGCACACAACTGCCATCAACTCTGGTAAGCCCAGGACCTTGCATGTCAGGAAACCAACAGGACCGGAAAGAAACAGCACCTCTTGGCAAATTAATCTGTTCTACAAGCCAGCAAACTCCCTCCTGTGCCTAAAGTTACATACAAAGCTCTTTGGGACGAGTATGACATATGGAAGTTACTGCCCTTCCAGCAGCTTGCAAACCAACCCCACCTTCTCTCTCCTCTGCATGAGTAAGCGCTCTGGATCACATCTGTCAACCTGAAGGATTATTACTGGTCATGAATGTTCTGCTGTTAGTTTTTCAGCCTACCTTACCTGCAAACCCAAACCAAATTGAGAGCATTTAAAAATCACAGCAAGGCAATCAGTAACCCTTTGTCAGCATTTAAATACAGCTTCGCAAAACAGTGGTGTTTTTACCTGCTGTGACCTTAGAAGAGCAAAGCCACGTGACCTAAAAGCACGGGTAACTCTGAATAAAAATACCCCAAACCGAAGCCAAAGTAAAAAAAAAAATCCCACTCCAAACAAACACATCCCCCCTCCACTACACAAGGAAGACAAACACAATGGCAGAGAAGGCCTTTAGCAGCGATAACTTCAAACGACAGACCAAAGGAAATTCCTAGAAAAATGAAGTGTAGCTCAAGCAAAAGACAGAGTCTCCGTACGAGAAAGCACAGCTAGGCAGAAGTGGATGTAACTGCATTTTATTTCCCAGAAAACTCAGGCCTATGAGTCAGCCACAAGATGATGTTAGCAAAGCAAAAATGACCGTTTTGTTTCCTTCTCCTGCACACAAATTCTCCCTCCCTCCTTCCCTTCCCTCTCCCTACACGCAGCAGGTCAAGACCTTTTTCCTCAAGTTCATCCAAAAAAATGTGGAAGATTTTTAGTTTAGTCAGGAGCCGAGTCATTCATCTGTATTTTATGTTCGAGCAGTTTGGGGGTTGTTGTTGTTTAACGCATTCCCTGCCAGGCGGGAAAAAGATGATCCATATGACCCAGTAATAAGCAAACCTTATAAGCTCCAGAGCTCAGGCTTTCATTTTGGAGGCTGAGAAGCGTGACCTCCCTTTTCTTGTTCAATGAGGCAGCTTTTTTAAAGGCTAAACTGCCAGGACAGCAACACTCACCTCAAAAAACAAAGGAAACCCATGTATGTATAGAGAATTGTTCAGCTATCACCCTGTCTTCTGCTTCCATCTCTTGGACTGCTGGCTCTGATTCTGATAATGGGATCTCTTTTCTAGGAAGAGTATTTGATGCACTACATCTCGTCCCTGCATCTTTCCAAGCGTTCACCACAGTGTTTGACCTCAGCAGTGCCGGAGAACTTTGCTGGGAGGAAAGATCACTCTCAGCATCCTTCTCAACACGCTGTGCCCTCCCAGGTGTGCTGGAAAGCAGGAGCAAGACAGAGGTGAGGGGGAAAATTGTAGAGCTCGAACTAGTGGAAAGTCGTCTTTCCCCTCACACGCCTTTTACAATTTACCCTCATGTTCTTCCACCACGTTCCTATGATTCTCTTTTCCTACTTAGGAAATCTCCTCAATCCCTTCATCTCTGACGCTGTGACCCCCTCTTAAGGGTTTATGCAGTCGGCTCCAAAATACAAGGTCCAGAATAGAAGGTTCTCACAGTTCAGATGTGAGAGAACGCTCTGGGTCAGAAGGGACCTTTACAGGTCATCCAGTCCAATTCACCTGCAGAAGTAGGGACGGCTTTAACCACACCAGGTTGCTCAGAGCCCCATCCAACCTGACCTTGAATGTTTCCAAGGACGGGGCCTCCACTGCCTCCCCAGGCAACCTGGGCCACTGCCTCGCCACCCGCGTGGTAAAAAATTTCTTCTTTATAACCCCTCCAAATCTCCCCTTCTTTAGTTTAAAACCATTACTCCTTGTTCTGTCACAACTGGCCTTGCTAAAAAGTCTGCTGCCTTTCAGATGCACAACCACAGCCTGACTACTACACCAAAGGCTTTGGTACAAATCTGCAGAGGAAATTCATTTTACAGCAGCGAGGAGCTAAGCTGAATGGAAAGAAACCATCCTGGGCTGTTGTTATCCACTGTTACTGTCTTCACTGCTCCTGATTTTACTGAAAGGGCGGTCAGGGATTGGCACAGCTGCCCAGGGAGGTGGTGGAGTCGTCATCCCTGGAGGGGTTTAAAAGATAGGTGGATGAGTTCCTTAGGGATAGGGTTTAGTGGGGAGACGGGCATGGTTGGACTCAGTGATCTCAGAGGTCTCTTTCAACCTTCTGATTCTATGACTGTAGAAGGTGAAATTAAAATAGTGCTAGGACTTAAAGAAGCAAATGTTGACATCTTTGTATCATTCTTGCCTCTTATTACACCTTCACTTTTCCCCTGTAAAATAAATACTGGAAAAGCAGCAGACACTGAGAATTCCGAAGAATCATCTTCAAAACCAACATACACTTAGAAAACTGGAGACAGTGTATTTCTTAGAGTAAGATCTCTACGAAGGTCATTGAACAGTCCAAGTAAGAAGCCCTTACATACAATGTGAATCTTCAAACATCCCTAAAGATAAGAAAGGAATTCTGTAAAACCTTTCCTTCGATGAACTGGTTTGTTCCTGGCAGTTTGTGTTTGCTCGCCGCAAAGAAGATTGCACAGGACAGCCAGCAGGGACACGATAATGGTATAGCACGACATCGAGGAACACGACTGAAATATTCACAGCGCACCACTCCAAACAGCCACACAAACCACACAGGAAACCGTTCCAAAAATCATTTCAGTATTCGAGAAGCATTTTTATGCCTTCAAAGCAGCGTCTGCACAATCACCTTAATGATTTCCCCACAGACCAGGTATCACGTATTCCTAGCAGTCACGTAACAGAATGCGAGAGGAACGGCAAAGCACAGCACAGGCAAGCAAAGCCGGAGGAAATACTCAAAGCTAGAAAGAAGAATTAAGAAGCCTGGAGTACCAAGTGCATCTTTAGCTTCTTAAGTCAGTGTGGCTCTCGAGCCCTCCAGCTGTTTTCTCTCATTTCTCCTCCCACTGGTTATACAGTAAAAAAAGGGTGAGAAAATACACCTTTTATTCAGGTCTGCAACGGAAGAAGCCGTGAGTCACCTGCTGGAAAGCATTTGGGAGCAAAGTTGGCCAACCAGCCCGAGTAAAGCCCAGCTGCACACAGAGCAGTTTGTCAAGCAGAATGACAGAAAAAAGTCGGACAAAATTACTACAAGGGACTGGTCACGCATTTACATTCTGTTAAACCTACATATTTTTGCTTGGTTTTAATCTAAAGCTCTTAAAAAGGCCACATTAACCTTCACCGGCCACAGAGCACTGCTGAATCCAAAGTTTCCATCCTGGGGAAGACTGTACAGAACTAAGAAATCGTTGGAATTATTACAAATACAAACATCACAAGGAATAAAAAAAGACGTGCTCATGTTTATGCATTTCCCTCATATAATCACTAAGTAAAAGATGAAGCAAGCTGTACCCTTTCCTTTTACCAGCTAATCCCCCCCAATAAACCCAAGCTTTCTTCAAAATCCTCTACTACACCAGATAGGTAGATAGATACACACACATATACCTATGTATAAATAAATAAAAAAACTAAATTCAAAAGTATTTCTCCTTGCTCTGGACCTACCAACCCTTAGAACCTTTCTTAACAGGCAAGAGAAAAAACAGACCAGACCCCAAGCAGCCAGTAAGGTTACAAAAGCACTCAAAAGTCAACATTTTAGGTATTAAGACTTCTAAAGTAAGTTTAAATTACAACTAATTAAAGTGTTCCGCTTCAAATGAAAGCAGGGAACTCTCTATATTCTGCTCTACCTAATACATACATCAAATTATCTGGATTTGCATATTGAACGGTTGAAAAAGAGTTACCAGCACGCTCCCAGTTACGCAAGATCCAAGTGTTTCCCAAGTACTACAGTTACTGCTGGAGAGCAAGTCTGCAAAAGGAATTTGATTGGCAACACACAGAGACTTCCAGCTCTTCAAATGTCTTTTTCTTTTTTAAAGAAAAGTAGAGGAAAAAAAATCAGGAGCACACTAGTAGCAGATGAGCTGCTGCTCTCTGCATTGTGATGTGGACTGCGCCTTCTAGGAGGGGTTTCAGCACCACAAGGCACTTAGAGAATCCAACTCCTTAAAACACTAACGAGATGGACCTCACCTATCGCATTCACAATAATGTATGCAAATGGCTTCATCCAGTGGTGCCACCAGCAAAACCCCTACCCGATAGGAGACGGGGTGGATCTGCTGCTATCAAACCACGCTGCAATGGTCATACACCCCGAGTGCCATGCACTGGGTCTCGACAGACAAACGCTACAAATGGCATGTGCCAAGCAGAAAGCATGCTGGGTCTGCCACTAAAATTCCACGCTGAAGTATTCGTGCAACCAGCAAGTGCCACACGTTGGGTCTCCACGGTCAGACACAGCGATACCCACGCACCTTGAGTGCCACATGTTGGGTCTCCACGGACAGACGCTGTGATACCCACGCACCGAGTGCCATGTGTTGGGTCTCCGCGGTCAGATGCCGCGATACCTACGCACCGAGTGCCACGCGTTGGGTCTCTGCGGTCAGATGCTGCGATACCTACGCACCACAAGTGCCACGCGTTGGGTCTCCACAGTCAGATGCTATGAACAGTCAGTGCCAGATAGAAAACACGTCGGATGTGCTGATATCAAACCATGCTACGATACCCACGCACCCAGCGAGTGCCACACATTGGGTCTCCATGGACAAACGCTACAAACAGTGTGTGTCAGATAGAAAACCCATCGGATCTGCAGCTATCAAACCACACCGCGACACTCACACACCCAGCAGGTGCCATGTGTTTGTTTGTGGGGACAAACGCTGTAGTACCCACACCCCCCAAGTGCCAAGCATTGGGGCTACGGGGATGAATCCTGCAAACCTTGCCTGCCAGATAGGAAACACATTGTATCTGCGCTATCAAACGCCGCTGCGATACTCAAACACCCAGCGACTGTCTGCAGGCACAAACGCTACGAACGGTGTCTGCCAGGTACAATGCACGTTGGCTCTGCTGCTATCAAACCACGCTGCGATACCCACGCACCCCAAGTGCCAGCGGGGACACATGCTGTGACACCCAGGCACCCCGCCAGTGCCACGCGTTGAGTCCCCACGGGCAAACGCCGCGATACCCACGCAGCCCGAGCAGCACGCGTCGCTTTGAGGGGACAAACGCTACGAACAGCGTGTCAGACAGAACCCACGCTGGAGCCGCCGCTATCAAACCACGCTGCGACCCCCCACACCCCCAGTCAGGGCCACACGCTGGGTCCCCACAGGAAAACACTGCGAACGGTGTGTGCCACGCACAAACCACGTTGGCTCTCACACACCCCGAGTGCCACCGGGGACAAACGCTGCGACACCCAGGCCCCCCGCGAGTGCCACGCGTTGGGGCTGCGGGGACAAACACTGCGATACCCACGCACCCCGAGCGCCACGCGTTGTCCCGCGGGGACGAACGCTGCCTGCCCGGCCCAGCCGCTGCCGAACAAAGGCGCCCGCAGCGCCAGCGGCTCCCGAAGCGCCCCCGCCCGCCGGGACGGTGCCCGGGACGCCCCTCGCCCCGCGGGACGCACGGAGCCGCTACCGCGCACCCTCGGGCGCTGCCGCTCACCTGCACCGCTGCCGCCACGCCCGCGCCGCCCCCGCCGGGCTGGAGCCGCCCCTGCGGCCCCGCTCGGGCACCATCGCAGGGGGACACGACCGCCACCGCGAGCGGCTGCGCCGCCGCCTCCCGCCACCGCCCCCCCTCCGCGCCGCGCGGCGGCGGCTGCCATGGACTCACAGCCCCGCCCTGATTGGCCGGCGGGCGCGATGTGTCGCGCGACGCCATTGGGCGGGCGCTGGGGATTGGCAGGAGGGGGGGCGGGACTTGGCGGCGGGAGGCGGGGCCTGGCGCGGCGTTGAGGAGAGGGGAGCGGGGCCATTAACCCCTGCGCGCCCGGGAAGGGAACATCTGGAGCGCACAGCTGGGGCGGGCTGAGCCCCTGGGGCAGCGCGCGTGAGGCAGCGTCTGCACAGCTGTGCCAGGCAGCTGTGGGCGGCTGGGGACAGCTGGGTGTTGTCACAGCTGCCTCCACACCGCGCCCGAAAGGGGAAAGAGAAATCTTGGGAGAAGGAAGAGAAAGGCTTGAACTGCAAGAATATCCGAGCCGGGAAAGTGTGCACCAGCTCCTGCCCGCTCGCTCGGGCCTCTGAGGTCAGCCTGGCAGGGGAACCCTCCAAAAGAAGCGACGGCATGAGGGGAAACCGTGTCAAGTTGTGCCAGGGCAGGTTTAGATTGGGTGTTGGGGGATTCTCTTCCCTGAAAGGGTTCCCAGGCCCTGGCACAGCTGCCCAGGGCAGCAGTGGGGGCCCCCATCCCTGGGGGGGTTAAAAGACAGGTGGATGAGGTGCTCAGGGATCTGGTTCAGTGTTGGACAGGTACGGTTGGACTCCATGATGTCAAAGGTCTTTCCCAACCGAACAATTCCATGATTCTGTGATATTTCAACAAGGGAACTCTTTACCAAATGCTGCCCGCTGGCACCTGCAGGTGAAACCATCCCAAATAAGCAACAGGAAGAGAGCAAGTGGCCTCAGGTTGTACCAGGGAAGGTTTAGGTTGGATATTAGGAAATGGTACTTCTCTGAAAGGGTCATCAGTGAGATCAGAGCTGGTGCGGGCGACCTGAGAGGGCCTAGAACCAAGGAGAAATCAAGAGCTGATCTGGGTCAGAGAAAGAAGCCTGAAACTCCTGCAAGCAACTCATTTGCCCAGGGAAGGGGAACGGAGCTGGAGAAGCTGCAGGAGCCCAGGGGTTCTGGGAGGGGCTGCGGGACCTGGGGCTGTTTAGTCTGGAGAAGAGGAGGCTGAGGGGAGACCTCATCACTCTCTGCAGCTCCTGGGAAAGAGGTTGGAGCAAGGCAGGTGCTGGGCTCTTCTCCCAAGTAACAAGGGATGGGATGAGAGGAAATGACCTCAAGTTGCACCAGGGGAGGCTTAGATTGGAAATTAGGGATATTTCTTTGCTGAAGGGGTTCTCGGGCACTGGCAGAGGCTGCGCAGGGCAGTGATGCTCTCCATCCCTGGAGGGGTTTAGAAGATGGGTAGATGAGTAGATGTGTAGAGATATGGTTTGGTAGTGGACAGGTGTGGTGGGTCTAGATGATCTTGGTCTTTTCCAAGCAAACAGTTCTATGATCCTATGAAAACATATAGTCCTCCTGCCCTGGGCACACAGGTTCTAAGTCCAGTGCTGCTGATAATTCCCAAAAAGCTTCACTTAATCACTTTTAACAGCCCGATGGTGCTGGCAATAGGGATCACCACCTGGCTCAGAGCTCCTAAAGCGTCACACACATTTTTCAGCAGCAGGGGAGCACGAGCCATGTGTCCACCACATGTGCAACTGTGGAAACATCTGGAACAGCACCAGGCTGGAGCACAAGGTTGAGTCCAAGCCGGCTGCCGGCTCATCTCCCAGTCCCTCTGACCCACAGCTGGGTGAAGCGGCCAGGCAAGGAGCAAGAATGATTTGCACCAACACTTTGCCCTGGAGGTGTAGCTACACAGGAGAGACTCCCATCTGTAGGTTAACTGTGACATTCACATCTATAGGTTACTGTACCTGTAATAAAGACTGCCCTTAGGCCATCCCAACTGCTTCCTTCTCAGTGCTTTAAGACAGATTTTATCTCTTAAAGAGCAGGAAAAATAGGTTGAATTTGACTTGTTAACAAGACCGCAGTGGTATGTACAGACTGAATCAAACTGAAAACGCATTTCTTCTTTACATACAGGAGCTCAGACCCAGCTGTCATCACTGTAAGCAGACAAACACCCCATGGAAATGCCAGCCTTGCAGCAGGGTCATATTGAAAGATACAATCCCATGGGACATTCCCCAGATTCATGTTGCTTGCCAAATAGGAAAAAAAAATCAGCTAAAGGGCTTAGCATGACGCCAGCCCAAAATTAAGTCCAGGAAAAGCCACCTCTGCAATGAGCAGTGGTAGTGGACAGATCTCTGCTCATCACTGATTGCTGCTTGTGACCCCCAGCCCTGCTGCAGTTGGGGTGTTCCCCCTGCTGTCACTGCAATGGGGCTGGCAGCCAACGAAAGCCGCCACCACCAATTCAGTGCCACCGGACTTGGTCGGTGTCATTGGGCTCAGCTGGCTGGGGACACCAGAGCTGGAAGACAGCACCAGCAGTGAGACCTTGGTATAGGAAGGATGGGTGCCACCATGCAGGATAACATCTTCTTTTAATCCCCAAAGCCTTAAAATGTAGAAGCATAGAACAGAATCATAGAATCACTAAGGTTGGAAAAAACCTCTGAGCTCATCCAGTCCAACCATCAGCCCAACCCCACTGTGCCTGCTAAACCATGTCCTGGAGTGCCACATCTACATGTTTTTTGAACCCCTCCAGGAATGCAGACTTCACCACTGCCCTGGGCAGCCTCTGCCAGGGCTTTGCCACTCTTTCAGTAAATAAATTTTTTCTGATATCCAATTTAAACCTCCCTTGGTGCAACACAAGGCCATTTTCTCTCATCCCATCAATTATTACATGGGAGCAGAGCCCAGCACCCACCTCAGTCCAACCTCCTCTCAGGGAGCTGCAGAGAGCGATGAGGTCTCCCCTCAGCCACCTCTTCTCCAGGCTAAACTATCCCAGGTCCCTCAGCCGCTCCTCATAAGCCTTGTGCTCCAGACCCTTGTTGCCCTCCTCTGGACGCGCTCCAGCCACTCAATATCTTTTCTGCACTGAGGAATCCAAAACTGAACCCAGGATTCGAGGTTTGGCCTCACCAGCACCAAGTACAGTGGGACGATCCCTTCCCTGCTCCTGCTGGCCACACCATGGCTGATCCAAGCCAGGATGCTGGTCTGACTCACTGTCCTGTCTCCCAGAGAGATGCTATAAATCCAGCATGGCTGGGGAGATAACCAGCTGGGCTTTGCCATCATCCCAACCTCATGGGATGGGGAGCGACGGTGCCTGAGCTGACAGCGATCCCATCAGGATGCAAGAATTAATCACAGCCCATTACCTCATGTCTCAGAGCCCTTGCAAAGCGCCTATCATAAAACTTTTACGAGCCTGTCAGGACATGGTTTCCACCGATACCGATGAGCCAATGCTCGCTGCCGGCGCTGCCCGGAAAGCCGATACAGATGGACACTTGTTCTGCCACCTCCGAGGTGATGGAGCACCATCGCTGTGGATTGGGGTGAATGCGGTGCAGCAGGCAGCTCACGCGTGGTTTGTTTGCTAAGAAAATGAAGCGAAGGCAGCAACGTGAGCAGTTCAGGGCCCTGACAAGTATTTTCATGGTGGGAAAAGCTCTACTCTGTAAGAACTGAGTTTCAAGAGCACCAAACATCTGTAAGGCTTTCAGGTGTGCTCAGGGAGCTGCTGGGAGCGCAGAGAAACCAGCAACTCCTTTCAGGTGGTAAAATCCCATTTGATTTTCTTTCCTCTGACAGCTATTGACAGGCAATAAATGTCATTTGCTGCCAAATGCAGCTGGATTTGAACAAACGATTTGAAGATGAAACACTGTGTATCCTGTTTCCAGTAAGTTTGCCTCAATCCATTAAACAGCGCTTTTCGGATTGCTTTATTGGTTTTTCTTTTACGGCTTTAATTGTGACTCACATAGATCTTCCCTTTTAAAGGCTTGGCAAACAAACAGTGCCTCCAGGGGGGGAAAACGCTGTTCTCCACGGGAAGGGGGAAAAGCACGATGCTGCTTTACAAAGCAGCTGTACATAGCGGGTGCCCCCATGCTGGGCCCTTCTTTAATCAGTGCCTGTCTGGGAGCTGTGGATCAAATAACCCATCAAATATTGCGTCACACAAAGCCTCAGTACAGACAGAGCTTAACTCTCAACCGTGAAATTGCTGTTGCTGGTGGATAAACACTACAAGAAGCGATAGCACTTAATTGCTCATCGTTTGACAGTTGCGTCGGCTGCAGTTCCAGCTGGCCAGAACTTGCTCCATTTTCTGCCTTAAAGCTGGGAAATAATTCACAGAATCGTTCAGGTTGGAAAAGCCCTCCAAGCTCATCCGGTCCACCTATCAGCCCAGCCCCACCGTGTCTGCTAAACCATGTCCCACAGTGCCACATCTACACGTTTTTGAATCCCTCCAGGGATGGAGACTCCCCCACTGCCCTGGGCAGCCTCTGCCAGGGCTTCACCACTCTTTCCGTAAAGAAATTTTCTCTAATATCCAATCTGAACCTCCCCTGGTGCAACTTGAGGTCATTTCCTCTCATCCTATCACTTGTTCCTTGGGAAACCCCAGCACCCACCTCACTCTAGCCTCCTTGCAGGGGGCTCAGCCACACACGCAGGATGAATGATGAGCCCAGGACTGATGCCGCAGCTCGAGGGGAGGGGAGCGAGGCTGGTACTGCAGGGCCACCGCTCAGAGTTTGCTGAGTTCCAAGCAAAACAAAGCCCAGAATTGGGTCCTGGGGGGCTGAGCCTGCTTTGTGCCTGTTTTCCCCTTGGCAAGGCCACAGCTTGTGCTTGTTCCCATGCTGTGAGTTGTAGCAGTGCTGCACAGCATAGGGACCACTGGGAGGAGGAAGAGGAGGGGGAAGGAAGAGCAGCTCTCAGGTCTGAAAGCTGGAGCTACGTAGGAGCCTACATTAAACGTTTTTCAAAATGTTATTTCCAAATGTGAGCCACAACATAAACCAAACTTTTCCTCCAAATCACTGCTACGGCAGAGACTGAGCTGAACATCATTGCCTGGAGGGACCAAGGCTGGTGGCTGCACCCACACTCTCTCCATGCATCCGATCAGGGGTCCAGGGCAGGCTGGAGGAGCCAGGAGCCATTCTGCACAGCCTCAGGCAATGCCAGCTGTCACAGATCCAGCAGCAGTGACAGACTGGGCTGCCTTAGAACCACCAAATGTCCTGAGGTGGAAGGAATCCACAAGGACCATCGAGTCCAACTCCTGTCCCTGCACAGGACAACCCCAACATTCACACCGTGGGGCTGAGGGTGATGTCCCAATGCTTCTGGAATATTGTCAGCCTTGGCACCCTGATTGGTTCCCCAGGGAGCTGTTCCAGTGCACCAGTGATGTCCAGCCTAACCCTCCCCTGGCATCTTCCTGCCATTCCCTTGGGTCCAGTCCTTGGTGACCAGAGAGAAGAGAACTGGTACCAAGGCCTGCCTGGTGAGCACCAGCTTTCCTAGCGCACCATACAAGGTGCTGCTGGGTGTGTGAGCAGGCAAAGCCCCCAGCCCTGACCTCTGCTGGTTGGACATCTCGCACATTCAGAGACCAAAACGGGGCTTTTTTTCCCTCCCTGGACTTCCAGTATAATGTTTTTCCTGACAACAACTCCACTCCGATAGTAGTATTGAATACAATTTGTGTATTATATTTGAAAGCCAGAGAAATCTTCCTAGTCCCAATATCTTGGCCCTCATCCAGGAGTAGTTTACCTTAATTCCACCTTCCCAATCCTAAGAATGTAAAGAATTTCCCTCTGGCTCTGCCCAGCTCAATCCCCAGCCCAGAGCATGGAGAGCTGCACTTACTGGTTTAGGCACGTTCCTGCCAGAACTGTAAAATGTTATTCTTTTTCCTCGAATACCTCAGGAGCGATTGCACAACCCAGCTTTTTGCTGGCTGTCTCACAGAAGGAGGATCTCTCCTTCCCTGAGAGGCAGATGGAGAGGCTGGTGCTTGTGGCTTTAATGCCAACTCAGCTGTCATTTCTGCCTCAAAAAATCTTCCTGTTACTTCTCCTGAAAGAAGATTGCAATCCTGAACACAATTAAAAGCTGGGAAGAGAATGGACTGGGAGCAGCCCTGCAGAGGACATGGGGTGCTGGGGGATGAGAAGCTCAACATGAACTGGCAACATGCACTCATAACCCAGAAACCAGCGGTGTCCTGGGCTGCACCCAGAGCAGTGGGAGCAGTAGGGCCAGGGAGGGGATTCTGCCCCTCTGCTCTGCTCTGGAGAGACCCCACCTGGAGCCCTGGGTCCAGTTCTGGAGTCCTGAGCACAGGAAGGACCTGGAGCTGTTGGAGCGAGTCCAGAGGAGGCCACGGAGATGATCTGAGGGCTGGAGAACCTCCTGTATTTGGACAGGCTGGGAGAGCTGGGGTTGTTCAGCCTGGAGAAGAGAAGGCTGTGGGGAGCCCTTAGAGCAGCTCCCAGGACTGAAAGGGGCTCCAGGAAAGCTGGGGAGGGGCTCTGGATCAGAGAGTGCAGGGACAGGACAAGGGGGAAAGACTTGAGCTGAAAGAGGGGAGATTGAGAGGAGATCTTAGGGAGAAATGTTTTGCTGTGAGGGTGGGGAGGCCCTGGCCCAGGTTGCCCAGAGCAGTGGTGACTGCCCCATCCCTGGAGGTGTTCCAGGCCAGGTTGGATGGGGCTTGGAGCCCCCTGATCCAGTGGGAGGTGTCCCTGCCCATGGCAGGGGGGTGGGACTGGATGGGCTTTGAGGTCCCCTCCAACCCAAATCATTCCATGATTCTAGGATACATACAGAAAGAACTGAGGTAACAGCAGAATTTGGAGGATACTGATAAGATAAAGCATAAAGCAACTGGGTTTGATTTTGGCCTGTCCTGTGCATTTGCCCTGTGAGCAGAAGTAATTGAGACCCCAAGCCTCGCATGTGCCTGTGCTGTCTCCAGCCCAGAGCACATCTGGGCATCCTCCCTCCCGCAGGCAACCCCGTTTAAGTGCTTACTTGGCTCTGTGTCAAAGATGTGCTTAAGTCAATCCTGTTATCTCTGCCTTTAGTTACAGGAACAAACTGCCCTCTGACTGGGGGCAAAAAGGATGGACTTAACACCTCACTGACAAAGTAAACTGCTGGCAGGTAAACCAGCACAGGCCTCTAGCCCTCAGTGTGTGCCCTGGTCAGGAGAAGACCAGGGGGCATCATTCCTCTCTGTGTCCCAGCCTCTGAGATGCCTTAAATTTATCCTGGGCCGAGGGTTATTGCAGACCCCAGAAGCAGGTGACGGGAATACCCTGCTCCTGGATGCACATCACAGCAGGATGGGTACCAACAGGGGCAGTTGGCATCCAGCACCACAGATGGATCCCAGCGGTGTCTGTAAGTACAGACTGCTCCAAAAATAACCAGCTTGGATGTTCAGGGAAGACTTACGATCCCCAGAGAGGGAGAACATCCGAGGACTGTGTTCACGAGCCTCAGGTTGGGGAAAACAAGCCCCATAAGACATGAAGCTGATGACATTCCTCTGCATCCCCTCACAGCAGGAGAATGAGATGTTTCTGCCGAATGGTTGTTTCCGCACCCAGAATCACGCCTTGCACTTAACGCAGTCTGTCTTCTGAGGAGAGCAAACCTGTCAGCCGCAAACCCAGCGAGGAAACTGTTTAGCTTGGAAGGATGCTAATGTGTCTCCCTGCGTTTCCCAGAGGCACGCTCATTTTTATTGCTTTTCTCTGCTACTGATATTATTTTTCTGGACCGGCTGCCTTGCCTATCGATCATGTGAGCAGTGCAAAGTTTGCCCTTGGCAGTGTGAAGTCTTCCCCAGGGGCTGCCAGAGCAGACATTATACCTGCACTGATGGACTGGGCACCGCTGGGCATTTCTGATAGCCCCACTATTTGTATTTCACAGACAAAGACAGCAAAATCAAGCTCTGGGAATCACTGTGGGACCAGAAATGTGCCATTCTTGGTGTTTGCCTGCAAAAAGCCTCAGGTGCCAGCACAGGGATCCACCTAACCTGCACGCATAGCATCATCCTTGTGCATAACCTGAAAGCATCACTCCTCTGCCTCTGGCTTTGCCATAGGCTCAAAGGCAGTGATGCTCCCCGGTCTTGCAGGATATGGGCTCACCTTGCTCTTCAAACCTGCTCTCACCCATCCCACGTTGCAGCTGCACCTTCCTGCCTGGAAAGATATTGACTTGAAAATATAAAACCTCAGCTTGGTCCCCTCTGCCTGGCATCCCGCAGGAGAGCAAAGCATGAAGCATTGGATCTGGTTACACATCAGACACACTTTGTGCTGGCTCAGCCCATTGAGAAGGTCCAGGCCGGTGATCTGGGTACGGCCAGACACTCCCAGCTGAAACCACTCGGGTGCTGCAGCCCCAAGAAATCCACCTCCCCACTGGCTCCAGCCCCAGCTTTGACCCCTTAGTTCCTAATCCCAGCAGGACCATGCTCCATCGCCAAGCAGGGCTGGCTTCTCTGCTGCAAGCACCGTTTCAGAAGGATTTAAACTGAGATTATCAAAGTCAGAACATGGGCTTCTCTTTATGCAGATGCAACCTGCCCTTAACCTGCTTGCGGGTCAGAGAGGAACAAGGTGGTTTCTGCTCTGACCCCATAAAGCAGCTCTTTGTGATGAATAGCTCCATATTCCCCCATCTCCGTCTGATCTCCTGTCTGCTGCTTTCTAAATGTGACAGCTGAGAATTGATCTTTCCACGTGCCTGGAAAAATAATGACGGGCCTAGGAATATCTCCATGCAGTCCTCAGCCCTGTTCTCTCAGGCAAGGCGTTCCAAGCATCACTTGTATTTATTTCAGGGGCAGATTTTTTCCCCAGCTGGAGAACCCTCTGGAGGTGCAAAGTCTTTGGGTTTTTCCAGCTGGTGGGCTGTCGTAGCCATCCAATAAATATAGACGTAACTGTTTTTCCAGTTAGAAATCAGGAGTGAATACTCTCCTCTTTTACATTTATAGGCATCTTCCCATGTTCTTGGCATGCAGACAGCTGCCTATGTGGCACGACAGACGTGTGCAGACAGAGTGCTCATCTCCGGTACAGGAACATCCGAGAAAAAGCCAGTGCCTAATTCCTTTCCTACTTCACCTTTATCTAAAAAAAAAAAAAAGAAATTAAAAATATCCAGTATCCCAGAAACTGCCTAAACTGGAGCTCTTACACAGGCTCATACGACCGCGCCGCACTGCTGAAGGTGTTTGCTTCAAGGGATGTGTGATGCTCTTGGCTGCCTCGCACAGCCGGTCATGGGGGCAGGGAGGGAAGTGCTGAGCTTTCACCTCCCAGTGAGGAAAGATGTTCCTCAGAGTCCTCAGCACCTTTGTCCATCACATTCATGGGCATCTGCCTGGAAACCACTGCTGGCAGCACGCCAAGCCTTAACAGAAGTGTGAGCGACTGCTTGTGGGACCTGTCCTGTAAAGTTTCAACTGATGAAAGTGCCCAGACGTTTGTAGGATTGTCACAGAATTATAGAATTACAGAGTGGTTTGGGTTGGAGGGGACCTCAAAGCCCATCCAATGCCACCCCCTGCCATGGGCAGGGACACCTCCCACTGGGTCAGGAGGCTCCAAGCCCCATCCAGCCTGGCCTTGAACACCTCCAGGGATGGGGCAGCCACCACTGCTCTGGGCACCCTGGGCCAGGGCCTCCCCACCCTCACAGCAAAACATTTCTCCCCAAGATCTCATCTCAGTCTCCCCTCTTCCAGCTCAAAACCGTTCCCCCTCGTCCTGTCCCTGCACTCCCTGATCAGGAGCCCCTCCTAGCTTTCCTGGAGCCCCTTTCAGTCCTGGGAGGCTGCTCTAAGGGCTCCCCACAGCTGTTTCTTCTCCAGGATGAACAACCCCAGCTCTCCCAGCCTGTCCTTGTACAGGAGGCTTTCCAGCCCTCAGATCATCTCCACAGCCTCCTCTGGACTCGCTCCAACAGCTCCAGGTCCTTCCTGTGCTCAGGACTCCAGAACTGGACCCAGGGCTCCAGGTGGGGTCTCTCCAGAGCAGAGCAGAGGGGCAGAATCCCCTCCCTGGCCCTGCTGCTCCCACTGCTCTGGGTGCAGCCCAGGACACCGCTGGTTTCTGGGCTGTGAGTGCACGTTGTCAGCTCATGTTGAGCTTCTCATCCTCCAGCACCCCATGTCCTCCTCAGAGCTGTTCTCAATCCACTCTCCATCCAGCCTGGGCTGATGCTTGGGGTTGCCCCAACGCAGATGTAGGACTATACTCTTGGCCATTTTGAACTTCATGAGGTGAGCACAGTCCTGTCTGTGTAAAGCAGTAGCATGTGTGGTGGCTGCTTAATGAGCTAAATATCCATCACCAGACTTTTAATGCAATGATATATGAAATGATTTCTTCCATGTCTGAAAAACAGTAAAAGGAGGTGAAAAAGCAACTCAAGATCTCCAGCAACTGGGAAAAAAAAAAAAAAGACCCAAAAACCTCACTTCCAAAGACACAGAACTCTGTTCACATCAGTTAAAGCCTTTCACATCCTCTGGTTTTGATGTCTCATCAGTGACATTGCCTTGGCCGCACACACTGTGCCCGGGCAGTTGGCCACGGTCTGTGGGATAAATTACTCCGGAGCAGGAAGGGCAGCCTGGCTGGTTTTGCAGGACTTGGCTCCTGCAGCCAAAGCAGTTTTGAAAACAAAAATATCCTGTTGTCAAAATATGTTGGCATCTCTGCCATGTGCAAGGCGTGGGCATTTTGAAAGCAGTCACTGTACAACGGGTGCCCAGGGGGCCTAGAACTTGTTCCTCCATTAGCTTGCCAGCTTGCAAAGAGTTATAAAAGTGTAAATGATTTTAAAATCACATAAAGTTTTGAAGGAACACCATTAATGCTGCTAATGAAATCACACATGGTGCAGCCCTTTGCATTTCTCACAAGTGGTGTTAAAATTCTCACTATTAAAGATGAGACAAGACAGAATTTAAATCCCACTCCCCCCTCCAGCTTCTCACTCCACACTTGCAGTATTTATCACCCTCCTTTGCCTCCTTTATGGTGCAGCTTGATTTTTCACCTAAAAGAAATGGAATTAAGCCCTAATTCTCCCTCTGTGGGGGCAGCGGCTGCTGCTCTCGGGCTCATCATTGGCAAGCGTTGGTGCAGTGATTGGAGTTTGGCACTTTTCCTGAGGCGAGATGAGATGGGATTCACAGAATGGTTGCGGTTGGAAGTGACCTCTGGAGATCATCCAGTTCAACCCCTCCACCACAGCAGGTTCACCTCAAGCAGGTTGCACAGGAACATGTCCAGGAAGGTTTTGAATATCTCTACAGAAGGAGACTCCATGCCCTCCTTGGGCAGCTCCATCATCCTTACAGGAGAGAAGCTCTTCCTTATGTTTAGATGGAATTTCCTGTGCTCCAGCTTGTTCCCATTGGCCCTTGTTCCCACTGAACAGAGTCTGGCCCCATCTTCTTGACACCTGCCCTTTAGATACTGATTAGCATTCATGAGATCCCCTCTCTATCTTCTCTTTTCCAGGCTAAACAGACCTAGCTCACTCAGCCTCTCCTCAGAAGAGAGATGCTCCAGTCCCCTGATCATCTTCATGGCCTCTGCTGGACTCTCACCAGTCATTCCTCATCTTTCCTAAGCTGGGGAGTCCAGAACTGGGCACAAAGTGGCAGTGGGGAGGGTAATTTGATGCCCTAAAAAAGTAATTAATAAAACCGCATTGCTTTTGGTGACAGGCTCATCCAGGACCCTACCCTGGCAGGGTTTCCCTCCACTTTCCAGTGGCTGTTGCTTGAAAAACCTTGGTTTAGACCCGTTTTTTTATTCCCAAGGTCCTGAGCGAGGCACGTTGTGAAATGGGTGAAGCCTGAGCCCCTGGGCCGAAGTCTGGGAGGAGGGTAAATAGAGGAGGGAGGAGCAGTACCTTCAGCAGAGCTCCCTCCTCTTGTTTGGTTTCCACCAATCATTTATTTTTACGGTGGACTTTCAAAATGGGAATGTGGTGTTTAATGCTTTCTCTGAGCTCGCTGAGACACTGCTGGGTTTGCTACAGGCAGGAGAGAAAGCCCTGATTGAGGCACCTTTGGTAGAGAGGGGATGGGAGTTGTGAAACCCAACTGAGAACTTAAGGTTGAGAAGACATTTGAAACCTGCACCCCCAACGGCCTTTATGAATCTATAAATTAATTCCAGACAAGCTACGAAATCGAGACCTCCTTTTTCCCCATCCCCTGCTCCAACCAACAGATAACAACCCACACAGCTATGAAACAGATGTTAAATTAAAAAAGCAGGACAGAGAATAAAATGCTCCAAAGAAATCATCTACCAAAGCTCTGCACCTTTGCACAAAAAACCTGGGACACAAAAAGAAACAACCTCATTTTTCTTTTCCCTTAAGAAAACCACAAGTGCATCAGCACAGGCAAATAATGAACCCAACCTCCTGCAATAACACTTTTCAATCAATAAAAGAGGGCAGTTATCAATACACCAGTTTTCTAGACTGTGATATAGAGAGAGGAAACAGAAATGGCAAAATCATAGAATCATAGAATCATGGAATCGTTTGGGTTGGAAGGGACCTCAAAGCCCATCCAGTGGGCAGGGACACCTCCCACTGGATCGGGGGCTCCAAGCCCCATCCAACCTGGCCTTGAACACCTCCAAGGATGGGGCAGCCACCACTGCTCTGGGCAACCTGGGCCAGGGCCTCCCCACCCTCACAGCAAAACATTTCTTCCTAAGATGTCATCTCAATCTCCCCTCTTGCAGCTCAAAACTATTCCCCTTCGTCCTTTCCCTGCACTCCCTGATAAAATCAGAACTCCCTCAGCCATCCCATATCCAACACCCCCCACCTGGCTTCTCCCTTATTTCCAAATGCACACACATAAACAGATGATTTACAGGGAAAACTAAACACTGTTTGATTTATTGCTATAGGAACCTTCTGAATTCTGTAGGTGTCTTCCCTACATTAACTTCCATGTGTTCTCCTGTATTCAATCCTACAGGAATATTCTGTTTTCCTGAGGAAGAACAAGACTTTCTCTGCCAGAAACAGCACAGAAAGGGCAGAAATCTCCAGCCAACACACTGCTGACGCTTGTAAAATGAAATAAGAAACTTCCTTCACTCGTGTGGCCGGCGAGAATCTTTTGCCCTTAGCTCAGGGCTTTTGATTCCAAATAATTTGGGTTGGTTTGGGCAGAAATCCCTGCCTCACTCTGCAGACAGCCTCCAACTGACCCGAGGTGGATGGAAAGCAGTTGGGTTTGGGGATTCTTTTGTGGATACAGACTTGCTGAGAGCCAGCAAGGATGATGGCAGTAAACCATGGGGGATCCAGATCTGCAACGCGCACCTCAACTCAGCCATGCCCGTAAGAACCACCTCCCTGTGCTGGCCTGGAGCGAAAGGCAGCTTTCTCCTCCCCATCGCCCGTGGTGCTGCTGGCCCTGCCAATGGCAGCAGCAAGACACAGTCCCATTGATCTGCATGGAGTCCCAGTGGTGTGCCCTGTGCAAGGAAGTGAGAAACACATTCTGCTTTGCCTAAAATTCTTGTAATATCCATATATTAAAAAAAATGCACATACCTATATATATACTGGAATAGGTTCTCCAGGTAAGTGGTCACCAAGTTGCACCAAGGGAGATTTAGATTTGATATTAGGAAAAATCTCTTTACTAAAAGAGTGGTGAAGCCCTGGCAGAGGCTGCCCAGGGCAGTGCTTAAGTCTCCAGCCCTGGAGGGGCTCAAAAAATGTGTGACTGTGGCACTGCAGGACATGGTTTAGCAGGCACGGTGGGGCTGGGCTGACGGTTGGACTGGATGAGCTTAGAGATCTTTCCCAACCCTGACAATTCTATGATTCTAAGCCTATCAGAGATCAAGGAGGGTCTGGACGATGCTCTTAGTCATATGGCTTAGTTTTAGGTAGTCCTGCAAGGAGCAGGGAGCACCCATCCAGCCACTCTCTCACTCCCCTCCTCAACAGAGCAGGGAAGAACAGCACATGAACAAAAAAGGTCATGGTTCAAGATTAAGACAGGAGATGCCCCATGGCCATCAAACCACAGCTCCGATAGCTGGAGGAATGCTCAGCCATGGTGCAGGGGGATCCAGCCCCTCTGGCACCTGCACTGCCCCATAATCTGAATTGCCAAAATTGTCCGAAAAGTGTCCTTATCCAGCACAGCATCGCTGCAAACCGGCCAGGACACAGGACAGGCAGTGCTGCTGTTTCTCCTCCAGCAACTAAGAAAATGTGACTATGTGATCAGCCCTCATGAACACATCTGGGGAAGCCTACCAGTGCTTGCATTTGATTTCTTGCCCAAACTCCAGCCAGCTTAACGCAACACCAGCTTGGAAGCCATAAAACTTGAGACAAACAATACAAGTCAATGCAACCAGCAAAATTCAACAATAAACAGGCTGTGCTCTTTATTCTCTGGATTAGAGAGCAGCTGGTTGGTACCTCCACAAGTACCTCCAGAAGTCTTTGCTTATCTGCAAGCAGGGGAAAGAGGGATGAAAGCTGATTTCATGTAACATGGGGTTTGGTGTAAATCCACTGTATATGACTTTAAATCAGACAAAAGATGGAAAAACCCCCCAAAAGAGACAGATGAAATACTATTAAATGAAAAGACTGGAGAAAATGCAAGTAGCAGAATGAAACCAATGTCTGGAGATACGGGATTTACTGCTTAGCTAAGGACTGGCAGCACTGCACTTAATTTGGGGTATTTAAAGAAGGTAGTAGGGCTGGCAGAAAGCATAGTGTCACTTCTTCCTCCAGCAGATCTATTTTCACCCCAGTCAGGGTTAGGACTGGAGGTCCTGGTGCATCAGTCCCACAATAATGGGGATAAAGCCAAGCCACACCAGTGGAAAGGCTGGGAGCCAAACACCAAGCTTGCACAAGGAGGGGATTTGAAAGAGCCATCAGGGTCAGCTCATTTCTTCCTAAGATCTCATCTCAGTTTCCCCTCTTTCAGCTCAAAACCGTTCCCCCTCATCCTCTCCCTGCACTCCCTGATCAAGACCCCCTGCCCAGCTTTCCTGGAGCCCCTTTCACTACTGGAGGCTGCTCTAAGGTGTCTCCACAGCCTTCTCCTCTCCAGGCTGAAAAACCCCAGCTCTCCCAGCCTATGACATTTCAGAGCTCACATGTATCACTGTCCCAGCCCAGGGCAGGCAGATAACCAAACACATCCAATAAACAAAAAAAATAGCACTTTAAATCTGTAAATGAGCCGTTTCAGCTCAGAGCAAGAGCAGATGTGTGAACCACAGCTGCCTATAAAAGATCTCAGGTTCCTCCTGGATTTTGCCCTCTCTCCTCAATGGGCGACACAGAGAGCAGTAAAATTGAAGGTCCTTTTAGACTTGGGAAAAATAACTCTAGTTCAACAGGGCACTTTTTAAAAAGTCTTTAGCATGTCTCCAGGGGTTAATATTCATTGTATATATAAATATATAAAGTGTGGGAAGAGCTGGGAGAGCCCCCCTCACCCCATTCTCTGCTGAACTGGATAATTTCAACAGCTCAGACTTTCTATTTTTAGATGCCTTTTTCTTGACAGCATCTGGTCTGTAACAAAAGGGATTTGCACCCCTAAACAGCCAC
The DNA here is from genome assembly GCA_033558235.1 of Neomorphus geoffroyi. Taxonomy (NCBI): domain Eukaryota; kingdom Metazoa; phylum Chordata; class Aves; order Cuculiformes; family Neomorphidae; genus Neomorphus; species Neomorphus geoffroyi. Next base: position 7,874,737 of record JAUMJM010000018.1, read on the forward strand.
CCCGTGACAGAGGAGCCCCAGGGACTGACAGGGGGTGAGACACGAGGTCAGGCTTTGCTGCTATGATTTTTGGTGGAGAAGCAAAGGGCAGGCACGGGGCAGGGGGTGGGGGTTCATCCCAGAGGATTCCCAAGGGGAGCACAGGGGCTGCGGATGGGCAGAGCCCTCCTGGGCCAGAGCACAGCTCACTGCCGGAGCAGTGGCTTTAATCTCAGGCTTGACATGTCCTTCTCCATCCCTGATGCTCTGCAGACCCCACAGCCCATCCCTAGGGGAACAGGCTGGTTAATTAAGGCACAGCCCACTCTGGAGTGGCTGACCCCATCCAGCACCCTGTGTAAAGTCAATCTTCACCTTTAATTTCACGTAAGCACCGCATGGATCAGAAACTGAGGTCAAGACAAAGCCCAGCGAGAAACCACTCCTCCACCAGCTCCTCTGCAGAGCAAATGCTCCAGAGGAGCTGCAAAATGCCCTGAGCTCCAGTTGATGTGTGCTTTAATTCCATAGCTTTAAAGAGGAAAAAGCCAGCTGGTGCGTAAAGAGCAAACCTCCTGCAGAATCACCCTCCTGCAGAAACAGGAATGTGCCAGGTCCCTGACGTGCCACGGCAACCCAGCATCAATGAGGGCAGCAGCAAAGATGCCTGGTTAATTGTTTCCAGCTGGGACCAATGGTTTGAATGCATCCCCATCCTCCTTGCGCTGTTATCCCAGGTTAAAGCCTTGCTCTGCTGCCCTGGCTCACATTAGACATCACCATCCCACAGCCAGGTCTGGCTGGGAAGCGATGAGGCATCCATGACCATGCTGTCCTTCTGTGCCCAGGGAGCCCCACGACAGGGATTTTGAGCTTGAGATGTGGAGGACTTTGCAAAACAGCTGAGTTTGGGATTTTTTTTCCTTCTTTTTTATTTCCCTCCCCCCAAATAAACAATGTAGGTTCTGCCTGGCCCCATAAAAAAAAGGGACCAGCCAGCTTTCCTCTTGCTGCTCAGCAGGGCACCAAGCAAGAGCCTGGTGGGGCCAAGCACTAATTGCATGCAGTAAGTCAGGCGGTGAAGCTGCCCATTAGGAGGAGGACGAGGGGTGGGATGCACAAACAAGGGCTTTAAACCACCGCAGCACAGCGAGCCCTCATGTTCAACACCAAAGCCCATCCACAGTGACCACAGACACCAGTACTACTCTCCTACGCCCCGGCACTGCCTTGCCCACAGCCCCCAGCACCAGCTGGGAACAGCCTGGTCCCATCCAAGGGACCTAAAATAAAGCCTAAAATAAACCAGAATGCCCAACAAGCCTGCACCATCTGCAAGAGCTGGACTTGGTGAGGCAGAGCCGTGCTGCAGCCAGACCTGAGTGGCTGCATAAAAACGCACCATTGGCATCATTTCGCAGGCTGCCACAAGAAAAAGCCTCTACAGGAGGTTTGGCTGTGGGGAAAAGTGAACCTCAAACAGGCATCCCCGTGCCAGGCATCTCCTTGATCCCTCTCCAGGCTGGATGCAGCAGACATGCTGGCAAGAACCATTCGAGGGATGCTCTTTACTCTCCTGGGTACCAGCCAGTGGGGTACTCAGCCCCTCTAGGACTGTGCAGCATCCCCAGCCCTCCCTGCAGCTCCCTTCCCAGTTTCGCTATTTGCATCAAGTCCTTCCCAATTATTTTTGGATTTTCCCATCTCTTTTCAGGTGTTCTCTCACCCTGTTTGGCTGATTCTCAGGCCAGCATTATTTTAGTTACTTCTAAAGTTTAACAGCATCTCCGCTACCTTTAAGAGTTGTTTCTATAAACACTAAAGTTAATAAAATAAAGAACATTAATGCAGAGTGAAATTAATTTAACCAACATGTGCAGGGAGAGTCTTGCTCGTGTCAAGCAATGGTTCTTGGGGCTTGACAAACGTTTCCTAAGTGCTTGCTGCATTTCAGTCAGGCTTTGGCTGCAGCTCTGATTTTTTCAGCACAAGCATTTCTTTTTTGCTCAATAAAACCTTTGCAGCACAATTTCTTTCTGTGGGAACAGAAAATATTTTCTCTGTCAACATCTTGGGCAGCTCCAACCTAAACAATGCTGCCATCAACTCCCCCCAGGATGCTGGCCAGATACCAAACTGCGCCTCCATAGCAGCCCTCTGCAAAGGGGGCTAACGTGACCTTCCTCTCTCTGGGAAGGTTATAAACCAGCACTCGTGGTTTTAAATGGTGCTTTGGGCTTCTTTAGAGAATCCCCTGGCTCCTCTGGGGGTGGGAGGGGGGCCGGATGCATTCAAGCTGCTGTTGAAATATTTTAAAGAGCTTTAACATCCCAAGGACACTCAGTTTCCTGCCTGCCTTGACCTAAACTCCTTCCCCTTTTACAGGATCTCAGGCAAGAAGAGGGATCACAATCCCTGATCTCACAGTGTGGCATCAGGAGCACTGGTTTCTCAAGCTGGTGGTGAGGAACCAACATCCTGAGGGCAGGATCTCCCCACCCAAAGGCATCACTCTTACAGGCAAGGAAGAGGTACAATGCTCATTTTGTTACTCACTGCTCATTCCTCTTTTGGTGGCTCTCCAGCTGCCTCCTCCCTGCCCCACTCATCCCATGTCCCCAACATCAGCTCTACTGCACTGCTCACTCTGAGACACAAACGGGGTCTTCCCTACTGACACCCCTAGTCTGACTTCCCGTTCAAACTAGACATTAGAAAACATTTCTTCACTGAAAGGGTGGTGAGGGGTTGGCACAGCTGCCCAGGGAGGTGGTGGAGTCGCCATCCCTGGAGGGGTTCAAAAGATGGGTAGATGAGTTTCTCAGGAATCTGGTTCAGTAGTGTACAGGGACGGTTGGACTCAATGATCTCAAAGGTCTTTTCCAATGAGACAATTCTATGGTTCTATGATTCTATGACACCTTGCCAATGCAGAAAGGCCGGTTTTGGGGTCCCCAAGTTGACCTTTGCAAACTCTCCCACTGAGATAACATCAGGCACTGCCCACCTCACATTTTCCTTGAGTCATAGGATGCTGCTGCGCGTGTTGCCTTTCTGTCATTGAGTTCAGGAGAGCAACGTCCCTGTACACCAGCTCAAGATCTGCTCACACAATTGCATTTAAACACAAGAGGAACCTGTGTGATTCAGCTTTCCTGCATACACATGACCCTCTGACTGTCATTCAATAAATAAAATCAACTGCTTCTCTGGAAAGTGTGGCTTTCCCCTGCTGAAGGGCACATGGGAACACGTGGTGCTCAGCAGCCCACCGGCAAGGGAACGATTTCCTTTGGCTTCATGGCTTAGCCCCATCCTTAGATTTGATCTTGTGCCCAATTCAAGAGCACAGATGTTTTCATCCCAGAGTTCAGCTCCCCGTTATCTCTGCTACAAGTGATGTGAAAGATAAAGCAGCCCATGTAGGACGTGCCTTTGTGGTGGGATAATTCCCAGCGGTGCAAGGCTGTGAAGTCCGTCACTCCTTTCTCTATGAAATTCCTTACTGTGCTCCCTGTAACAACCTCCAAGGGTTCACTGCAGATATGCAAGCACATGGTCACATCAGGACCACCAACAGAGCCTGCAAGCACGGCTGTCACCCACGTGGCCAGGAGGTCAAAGAAGTGTTGCTGTGAGTGTGGCTGCCCTGGCAACAGGTCATGGACACCTACACGCTGGGCTCCAAGCATGGGGCAAGCCGAGGGCTGCAGCCTCCTCAGCTCTGTAGTTTTTAGCACCAAAGGTTCCCTCATGTCAGGATGCACAGGAATCTCAAACAAGCCCTTGGGCAGCGTTCCTGGTGTCTGCCTGCTGCAAGTCCTGACCAACAGCCCTGACTGATCACTAACTGCAAGGGCTTTGGGAAAAAGATAACGGCCTTTGGCCAAAGGAGAAATCAAGGCAAGGAGAAGAGAAAGAACTTACTTGAGGCCACAGGCCGGTGGCAGAGCTGGTGTTCACTGATGGAGTCTTGTTCCAAATCCCTTCGTGTAACTCCTCTCCTTTCACTGGTTGGCTGGTGTTGAGAGACCCAACAAAAAGTTCTCAAGGTGGTAATGAGTTGTTGTAGACCAAAGTCAGTAGCCCTGGAGCAAATGCCTGCTGGTCCCAGCCCTGTCTTGGAGGCTGTGCTTGGAGGGAGTGGAGGGAGCTGCAGGCAATTCCCCTCTCCACCTGCACCTTGCTGCCCAGCGCTGCTCCATGCACCATTCCTGGGCATCTCCCACTGACAGGACAGACACCACCTGTCCTGCCAAACCAGCTCCCACCTCCACATATTTCACCCCAGTGCTCATTTGTGGGAAAGGAAATATATCTCTATGGACAAGGAACTGACCTCCTGGAGCAGCAGGAGCTGAGGTTTAGTGCCTGCCTGGTCACCCTGTCATCCTAAAACGATGATAGTTGTTGCTCAGATTTAAATCTAAGGCTTCATTTTTGTGGGTCAGAGCATGAAGAGGCAGCTGCTGCTCCCTGCTGAGCGTAAGCATCGCCCGCCCGCGCTGGAGACGAGTCAACTGAGATATTTCCATGAATCCATCTCAATTACCAGGAACGTTTCATAACCACAGATGTTCTTATCAGTGAGGCAAAGCTCAGGGGGTGAGATGCTGTTATTTAGACCAGCTGGTATGACTGCAAAAAGCAGAAACATTTTCAGGCATGAAAGGTCTTCCTTGTGCTCCTTCTGCCGTCTGTCTTTTGAAACAGCCTGGCAAGCCCTTGGCTCTGGGAGCTGGTACCAGGAACAGGCTGGAAACAGCTGGTTCTGACTTGTGGATGGAGAACAAAGAAAGAAAAGTGGGAAAAGCCATATCTGGGCCAAGCCGAGGTGTACGAAGACTCCCCTTCCCCTTGCCAGAGCCCACAGTGGTTCAGAAGTCAAACACCAGTAGCTCCCAGTTGAGATCCATGATTGTGTCCAAACACAGGGAAGCAGATTTCACACCTCGGAAGCACAGCATTTTTGGGGATACAGAACGTGCTGTTCACACATTGCTGTCACAGCTGCCGCCCCAGGGAGGTAGAGGCAATAAAATGTTTAATCATAGAAAATGCAATACAGAAAAATGTGCTTGTTTCAAAATCAGGATGCAGAATAATCCCAATTTGGGTTGGGTTCATTCACTCGCGGTTTGACTCAGCGGGGCTGCGCACAGCCACTGTGGATGAATGGTTCGGTATTTCATGCCAAATTCAAGGCAGTGGAGAGGCACCATGGACTCACTTGGCCCAGGGAGCAACATTAAGCAAAACTCAAGAGAAAACCATGATTATGATCACACTGAAACACCACCCTATTCCAGCAGCATCCTGGGCACATCCTTCATCCAAGAGAAGCCTCTTTTGGAATAGATTCAACTCCCTGTCATACCTGCAGTGCGCAGGACACTGCTAACGCAGAGCAACTTCATCAACTGCAATTCCAGGCTCCAGTAACTGAAAAGAGAAATCCCAAGTATTTTCAAGTATCAAAACAGCAGAGGAATTCTGGCAGCTCATTCCCCCTTTCTCCTGAGAGCAAAAGAGCTGCCCCAAGCAGAGCTGTCCATTAGCAAAGACCCAAACACGCAATACAGACAGTGAGGAACACATCAGAAATGAGAAAGCTACAAATAATATGCACTCTTGAATATTCAGAAAGTGCTGAGTACTCTGCCCTTTTCTTCTCAACATCACAAAGCGAGCCTTTAAGTGCCCAATATGCATGGACTTTGTCTGGCACCCGTGATGCATCAGCCATTCTCCTCATGTGGTCTTGTCTCCTTCAAAAGAATGAGCAGGGCACATTCATTGTGTTAGGTAACCGATGAGTTAAGAGAACAAAACACAGCCTTGGGAGACAGGCACATCTTTTATGTAATATACAGGACATCGGAAAAATGGTTTCACGTAAGCAAGATGACATTTGCTTTCCATAAACCATTTCTGAGCCCTGGGTTTCCAAAGAACACACCCAAGAGTAAACACCGCAGCTCAAAACCTGCTCTCACAGCCAGAGTAACTCCTCACCTGTGCTCACACGGTCAGAAAGCACAGACAGGAGAGTTAACACAGAATTAGCAAAGGATGTAGTGCAGATGTTCAAATCCCGGGTACCTTCAAATTTACTTAGCATGGCATTTTTAGGGAAATTACAGTTTATGGATCTTCCTTGCGACTGAACAAGTTATCCACACATTTTTCACAAGTTTAATGTATGTTTTCATCTGGAACTGATAGTGATAAAAAGGTGAAACACAACAGCGAGCGAGCAGGTTCCTGTACGTTGTGCAATACACACACAACTAAAGACAGCAGGGATGCTGGCAAAAATCCATTATGATAACAAATCGGCAGTTCCCAAGATGCAACATCCAACTTCAGAGATCTGTTAAAATGTTCCTGCTGGCTAAGGATATTTGTGATGCACTTCCATCTGCTTTTCATGAGTTTAGAATATTCTTCAATAACTTAATTTTAGAAAAAGAAGATAGATAAAATTGTAAACACATACAGCCCAAGGCCACAGGATATCAAACCCTATCAGTGACTGCTGAGACTAAAAATGCTGATTTAAAAACTAATTTCATGTCATTCTGTGATATGATCTACTTATTTCTTGTTTTGTTGTCCATTTAGAGAGAAAACATATATTTATGTACCACAAAACCCAAGGAATTTTCCCCTCTAATACTACATTTAACTTTAGTCTCCAACCTTGGAATACATTTAATACAAGATAAAATACCTTTAAGAGGTAACAAATACATTTTGCAATAATTTCCTTTCCTTTCTAAACATCAAAATAGCTTAAAATCCCACAGAAATGCATATTGTAAATTCTCCAGCCACTGAAGTTATCACTCCCTTTCATGCACAGCGCAACTAAAGCTCAGTAAGCATCAATTCTTTGCATAAAAACCACAAAATAAAATAAAAAAACCCCCATGACAGAGCAGGGAAAAAAAGTCACATATTCTGATTCAAGGTATTAAATCTTGTCTAGAAGCCACAAAATTCATAGCATCTACTTTAAACTTTATTTCCAGTACATTATAATAATTATAAAAGAATGGTCTGCAGCCGTAGTGTAAACCCAGTGCCATGTGTAACTCATGTATCTGTATCTATAGATACACAAAAGATTTATTATAATCATCAATGCTTTCAACATTAAATACTTAACCCTGAAATCTTTAATCAGACAACAGCTCAGTACACAGAAAATTCTGCTTCAACCAGGAATGATTCTCATCCTTCTAAACCAGATTAGGACTCTACGTCAGTGTTGACTCATTCACTTATTCCATGGGCAGCAGCACGTTCATGAGACTGTGACTTATCTGTATATAAATATAGGAACAAATATTCAAAAGGAAAATATACATCTCACACTTAAGTGTTCTTCTCTCTGTTAACACTTGAACCCAGAGCCTCAACTGCTGTAAAGAGCTCCAACTCAACCAATTTCAGAGGCAACAAGTTGATTTAGCTGATGACCCGGATCTCTCTTATCAAGTACAGCCTGTCAGACATCCTCGAGAACAGTTCCCTACCAACAGATCCTCTCAATTCCATGCCAGCAGCCTACTTGAAATTATCTGGCCAGACACCACGTGGTTCTTGCACATCACTCTCTGTCCTGATCCCTGAAAACAGCCCATTGCACAAACAGCTCCAAAATCCAGCTTTGTGTTGTAGACCCTGCTCTGAAAACCAGTTGGGCAATTCAAAGGCATGTGAAAGCAATTAGAATTATAGTAGTGCTATGATAATTAAAACCTTGCCAGCTGTATGTAAGCCTATTCAAATGTACAGCTGTTATGTGGGTAGTGGAAAAAATACAGAAGTTTGGGATTCTGCGATCCGTAATTTCTCAGGCTGCTACAAACTCAGTTACTGCCATTCCCTGTCCTCTTCCATGATTTCTTGTAAACAATTCATTCCCTCATCACCTCTGAGTAATAAAAACTGTTAACATATTTTAAAATGATGTTCAACATGAGATCCAACTGATATCAAGTAAACAACAGAACAATATTAGCTTATCTCTTCTGCTGAAATTGCTGCCAGCTTTGGTCTAGGTCCTACACTTGGTCACCTCTGTCTTCAGTTGCCATTGCTGAGTCTTGCTGTTGTTCTTCTGGATCCCCCGGAATAATACTGGTGACTGTCTGGAGAAGCGACTCGATCTGCTCTTCTGTCAGCCTTTCCTCGCTTTCTTCCACCATCTGCAGGTCAAAAAAGAAATCTATTGTAATCATTAAATCCATACTTCCTTCCTCAGCTCTGAACAGGACTCAACTAATTGGAAAATCCTATTCAATGGACGCAAGACATGGTCTGAGCTCATTACAAAAGCATTTTACAAAGTGGAACTCTTACAATATTGAAAAAAAAAAGAAGAGCTCTATTGTTAACCACAACAATTGGTGTCCCATAATAAGACACTGCTTTCTTTACAACAAGGAAAACCACATGCTCAAAATGGGATTTTCTCCCTCATTTCTCCTATAGCCCCTCTCAGCCTCTCTCAGGCTGGAGAACAGAAGGCTCCGGGAGAGACCTTAGAGCAGCCTCCAGTACTGAAAGGGGCTCCAGGAAAGCTGGGGAGGGGCTCTGGATCAGAGAGCGCAGGGACAGGATGAGGGGAAATGGTTTTGAGCTGCAAGAGGGGAGACTGAGATGAGATCTTAGGAAGAAATGTTTTGCTGTGAGGGTGGGGAGGCCCTGGCCCAGGGTGCCCAGAGCAGTGGTGGCTGCCCCATCCCTGGAGGTGTTGAAGGCCAGGTTGGATGGGGCTTGGAGCCCCCGATCCAGTGGGAGGTGTCCCTGCCCACAGCAGGGACTTGAGGTCCCTTCCAGCCCAAACCACTCTATGATTCTGTAACCTACACATCAGTATCCTGCGCCAAGCTTTTCATTTAGCTCACGTACAGAGCCATCTTCCAGACTTATTCTTCCAAGTTCCTGCGCTTTCATGCAAGAACTGAAATGAGAGAACTTCATAGTGGTTACCTGAACCTTAGTGTCTTCTGCAGCATCTAGACTATGGTAATCAGGCCATAAAAGCAGCCATCTCACCCTACAGCAGGTATACTTTACTGGAATTTACTTAAATTGTGAGATTCCTGAATATAAAAGCATATAAAGCCTCAGAGCAGCATAAAACACGCTGTCCCAAATCAGCAATAAAAATCCATATAATTCATTAGGGACGCACCCTCGCTGTGGAGCTGTGGGAACTCTTATATCACTGCTACTGGTAAAAAACACTGCCATAGTTTATAGGCTGCTGTTAAAAGGAAAAGCTCGTCAGAGGTCTGGAAAAGCAAGCCAAATGAACTCTTCAAACACAAATGAAACCAATTAAGATTGTGGGGTTTGAGATCCTCTTCTTTATACAAAGTCCTTTAAAATGTCCTTTGAAGACCGGTGATTTATATTAATTATGGTTCCAAGTCAATGCAGGTTTAATCAGTTCTAGCTATCAATTGTCAGGTATTCAGACACATCTTGCGTTCTAAAAAGCAGAGTGGTATAGTCAATTAACTTTTTTTTTCCTGTAAGCCCTCTTTGCACGATCTGATCATCGTTCATCAGCCTTTATCCACAGATACATAAAGCAAAGTGAGCCTGCTAGAACCCACACGTAGCAAAAGGCAGACAGTGAATATCCATTTGGAAGCAACCGTTTCTGGGGCCCATCCTGATCAAAGAATGAAATTCTCCATGGAGTGGCTTTGAAACTACCATTAGGTCAAGAACTGCTGCAGGACTCTGGCTTGAACACCCGTCCTGGCTCTCAGTACCGCCAGCTGCTACACTGCACACCACAAGCTAAAATACATTAAAAATCTCCCTAACGTTACCCCCTGTGTAAGCAACTGCTGCAGCTCCTGAAGCAGTGTCAGATATTGCCTGCTGGACTGCATTTCAGAGGTGAGCATCTCCACAGCTTGACCAGCACACCCTGGAGCATCAACAACACACAATAAAGTACATCACAGTACGTAAAGACTCCAATACTGCTGACAAAGCCATTACTCTACAGATGACCTGCGTTATTAGGCTTTGTAGAGGGGTTTTGGACTGGATTACAGTGTTATTAATTACTTTTACATTGAACGTTACAGGTGACAGCCCCATAGCCACAGGAACTGTACAAAGACAAAGCCCACATCCTTTGGAAAGCCAATATCACTTAAGGCAGAACAATTTATCTCTTAGTGGCCAAGCTCTCCTGCATTTGTTACCATCCCACTGCTTCCCGATCTTCAGAAAAATGGGACCTTGTCTGGTTTAGATTGGATTTATTGGATCACATGAAACCCACCCCTCTTCCTCTTCTAAATTTATCCTTTCCTATACATCTCCTTTCCATTTCTTCAGCAAATCACAGAATGGTTTGGGTAGGAAGTGACCTCAAAGCCCATCCAGTCCCACCCCCTGCCATGGGCAGGGACACCTCCCACTGGGTCAGGGGGCTCCAAGCCCCATCCAACCTGGCCTTGAACACCTCCAGGGATGGGGCAGCCACCGCTGCTCTGGGCAACCTGGGCCAGGGCCTCCCCACCCTCACAGCAAAACATTTTTTCATAAGGTCTTATCTCAATCTCCCTTCTTTCAGCTTAAAACCGTTCCCCCTCATCCTGTCCCTGCACTCCCCGATCAAGAGCCCCTCCCCAGCTTTCCTGGAGCCCTCTTTAAGTTCTTCTCCAAACACTTTCTTTTTTGAGTGTTTGTTTCAGGAAGCCAGAGTTAAACACAGTGATTCGATCAGAACTGAGAGTGATTTCTAGATCAGCATCAGCTCTTCTTAACTTCTGCATTTAAGATACTCACATGAGGATCTAATCACTATTTCTTATGTGCTCCTGTGTGCCAAGTGAGTAACGCCCCAACTCCCAGCATGGACAACCATGGTGATGTCACTTGTGCTGGCTGAATGCAAGGACTGACAAACTGCAGATACGGCTCAGGACATTGACAGATGAACTCCCGTGATTGCTCTGGCAGTTTGAGAAATCACACTTTAACCAGAAAGTTAATGAAAGAAAACAGTGTTTCGTGTTTCAGATGCTTTGGTGCTGTAACTGATGTCTCATTAAACTGTTGAGAAAAGCATCTTTAAAGAAAGATGCTGGATACAGCACTGAAGTGTGGGTAAGGCAGCTACAAATTCCCTTCTGCTGACAGATCTGTAGTCTCTGCCAGAGGGAAGTGGTAATTCCTTAAACTGTGTAGATAATTCATCAGCAGGTCACCTCGCAGTGCCTCCGAGCTGTGCACCCCCACTGCCACCTCTCACACCAGGAATTACCGACAGACACAAATCTACTGTTGGCAGGACGGATGGCTCATTATTCCAGCTGATGCTCCAGCACTATTTTTCTGTGATACTACTCAAGAGTTCAAAGGATCAAAAGCATAAGCTCTAAAAATCAATATTTTTCACTCTTCAGGGAAACAGCCTGAGCAGCAACTTATGAGAACACAAGCAATTAGGAAGCAGCATGCCAAATGGAAAAATGCAACCATTAAGCACAGAGAGGATGCAATAGACAAATGAAACTGTCCTAAAGGAAAACAGGCATCAAGGGAAACAGAAGGGCATTCCTAGCCTTATTCTAGATTCAACAGATGTTCACACAGTCTTCTGATTTACAACTATAAGACAAAATACTCTTGCTACTAATAGTACTAGGAAATAATGTTACGATGCTTACAAGAGAACTCAGAATGCTCTGAATTGGAAGGGACCTTAAAGCCATCCAGTGCCGCCACCCCCCCATGGGCAGGGACACCTCCCACTGGATCAGGGGGCTCCAAGCCCCATCCAACCTGGCCTTGAACACCTCCAGGGATGGGGCAGCCACCGCTGCTCTGGGCAACCTGGGCCAGGGCCTCCCCACCCTCACAGCAAAACATTTTTTCCTAAGATCTCATCTCAATCTCCCCTCTTGCAGCTCAAAACCATTCCCTCTTGTCCTGTCCCTGCACTCCCTGATCAAGAGCCCCTCCCCAGCTTTCCCGGAACCCCTTTCGGTACTGGGAGGCTGCTATAATTATGTGTAAGAAAAAGCCTAAGAGGCAAAAAGAAGGAATTGTATTCAAGCACTTTCTCTTCCAGCAAGATTACCAAAGTATGAAAAAATATCTATCAAAAAGACTTGCTAACCTCTAACTTGCAACTGGCTGAAACTGCTTGAGCAAACAGACTCAAAACATAAGCTGTCAGGAATGCAAAGTATATACTAAGGAAAAAAAAAATGCAAATGTTTTTAATAAGCATATGACCTAAGATGTTGATGTTGGCAGTGCCACACACCCCAAATGGAAACAGATTATCCTCCCAGATGATGCCATGCGCAAAGAGTAGGGTATCACCAACCAAAGCACCGCTGAGTTGCATGTTTTCAATATTTAGGGGTTTGCGCAAGTAAACAGAATTGGACAGTGATACAGGAAAACAGCTGAGACACGAAACGCACCCTGTGGTGCAGCAAAACAAGCACAGGCTTCACCAGACTGACAGCAAGGATTTTCTTGCAATGAACAAAAGAAAAAGGTAGTAGGGCACATCAGTTGTGCTGCTTGGAACAAATCACAGAACGGTTTGGGTTGGAAGACACCTTAAAGCCCACCCAGTTCCACCCCCTGCCATGGGCAGGGACACCTCCCACTGGATCAGGGGGCTCCAAGCCCCATCCAACCTGGCCTTGAACACCTTGAACTGAGAAATTGTCTCCAGGGTAAGGAATATTTGATGGGTAAGAAAGCTCAGCAGCACAGAACAAAACAAGCTGTGGGTTAAAAGCTATTGTTTATTTGAATGATAAACTAAGAATTCTATTTAAAAAATAATCAGTGAAGTACAGTAAAAACAAGGAAATAGGGATTCTGGTCATTTCCAAAGCTATCATGCATGTAATTTAACTCTAGTGTAGGAGGCACAGGTTTTATGAGACAATGCCTGCTTCTCCCTCCTTTGAGCAGTAATTTGAAATTGCTGAGCAGCAACATCTAATAGAAACAAAGCGCATAAAAAAGAATTAAAGTGAAAGACTGAATGATCAGATTAATGTCACTCAGAGATAATTAACCAAGCATGCAAATTGGGAAGCAAAATACTTTGTTAAGAAATAATGTGTAAATCCTCTACCATCTTCTATTCTCAAGAAGAATAGTATTTTCTATTCAACACTGAAAGCCAGCCTGTCAGGGAGGGACAAAGCTCTCTGAAATGGAAATCCAGTTTTAAGAAGCACAAAATTAAAATCTGCTTTTCCATTCAGAAAGACGAATATGGAGCAATTTGTTAATTAGAAAAGACGATGCTTAATCTTCAAACCCATCACAGTTCAGCATTAAGTAAAGCTGGACCGGTGTCCTGGTTAGATCAACATCCCTGTCTTTTCCTCCTCCTTTGTGAATCCCTGAGCCAGGAATAACAGATGTTAAAGATTAAAACAGCAGGTCAAGATAGCTGCAATGTGTACAGTGTTTTACCCTGTGGGATGTGAATTAGAATTTCATCCTACTTTTGTTGCTATTGCTGTTTGGAAATAAATCCTGGCACACAAGTCCGGGAAAGACAAATATGAACAACACAGCAGTTTAGGCAAACAGACTCACAAAGGAACCTGAGAGCAAAAGATCACAACATCAATTTGCTTTTTAGCTAGAATATGATTTTATCAAAATTGATTTATTGTTTGCGTACGACTAAAGCCAGGGAATTCTATAGAGTGAAAGGAAAAAAGCTGGAAAGGCAAAGAAGCAACAAACAGTAGTAAATATAAGAACTGTAAAATCACAGACTGGTTTGGGTTGGAAGGGACCTTAAAGCCCATTCAGCTCCAACCACCTGCTGCGGGCAGGGACACCTCCCACTGGATCAGTGGGCTCAAAGTCCCATCCAAGCTGGCCTTGAACACCTCCAGCAGCCACAGCTTCCCTGGGCAACCTGGGCCAGGGCCTCCCCACTCTCACAGGAAAACATTTTTCCTCATATCTCATCTCAGTCTCCCCTCTTTCATCTTAAACTACATAACTATCCTCTCCCATCAGCTATTAATAGCCTATCAGGTAAATCTGACTCCATTCCATGGACAGGCAGTACTGAATAAAAGTTTCAGGTATCAAAATTGTTTGAGCAAGTGAGAGACAGAGATACAGCTTGTTTGGCATTTTGTTTAAAGCCGGCTTTTTCAAAAATAAGACTGATTTGCCTACACTATCTGAAGTGGTCAAAAGTTTTCATCATCATTCGTTTCTGATTCCAATTCCAGGAGTGACTCAAAGCTTCTGAGCGGCAGTGGAAAGTTCAGTGGAAAGAGAATCAAGGCGATTTTAGATCTGGTTTTCACTTCTCTCATCCATCAACTGCAGTGAGTTGACTTGCCTGCATGAAGTCTGCGTATGGGTAATCTTTTCACACCGACATCAAAGAAGAAAACTCTGGTAGCCTCTATGGCTCTGCATTATTTTATACTTAAAGATGCTTAGAGAAGAGGTTTTCTGTGTTCAAAGATGTTGCACTGCTACAATCTCTTTCCTCCCTCCATACCCAAGCCCCAAATGGTTCAAGAGAACAATCAAAAAGCAAAATTGTTTCCTTGCTATTGCTCCTTGCCTCTGCATTTCACTAACAGAAATAGCTTGCAGTTTCTTGGCAGTTACTGAGCTCAAACGACTCTGATGTGCTTTGATGAAAGAATAAGTGCACTGCAGTTTTGGGGAGGCTTTGTTTTACACAGTGTTAACAATCCAGTCAACCTAGTTTACTGTAATCCTAGTTTTGGAGAAACATGCCCTGAGAATTACAAGGGTATCACAATGGAACAGAAGGAACTGCATCCCTAGGACTGCCCTGACAACGCAAACTCGGACTGCTCCCCAAATATACATTCCATTTTTCACAAGTTGTTTTGGATCATTAGGAGTTGGGTTACAGATCAATAATGGGCTGACCTTGAACTCAAACCTCTTACCTGTATTCTGAAAGTCTTAGCAATGAGTTTTGTATTTGACATTACAAACCCTGGAACAGCTAAGTACGCCCCCCTACAGACACCTGACCCCGAATTTCTTACACTTGCCTCCTAGACTTTAAACACATCAGAGGAGCAAAACTATTTTCAATATTTTATGGATGGACAAGATAATGAGGAACTAGGGAGGCTAACAAGTAGAGGAGGGAAAAAAGATAAATCACACATTCAGCTGAATGCAGAAAAAGATTATTGCATTTAAAGAAGAAAAGAGGAAAAGACTGCCTATGGCCTATATGGGAATACAATAAAAATGTGTCTAAGCACACGAAGCAAACAAAGGTCTAAGACAGGCTCTACATCACTGCTGATGAATAACATCCTAAGCAAAAGTGATGCAGCCTTAATGCTCTTGGTTGGGTTGATGACCAACACTGATCTCTTCAACCACAAAACACAGTGTTAATTCCTCAGCTGGAAGCATTCTTTTAGGAGACGCCTCCAGCGTTACAATAGCTATGAAAGAAAAAATGCCCTACAGGCACCTCTTTAATCCCCTCTTTTTTCTGAGGTAAGATTGTAAACAGATGTTCTTAATGTAAGAGATCTTTATTAAAAGAATATCCTTGTTAAAATAATCTCTTTATTACCACAGGATTTTGTATTCCTAAGGAGATACTGTAGAGAACACAACCACATACACCTATTTAGCTACAATCCCTACACCAGCATATCAGATAGAGAAGGGCTACTTCCCATCAGAAGGGTTGTTCATATCCATCTCATTCTGCGACGCTGCTCAGAATTCCCTACTCGCTCTTTTTCAGCGTGTTTGGTTTTACTATGACATAAACCCCTGCCATCAGAACAACCAAGTCATCACAGCTGTCAAAAGCAGAAGTACTCGATTACAAAAGACTCCAGTTAAATACATTCTTACTTGCAAAACTGTAGCCAAGCTTTAATGACCGCATGGGGCATTTTCAATTTGTGACACCAAAGCAAACCGAGGTGAGAATCTGCCCGAGGGAAAGACGGGCAGGTCCCTAAGGAGATCTCAGAGAGGAAGCAGAGTGGATTTGAAACTGTGAATGTAAAGATGTGCATAAAGGGATACATTCAATGACCAACCATGAGAAAGTAATTATCCAATTGATCTTCACGGTTAAAGCTGCTTTCATTTAAGCCTTGAACAGTCAGGAGCATTGTTACTTACCAGCTGTATTTCGACTGCCGTCACAGGCCTGTGGTTAAGCAACTGGAGCTTTTCTGCCCTGTTTAAAAGCAAAGCGTGAAACAATACACGTTACTATATAATTTGAGGATCCCCTCAAATGACAGGGAAGATGCAAATACATTCCTGATAACTGAGGGTTGAAAGGCCATTGCCAAGAATAATTTGGACTTGGTTTGTAGCCAGGTTTAATCATCATGATCATAGAATCATGGAATGATTTGGGTTGGAAGAGACCTCAAAGCCCATCCAGTGCCACCCCTTGCCATGGGCAGGGACACCTCCCACTGGATCGGGGGCTCCAAGCCCCATCCAACCTGGCCTTGAACACCTCCAGGGATGGGGCAGTCACCACTGCTCTGGGCAACCTGGGCCAGGGCCACCCCACCCTCACAGGAAACCATTTCTTCCTAAGATCTCATTTCAATCTCCCCTCTTTCAATTTAAATCAGATGATAATCTCCATATTTCCAATACTGTACTTTCCTGTGTGGTTCAGATGTACTGCTGTTGTCACCTCTAGTCTAAGGTGGCACAGTGGAGTCCCTTAGGTCATTACTGTACAAGCATTAATTAACAGGCACTGTTGTTTTATTAAATGCTGTACAGAAATGCTAAACAACTCAAAGATCACAGACTCTTTTGCTTGCTATTAACACACAAGAACAATTAGCATGCCTAAGAAGTTACAATCCATCAGCCAAACGGCAATAACTTGTTTATTCTTCTAGCCCACTGCAAGAGCAAAGTTATAAAACTCTGCACCCCACACAGTTCAAGCCAATTTTTCCATATGTTACTACAATGGGCTGAGGCCAAACTTTTAACACATGGGCAAAAATATATCTTCATCGCTGTTGCCATGCAAATCTATCTTTCTGCTGTGTTTGTACAACTGCTGGGTATCATGCAGTAAACCAGGTGGGGACAGAGCTGGGCTGCCAAGAGAACTGCTTTTTCCTGGGTTGTTTTTAACTGGATTCATTGGTTGATCCCACCAAGACTTGTACGACCACGAACAGCGAGGCAGCAAAGATACAGAAAACGCCAAAAACCCACTCAATATCCTTAATCAGTTGTAAAACTACAGTCACATATTGTGGTTTCAAAGCTAAGTAATAATTCATTAATTATAACAACTCAAACACTCCTGATTGCGTATGCACACCCTAAGGCAAACAGAAAGCGATTCTACACATTCAGATTTGCATCCTGTGCCTTCGGCACAAAAGCAGCCAAGCCATACCAGCTTCTTTTGGTTTGACTTTAAATACAAACTGTGTTGCATCTGTATTTTTAACAGCCCAGTTCCATTCTCCTCTGCCTACGAGAACCACAGAATGCTTGGGTTGGAAGGAACCTCAAAGCCCATCCAGTTCCAACCCCTGCCATGGGCAGGGACACCTCCCACCAGATCAGGGGGCTCCAAGCCCCATCCAACCTGGCCTTGAACACCTTTGATCCATGACTTCCCTGGGCAACCTGTTCCAAAGGGGGAGAAGTCACTAAATTTGTCTGACTTGGGTACTTAAACATAAAACACTTCAATATTCAGAAAGACCACTGAAGGCAGTGGCAAAATTCCTCATGCATTCAGATCCATCATTAAGCTCAGTCTCACTGCTTTTCTGGATGCATTTTCACCAAGCAGCTATTAACTCTACTTTCCAATCATGAAATCATGAGATCTCACAAAAGCCCACTGAAATGCTTTGATCTTTAAAACACAAAAAGGGGGTACAAGGGAAAAAAATCTCATTGACATTTAAAAATCTCTTTTTTTTCTTTGGTTTTTTTGGAAGATGTAATCAAACAAGTATTTTCATTGAATTCAAACCACAACATTTAGGCAATAGCTCTGCAGCTAAATATTATTAATTTTACACTCAACTTAAATACAAATCATTCTAAAAACATATGCCATATGCCATATACCAGTAATGCATATTTCATTAATGTCAGAAGCTCAAAACATTAACAACAACCACATAATAGCAGCGTGGCAAACAATCTGAGCCAATCTTTGTGTTTTAGAACAGAGCAGCACAATAATACCACACTCCTAAAGATAAAACAGATGTTTGAAAGGGCAGTCACAGTAACAAATGCACTTTTATAATAAAACTCATACAATTATAGTGTCATAATAATAGATAAAATGAGTAAATTAACTTGAACATATATTTTGGGGGGAAAATAAAGATCTTGAATGATTATCACTTGACATAGAGCCTCTCCTAGCAGCCACCTATGTTTATGCAGCACCTCTACTGCTCACGATCACATGTTGAAGTAAGAAGTGACAGTTAATATGCAGTCTGTGACACAGCAGTTAACTTTGATTTTGAAAAATTACAGCTTGGAGTTTATTTGTATTTAAAAGGCATTTTTAAGGCATATTTGAACAGATTCCAAAGAGTTTCCCCCTGGTTTACTGGCGTTCAGAACACAGGTGCTGTAGCCCACAGCCCTGAGCACTCCCATGCAGGCATTCAGAACCAACAGGTCAATGTGTCTGCAGACACTGCAGAGATACCATCTCATGTCACATGGCCTCCAAAGCCTGCCCTTGAAATCTAAGATGAGGTAACAGCTTATAACACTGTCAGACACTTCACTACTTTATCATTCAAGGCCAGGTTGGATGGGGCTTTGAGCCCCCTGATCCTGTGGGAGGTGTCCCTGACCATGGCAGGGGGGGTTGGAACTGGGTGGGCTTTAAGGTCGCTCCCAACCCAAACCATTCTGTGACTCCATGATTGTGACTAAAACAATCAGTTAGTGAAACTCTTCACATGTCCTGTAGAGAGGAAATACAGAAGACAATAAAAAAGGTCACCTGGCAAAGAGTTTCTGCTTACAAGCCTTTCACGTTCCTATAAGTCATTAGGGAACAGACAGACATTTTAAAGTTGGAGCAAACAGATCTCAAAAGCATTATTTCAGCCAAGATCACATCATTCAGGTTTTTAAAAATGTGTAAAGAAGAATGAGAGATAATTTGCAAGCAAATGATTAAATGTGTTGTCTGAAAAATGTCATGCTTGGTTTTGACCCACAATGCTCCCTGCTGGAAAAATAACTCAGAACATCAGAAAGGAATTAGCAGCAGGGTGCAAAAACCCGAAAGCGACATAAATGACGTATTTCATCTGAAGGTGCTTGTGTAGCATTACAGGGCTTTAGAAATTATAAACACTAATTAACACTAACAAATAATCATCTTTAGACACGTTAACTCTATATATTTCTGACTGAAGCAATGCATTTGGTTTATTTACAGAAAGACAGAATATGAAGACACACAGACACGACCAACAATCCAGTGCCATCTGCAAACCCCTACCTAGCGAGTCTTGTTTGCTGACCAACCTAAATATCAATCTGTTAACGAAGATGTAAGTTATTTTATTTTGGCAAAACACCGCAAGATGGCAATGGGATAATTAACTGTAATTGAAGACATTTGGACAAATCTGTGTGGGTACCCTGTGTGGGTAGATGCGCTCCTCCTGTGATAGGGAATAGTAACGCTTTGTCTTTTCTGTTAAGTAAACACCCAGCTCCTAAGATTATTTAAGACACACCACGAATACACATGTGCAGGGCATGCACAACAGTGAGCCCTGGCAGCCAAGAGGGCAACCATGTCCTGGGGTACATCCAGCACGGCATCGCCAACCGGGCAAGGGAGGGGATTGTCCTGCTCTGATCTGCAATGATGAGGCCCAACCTCAAATATTGTGTTCAGTTTTGGATGCCACAGGATAAAAAGGACATCAAACTACTGGAGAGTGTCCAGAGAAGGTCACAAAGCTGGTGAAGGGTGTAGAGAAGAAATCATATGAAGAGCAGCTGAAGTCACTACGTCTGTTCAACCTGGAGAAGAAACTGAGGGGGGACCTCATCATCGATTACTGTTTCCTCACAAGGAGGGGAGGAGGAGGAGCAGGCACTGAGCTCTTCTCTCTGGTCACCAAGGACAGGACCCGAGGGAATGGCAGGAAGATGCCAAGGGAGGGTTAGGTTGGACATGAGGAAAAGGTTCTTCCCCCAGAGGCTGGTGGAGCACTGGAACAGCTCCCCAGGGAAGCAGTCACCAAGGCTGACAATATTCCAGAAGCATTTGGCCAGCGCCCTCAGCCCCACAGTGTGAATGTTGGGGTTGTCCTGTGCAGGGACAGGAGTTGGACTTGATGGTCCTTGTGGGTCCCTTCCAACTCAGGTCATTCTATGATTCTATGACATGAAGAGTTACCTCTGCTTTCTCAGGAGGCCCCTAGGAGCAGCTCCTCCTGCAGTCTGTACAGAATGCAGATGCACTCTGAGTGCGCTGCCCAGGATCAGCCCAGCGCACCCTTTGGATGCTCCAGTCCCAGCTCCTCTTCCTTCATTTCTGACCTTTCTACTTGTAACAGAGGGAGTGGCCAGAAAGTACTGCTCTTGACATCCCCTTGTAGCTAACACTCATAAAATGCCTCTGAAGTTCAATGTTGCAACAGAAAACTGGACTCCTCACCCCCAACGCCAGCAGTAAGCAGTGCAGCGCTGTACGCAGTACGAGCTGGAGCTTGGTACCCACTGCTCCAACCTTTTAACACCGATACCAAACGTTGACGGTTAGGGTCAGAGTCTCTGTGTACCCAGGATTTCTTGCTAGCACCTACACAACTTAGAACCTGAATATCCACAATGCATGAGAAATAAGCTTTAAGGAAGGCAAATGCTGCAAGCCTGAGCGTGCTTCAGTATCAATGCTGACTGCGGTGCTTTGCACGGCAGAGACGTGCTAAGCCTGAGTTTAGTTCATGCTCCATTACATCTAAAAAATAAAGGGAACGTTTTCCAACCCAGATAAATCCATCTTTATGCTTTCCATAGCATGCATGTTTACACTCATGCTTACCAAACAAAAAGGATAACTGTCCAACTATTCAACTAAACAGAAAGTGAAGAATATTTTCAGCTTAATTGCCACCAGGAAGCAATTCTTTGTATTTTCTCTGGACTGTCTGGATTTTAGTAACACTGTTTATAACATGAAAGCTGCTCGTCCAAGAGAACACATACAAAAGAAGACTGACAGCTGAAAGCCATTTTCTCACATAAAAGCAAGATTCCACTAATCAGAGTTAATTGTCCGTTATGCAGACTCTTACAGGATCTGCCTAGGGAGAAATCTCAACATGGCAATCACTGCTGGGAAGCTGAGCAGTGCTAGGGCACAGCCAGCAGTAGCTGAGACTCAGCGAGAGCCAAAATCAGCACTTCCAGCTGAGAGCAAAGTGATGTGGATGGGGCTTTGGGGACACAGAAAGCTCAGCCTGTGAGAGACAAAAATGTGGGTAGTTAAGGGAGGAGAAAATGGATCTGAGGTCTGTGTCTGAGGGGTGATACACGACACTCATGGTCAGAAAAACTATTCTAGAAGGCAAAAATCACCGTCTTTTGTTCAAGACCCCACTGCATATCTGGGTAGAGAGAACAGAATAGACAACTCACTGCCACAGTGCAAAACAACCTCACAGACTCTAATACTAAAAACACTCACACACTATTGCGCAAACAAAGATAAACTTGTGTCCTCCTCTGCCAGCAGCAAGCCAAATATTTGCAGCATTTATATTTTAACCAAAACCTCGTATTGAATAACTTTGCATCACCCGTTTTTGAGTTACTGAGCTCCTCAACTGTATGTAAGTATATCCGCACGCTCGTTTGCTTTTCTAGGAAGAGATCTATAGGCATGGGTCAGAAAAGAACAGTATTGGTGCCAAGGTACAGCACACAGAGCTAAAATAAACCCCTAAAATGTCTCTGACTGTGCAGAGGCAAATTTATCCTCAGGAATGTACGGTTTTAGCTGCTAGAAAAACCATAAAGGAACAGCAGTGTACATAAAATATTATGAGATGAAAATATTTCAGAGTCTGTACTGGGACCAGTGCTGTTTAATATTTTCATTGATGATACAGAGAGCGGGATCAAGCGCACCCTCACAAGTTCGTGGATGATACCAAGCCGAGTGGGGCAGTGGTCACACCAGAAGGACTGGATGTCATCCAGAGGGACCTGGACAAGATGGATAAGTGGAGCTGCGTGAGCATCATGAGGTTCAACAAGGCCAAGTGCAAGATGCATCCAAAGCAGCGGGACCAGCAGGGCGAGGGAGGGGACTCTCCTGCTCTACTCTGCTCTTGTGAGATCCCACCTGAAGTACTCTGTCCAGTTATGGAATCCCCAAATAAGGATAAGGAACTACTGGAGCGGGTCCAGAGGAGGCCACAAAGATGATCGGAGGGCTGGAGAACCTCCCATCCGAAGACAGGCTGAGAGAGTTGGGCGTGTTCAGCCTGGAGAGGAGAAGGCTCCAGGGGTACTTCATAGGGGCCTTCCAGTACCTGAAGGGGCTACAGGAAAGCTGGAAAGGGACTTTTTCCAAGGGTTTCTAGTGATAGGGCGAGGGAGAACGGCTCTAAACTGGAAGGGGGAAGATTTAGATGAGACATTAGGAAGGAATTCTTCACAATGAGGGTGGGGAGGCCCCGGCCCAGGTTGCCCAGAGAAGCCGTGGCTGCCCCATCCCTGGAGGTGTTCCAGGCCAGGTTGGATGGGGCTTGGAGCCCCCTGATCCAGTGGGAGGTGTCCCTGCCCATGGCAGGGGGGTGGGACTGGATGAGCTTTGAGGTCCCCTCCCACCCAAACCATTCCATGATTGTATGATTCTAAATCCTATGGTCTCGAATCAACCACAGCAACTCATGTAAAATGTTGTCCGAGTCAAGATCAGAGGATTCGGCTTTGGATGAGCTGTCCCAAGCTGTGGTTTGTGAAATCACAGCTCAAGTCTATGCGGACTGTGCACAAATACACCAGGCTGCGCTCCCCGCAGGGGTTACCACTGTACTTCAATGTTGCTACATCTGTCCAGGATGAAATCTGAGAGCTGATAATGGGATCTAAATGCAAAAAGTTGGCAACGCTCCTACAGTTCAAAGGGTTAATTTCAAATCAATTAAGTGGGAAACATAGTGGTCTTTTTTTAAAAGATGCCGTTGTTAAAGAAGGCACCATCCTGACTTCGGTGTTGAATATTCCCTTTGAAAGCTCTGGAGGAGACAAAAATGACAAAGTAAATCATTCATCTTTGAATACTGCAGAGATTTACATTTGTTGTAGTTCTTGGCAGTAATGAGGGAAAATACTGTCTAAAAGTACTACCCATTTTCAGCTCAAAATTTCCTCAAACGTGTTGATTTAAAGATAAAAAGGGCAACGTTTATGTCTGATTTTTAAAATTATGACAATATGCTGTGATTGGAAATTTGATTATTCCAAAATCAGATCTAAGATCAATAAAAGTAGCGCAAACTTTCAGTTAACCACGATTACAGAGCACAAGTTTAATAAATGTTCTTTCCATGCAATGCTATTCACACCATCTTATAAAATATTAAACCATTGCAGGGACTGAAACTGGAAAATTAGCTGCTACTGACATGTGTATTTCCAAATACAACAAGACTTACTGTGCTGTAGTGTGAGCCAAAGTGTGTGAGGCCTCAACAAGGTAATAATAAAATTCACTGTGATGTCAGTTTAGAGCTCTTCATTTAAAAAAAACGTCTAAATTCTACAGTTTGAATTTTACCAAAACAGCTGATCACAAGGAAAAACCCGTGTGATACCATACTCCACTGATAATATCAATGAAATGTATGTTTGGATGGCTCTGAATTGGTTCCATTTAGCAAGGCAGCTATCTGAAACCACTCTGAAAGTTTTAAGTTCTTTTTACACATTAATATTTATTTTTTAAATTTGTCTTTTAGGAAAAATGATTTAATTTTTTTGGCCTGTATCACTAATGAGAAAAACCCATCACAAAATGATGGCTGTCAGCAGAAAACATACGCTGGGGTGTTAACTTGGTATTTCGAATAGCAAATATCGGCATTAACAGAAAGAAAAGACTTGAGGCGATTTTACAGGAACTGTACTGTCTGCCAGCTAAATGTTACCAGCTCTGTAACTGAAGCCAGAATGTTTTGGGACATTATACATATCCAGATGAGCAACGCATTCCGCATGGTGAGAACTGCAGGTGTGTGGGAGGAGGGCAGGAAACGGAGAATTCCCTGGATTAAAAGCTCCATTCTTTAAGTGAATGCGCCTTAATTCTTGGTGTTTCTCTGCATGGTGTCTGGGAGTGAGTGCACCCTCAGCAAGTTTGCAGATGGCACCAAGCTGGGTGCAAGTGCGGGTCTGCTTGAAGGCAGGGAGGCTCTGCAGAGGGATCTGGACAGGCTGGGTCGATGGGCTGAGACCAACGGGCTGAGGTTCAACAAGGCCAAGTGCAGGGTCTTGCATTTGGGACACAACAACCCCGTGCAGCGTCACAGGCTTGGGGAAGAGCGGCTGGAGAGCTGTCTGGCAGAGAAAACCTGGGGGTGTTGGCTGACAGCAGCTGTAATGAGCCAGCAGTGGCCCAGGTGGCCAAGAGGGCCAATGGCATCCTGGCCTGTGTCAGATCCAGCGTGGGCAGCAGGAGCAGGGAGGTGATTGTGCCCCTGGACTTGGCATTAAGTGAAGCTGCACCTTGAATCCCAGGCTCAGTTTTGGGCTCCTCACTCCAAGAAGGACACTGAGGGGCTGGAGCACGTCCAGAGAAGGGCAACGAGGCTGGTGAGGGGGCTGGAGAATAAGTGCCACGAGGAGCGACTGAGGGAGCTGGGGGTGTTTAGCCTGGAGAAGAGAAGGCTGAGGGGAGACCTCATCCCTGTCTACAACTGCCTGAAAGGAGGCTGTGACGGGGTGGGTGCTGGGCTCTTCTAACAAGTGACAACAATAGGATGGGAGGGAATGGCCACAAGTTGTGCCAGGGGAGGTTTAGACTGGACATTAGGAAGAATTTCTTCACTGAAAGGGTGGTCAGGGATTGTCACAGCTGCCCAGCGAGGTGGTGGAGTCGCCATCCCTGGAGGCGTTTAAAAAAACGGGTAGACAAGTTTCTTAGGGACGTGGTTTAGTAAGGGGACAGGTACGGTTGGACTCAGAGGTCTTTTCCAACCAGATGATTCTATGATTCTTTCTCCACCCCCCTGGAATTCTCCCATCCACTAGCACAGCCTAGTGCCTGTGCACTGCAACAACAGGCTGAGCAAGGAAAGTCCACTCATCCCAATCCCTACCTCTGCCAGGCTTTTAGATCCAACTCTGAACCCTTAAATTAACAGCCCTGAATCCCTTGTATTTGGTAATAAATTGCTGAGCCTAATTAACAGCACAAACGCACTGCTTAATTGTTTTCTGCTTGATTAGAGTCGTAACAAGGAATTGAAATGCAAGAGAAAGCAGGCTAAGATGAGGGGTGTTTCTGATGGGCCGTGCCTTTCAACCAGATGCTCTGTTCCCCTTGCAAAGAGAATACAGAAATCACTGCCGCGCCTCCACTGAGGACAGCCACCAACTAACGTATATAGCAAATCAAACCGGCTACCTTCAGAAAGCTGCTACCAGCAGAGACTGCGTACAAACAATCTCTTGATTAAGGGAGAAAGCACACCTTTGAATGCCTTACACCGAAATGGAGCAGCAAAGACAGGCTGTGGAGTTCATCACTCTTCATGGCAGGAAAGGTCATTACAGAAAGATCACAGAATCAGAACAGTCGGAGTCAGAAGGGACCTTAAAGCCCACCCAGTTCCACCCCCCTGCCATGGGCAGGGGCACCTCCCACTGGATCAGGGGGCTCCAAGCCCCATCCAACCTGGCCTTCAACACCTTCAGGGATGGGGCAGCCACCACTATTCTGGGCAGCCTGGGTCAGGGCCTCCCCAGGAAAACATTTCTCCCTAAGATCTCATCTCAATCTCCCCTCTTGCAGATCAAAATCAGTCCCCTTTGTCCTGTCCCTGCACTCCTTGATCAAGAGCCCCTCCCCAGCTTTCCTGGAGCCCCTTTCAGTCCTGGGAGGCTGCTCCAAGGTCTCCCCAGAGCCTTCTCTTCTCCAGGCTGAACAACCCCAGCTCTCCCAGCCTGGCCTTGTACAGGAGGTGCTCCAGCCCTCGGATCATCTCCGTGGCCTCCTCTGGACTCGCTCCAATAGATTCATTTAAGCAAGGTCCTGGAGAGCAAATGCTGCAGGTTTTGCACACTCAAAGGGGAAGAAAGCTCTCTACCAGATAACTGGAATAAAATTACTCGTGAAGTGTTTTATACAAAGACCACCTCCATCCCACAGAATGGAAATGATTAAAGCCTTTAGGTTTTAATTTATTTAACAACAGAGCAGTGTTGAAAGGATCTTGGGTATAAACCAAAGAGTAGTTCAGAATTTCCTTGGAGGCATTACTATTTTAAACAGTATAACATAAAGGGCACTACAGAGTAATTGCACACCATATGCTTTCTGTGTTTTGGTGTGAAGAGGCTGCCAGATGGGCTCTGCTATTTCTAGCTTGAAGTGTCTGAATGGAAAAGATTAGAAGAAAGAAGTGGTGCCAGGATCACACTTAATGATTCTGTTTCTTGTTGTGTAATGCACATGGCAAATGCAGAGCTGGCAAGTTCTTTACCAGGTGACAAAGATATTAACAAAGTAAAGTTGTACAAGATGCTAAAGAAACTCAGGTATCACAGTCCAACCTGAGTTCTGACAAGCTATAAATGCAGTAAATGTGTAACCTGAACGAGCAATTGGCTCTTCACTCTCATCCTTCTGTCATCTTGCAGAAGGAAATAGGAACAAGTATCTTGCTTACCCTACAGACTGATTCGCAGAAAAAGGACAGAGAAAATCATACCTAAACCCATAGGCACCTCCTAGCGTCTATAAAAGATAAAATAGTCAAAAAGCTCATTTAAAGCACATAACTATTTCAACCTTTGCAGCAGAGCTATATCCAAGCCCACAGAACACGTAGGCTTGGGAAGGCAAATATATGGGCAGATTTTCTACAAAACAGCCAAGCACTATGGGAGACTGAGGGGTTCTGTAGCTGGAATTTTCTGCATGATGATCCAACATATGTTAGTACATCTGGGAGATGCCATACAGGTGTGGTCAAGGTACCTCACATGGTAACAGAACTCCCCTGGCTTTTTATAAGAATTAACTCTGAGGTCCTGGTCAAAGTTTATCAGAAAGAAGTTTAGAAGTGAGCTTTAAAACAAACAAACAAAGCTCTTTGACTTTTCAGGGGACTCTTACACTGAATTCATTCAGTTACTTCTGAAAAATCGTGTTCTCCCCTTTTAATTCCCCCTGGCCTTTTGCTGTTGTACAACATTCTCCTGGCACTTTCCTGAACTCCTGCCCTGCACAGACCCAATAAGCTTATTTCACTGCAAACAGGACTGTTTCCCAGTACCAGAAAGGAGGGATGCTCACTACCTACTCAAGAAATAGTTTATTGCCCATTTTAAGATACTTTCTTTCATTTCCATACAATCAGCTCTTTTCAGTAAACAGAGAATTTTCTCCATGCCTGAATGTCAGAAAAAATTAGGATATCTTGCCCACTATAGAAATTAGTATCCCGCTATATAAAATGAGCTACAGGAGGACTAAACACTGACATACTGACCTGGCAACTTTAGCTCCACAAAAGAAAGCCCTACAAGCAAAGTTACAATACCCATGACAAAGCTTCCAAGTGCTATCACCCCCGTGTCTGCAACGACAGCAACACCGTGATGGGAGCTGCTGATGTACTGGATGGGAGCATAATTGTAGAGAGGGGGCACTGAAAAGCAAAAAATAGCTGACCCTCTGCTTCCTACTCAACTTACTAAGCTTTGGACACGGTAAAAACTTGCGTTGTAGCACCACACTCTCCAGATGCTCTCATTTTGCACTTCTTTTTGTGACATAACCAAATTATTCTCAAGAGCCTCCTTCCCAGAGCATGAATTCCCTGGGGAGCCATCCAGCATGCTCTATAGAGCATAAACTACTTCTTCGTAGTGAGGAGGTAGTTATTTAGAAGCAACTAAACCTTTGTTACTCCTGCTCTAAAAACCAGATGAGTGATTAAACCTATCTGAGCAAACAGCCAACTGCTTTAACTTGTTTGGGGTCTGATTACTTAAAACAATAAAGGACTGAGAGAATTATGCATTTCAAGCACTGAGAACAGATATTTGCACCACTGCCAAAGAGCAAAAATTGCCTTTTGAGTCTTCTTGTAAATGTGAAGGAAATCTTTTATTCTCTATGCTGGACTTCCTAAAATAAGAAGAACGAACTGTACATTCATCTTTTCCGGAAACTGCAAGGGAGAGGAACGCTTAGGTAACGCAGGGACACCTCCTGCTGGATCAGGGGGCTCAGCCCCACCCAACCTGGCCTTGAACACCTCCAGGGATGGGGCAGCCACCACTGCTCTGGGCAACCTGGGACAGGGTCGTCCCACCGTCACAGCAAAAAACATTTCTTCCCAAGATCTCATCTCAGTCTCCCCTCTTTCAGCTCAAAACCATTCCCCCTCATCCTATCCCTGCACTCCCTGATCAAGAGTCCCTCCCCAGCTTTCCTGGAGCCCCTTTCAGTCCTGGGAGGAGATGACCTGTAGCAGTTGGGGCTCACAGGTTCACATAAACCTTAACTTCAGAATAACACTCTTTCCCTTATATCTACATTAGGACTTATAACACCCCTGCAAAACAGCCATGTTTTTGCCTCTTAGGAATGAATCCATTTTTGCTTAAGGAACTTCATAAAAACAAGACCAACAATAAACTGAGGTTGGGTTGGGGTTTTTGCAGTTCTCTGTGTTCAACCCATTTACAACTTACAACTTGTACTTCAGAAAACATTTTACGTGCTCTACCTTCGTGCTTGAACCATGCGAAACCACACTAAAACCCAACATACTGATAGGAATCTGAGAAATACATTGGTAAACACAGATTCACTTCAGGAAATACTTATGCACTTAGGGAATAATGAGTCAAGGAAGAGATGTTTGGATGTGTATTTAAATAATAGCAGCAAACACTGACAATCGGTTAATGAAAACCAGACAGATAATCATATCTTGAACATGGGGATCAGTTTTTCACAAATATCTACTTACTTGGTTAGCTTGTGGCCTTTCATCGCTATGAGGAAATCTCTCACCGTCTCAGGACTCTGGTACCTGCAGGGTGTTTTTGAGAGGTACTTCAGTGTCTGCAAGGGATAGGAAGAAAGTACACATTATTTCCCATCACTATTTGCTTTATCAGTTGTGCATCAAACAAGTCGATTCTGGAAAGCCTTTCAGTCCTACTCAGAAAAACTGGTAAAGTCAATGCAGCTTTAGGGGTTGCCTTTTTCCTTGTTTTTTTTACCAGTGGGAAGTTTTGTCACAGATTACATGGCTCACTCACATTTTTCTGTCTTCAGTAAATCTATACGTGAGGGAGTGGCAGGAAGATGCCAGGGGAGGGTTAGGTTGGACATGAGGGAAAGGTTCTTCCCCCAGAGGGTGGTGGAGCACTGGAACAGCTCCCCAGGGAAGCAATCAGGGTGCCAAGGCTGACAATATTCCAGAAGCATCCTCAGTCCCCACAGTGTGAATGTTGGGGTGTCCTGTGCAGGGACAGGAGTTGGACTCAATGATCCTTGTGGATCCCTTTCAACTCGGGGCATTCTGTGTTTCAACACTGACGTTGCTTTATGCAATGGCAATTACTTACTCAGAATGCTCCAGTGAATTCATTTTATAAGGACACAACCCAGCCAGCTCATTACACACCCAGATGAGAATCAGAGCTCCGATGACTCCCTCTGTGGCTCTGGATGGCCATTTAGCTGGGCTGTTCAGAGCCCAAACTCGCATGTTGAAGAGTACAGGAAAGGAGTGAGTTTCAGCCCTGTCTATTAAAAAACTACCTGTTGTTTGTGAAAGACTTGGTTTGAAATAACCTTGGGTGGTATCAAGACTGTGATCAAAACACAGCTGTGCTGTGCTGAACAGCATCACTTAAGATTTACTTTTCCTTTTAAAACCAACAAACATTTACAGATTTAAAGCTAATTTTAAAAGATACGAGGTTTGGAAGGTTTTTTTGTGGTGTTTATTTTTTATTGGATTTGTTTCGTTTTGTTTTTGAAAAGCAGTAACACTTCATAAAAGTTGATCCTTATTCATCCTTAAAACCACATTACCTTCTGCCAAGTTTTCACATGCTCAGTGCCAGGGTACCCTCACTGCCAACCCAGAATTCATTCATTAAGTTCTCCAATCTAGGGTTGTTTTCATCCTTTATATGTGTATTTGGCAATGCTTTCTTAAAATAGCCCAGAGATGTGGTGGCTGCCCCATCTCTGGAGGTGTTCAAGGCCAGGTTGGATGGGGCTTGGAGCCCCCTGATCCAGTGGGAGGGGTCCCTGCCCATGGCAGGGGGGCTGGAACTGGATGAGCTTTGAGGTCCCTTTCACCCAAAACCAGTTCATGACTTTATGATAGTTCATAGAAGCAGGTTAGGTGGGGGGGTCATGAAAACGTGCAAGAATACCACACTATTAGAAATGTTTATCTGCCTTGAGACAATTTGTCTCTGCTCCATTTTTTCATAACAAAATATAACACCTACCAAACTCAGTTATCTTTTGCAGCAGATGTTACATCTGCTTGCTGTACTTATAACAACACAGCACCTAGCAGACAGATAATACATAATGCAATTTGACCTGAATAAAAAAGTACTTCTGGATAAAAAAAACCCCTCTAAATTCCAGCTCACTGCTCTCTTTTCACTGGAAGTAGCTTAGTATCCTCCTGAATGCTGATTGTAGCTTGGATTAGACCCCAAAATGAAGAGCTGGAAATAATGAGCATCAATGGAAAAGTCAAGGAAATCCTTGCATTGTCTGTGCTGTGTGCATCAGCAACTGAAGGATTTGAGAGTATTGCCAATGCTTGTTTAGAGTTAAGGAAAAAAATCTTAATTTGTGGATACTGTATAGCTATACATAAAGCTTAAAAGTACCGATTCAGCTGCCTCACGATGCGCTAACTGGATTGCAAACAGACACGCATTTGGTAGGACACCACACAGATTATCTATAATAATAATAATAATAATAAACCCCCATAAAATACTGTATGATACTCTTGAGTTCCTTTCTCAGAAAATCTTTAAATTGAATGTTTATATTCGAAAAGTTAAAGCCAAAAAAGCTGAATCAGTATGCACAGAGCAGAAACCAGCAGATCCTGGGAAAAAATGAGCTACAAAATCGGTACGGCAAATAAGAAAATAATGCAAATAGATTTCCAGTGTATTTCCAATAAAATCTGTTATCATTTAAAATACACAGGATAATTCATCCTATTTAACAGAGAGAGAGTCAATGAAATACTAATCACTGGTATTCTTAATGACTAGTTTGGACTGGTGAGAATTCTATTTGACAGCACAAAGTGCAAGATAACCCTCCTCTCTGTAAGCCCTGCCTGGCCTTCTCAGACAGAATGATGTTCTTATTCACCAATAATGACTGAAATGAAATCCTCACCTTGTCATGTAATAAAATTATTTAATAAGATCTATTTTAATAAAATATTCTAATAAAAATTTCTTTTCTTGTTTAGTCTTTTATTGGCAATTTCCAGTCAATTAAAATGTCAGTCATACGGCAAAACACAGCTCCAGTTTAACTTCACCCAGTTATTTCAGTACCAATGAACAGGAGCCTGCGCAGAGCTCATGAAGACATACTCAGCGTGAGCAAAGACAGTGCGTAAGATGAAATGCTGGTCTTCTCGCAGTCAAATATAGATAAAATACACCCAGAGTTGACACCAGCTTCCCTCCATGAACAAAAATGAGCATCCTATGGGTATTTTAACACGTAGCAATTAAAGCTTGAAGGTGCATTCTGACAAACCAGGCTTACGGAATCATTCTCAGCTGTTTCAGAGAGGCACAGGAAGAGACTGCAAGTCTCCAGGAAGGTTTAAATCAGATTTTTTGTAAGCCCCTATTTTGTTGAATCCGAGGCTTAGGAATTACAACTCTATACCTTTTCAAACAAAGCCAGAACTAAAACAAAAACAAACCCTAGGTCAAATCTTCTTCACATGAGTAGCTCCACTGCTCAATGGAATTACTCATGCAAGCAAGGCAAACCCCTTTCAGCTCGCTGCCAGTCGTGGTGCTGCTCACGCAGTTCTGACACACACACAATAGGTCACACTGCAAGTCTGTTG
Organism: Neomorphus geoffroyi; assembly: GCA_033558235.1. Classification (NCBI taxonomy): domain Eukaryota; kingdom Metazoa; phylum Chordata; class Aves; order Cuculiformes; family Neomorphidae; genus Neomorphus; species Neomorphus geoffroyi. The sequence goes on from JAUMJM010000018.1 coordinate 7,907,133, forward strand.
TAAAGCTACTAATTTGACAGATTTCAAATATTAATATTTGTATTGTACAATTTAAAAAGTTCTTCCTAGCAACAGATCAAACCTTTATTACCAATCTGGCATCCAACCAATGTTGCTATCTGTACATGTGATTTTGTTATTCTTTGGACAACAAAAAACCCCATTTTAGTTGGAAATCCTTAGTTTAATTCTGTTAATACAAAATACCACACTTGACCTGTGCTTCAGCTTTGAAATCACAATTACATGGTATCACCCATTCATCAGATGACAAGTTCTGCCCTGAGTCTTAAAAGGATAGACTATTTGGAACTAAAAAAAAGCACACAAAACTAAACAGGTAAAAAAGCAGGGAGGTTTTTTATTCTTTTTGTGATAGATTTTAATATGAGCAGCTGCCTCTCTGCCCCAACAGCACATTCAGCCTACAGCCTGAATAAAACAGCCACAGAAAAGCAGCAAAATATTTTACGGGGTTTTTTAACAGGGCAAATTTGTTACAAAATTATTAATACACAGCCCTAAGGATGTGAGTGTGAGTTACTTCAGCTTGGGATAATTCGCAAAGTAATTTCGCAGCGCTACTCACTTCATACATGATTGTGTTTAGATTCTGCTGACCAGAGCTCTGCTTGTTTTTTCCACTCTCTTTGCGCTGCTGCTTAAGATCAGTGAGTAACTGGAACACCTAAAGGGGAAAACAAATCAGGTTTTTTAGACCATTTGAGTGTTTTACCTAAAAATATTACAACAGTAAAACATGAATGAAGAACACAAAGTCCTGTCGACCACAGTCCTGTAGACGAAACAGCAACAGAGAGGCTGCTTTGTTGAATGCACCGGCAACTGAAACAAAAAACGGTTTGGCAACAGGATGATGAAGACGTGTTGAAATTGTTTTTTAAAAAATGTGACTGTTTTAAACAGATTTTCAGCATTTGTTAAACAAAAGCCCCAAAGGAGAAGCTGCCAGGATGAATCTCTCCTACTTGTTTATCTTCTCTCACACTCTGAGCACAGCTGGGTCAAGCATTGCTGTACTGGCACAGAGCTCCCACTGAAACGTAAGCGATGCTCGAAGCCAAATGCCACACAAGTTTATAGCCCTACCGGATTTGTTGTGACAGATGCCTCTAGAACATTAAAATGGATATATATCCTGTTTTATAAAGATACAATATTACATTATCTGTAAAAGAAAAGCCAACTACAACTGTCACACTTCCAGGAACAAACTAAATAAAGGCTTGACCTACTGATGCTCCTGAGATTAGTGATCCTATTGTAAATGCCAGTGGAGTTATTCATAATAGCAAATGCTACAGAGACTGGTACGATGTTATGGTCTGTTAAGCCGCAAAGATTAAACTAGCTCCCTGTTTCTTCACAATGCAATGCAAGCAGACATTCCTGAAAAGAATTTATTAAAGTTGTCTTCACATTTACAGTACAGGGAATATTAATGCAGGACTGAGATTCAGAGGGGAAGTCTGAAGGCAAGGAAAACGTTTTGATTTTCGCAACTGTGCTTTGTCAAATCTGTTGCAACACCGCAACATCTTTACTCATGATAGCTAAACATGCAGCAAAACATTGATCCAGCATCACAATTAGGTTGAAATCTCTTCAGCTGTTTTCTTCAGGCTTTAAGGTACCTGCAGAGCAAACAATCACAGCAAATTAACAGACCACTCCTTACTGTTTATCCCCTAATTTTTAACTAGTTTCATTAAAGATCAAGTTCCATGGGTATTATAAACTGACCTGTCCATAGAAATAGAAATAGAAATAGAAATAGAAACATTTCTAGACAATAAGACTATTGCCAGTTATGAATCCTGCAAGGATTTTATATGGCATTTTCCATGAAAAAGGAACGCTTGTCAATCCTGACCTGAAAGCCAAAGCTCAACCTATGAACATTTCTGTAATAAGTATGAGAAGAAAATGTAACCAGCGACAACAAAACACAAAGCAACAACTGCAAACTCACAGGAGAAATGTAGGCATGGAACACACACCATGTCAGTCTTGAATGCTCCTTTCAAACATCACTTTCTGTGCAAAATGTTACCTCGATAAAGAAAATGTAAGCATGCCCGTCAAATTGCAATTGAAAAGAGTAGCAAACAGAAAGAGATGGGTAGTTTTCGGGGAATCCGTACTTTGAAAAGCAGTGAAAAGCCATGCTCCAAAAGCCTACAGCTGCAGACACTGCAAATCCCTGCTTGCAGAGGATGGAAAAGCTGCATGCAACAACTACTGTGAAAGGGAAATCAGAAGGAACCACTCATCCCTAATGTAATTTTCCACTTCCTTCTGCTCTTTTTCAACACTCTCAGGACAGGAAGGACATGGATGTGCCAGAACGAGTCCAGAGGAGGCCACAAAGATGATCCAAGTGCCAGAACACCTCCCATCCAAGGACAGGCTAAGAGAGTTTGAGCCTGGAGAAAAGAAGGCTCCAGGGAAAGGTCAGCCTCCCAGTACTGAAAGGGGCTCCAAGAAAGCTGGGGAGGGTCTCTTGATCAGGGAGTGCAGTTGTAGGATGAGAGGGAACGGTTTTAAGCTGAAAGAGGGGAGACTGAGACGAGATCTTAGGAAGAAACATGAATGTGTGGAAGCCATGGCCCAGGTTGCCCAGAGCAGCGGTGGCTGCCCCATCCCTGGAGGTGTTCAAGGCCAGGTTGGATGGGGCTTGGAGCCCCCTGATTCAGTGGGAGGTGTCCCTGCCCAAGGCAGGGGGTGGAACTGGATGGGCTTTGAGGTCCCTTCCAACCCGAACCATTCCATGATTCTATGATTCACCAACAAAAACACTCAGGTGAAGAAAGTTCTGACTGAAAAGCACAACAAACAGAACCTGCAGTTCTCCCTATTCTGGTCCACACCTTTAGGAGACCTCTAGATTTCCTATAAAGTGACTGACACCACTACTCAGACCCCAGCAGGTACTAGCACCAAGATTCCAACAAACATCCCAGTAAATGAAGAGGAAGGAAGCAGAGATTATTTTGCGATACCTCTCTGAAATACTTGCTATATTCTGTACTGCTACCGTGCATGTTTCTAACAAACAGACACTTCATAATCATTTGGCTGACACGGTACCATCTATTTCTTAGGCAAGACAGCTCTACCCAAGCACCTCATTCAAGCTCTTCTGCCAGCTGCCAGCTGGTTGCTCTGCTGTACACAGACAGATGCAGCTCCAGCTAAAGCATTTCAAGATTTATTTCAGAATAAAAATGAAACAGCTGTGCAATTTTTAAGCTTCAGCAGTAAAACAATACAAACAAAACCCTTGGGTTATTAAACCCATTAAAAAAATCACATTCAGAAACAAAGCACAGAAGCCTTTCCATTACTCTGCTGAAGTTTAACCAACAAGAACACTACATTTGTTTATACCTCGCTATAAAAATACCCTTACTCAAGAGGGAGGAATATTCAGAATTTATCTACACTAAAAAATAAGGTTGGTTTTTTTTTTATTTGTCATTTATACACCACTATGTATTGTTTGTTGTGACAGGGCACCACGGCTTCCCCATGACACCAGACCAACTATCACAGAATCATGGAATGGTTTGGGCTGGAAGGGACCTCAAAACCCATCCAGTGCCACCCCCTGCCATGGGCAGGGACACCTCCCACTGGATCAGGGGGCTCCAAGCCCCATCCAACCTGGCCTTGAGCACCTCCAGGGATGGGGCAGCCACCACTGCTCTGGGCAACCTGGGCCAGGGCCTCCCCACCCTCACAGCAAAACATTTCTTCCTCATCTCAATCTACATCACTGGCTTCTAAGACTGTTTTATCCTGAGTGTTTACCCTGACTAACAGCACTTGGAGCAGCAACTGCCTCACCCTTACTAGAACCTGCTTTGGAAATACCTCAGTATCTTAATAAAAACAGTCCATCATTCAGGGGTGCAAGACCGCATTTCCAGTAGCACTGGCTTTACTATCACTATGTATTAATGTATTACACCACAAGGTCAAAGTTAAACACAAAACATTGATTACAGCAGCAGCTATCTGTGAAAAATGTTTGAATTTCTCTAAAATAATTTTTATTTGAAATATCAAAGCAATTCCAGAAATCAACGTGTCACACGCTCAGTGGTTTAGCAGCTTGTCATAAGAGAAAATTCAATAAAAGCCATTTTGGACATCGCTGCCCAAATACAGGTGTCAGCATTCCTGATTTGAGATCCAATGCACAATACGTCAGCCAAAGCACCAACAAATCCAGTGCACTTGCCCAAATTCACAAGTTTTTAAAGATGTGGAGAATCAAATCCTAACTAACAAACCACCACACACAAGAGGAATTTGACAAACAAACCACGCGGTGAAAACACAACAAAGCTGAAGTCAAAGGTACCAACACTAAAGATCTGCTCCTCCCGTGTCTGAAAAACATATTTATAATATAATTATAATGACCATATTTATAATATAATTTATAATTATATGAACATATTTATAATATAAAATATATAAGCAAATAATACAGAATCCGTTACAAGTGAATACTACCAAGATTCTAGAAAACTAGATTTTCTTTAAAAAGCTTTTTTCTTAATAACAAACCAAATGGAGTGGGTGGAAATCATACACTGGCCTTGCTGGCTGCCACCAGCAATTTTCAGCTTCCAAAGGAGCACACAAACGACTGCCTAAAGATTTGAAACATCGGTTTAAAATCAGGGTGCAGATAAACTTACCTCAAAGTTACTCAGCAATGCGGCATTGGCATCTTTTCTAAAATGGAAAATGAAAACGATTAATTTATGTTCCAAATGAAACTGTCTCAGAGTTTTCTTTGTCAAATTATGTGGATTCTACAACAACAGACACTTTTTACACAGTTGGTTTCCTGAAAAACAATCCTCAGGAAATCTGTTTGGGTGATTCTACAATTCCCAAGCTGTTGCCACCTCTGGAAAATATTTCTCCATATTGCTTGAAGAATTATTACATAAATATACAGTATATTTTGCACAATTTGCCTCCTGTCATAATACACTCACACAGCACAATCTTTTCACTCACCCACACGATTCTACCCATCCAGTTTTACTAAAACCATATCACCTTGCTTCTCCCTTACAAAAAAAGGCCTCTGGTTTTATTTGAACAAAAACTAACAGGAAAAATTAAGATTATGTACAATATTTATTAGTCAAGAACATGGAAAAAGCAAACACAGTGACTATTTTCGTTCAGTTACAGACATGACACTGAGTAAAAAAACCTTATTGCATTCCCACTTTATTTATCCTTTGAATCTTTATGTGGCTTCTCCTTTATTAGCAGGGCAAGGCTGAGTTTCTCATTTTCCACCAGCCAAACACTCTTCCACTAATTCTGTCCCAATTAAGCACGGATCATTATCCACTCCTGGCAGAGTGAATGCACTCTGTTGGAAATAAGGGCATAGAAAGATTAATCACGCCTCTATTACTACTGGATACAATAATACTAATAATAAATAACAATAATAGTTATTATTGTTGTTGTTGGGGGTTTTTTTGTTTATTTTGGGTTTTTTCCTGTGAGCATGTGGAAGCCCTGGCTCAGGTTGCCCAGAGAAATGTTGGCTGCCCCATCCCTGGAGGTGTTCATGGCCACCATTATTATTAAAATTATTAGAATTATTTTATATAATAATATTATAATTTTATATTTTAAAAGGGGAGAAAAACTGACGTGGAACATCCTATATTTCCCGAACACCACGTTCTGCTGAGCAGTCAGCAGCCACAACAACAGAAAGGTTCCATACAAAAGGAAAAAAAGCCTTTTCTCAGGTCTGGGCGGCAGCTTATGAAAAAAAGAAAACAAAGGTACAATGTATTGTCAAGCACCATCAACTGTTTGAATAGAACTGTCACGTTTAATGCGTCCACAAACTTCCACAGGTTCTATCATTGTTGTTAAATGAAAAGGACCTCCTAAAATACGCTGAGATGAACTCCCAACTTCCATTCCGCTGAGTCGAGTGAAACTTCAGCAAGTGAGCTCACGCCCGCATTAGTTTTCATTCATGTTTCACAAACCCTATAGCTTCTGTTGTTGGGTAAATGCAATCCTTCAGAATGTTTGCATTCAGGCTCTCACTGCAGAAATCCCTATGGATCAGAGACATTCTGTGCTAGAAATAATAATGCTATGGGAGAATTGTATAGGGAATTATTCTGTTAAATAGCTGAAAGGGCCATATAGAGTCAATACATTGCTACGTAAATGAGTGCAAAATCCATCTCAAGTTAAATTACTTAAGACAACTGCTTCTTTTTTGATTAAAAAACACCTTGTCATTCAGAAAAATATCTGTTTTTTCTTTAAACAGCAGATAGCAAAAGAGTCCCTCTCAAATCTTCCACAATTTTTGTTGGGCTAAAATAACCAGAATCACAAACTGATAAACAAGAGCTATTTTGCAGAGCTCATAAAGCAGAAATACAGTTTTCTTCAGTCCTCACTTTCATGATTCAACTATCAGTTTTACATTCTGAGAACAAGAAATTATATATAATGAATTCTAATCATAGAATGGGTTTGGTTAGGAGAGACCTCAAAGCCCATCCAGCTCCAACCCCTCTGCCATGGGCAGCGACACTTTCCACAGCATGCTCAATTTTTACGAGATTAAGATTTGAATAGAAAGAAAAAAAAAGTCACATTAACAGCAATGCATAAACACTTCTTAGACTCTTTAAATAGGTAATATTTGCCCACGTTTTAGTCCAAAGCAAAATATTATTGAGGTCTTCAGATAGATCAAATAACAAGTGGATGTAAGTAAGTAAAGGTATCAAAGCATCTTTCTCAGGAGGGTAAATACTACCCTTCCTCACATGCAACAGCAACTTTGAGCCTGTGTTTGTGTTTCGCAGCATTTTTCAGGACACAACAGCAGGAACAACAGCCCTGCCAGCTGCCACTCACAATAAGGCTAAGGTCATACAAACCTGTATCTCAGTGGATGTGTCCTGTTTGTTATCTGCTTATGAATTTTAAATATAGAAGATTTAATGATCATATAAAACCATACAGAAGATTAAATGATTCTATATAATTGTATAAAAGATTTAATGATAGTAATGCATCCATGGAACTGCCATAGCTCAGCTGGCTGTGGTGGATGTGGGCAGACATCCCATGGGATTCCTATCCTCCATCTCCCCATTCGTTAGAAACCAGCACCATGGATATGTAATATAACCACATAATGCAACTGCCTCCATAAAATTATGGAATCGTTAAGGCTGGAAAAGATCTCCAAGCTCATCAAGTCCAACCATCAGACACCAACACCACCGCACCTGCTAAACCATGTCCCAAAGTGCCACAGCCACACATCTTTTAGATCCCTCCAGGGATAGAGACTTCCCCAATGTCTTGGGCAGCCTCTGCCAGGGCTTCACCACTCTTTCGGTAAAGAAATGTTTCCAAATAGCCAATCTAAACCTCCGCTGATGCAATTTGAGGCCACAGAACTCACGAGAATGAGTTTCTAACCTTCAAAATAGTCAAATCCTATTGTTTTGTGCCTCGGTGATGCTAAGAAGGCAAAGACATATCATGCTGTCAGCGCAGTAAGGCAACAAACCTTGCTGCCTGGGATGGCAACCTGGGGGCCAGTGTAATTGCCACGGACCAGCAGCTACCCAAAATTTTAACTCGCCTCTCTTATTTAGAATCGCTGGTGTACAGTCGTTAGGTTTCCTCCTTCGCCAGCATATTCAGCTCCTACAATCAGTGGAATAACTCTCTCCCAGAAGCTGTGGCAGAGAATTCGTTTCACCTCTCCCAGGGCAAAGGGAGCAGAAGGAGAGAGAAGGGCAAGAGAGATCGGGATGGAGACTGGGATTCTGAGCCATGACACCATTTGCCCAAACAAACAGATGTTCAGCAAGATTTTTAAAGAAAACAGAAAACCCCTCAGTTTCCCATCAGAATGCCTGAACACACAGTTGGTTACAGGGGTGTTAGGGGCACAATATGGCCCCCACACAGCACAGACAGGCCCATATGGATACAGACACACACTGCAGGCTGGTAGGCCCATATGGATATAGGATCATAGAATTATGGAATGGTTTGGGTTGGAAGGGACCTCAAACCCATCCAGTGCCACCCCCTGCCATGGGCAGGGGCACCTCCCACTGGATCAGGGGGCTCCAAGCCCCATCCAGCCTGGCCTTGAACACCTCCAGGGATGGGGCAGCCACCACTGCTCTGGGCAACCTGGGCCAGGGCCTCCCCACCCTCACAGCAAAACATTTCTTCCTGAGATCTCATCTCAATCTCCCCTCTTTCAGATCAAAACCTTTTCCCCTTGTCCTATCCCTGCATTCCCTGATCAGGAGCCCCTCCCCAGCTTTCCTGGAGCTCCTTTCAGCACTGGAAGCTGCTCTAAGGGCTCCCCAGAGCCTCCTCCTCTCCAGGCTGAACAGCCCCAGCTCTCCCAGCCTGTGCTGGTACAGGAGGTTCTCCAGCCCTCGGATCATCTCCGTGGCCTCCTCTGGACCCGCTCCAACAGCTCCATGTTCTCCCTGTGCTCAGGACTCCAGACAGACACACAAAGAGGCAGCCGCTATGGATGCAGCCCCCACCCCACACTCAGGCCCACGCGGACACATCTCCCCTCCGCACACTCCGGCCCCGCAGCCCTCGCTGCCCCCACGGAAGCGCCACACGCAGAGCCCTCCCGCCTTCCTTACACCTCCATGTTGTCCCCCCGGGGCCATCAAACCTCCCCGGGCACGCAGGGAGCCGCACCGCGGCCGGCGAGGAGAGCGTGGGGCAGGCCGGGCTCGGCTGCCGGAGGCGTTCGCAGCCGGGACGGAAGCGGAAAGGGAAGAAGAAATGGGCGGAGGGAAAAAAAAAAAAAAAGAGAACTCCGCTGCATTGGCCGGGAATCGAACCCGGGCCTCCCGCGTGGCAGGCGAGAATTCTACCACTGAACCACCAATGCTCGCTGTAACAGATGATCGCGGTATTGTAGTGACTAAGGTGGGAAATAGGAAAAAATTCCCTGGTAGAATGTTTGGGAATCTGCCCAGATCGTGACAGTTTGCCACTGTTCGTAGACTCACGGAATGCTTTGGGCTGGAAAGGATCTTTACGGCGCATCTAATCCACCCCCCCTGCAGATGTAGGGCCATCTTTAACCAGATCAGGCGGCTGCAAGCCCCAGCCAACCTGGCCTCGGACACCCCCAGGGATGGGGCAGCCACCGCTTCCTGTGGAAACCTGGACGGGGCTTCCCCACTCTCGTTATTAAAAATTTCTTCTTTATATTCAGTCTAAATCTCCCCTCTTGCAGCTTAAAACCGTTCCCCCTCATCCTGTCCCTGCACTCCCTGATCAGGAGCCCCTCCCCAGCTTTCCTGGAGCCCCTTTCAGCACTGGAGGTTGCTCTAAGGTCTCCCCACAGCCTCCTCCTCTCCAGGCTGAACAACCCCAGCTCTCCCAGCCTGGCCTCGTACAGGAGGTGCTCCAGCCCTTGGATCATCTGCATGGCTTCCTCTGGACTCGCTCCAACAGCTCCAGGTCCTCCTGTGTTAAGTGTGACAAGGGGAAAACAGTATTTTAGAGGTTACTCTAAATCAAATCTCCAGTCCTGTGCAAACAGAATTGTCCTTCAAAGCACCTGTGCGTACATCGTACCATGCTCATCAGCGTCGTACCTTTTTCTGCCATCACTGTGATTCTTTCCTATTTCATCTATGCACTATTAAGTTTTTGAAGAGTCCTTTTCATACTCAAGAAAACCGAAGACGCTTCATTGAGTGGAAATAGCTGAAAATCCAAACGGGTACAGCACGGAAAATTGTCTGGCTCAGGAACTGGAAGCCAAAGAAACATCAATTACTTAATTTTGCTGTTATCTCTCAGGCAAAAGTTTATATGCAAAACGAGCACCACGCTCCCTAAGGAGTCACATCCACATGCACTCACTTGTTTGCAGCAGGGCTGTAAGAGGAATCTGGGGAACTGAATGAGTTAGACTCGTGCTCACAACCTTTATCTTACAACACTGTCATGAATTCCACCAGCTCCTTTCTCTCCAGAATTAAGGCAGAAGAAATTCCACTCCTACTTTTGCGATTTTGTTTCTCCTTGGGATGCTGCAAATCCTCAACCAATTCTGAATAACGTGATCAAACTGCAGTGCTCCAGGAACAGCCTTCAGTGCCAGGAGAGTGGGCAACAAATAGCTCCCAGCTCTCCAGGAACAATTGCAATCAGATATCTACGTGCCGGGCAAAGTTTAAAAGCCTGCGGCAAAGCTTTTTCAGCCTTTTTCAGCTGCAAATGCCAAAAAAACTTTCAGTGGACATGTGGACCGCATCACATACAGATTGTAGTGCAGATAAAAATTAATTTATATTCCAGAATTATTTGTCATGGAATCCAAAGGGAAAAGAGCCAGGAGAAAGGTCTTCAAAGTGCAGGCTGAAAGCTGTTGATCTGACTCAGTGGACAGGATGTAATGGATGCTGTCCTTTTTTATGCCAGGATTAACTGACCTTGTAAGTTGGCCAAAACTGGCACAGAAAATGCTCTGTAACTTCTCTGCCATGTTTCAAACCCTGCACATGACATGGGCTGTAGAGCAGCTCCCAGCCAGGCTAAAGAGAAGAAAAGATTGGGGGACATCAATTTTCATTTGTGAATGTGGTATTTACAGACTAACAGGTTTCTGAGTCTTGTTCCAGAAATCTATTAATCCTTGCCTGCCTTTCATCGCTCTCTTTAGATAAGGGTTCAAAATCTTCAGCCTATTCATTTTATTTCTCTTTAGCAACTCCTCTTTATATCTCTTCCCCAGCAACAATTTATCATCTTTATTTTCACTGTTTCTCCAGAAATTTCATTCCAGACCTTTGCTGATGTGGAATCATTAAGGTTGGAAAAGATCTCCAATCTCATACAGCCCAACTGTCAGCCCAACCCCACCGTGCCCACTAAACCATGTCACAAAGCACCACATCCACATGTTTTTTGAATCCCTCCGGGGAAGGAGACTCCGCCACTGCCCTGGGCAGCTTGCTTGACAATCCTGATCCCAGCATATAGGATCAATGAGCTTAATACAAATGCCTTTCTCAATGGCTTTCAGTTGGTTTTTTTCCCTAGCAGAGTTATTCTTCCTAATTAATTCTCAATGGAGATGTATAATCTGTTAGGGTCGACACATATGGACCAGCTATAGGTACACTGACATCATGCAAGGGAGGAGGGGAATCTCTACAAGAGAACCCATTATCCTTACACACACCATTTCATGGGAGATGGGGTGATGAGCGCAGTTGGCTTTGGTTTTAATTGCTGCACTTTATGTGTTAGACGGTTATGCTACACCATCCATAGGGAATGCAGACATAGGTTTTTCTAAATGTGCTTAGCATGTCAACATTTTAAGCATTGGCTTGTGATTGTTACCACTAAGGCTTGGGGAGAGAGGGGCCTCGGTATTAACTATTGAAAGCAGGGGGCCTGTAATTGCTATTGAAAGCAGATCTGCAGGGTATTTGTATTCTTTGTCATGAAAGATGTTTACTGTGTTCAGCATTTCGCTGATCACCCTATAGTGTCTTTTTTTCTTTTACATTCAAAATTCATTCAACAAAGTTTTCTTTTTAACAAAAAAATGTCAGCACTGCTTCGCATCAGTCGAGCTGACAGTGCGTTTGACCAGCACTTTCAGCCCATGGAGCTTTTTTTTTATTTTTCTAAATCAAAATGAAAGTTAAAAAAAAAGCATGTGTTTAAAGAAGGTGCACTATATCAGTTCACGACACCTTTTTTCTTTGCTGGACTCAGTTATGAAAACAAATCCTGTCATGAAATGTGCACTTCTAGAAACTACTCGAGCACTTCTTCAGAGCTGTGGTCCCCAAGCGTTGCACTCCTCCAAAGAAGGGCTCTCTAAAAGAAAGAGTGAGGCTGTGACTGATTACACAAAAGAGTAAAAATAAAGCTCAAATCTTTGAGGACATTAAAATATTTTAATTAAACCTCTTGATCTGCAAAATGGACAATGTACTTTCTAGTGCTGCCTCACTGTACATCAGCTTGGAAAAGGGTGTAGCTGCCAATATTAACGTATGAACGGTGTGCCATTTGCTGTGCCAGAAGGGAAAATGAGTAGGAGACCCTTCCCTCAGACCTTCCTCTGTGTTAACTCTGGGTTGGGGGTTTGGGGGGTTAATCTTTCTAATACACTAAGCAAAACAAATACTGAAAGAAGACGAGGGAAGTGGATAGCCATCCAAACTAGAACAAATAGAGAAGATAGTCATGACAACATATTACAGTGTGCATTAGAAAACCTGCTTTACGAAGGTATTTCATTTTCTCCTCAAAAAGTCCAACTCTCCAGCTCCAACTATCTTTAAGAAATCCTATTTCTTCAATGTTCATTTTTACATTAATGAATTCTGCTTTGATTTGCAGTTTCACTTCCATTTTTTATTATAAAAATATTATTCTACATTGCTTATTACACAGAAGGACAGTTATTGCCTGTCTCATCTAAAAATGGGAAAAAATAGAATTAACAATCTCCTAGATTTAAGCAGCCTACTACAAGCAAATTAATCCCTATGAAGTTTGCTAAACACACAGTGGTTCTGCTGACAGATCCCATGTGGAAGCACACGTCTTCACCACATGTAACATCAGACATCGATTAATAAGTTCTTATTGACATAGATTCACTCTGGGTTTAAATTCAGGGCTTACCATTTTCTCAACACATCAGCAACCTCCTGTCAAAGCCAAGAGTAAGGACAAGGAGACTGCTAAAGGGTGAACAGGACAGGAAAACTGGCAAAAATGAGGGATTTCAGAGTAAGAAGGAATATGATCACAAAATGATCAAGCCTGGTTCCTAGCATAAATGTCCCAGTGCGAAAAGGAAAGGGAGATAAGCTGAAAATGAGAGAAAAAAGGAAAAAAGGGTTAGTCAATGGGAAGGGAAATTAAAAACAAACAAACAAACAAAAAACCCCACACAAAATGAGCACGAGAAAGCTGGAGTACATTTTCTGAGCTCTGTGAAAGGTTTGGACCATGCAGGTGGAAAAATATTCTACTGTAGGAGCACACTCAGGTGAACCAGCAGCGTTCTGCTCTCTGCAGAGCAGCTGCGGGATAGTGCCCTGTGTCTGAGAAACTGGTGCTGAGCAGTAGCTTTGTGAGCTGCTGCTCCCAAAGCTCTCCTGTATTTTATTATAAATCAGTTCTTTACATCCATGACATTTAGGGCTTGACAAGTTTAAGATATGGGCTATTTGCCAATGCTGCAAAGCACAGCCTTCTACCCCACAGCCACCATCTGAAGCTCACAGAAGTCCCTTGGCAAGAGTGACCCCATGCACTTGGTGACAGCAAGGAAAGCCCCAAAGCTGAAGCTGCAGCATCCTCACAAGGGGAGTGGGAAGTTTCATTCACACAGAAATGGCAAAGAGCAACTAACTCCCATCTGATTTATTCTTGCGTGTTTGCTGGGGTGGCAATGGGGACAGAGCAACAATGATCCAACCATGATGCCAACTACATTCATATCCATCACTGCTCCTTAGAGGAGGATGACACAGAGCGATATGACCATTTCAGTGCAAGGATGTTCCCAGAAAAGGAGATGACCTGACAGTGAAACCACACTGAAGACTCTCTGTGCACTGCAGAAACACTTAGAATAGAATGGTTTGAGTTGGAAGGGACCTCAAAGCCCATCCAGTTCCATGGGCGGGACACCTCCCACTGGATCAGGGTGCTCAAAGCCCCATCCAACCTGGCCCTGAACACCTCCAGGGATGGGGCAGCTACAACTTCCCTAAGCAACCTGTGCTAGTGTCTCACCACCCTCACAGTGAAGAATTTCTTTTTAGTGTCTCATCTAAATCTCCTCCTTCCAATTTAAAGCCATTCCCCCTCATCCTATCATTGCTTGCCCTTGTAAAAAGTCCTTCTCCAGCTTTCCTGTAGCCAGCCCCCTTCAGGTACTGGAAGGACACTGTAAGGTCTCCCCACAGCCTTCTCTTCTCCAGGCTGAACAACCCCAGCTCTCCCAGCCTGTCCTCATAGCAGAGGTGCTCCAGCCCTCGGATGACCTTCATAGTCTGGAAGGGACTTGAAAGATCGTTTAGTTCCAACCCCCCTGCCATGAAGCTGCACCCCAACTTGCCTAAAACTACACCAAGCACTTCACTAACAACCAACATGAGAGCATCTCTCCCAACCCTTCTCCTTGCAGCAACCCTGCCTCCAGAGGAACTTCTCTCCATGCCCCGCTAATTCTGCAGTGGTGGAACAAGGGCTGGAGGCAGAAGAGGGGTGGGAAGGGCGGAGGGGGCTGTCGGGGGGAGCAGAGTGGGGCCGGCCCGGGGACACCCCGCCCCTTCGGGGCGGGACGAGCCACCACCCCCGCACCCGGGCGGGTAAAAGCGGGGAGCGGGGCCAGGAAGAGGGAGCGAGAGCAGCGGGGCTGAGCTGTGAGCAGGTGAGCAGGGCCGGCACCGTGACTCCCAGCTGCACTGGGGACCTCAAACTCCAGCCGTACCGGGACGGGCACTGGGGACCCCATCCTACACCCGAGTCCGGGACAGGCACCGGGGACCCCGTTCTGCACGGGGGACGGGGACCAGGAACTGGAGCCTCACCTTCCCTCGCTGTTCCACAGGTTGCACCAGTTGCCAGGATCGCTGCAAAACCGAGCAAAACGTCGTCTGAGATGGCAGCTGAGGTGAGGGGGAACTTTGCTTCTCTGGTGGGGTGGTCTGGGGTGCTCTGGCAAAGGCAAGCTCAACTGCATGATAACCCCAGCATTGCAACCTGTTGTGCCCGTTTGGGTGCTTCTCTTTACTTGACTTGTTTGCTGGGGTTTTAAATGGAGAAGGGGACAGCAAACATATTTGCCATGATATTTCCAACAGCACACCTCTGATTTTGGTGAAAACCCGTGGTAGTGAAGTTATACTTTGATACCTCCTCCCCATCCAACTGCTCAGCTCTCAGCACTGGCCTTCCACACCCCATCCCCTTGGCCACTCACCCCAGGGACTCGTATCCCAGCCAGGAGCTGCAAAATTGGGCTTTTGCATCTCCAATTTTCCCCCTGAAGCACCCACTGACAAAACTACCTCAAACCCACTTGCCTACAGGAAAGCTCTTGATCAGGGAGCGCAAGGATAGGATGAGAGAGAGCAGTTTTGAGCTGAAGGAGGGGAGTTGAGATGAGATCTTAGGGAGAAATGTTTTGCTGTGAGGGTGGGGAGGCCCTGGCCCAGGTTGCCCAGAGCAGCGGTGGCTGCCCCATCCCTGGAGGTGTTCCAGGCCAGGTTGGATGGGGCTTGGAGCCCCCTGATCCAGTGGGAGGTGTCCCTGCCCATGGCAGGGGGAGGCACTGGATGGGCTTTGAGGTCCCTTCCAACCCAAACCATTCCATGATTCAAGGAAAAAGGATCTCTACCACCCCGTGGCAGCAGCCTGAGCTCCACAGGCGCCCCCTGCCCTCCTCCCCGCTCTCCTTTCCTGGTTCGGGAGGGGCTGCGGGGGCGCTGGCGCTGGAGCGGCCGCTGTCCATGGTAGCCCCAGCCCGCGCTGCTCGGGGGCCTCCTGGGGCTGCTCTGGGGCCACGGGGCTTTCTCTTTCCTTTTCATTTTACCCGTACATATGTAATACTGGAAGGAACCCAGACGACCCTTGCTGAAGTCTGCAGCTTAACCAGTTTTACGCTAATTTTATGAGAAAGCTTGCAAGAACATCATGGACTCAGAGATGCTTCCAATGGTAACTTTGAACAATTCATAGTTAAAGGAAAGTTTTAGAGGATGTGGCTTGTGCTGGCCCACAGCTCTTTGTTAACCAAATCTTTTCTCCCAAAAAGAGTGTGGGTGCTTAATTATTATTTCAAGAAACAGTAAATACTAGATTTCAGTATATTCCAGAATCCGTTAATTATTTTCCCTGCCAAGAGCCTATCAAAGTGTCAGTGCTGCTGCTTTAAAAGAAAAACCCACGCTACTTTTGCACCTTATGCCCTGATATTCATTTTCAAGAGCAGGACATACTCCACCCAGAGTCCTGAGGACATAAAGTATCTTGAGCCAGACCTAAGACCTCAAGGGCTAAACGCTAGTGACAGTGGCGTGTTCTCCACCTCTACAAGCACTTGCCAAAGGTCTTAAAGACCAGGACTTTTCTGGTCAATGATATGGCACTAATAAAACCATTCCTGTGTCCTAGATAAGGAATGGGATGGACATTAATGGAATTTAACACACTTCTTACCTTCTTTACTTGCAGGGAGATAAAATGATGGGAGGAAGGTTTGTCGGAAGCACAGATCCAGTCATGGAGATGCTTAGTGCTTCCATTACCTTTGATCAGAGACTGGCTGAGGTTGATATCCAGGGGAGCATGGCATATGCCAAAGCCTTGGAGAAGACTGGGATCCTAACTAAAACTGAGCTGGAGAAGATCCTGAGTGGCCTGGAAAAGGTATTTATTTCTTCATACGTGTCTTATATGTTGAATGGCTATTTTTAAGACAGTATCTGTAATAGCCTACCAGAGCTGCACCTAGTAGACTGGAGACATTCTAGGCAGGGGTTCGATGTTCTGATTGCATTCTACTAAAGGCACTGCAGCCCAGCAGTAGGATGTGAACCAGCTGACCAGCTCCCGAGGACAGCCCGAAGCCCTGGTGTGCACATTGTCAGGGCTCATTATGGCAGCCCTGGTGCCTCGGTGA
The DNA here is from genome assembly GCA_033558235.1 of Neomorphus geoffroyi. Lineage (NCBI taxonomy): Eukaryota > Metazoa > Chordata > Aves > Cuculiformes > Neomorphidae > Neomorphus > Neomorphus geoffroyi. Next base: position 7,923,916 of record JAUMJM010000018.1, read on the forward strand.
GGTGTGTTTGCTGTGAACTGCCCGCTCATCCTCTTTGCACTGACCAGTCACAAGGAAGTGTGTCAGTGTGAATCGGGAATGGCTTTTTCTGCTGCCCCTTAGGATCCTTTTGAATCTGTTGGCCTGAGCGAGTAGGAGGCAATGCACAGCATTGTATGGGGTGAAGAGGAGTCAGCAGCACTTCTGTAAAATATCCGTGGTCGATGCTCACCCACTGTAGACAGTGGTGACTCCATCCAGTGTTTGTATAGGACAATCTTTATGGACAATGTCAAAGCAAACCCTGACAGCGCAGCGCACTTTGTCAGTGCAGTGCTCCACTCCTCCTCGAGCCATAGCACTGCGGCATCATCACGGGTAGAGGTGAATCCCCCCAAGTGCAGCACAGAGTAGCTGGGTAAAGCAAGCAGCCAGCCTTGGCCTGAGAGGACAGGGATGCTGGAGCTCGCTGAGATGAACCCTTTGATTTCCCATGGGGCAGCAGGGCTTGGTGCGTGCTGGGGCACTCAAAGCCCCCGCATGCAGCAGGGGAACCGCAGGGGCTGACTGGTGTTTCTGCTGATGTTTGTAGATCTCTGAGGAATGGTCTAAAGGAGTCTTTGCGGTGACCCCAAGCGATGAGGATATCCACACTGCCAACGAGCGCAGACTAAAGGTTTGGGCCTCTCACCTCTTGCTCCTGTTCCTCTGCTGCCACAGCTGCCTGACATTACGTGCATGTGCCTCTGTCCCACTGGGAAATTCCTCAGGACCTCATGGCACTGAAAGCCCAGGCGCACAATCAGGTGTCTCCAAGAGCCCTGTTGTGGAGAGGCACTGTAAAGGAAACGGACCCCAAACTTGCCCTTCCCCACCAGAGGTCCCAGGGCTACTCACAGGATCCCAGAGTCTCTTGCAGGCAGGGAGTAGCTCTGCTCATGTGGAGTCTCCTCCTTGGAATGCAGAGACACTGAGAGAAATCCTCCTTCCTCTTGTCCTCAGGAGCTGATTGGAGACATAGCTGGAAAGCTGCACACTGGAAGAAGCAGGAATGATCAGGTAGGGACAGAATCTCCGTTTTCTCCTTTGTACTGCTCCCTCCCCTCCCTTCAGGAGGCCTCGGACCAGAAAGGCCTTTGCCTCTCTTTCTGGAGAGCAAGATACAATGATATCACTTCCTCAAAGAGATCAGATGAGGAGAGGAGGATGTCCCTTGCCATCACCTCGAACAAGGAGGGGTTAACTCTGCCACGGCTTTCTGCTGAGCAATGTGTGCTCACTGAGAACGTCCCATTCTGCTTTGTCTGACTGTGGCCGATCTCACACAGGTTGTGACTGACTTGAAGCTGTTCATGAAGAACTCCCTCTCTGTCATCTCCACTCACCTCCTGCAGCTCATCAAGACCCTGGTGGAGCGCGCTGCCATGTAAGTCCTTCTCCATAGCCGTGGCCTTCACCTCGCTGGGGCAGCCTGGGGGGTCCCTGCCACTGCCCTCTAGCCTGGCAGCTGCTGCTCACCTCTTTCTCTCCTTTCACATGCAGAGAAATTGAAGTTATCTTACCTGGCTACACCCACCTGCAGAAAGCTCAGCCCATCAGATGGAGCCAGTTCTTGCTCAGGTAACCCCCTTTGTCACTCAGCTGGAGGAGGCCTTCTCCACCCTCAGGGCTCTGCTCAGCTGAAGGCCTGGAGTGCATTTTCTTCTGTGGGGGGAGCCAGGGATGGTGATAAACTAGAGCTAACTTTGCAAAGTGAACAGGAACTCCTGGTGATCTGTGTGGCTCTGACTAATCTGGGACCCAAGCACTGACTGGGCAATGGACACCGATTCCCTTTATGCTCTGTCCTTTGGTGGCAGTTACACCTTAGTTCATGGGGTTACATGGAGAAGTTTGTATGGCTTCTAACTGTTCCACTTCAATGGGTCTGAGTGCTTAGGCTCCATTTTCAGCCTCCTCTGCTTGAGAGGGATCCCACACTCCAGACATGGCAGCTTACTGTGTGGAAAGAAAAGAGACCTTGTCTGACTGCTTGACCTCTCCTGTCCTTCCCTAGCCATGCTGTTGCTCTGACCCGTGATTCTGAGCGCTTGGGAGAGATGAAGAAAAGGATGAATGTCTTGCCTTTGGGAAGGTAAGGTCTGCTCTTATTGTACTCATTGGGCCTTGTTGTGGTCTACAAAGTCTTCAGAGGTGCATTCCCTGCTTCCTAGAGCTCAGTTTTGTTTGGAATGTGCAAGATATCTTACATGACTTCTGTTTCTCTCTCCCCTGGCAGTGGTGCCCTCGCTGGCAACCCACTGGAAATTGATAGAGAACTTCTGCGTAGTGGTAAGTGTCTCCCTATGAGTGACAGGCAAAGGACTACTTGGAATGTGCAGGAAAGAGGGAGGTATCTCAAGGGCCCTGTAATGCACTGTCCTGGATTCAAAGCCTGTCGTCTTTCAGGCAGTGCCTGTGAGGTCAGAGCAGGAAGAGCCACCTCTGCTGCACACTGGCTGCTCATAACCAAGTCCACATTCAGTGTAACACTTAAGCGTGTTTGTGTTTCTGGGGCTCCCCAAGGGCTCACAGTCACCTGCACGCTGGGGCAGCCTGAGCATTCAAGCTCCAGACAGGCCAAGCCTGACCTCCTCTCTCCATCACCTTCCTTACAGAGCTGGACTTTGCTTCCATCAGCCTGAACAGCATGGATGCTGTCAGCGAGAGAGACTTTGTGGGTAAGCACAACTCCATCACACCCTGCCACCACTGCTCTAGAAGCAGCCTTTGGAGACCTTCCCAGGTGACCTCCTTTAACAAGGGGACTGAAATCCCTCACTAGGAAGTAATTCCTCACTAGGAAGAAAATCTCTCTGCTCCGCTTTAAATTCCAGTCAGGGCTCCCTCGGCTGTCGAGCAAACAAGGACCTTTTTCACCTCCTCATTTCCTGCTTTCTCTGCAGTGGAATTCCTCTCTGTTGCCACCCTGCTGATGATCCACCTTAGCAAGATGGCTGAAGATCTCATCATCTACAGCACCAGCGAGTTTGGCTTTCTCACCCTCTCTGATACCTACTGGTAGGTTTCTGCTCCCTGGGGAGTACTTCTGCCCACCTGTCGCCTCCTGAGAGGATGCGACAGTGGCTGGGGTCTCCCTGCTGCACAAGGTGGACACAGCATGGCAAGGTTGGCAGGAAGGCAGCCTTAGGGTCAATGTTTCTCTGGAACAATTGGTTATTTCTGATTCTGCTGATTCACCCAAGCCTGTGCTCAGCAGACGCTCGTCCCCAGCAAGTGCTGGCAGAGAGACCTTCCTCCTCTGCTGGGAACGCTGCCAAAGCCTTTCCTTGCCTACCCTGGCTTGCAATCACAACAGATTTCCTGCCTTTCGGGGTGGCACAACCACAGCCCTGAGGTCACAGCCACACTTAGGCTGTCCTGGTGATACGAGCTCTGGAGGGGCTTGGGCTGAAGCCTCCTTTTTGCTTGCTCGCTGAGAGCTGGGACTGCCTGGCACCTCCAGACAAGACTGCAAAACCAAAGGCTCTGCTGTGGGAAACGTGAGAGTCAGTGCACTCAGCTCACTGATTTCCTTCAGCGTGGAAAGGTGTCCAGGGAAGGGGGGCTTGGTGACCTTCTGGAGAGCTGAGTCAGTGCACTGCATGGCCTGTCCTAGCCTGTGTCTGTAGGGACTGGGGTCTTGCTCACCTTGCCCAAACACCTTTCTTTCAGCACTGGCAGCAGCCTGATGCCTCAGAAGAAGAATCCTGATAGTCTGGAACTGATCCGCAGCAAAGCCGGTCGTGTGTTTGGACGGGTGAGCCTGCAAACGAAGGAAGAGGGATGGGGAAAGTGCTCCCACCAGGGCTTCCCAGCCTTGGCTCTGGGCCTCTGCTGTGGCCACAGGCTTCTCTTCTCAGAACTAACCGCCTCGCCTGTTTCTCCCTGCAGTTGGCTGCTATCCTCATGGTTCTCAAAGGACTCCCCAGCACCTACAACAAGGATCTGCAGGTAAAACTTAAGTTAGTTGTCTGCTCTGCTGGCTGGGCTGCTCAGGCTGTTGAGCTGCATCAGGCTGACTCACAGCAATTTCCATCCCTGTTCTTCTAACATAGGAGGACAAGGAGGCCGTCTTTGACGTTGTGGACACCCTGAATGCTGTGCTCCCAGTTGCCACTGGAGTGATTTCTACCCTTCAGGTAAGGCTTCAGCCTCTCACTGCTGAATATGGTTGGGGCATACTGATGATGACTCTTGAGTGCTGTGACCGCTAACGTGTCCCCAGGAAGGAGCTGATGATAAATACTGCCTCTGTCCCTGCTTTCTGCAGATCAACAGGGAGAACATGGAGAAGGCTCTGAGCCCTGAGATCCTGTCGTCTGACCTGGCTCTCTACTTGGTTCATAAAGGAGTGAGTATTAGAGGAAGACTTGGAGCTGTGATTTCTTTGGGTGCAGAATGCTGCTCAGTGAGGGCCTGAGATGAGGCCTTCTGTTCTGTCCTCAGGTCATGAGCAGTCTGGGTCAACAAACACGAATACTGGAAACCCATTCTTTACATATATCCCAAGTAGTGGAATTGATGCCAGGTGGACTTGGTAGTAATTTACAGGTGGAGTTTTACCTCCCAATGCCTCTCTTCTCCACACCCCAGAAAACCTGGATCCACATGGCATTGTCCTAAGCAAACCAAAAATGAGAGCACATCCATTTTTCCCTTTGAGGCTGCACCCCAGGTCACTGACTGGCACCTCTGCTTCTCACTGCAGATGCCATTCCGACAAGCCCACGTTGCCTCTGGGAAGGCCGTCCACCTTGCCGAGTCTAAAGGCATCCCCATCAGTAATCTCAGCCTGGATGACCTCAAGAGCATCAGGTTCGTAGCTCTCTTCTTTTGCCACGGCTCCCCTCAACATGCAGGCAGCAGCCTCCGCTCACATGGGCCTCCTCATGGTGCCCTTCCCCAGAATGCCTGCGCCAGGCAGCTCCCCACAATCCTCCAGCATGGATATCAATGCTGATGCTGCTGCGGAGGTCAAAAGCACCGAAGGGGGACAATATCGCTCTACTCAGCTCTATCAGGGTGTGGGCAGCAGCACTTGGGAGGGTCTGGAAGAAACTCATGCCCCCACCTGGAGGCACCAGCCCTCCAGAGGTGTTTGGCTCCAAATTCCTCACTCTGTCCTTGGAGCTGACTCTTTGGTCTGACACAAGCAGCTGCCACCAGGGTCCTGAGGTGCAGAAGCAGGGCTGCAGGAGGTCTTTCCCGCTGGAAAGAGGCTCTGTCTGCACTCCCTCACCCTCTCTGCAGGCAGCACCCATGTCAGGCCAGCCAACAGCACTCAGCGTTCCCCACTGACCCCTCTTCCCTTTGCTTCCCCAGCCCCCTGTTTGGCAGCGACGTCACCCAGGTCTTCAATGTGGTCAACAGCGTGGAGCAGTACACGGCCATGGGCGGCACCGCCAAGAGCAGCGTGTCTGCTCAGATCGAGCAGCTGAGGGAGCTGCTGAAGAGGCACAAGGAACAAGCTTAGAGTGTGGGGAGAGATCCCATGGATGCAGCGTTGTGCCTGTCGCACTAATCTGAAGTTAATAAATATTGGGGTGCATTGTAGTTCACTGAAACTCCTGCCTTGCGTCTTTCTTCTGAGGGGCAAGAATGAGCTGGGCTTCCTCAGCCCTTGTGAGGGTTGGGAAATGTTCACTGTTGGGGGCTCTCTCCTTCCTGGCAGAGAAGGTGGGAAATGGGGAGTTCTAGCTTTTTGGGGGTTGGTAGGTAGACACTGACACACCAAGACTGTCTGTCTACACCAAGAGACCTGAAAACATGTCTTTTGGAATTAGAGAGGCGGACAAGGGAAGTGATCTCCCCTGTATATTCAGCATTGGTGAGGCTACACCTTGAATCCTGAGCTCAGTTTTGGGCCCCTCACTACAAAAAAGACATTGAGGGGCTGGAGCACATCCAGGGAAGGGGAATGGAGCTGCGGAAGGTCAGGAGCAGCTGAGGGACCTGGGGCTGTTTAGCCTGAAGAAAAGGCTGAGGGGAGTCTTCATCACTCACTGCAGCTCCCTGAAAGGAGGGCATAGCAAGGTGTGTGCTGGTATCTTCTCCCAAGTAACCAGTGATAGGATGAGAGGAAATGGTCTCAAGTTGTGCCAGGGAAGTTAAGACTGGATATTAGGAAAAATTTCTTCACCAAAAGGGTTGACAAGCATTGGCAGAGGCTGCCCAGGGCAGTAGTGGAGTCACCACCCCTGGAGTTGTGTGAAAGATGTGTAGATGTTGTGCTTCGGGATGGGCTTGGCAGTGCCTAGGGGTATGCTTGGCAATGTTAGGTTTACACTTGGACTCGATGATCTTAAGGGTCTTCTCCAACCTAATTGACTCTGTGATCCCACGCAGCACAAGGCTGGATCCAGCAGAGCCAGGAGGCTACTCAACATGCTGACAGAAGTTTGGGGCATGCACCAAGTGCATCTGCTACTGCATCTGCAACACATGCCCCATCTCCAGCTATCACTACTTTCCTCACTGGAGCATCCTTGTTTGCCTTCTGGCAGGGGCATGAAGTGGCCAAAAGAAGAATCCTACCCACCTGCCGCAGAAACTTGCACAGTCTTAGGCAGGACTCAGCTAGCAGGTCAACCCACAGGTCGTTCCAGCTCATCATAAAACCCCCTTTGACTTTGGTTCCCACGCAAGCACAGGGGTTTTAGGATCCCAGGTCAAACTTCTTCCTTTGTGTGAGCAAATGGCCCAGAATGCTTGAAAAGAGCCTGGCACGGTTGGCTCCCTCTTGCAAATCTTATACTGTCTTCCTTCTGTCCACACCACGGTATAATCAGAACAAAGGCCAGGAAAAGCTTTACTTGGGCAATAAGAATGCAGGAACCTTGCGTCCTCCCTAGGGTAAAAATACTTGATACATTATTCCCTATCGTTGTTCTGCAGTCACTTTTGGATGGGATACACCTGTGACTCGATTCCAAAAGCAGGGAGAGAGCGCCTGGCTACAGGAAAGGTGCAGCAGTTTTTATTAAACAGTAAATTAGCTTAAGCCTGGCACGCACAGCACAGTAGTGCTGATTTTGTTATCATAGAATCATGGAATAGTTTGGGTTGGAAGGGACCTCAAAGCCCATCCAGTGCCACCCCCTGCCATGGGCAGGGACACCTCCCACTGGATCAGGGGGCTCCAAGCCCCATCCAACCTGGCCTTGAACACCTCCAGGGATGGGGCAGCCACCACTGCTCTGGGCAACCTGGGCCAGGGCCTCCCCACCCTCACAGCAAAACATTTCCTCCTAAAATCTCATCTCAGTCTCCCCTCTTTCAGCTCAAAACCCTTCCCCCTCATCCTGTCCCTGCACTCCCTGATCCAGAGCCCCTCCCCAGCTTTCCTGGAGCCCCTTTCAGTCCTGGGAGGCTGCTCTAAGATCTCCCCACAGCCTTCTCTTCTCTAAGCTGGAGCTTTCTGAAACTTCTCAATTTGTGCCATCCACCGCTTTTTCCTTATTTGTATCTTCCAGCTCCTGCTCGGTACCTTTAGAGGTCTCCGATGAATAGATTTTCTCTTGCTTCCAGCAGCAACTCTCAGGCACTGCTCCTTGTAGCCACTGCTGAGTAACACAGGGCCTGGAAAAACTGAAAGCAAAAGGGATTCTACACGATTATATGAAATCCCTGCTCCATCACAGAGCACAGGAGGGAACTTAAACCAAGAATTCCTGTAGGCTGATCATGAGCTACGGAAACTCTCAGCAGGCGGCTGTGTGATGCTGATCTGACACCCAAGCAGATAACAACCTACAGAAGGACTCTTCAAACATTACAAAAAGGGGTGAACTCATCATTGGGTTCCTCGAAGGAAAAGATGTCCAACTTGCTTTTACTTTCTGAAAACACCCGACTGAATACTTCATCTCCTAAACAAATCGCTGTGCCTGGCCTTTTCATCCCCCCACTCTCTATTGAAGAAGCTGAGCTTGTAACATTTCTCTGCCACCGCAAGAGCTGTGAGAACAGATCCACTGCGTGACTGCAACGTCCCCTGCAGGCACCGTGGATGAATGTGAGACAGCGATATCCAACGTGTGCAACCAGGCTGGATTCCTCTTCGCCAGGGGCAACACAAACCAGTTTCACTGTCACTCCTCAACCATTCCAACTCCTCACGTTACAGAGTGAAGCACACACAGAGCAGGGGGGGAAAAAATCACTGCGAGGCCTGGGACTGATGGAACAGAAACTGGAGCTTTCACTGTTATATCTGACCATGAAACTGTTTAAAGGCAGATAGCAGTTAGAAATCAAAGTTGGATGGGGCTTGGAGCCCCCTGATCTAGCGGGAGGTGTCCCTGCCCATGGCAGGGGGTGGCACTGGATGGGCTTTGAGGTCCCTTCCATGGTTCTGTGAAAGACGGCTGGACCAGGTCCTTCGCACCTGAGTTCTCCTACGGTGCTGGGACAAGCGGGCTGGTTAAAGGGCAGAAAAGTCCAAAAGGGGACAAGAAAACTGGGATGCAGTCCCTGCGCTGCCTCAAACGCCTCTGAGAGGGCCGAGAACAAACGCTCGGGCACCACAGGGGCAGCGCGGCGAGCGGCGCAGAACGGGGCCGGCCCAGGCTCGGCCCAACCCCGGGGCGGGACGAGCCGCGACCCCCGCCCCCGGGCGGGTAAAAGCGGGGAGCGGGGCCGGGCACGGGGAGCGAGAGCCGCGGGGCTCAGGGTGAGCGGGGCCCTCAAACTGCACCGATCCCGGACTGTGTCCTGGGGCTGGGAACTGGGCACCGGGACCCCAACCGCACCCAGGAGCTCGTCCTCCGCTCAGACCCCGCGGGGTGGGTGGGCAGCGGGGCCCCTGTCCTGCACGGGGACCCTGAACTGCAGTGGGACTGGGGCCGGGAACCGGGGACCCCGTGCTGCACCGGGGATGGGGACCCCGTCCTGCAGCCAGACTGGGACCAAGAACCGGGCACCGGGCCCCTGTCCTGCACCCGGACTGGAGCTGGGCACCAGGGACCCCGTCCTGCACAGGGGACCCCATCCTGCAGCTGGATCAAGGGCCGGGAACCGGGGACCCCATCCTGCGCCAGGGCCAGGGCCCAAGGCCAGGGCTGCAGCCTCACCTCCCCTCGCTGTTCCGCAGGTTGCACCGGTTGCTGGAATCGCTGCGCACACCAGCCAGACGTGCCCGACATGGCAGCTGAGGTGAGTGTGAACTTTGCTTCTCCGGTGGGGTGGTCTCGCTGGATGAGTTGAACTCTTAAGTCCATGACTGAGCAGCCTGCTGTTGCCTTCAGGTTCTTCCCTCTACCTGGGAGACCGATAACCGACGCGGTTCATTCCTAATGACCTAGGCAGGAGGTGCTTCCCAGCAGCTTGTGCAAACACTTGTCTGTACAAATGCTGTGCTTTCTGTTTCTGTGCCCAATGGGCGAGACGTGCCTGGACATCCTAGCGAGTCACGCTTTCTGCCTCCCAAACAGCTACTCCAGCCCTGGCCTCCTCTGCTCTGGGTCACAGTCAAGTGTCCATCTGCTGTCAGACTGCAGCAGCCACTTCTCTAAGCAGAGCCCTGGAGTTAAAGTTAATCTTTCAGTTTTGATTTCCTGATTGCAAATGCATGTGTTGCAATGTTTCTGCTGATCCACTTCTTACTTTGATGGAAACCCATAATACTGAAGTTATACATAGATAGACCTGTTCCCTTTCCAAGAGCTTCGCCTCTGGTACTGGCCTTTCACTTACAGCCCCTCTGCCCTGCTCCCGTGGGCACCAGATGCACATTTGAGGACCTCTATACGCTTTTCTTTTCCAATTCCGATTTCCCCCTGCCTTCCATCAGCTTTCTGCCAAAGCTGCCTTAAAGGTATCAAAACACGTGTGCCTGCACTCTTTCCTCTCCCAGCTCTCTCCTGCTGCCCTCTCAGGCACACTGTTTCAGCTGGGATCAGGAGAGGCGTGGAGACAGTCACTAAGGAAAAAGTTTCTACAGTTACTCAACAGCACTTTGTCCGACAGCTGGCAGCTCTCCCGACAGCTTCTTGCAGCCCATGGTAGTTACAGTGTGCAGTATGAGAGGAGACTTGGCAGAGGGGGTAAAAAAATCAAGTAGATTAGTAATTACTATCCATTCTGCAGCGATAATTGTATTTAGGCCCTTCCTTTAAATGTCCTCCAGTTTCTTTTTTGTGCCTGTGAGTGCCGGAGGGTTGATTTGAAATCTTGGATAAGTTGTAAGGTCTCTGCACAGGCAGAATTCCCACCCATTTTGGTGTAAATTTGCCAGGGTTTGTGCTTTGGGGGGGGGTCCTACCTGGGCAAGCAAAAACCTTCTCAAGTGGTGTGCGTGGCTTGTGAATCACTGGGGAAAAAAGCTTACACACACTGCTTGTGCTGCATCGCTGGAATTGTGTGCCTGTCTGTGGTCACCCAGTGAGGCAGGTGTAGAGATGATACATTCAAGTGTGTGAGGCTGCTAACAGGAATCTTGCTTTGGGTGGAAAACCAGCTTTTGTTTGTATGTGTTATGAAACCTATTTGTTGATTTATGTTTCTGAATGTTCCTCACTGTGAAAGATACCCAGAGCTCCCTTTCTGGAGTCTGCACCTTAACTAGTTCTATGCTGACCTTCTAAGCATCATGGACTCTGGAGGGTTCCAATGGTAACTTCACCTCGTAATGGGGCTTGTGCTGGCCTGGGGCTCTTTGTCAAAGACAAAAATCTCTCTATTAGCTCAACAGCACAAAAAGGACTCAGAGGATAGTATAATAGCTCATTCCTGATGGACCGCTTATTTTTCCACCCTTTTAAAAGGCTGTCAAAGGGTTGCTGGCATGCAGCTGCCTCAAACGAGAAATCCATGCTGGTCTTGCAGCACGTACCCCACTATTCATTCCAAGGACTCCCAGCAGAGTCCTGCAGAGGTAAAGTACCTTGGAGGATTCCTGAGCCAGGCCTGGCACCTCAAGGGCTAAATGCTAGTGACAGTGGCATGGTCTTCACCTCTACAACTATGTGCCGAAGGTCCTGAAATCCAGGGGCCTTTCTGGTTAGTTCTACCACGTTGAAAGGACGTATAAAGGCAAGGCTCTGCTATTGAGTAAACAGAGCACTGGATGTTACATTCTTAGGACCATAACTGAAGTTATTAAGGCTCCTTAACTTGCTTCTTCCTCTCTTTCAGGGGGGTAAACTTTGGGGAGGAAGATTCAGTGGAAGCACAGATCCAGTCCTGGAGATTCTCAATGCTTCCATTACCTATGATCAGAGACTGGCTGAAGTCGATATCCAGGGGAGCATGGCATATGCCAAAGCCTTGGAGAAGGCTGGGATCCTAACTAAAACTGAGCTGGAGAAGATCCTGAGTGGCCTCGAAAAGGTATTTCCTTCATATGTATTATGTATGCTGGAACAAATGGCTTCTTATCTGACAGCATCTGCAGTGCTCTCCCTGATTTGCTGCTCTACAAAGCATCTTCAAATGTCCTCACGGCACATTCCTTGATGCTAGGCATATGTTGAAGTGCTTAACAAAAGGGACTGCTGTCCTAAATCATGGACATTACAGGTCCATCTGTATTGCCCTTGGTACTCTTGGAGATGTTCTAGGCAGGGGATTGATGTTCCGAATGCATCCTGCTGAAGGCACTGCAGCCCAGCAGTAGGATGTGAACCAGCTGACCAGCTCCTGAGGACAGCCCGAAGCCCTGGTGTGCACATTGTCAGGGCTCATTATGGCAGCCCTGGTGCCTCGGTGAGGTGTGTTTGCTGTGAACTGCCCGCTCATCCTCTTTGCACTGACCAGTCACAAGGAAGTGTGTCAGTGTGAATCGGGAATGGCTTTTTCTGCTGCCCCTTAGGATCCTTTTAAACCTGTTGGCCTGAGCGAGTAGGAGGCAATGCACAGCATTGTATGGGGTGAAGAGGAGTCAGCAGCACTTCTGTAAAATATCCGTGGTTGATGCTCACCCACTGTAGACAGTGGTGACTCCATCCAGTGTTTGTATAGGACAATCTTTATGGACAATGTCAAAGCAAACCCTGACAGCGCAGCGCACTTTGTCAGCGCAGTGCTCCACTCCTCCTCGAGCCATAGCACTGCGGCATCATCACGGGTAGAGGTGAATCCCCCCAAGTGCAGCACAGAGTAGCTGGGTAAAGCAAGCAGCCAGCCTTGGCCTGAGAGGACAGGGATGCTGGAGCTCGCTGAGATGAACCCTTTGATTTCCCATGGGGCAGCAGGGCTTGGTGCGTGCTGGGGCACTCAAAGCCCCCGCATGCAGCAGGGGAACCGCAGGGGCTGACTGGTGTTTCTGCTGATGTTTGTAGATCTCTGAGGAATGGTCTAAAGGAGTCTTTGCGGTGACCCCAAGCGATGAGGATATCCACACTGCCAATGAGCGCAGACTAAAGGTTTGGGCCTCTCACCTCTTGCTCCTGTTCCTCTGCTGCCACAGCTGCCTGACATTACGTGCATGTGCTTCTGTCCCACTGGGAAATTCCTCAGGACCTCGCGGCACTGAAAGCCCAGGCGCACAATCAGGTGTCTCCAAGAGCCCTGTTGTGGAGAGGCACTGTAAAGGAAACAGACCCCAAACTTGCCCTTCCCCACCAGAGGTCCCAGGGCTACTCACAGGATCCCAGAGCCTCTTGCAGGCAGGGAGTAGCTCTGCTCATGTGGAGTCTCCTCCTTGGAATGCAGAGACACTGAGAGAAATCCTCCTTCCTCTTGTCCTCAGGAGCTGATTGGAGACATAGCTGGAAAGCTGCACACTGGAAGAAGCAGGAATGATCAGGTAGGGACAGAATCTCCGTTTTCTCCTTTGTACTGCTCCCTCCCCTCCCTTCAGGAGGCCTCGGACCAGAAAGGCCTTTGCCTCTCTTTCTGGAGAGCAAGATACAATGATATCACTTCCTCAAAGAGATCAGATGAGGAGAGGAGGATGTCCCTTGCCATCACCTCGAACAAGGAGGGGTTAACTCTGCCACGGCTTTCTGCTGAGCAATGTGTGCTCACTGAGAACGTCCCATTCTGCTTTGTCTGACTGTGGCCGATCTCACACAGGTTGTGACTGACTTGAAGCTGTTCATGAAGAACTCCCTCTCTGTCATCTCCACTCACCTCCTGCAGCTCATCAAGACCCTGGTGGAGCGCGCTGCCATGTAAGTCCTTCTCCATAGCCGTGGCCTTCACCTCGCTGGGGCAGCCTGGGGGGTCCCTGCCACTGCCCTCTAGCCTGGCAGCTGCTGCTCACCTCTTTCTCTCCTTTCACATGCAGAGAAATTGATGTCATCTTCCCTGGCTACACCCACCTGCAGAAAGCTCAGCCCATCAGATGGAGCCAGTTCTTGCTCAGGTAACCCCCTTTGTCACTTAGTTGGAGGAGGCCTTCTCCTCCCTCAGGGCTCTGCTCAGCTGGAGCCTAGAGTGCATTTTCCTCTGTGAGGGGAGGCAGGGGTGGTGGCAAACCAGAGCTAACCTTGCAAAGTGAACAGCAACTCCTGGTGTTCTGTGTGGCTCTGACCCAAACACTGACTGGGCAGTGGACCCAGATTCCCTCAGTGCTCCATCCTTTGGCCACAGCTGCCTCTTGGGTTGTGTGACACTTCCTGAGCTCAGGTGCTTCATCTCTCCCGTCCTTCCCTAGCCATGCTGTTGCTCTGACCCGCGATTCTGAGCGCCTGGGAGAAGTGAAGAGGAGGATCAATGTCTTGCCTTTGGGAAGGTAAAGCTTACTTTCTGTGTAATACTTAGGCCTCACTTTGCCCTGTGAGCTGGGTAAGATGAAGGTCCTGATATTCCTGAAAACACTAGGGTTCATACACCATGGGTGTACACCAAGACTGCAAGCCTCTCTCATCAAAGGGAAGACTCTTCCGAAGAGAAGAGTCTCATCATAGAGACATTGTCTCCCTTCTTGAAATCGAGAAATGCAAGGCTTTCACAAAGCAAACCTTCCTCTTTGGAAGAGAACTTCTTGTTTAGTCCAAAGTTTGGAGTTTGAGCCTCAGGCCACCTTGTGTGATAATAGAAGGAGCATGGGGAGGGAAATCTTCAGCGGTCCCATCCCTGCCTGCTAGAGACCAGTTTTGGTTGGGGTGTGCAAGGTATAAGGTACAACTTCTGTTTCTCTCTCCCCTGTCAGCGGTGCCCTGGCTGGCAACCCACTGGAAATCGATAGAGAACTTCTACGTACTGGTAAGTGTCTATGAGTGACAAACATGGGACTACCCAGTCTCTGGCAGCCTGTCAATACATCAATACATCGTCCAGATGTTATTTTGAATGTGTTGCAGCAGCTTAACATGAGAATGGAGGGTAATAAATATAAAAAATGAACAATCTGATACTCAGACACAGATGGGAGGCAGCTTCTAATGACTTGGTAGAGCCAGAAGGCTTTTTACTATTGTGAGACAGTAGATGGATGTAGGGTGGGAGCATAAAGAAAACTACCTCTGCTGCACACTGGCTGCTCATAACCAAGTCCACATTCAGTGTAACACTTAAGCGTGTTTGTGTTTCTGGGGCTCCCCAAGGGCTCACAGTCACCTGCACGCTGGGGCAGCCTGAGCATTCAAGCTCCAGACAGGCCAAGCCTGACCTCCTCTCTCCATCACCTTCCTTACAGAGCTGGACTTTGCTTCCATCAGCCTGAACAGCATGGATGCTGTCAGCGAGAGAGACTTTGTGGGTAAGCACAACTCCATCACACCCTGCCACCACTGCTCTAGAAGCAGCCTTTGGAGACCTTCCCAGGTGACCTCCTTTAACAAGGGGACTGAAATCCCTCACTAGGAAGTAATTCCTCACTAGGAAGAAAATCTCTCTGCTCCGCTTTAAATTCCGGTCAGGGCTCCCTCGGCTGTCGAGCAAACAAGGACCTTTTTCACCTCCTCATTTCCTGCTTTCTCTGCAGTGGAATTCCTCTCTGTTGCCACCCTGCTGATGATCCACCTTAGCAAGATGGCTGAAGATCTCATCATCTACAGCACCAGCGAGTTTGGCTTTCTCACCCTCTCTGATACCTACTGGTAGGTTTCTGCTCCCTGGGGAGTACTTCTGCCCACCTGTCCCCTCCTGAGAGGATGCGACAGTGGCTGGGGTCTCCCTGCTGCACTGGGCGGACACAGCATGGCAAGGTTGGCAGGAAGGCAGCCTTAGGGTCAATGTTTCTCTGGAACAATTGGTTATTTCTGATTCTGCTGATTCACCCAAGCAGACGCTCGTCCCCAGCGAGTGCTGGCAGAGAGACCTTCCTCCTCTGCTGGGAACGCTGCCAAAGCCTTTCCTTGCCTACCCTGGCTTGCAATCACAACAGATTTCCTGCCTTTCGGGGTGGCACAACCACAGCCCTGAGGTCACAGCCACACTTAGGCTGTCCTGGTGATACGAGCTCTGGAGGGGCTTGGGCTGAAGCCTCCTTTTTGCTTGCTCGCTGAGAGCTGGGACTGCCTGGCACCTCCAGACAAGACTGCAAAACCAAAGGCTCTGCTGTGGGAAACGTGAGAGTCAGTGCACTCAGCTCACTGATTTCCTTCAGCGTGGAAAGGTGTCCAGGGAAGGGGGGCTTGGTGACCTTCTGGAGAGCTGAGTCAGTGCACTGCATGGCCTGTCCTAGCCTGTGTCTGTAGGGACTGGGGTCTTGCTCACCTTGCCCAAACACCTTTCTTTCAGCACTGGCAGCAGCCTGATGCCTCAGAAGAAGAATCCTGATAGTCTGGAACTGATCCGCAGCAAAGCCGGTCGTGTGTTTGGACGGGTGAGCCTGCAAACGAAGGAAGAGGGATGGGGAAACTGCTCATACCATGGCTGAAGAATCCTCCTTGTTGCTCTGCATAAAGAAAACTGCCCAGCCTTGGCTCTGGGCCTCTGCTGTGGCCACAGGCTTCTCTTCCCAGAACTAACCGCCTCTCCTGTTTCTCCCTGCAGTTGGCTGCTACCCTTATGGTTCTCAAAGGACTCCCCAGCACCTACAACAAGGATCTGCAGGTAAAACACATGTTGGTTTTCACACTGTCTCTCTGAGCAGACACAGTTGTCTTCTGCTCTTATCACTGCACCGCTCTGCACCGATCCTGCTTGTGTGTGGGGTGTGAGCAAGGGGCTGAAGCTGCAGTTGACAGCCTGATACCTGGCCGGAACCCTAGCAGGACTTCGTTCTGCTGGCTCAGCTGCAGCAGGCTGACTTTCAGTGATTTCCATCCCTATCCTAATACAGGAGGACAAGGAGGCCGTTTTTGATGTTGTGGACACCCTGAATGCTGTGCTCCAGGTTGCCACTGGAGTGATTTCTACCCTCCAGGTAAGGCTTCAGCCTCTCGCTGCTGAATATGGTTGGGGCATACTGATGATGACTCTTGAGTGCTGTGACCGCTAATGTGTCCCCAGGAAGGAGCTGATGATAATTACTGCCTCTGTCCCTGCTTTCTGCAGATCAACAGGGAGAACATGGAGAAGGCTCTGAGCCCCGAGCTGCTGTCTACTGACCTGGCTCTCTACTTGGTTCGGAAAGGAGTGAGTAGTAGAGGAAGACTTGGAGCTCTGATTCGTTTGGGTGCGGAATGCTGCTCAGTGAGGGCCTGAGATGAGGCCTTCTGTTCTGTCCTCAGGTCATGAGCAGTCTAGGTCAACAAACCTGGATCCACATGGCATTGCCCTAAGCAAACCAAAAATGAGAGCACATCCATTTTTCCCTTTGAGGCTGCACCCCAGGTCACTGACTGGCACCTCTGCTTCTCACTGCAGATGCCATTCCGACAAGCCCACGTTGCCTCTGGGAAGGCCGTCCACCTCGCCGAGTCTAAAGGCATCCCCATCAGTAATCTCAGCCTGGATGACCTCAAGAGCATCAGGTTCGTAGCTCTCTTCTTTTGCCACGGCTCCCCTCAACATGCAGGCAGCAGCCTCCGCTCACATGGGCCTCCTCATGGTGCCCTTCCCCAGAATGCCTGCGCCAGGCAGCTCCCCACAATCCTCCAGCATGGATATCAATGCTGCTGCTGCTGCGGAGGTCGAAAGCACGGAAGGGGGACAATATCACTCTACTCAGCTCTATCAGGGTGTGGGCAGCAGCACTTGGGAGGGTCTGGAAGAAACTCATGCCCCCACCTGGAGGCACCAGCCCTCCAGAGGTGTTTGGCTCTAAATTCCTCACTCTGTCCTTGGAGCTGACTCTTTGGTCTGACACAAGCAGCTGCCACCAGGGTCCTGAGGTGCAGAAGCAGGGCTGCAGGAGGTCTTTCCCGCTGGAAAGAGGCTCTGTCTGCACTCCCTCACCCTCTCTGCAGGCAGCACCCATGTCAGGCCAGCCAACAGCACTCAGCGTTCCCCACTGACCCCTCTTCCCTTTGCTTCCCCAGCCCCCTGTTTGGCAGCGACGTCACCCAGGTCTTCAACGTGGTCAACAGCGTGGAGCAGTACACGGCCATGGGCGGCACCGCCAAGAGCAGCGTGTCTGCTCAGATCGAGCAGCTGAGGGAGCTGCTGAAGAGGCACAAGGAACAAGCTTAGAGTGTGGGGAGAGATCCCATGGATGCAGCGTTGTGCCTGTCGCACTAATTTGAAGTTAATAAATATTGGGGTGCATTGTAGTTCACTGAAACTCCTGCCTTGCATCTTTCTTCTGAGGGGCAAGAATGAGCTGGGCTTACTCAGGGGTTGGGAAACATTCAGCAGTGCAAGAGTCTGGCAGGGGAGCTGGATTATAGGGTGTCAAGTTCTGGGGCCTGGTAGATCAGCAGAAGTGTCAGTGCAGGTGTGGAGGGAGGCTTAAGTGTCCACAAAGAGACTTTTGGTACAACATCTGCAGCACATACCACATCTCTTATCTGTCAGTGCCCTCCTTCTGGGATTGTATTTCCGCTAATGAAGTACATCCATCCCACCTCCCAGTTAGCTGTGGCAGGGAAATCAATTATGTAAACTTAATTCAGGTGGAGAGGTGACAGCAACAGCCAACACCAGCTGACTCAGGACAGATTATCTCCTCCTTCCAAGCTCACGGTTCTTTTTTTTCCTCACATAAGCTTTCTCCCTACTTGTATTTTCCCATTCCTGGTCACACCTCGGCCAACTAGCCTGGTGCTTGTTCCCAGCCACCACTGTTCAGCATCCTGGGGGCCCGTGCTGAATAACATACAGCCCTGCTGATTGACAAAAGAAGGTGATTTTAGCAGACTATCATGGCTCAACCTCTTGCTTAAACAAACAGTTCATAATCATTAGTACTCCCCATCAAACCCTTCACCTTTCTAATATTCTTAGGTCTCACCAAGCCTTTCACTGAGCTATAATAAACTGAGCTGTTCTTTCTGTGATTGAATCAGATACAGCAGGACTGACAGTGGCTAATTGCACATGTCCTCAGTCAGGACACAAACACGGGCTACAAATAAATTTACTAGAAAATTAAAATCAACCTGATGGCATTTCCTTCCTCCCTTGCCCCTGTGATGCTTTTCTCTGTCCTGCTTTATTCCTAACAAAGTTGTGAGAGACATGGTTGGAATAGGAAAGGTTACTCTGCTTCCCAGAGTTGTTTTTTTCATGCAGAGATCATCCTCCTGTCCACCCCCAAAACACTGCCGCTGGGTCACCAGCACGCTCCTTTGCCATTCTCAAGAACTGCTTGCCCTCTTGCTTCAACAAATGACCCTGGAAATAAATGAATACATAAATCACAGAATCATAGAGTGGTTTGGCTTCCTCAATGCTCATCCAGTTCCACTCCCCTGCCATGGGCAGGGACACCTCCCACTGGATCAGGGGGCTCCAAGCCCCATCCAACCTGGCCTGGAACACCTCCAGGGATGGGGCAGCCACCACTGCTCTGGGCAACCTGGGCCAGGGCCTCCCCACCCTCACAGGAAAACATTTCTCCCTAAGAGCTCATCTCAACCTCCCTTCTCGCAGCTGAAAACCATTCCCCCTCATCCTGTCTCTGCACTCCTTGATCCAGAGCCCCTCCCCAGCTTTCCTGGAGCCCCTTTCAGTGCTGGGAGCTGCTGTAAGGGCTCCCCAGAGCCTTCTCTTCTCCAGGCTGACCAACCCCAGCTCTCCCAGCCTGTCCTAATACAGGAGGTGCTCCAGCCCTCAGATCATCTCCGTGGCCTCCTCTGGACTCGCTCCAACAGCTCCAGGTCCTTCCAGTGCTCAGGACTCCAGAATTGAATGCAAGTAAAGTCATTAAGTAAGCAAGTAAATACATAAAAGCATCCACCCCACCGCCGGAGTCCCAGCAGCCCTGGACACAGCCCAAGCCCTGCTCAGCAGCGCCCACCCAGCCCCGTCACCGCCCGCACGGCTCGGGGTACCCATCCGCTTCTCCGCCACCACGCCAAGCCCCCTGCCCCCAGGCCCCGCCCCCTGCCGCGTCCTAGTGGCCACGCCCCCGACCACAGACCACGCCCCCGACCGCAGGGCCCCCTTCACAAAGGCTCCGCCTCTTTTCGCCAGCCCCCGTCTCTTCATCCCTGGCCACGCCCCCGTCTCCAGGCCCCGCCCACACGGCGATGGCGGCGGCCGCCGGTGCGGGGGCACCCGGCATGGCTGGGCGCTGCCGGTTGCTGCTCCTGCTGCTGGCGTTGGGGCAGGCGGCGGCGGGCGGTCTGCTGTACCCCCGCGAGACCCCCTCCCGGGAGCGTAAGGAGCTCGGCGGCCTCTGGAGCTTCCGCGCAGACCTCTCGCCGGGCAGGGACGCAGGCTTCGTGCAGCGCTGGTACCGGCAGCCGCTCCGGCAGGTACCGCGGGGGTGGCCCTTCCCGGGAAATGGGGTGCTCCCCCGGGGCACCGGGATTGCTCTCATCCCCTCACTCCCCTGGGCACCGGGATTGTTCTCCCCCCCGGAGGCACCGGGATGCTCCTCTCCCTCCCCCCGGCGGGCAACGGGATGCTCCTCTCCCTCCCCCCGGCGGGCAACGGGATGATCTCTCCCCCCTCCCCCGGGACCACCGGAATGCTCTCCATCCTTCCCCGTGGGCACTGGGATTGTTCTCCCCCCCGGAGGCACCGGGATGCTCTTCTCTCTCCCCCCGGAGGCACCGGGATGCTCCTCTCCCTCCCCCCGGAGGCACCGGGATGCTCCTCTCCCTCCCCCCGGAGGCACCGGGATGCTCCTCTCCCTCCCCCCGGAGGCACCGGGATGCTCCTCTCCCTCCCCCCGGAGGCACCGGGATGCTCCTCTCCCTCTCCCCGGAGGCACCGGGATGCTCCTCTCCCTCTCCCCGGAGGCACCGGGATGCTCCTCTCCCTCCCCCGGGGCCACCGGAATGCTCTCCATCCTTCCCCGTGGGCACCGGGATTGCTCTTCGCCCCCCCGCCCCGGGACACCGTGGTGTTCCCCTTCCCCGTCCCGGGGCCCCCGCGATGCTCTCCCACCCAGCACACCCGCGGGGCCCCCGCGGCCCCACCTCCTTCCTCTCCGGGAGGCCCTGTTCCTTCCCCCCAGCTGGAGGAGCGGCTGCACGTTGCCCCTAACCCTGCGCTGAGGCTCCTGTCGCCATGCAGAGGGGTTTATTGAGAGAGGTTTTAATTACCCACCCACAGAACTGCAGTCGCTGAGGGTCCCACTTTTCAGAAGCCAGAAAGTGATGAATGAGCTCCAGCTGCCGGAGAAACCCCTGCGCTGCACAGCGTTTACCGGTGTCAGCAGCACGGAATAAACGCTGATGTGCCTGGAAAGGGCCCTTCCACTCCAAAGTGCAGATAAACAAGTTCTAGCGAGGCTGAAATCCATGGTCGGTCATTCCCTGACAGAAAGAAGCGATGAATCATGTGCATGAGATGTACGTGTCCTTCAGCATTTCTGTTCCAGCCCTTTGGCCCGGTGTGGCAGGAGAGAAGAGCTGGAGGACACTGTGGGGCCAGAAGTTTTGCCAAAAGAGCCAGGCTGAGGAGAGGAACCTGGGTCCGTGCCCCTCCAAAAGGGGGCGTAGCCATGTATGCACAACCTCCTTTAGACATCTCGCTGAAGGAGACACACGTCATGGCCATCCCAGTCCAAGGTTATCCTGTGTCAGATACCAGAAAATCCACTTCACCATCCAGGGATTTTCCTGCTGGGATTTTCTGATGTTCATTAAGGGCACTGAGTTTCTCTGCAGTGCCGGTACAGTTCCATGCTGAGTCAGCTGTGAGCATGATGCTTGCTCCTGGGCAATCAGACCTTTCTTGTTCCGCTTTCCATGGAAAGGCTTCCTTAGGAAAGGAGAAGCTGCTGCAGCACCCGTTAATACAACATCACGAGTGTAGCAGGTGCTAAAATTGACAGCTCCATTGTGCAACAGCACCCAGTTACCTCAATGTTAAATGTGTTACGACACTGCCTGCCCATAAACTGTATATTAGAAATAAGCAAGGGAATTGGCTCTATTGTAATCCTGAGAAATCTGTGTTGCTTTCAGGGAGTGAAAAAGGCTGGATGTACACCAGACAATCTCCTTGGACCTTGCGTGGGGAGTCTGGTCCAAAATACCCCTGACTCTCACCACTCTCCCGCTGCGGCTCTTGGCCTCACTATCAGCACCCAGTGCTGAGCTGACCGCACAGTGCCAGCACTGCACACCAAACAGCTGGAGCTGTGCTGGGGAAAATACAGCTTGGGGGAAGTCCTAGGCTGAAACAATGCCCTAGGCATTTATTGCCCCCCCTTTTCTGAATCTACCATACCAAAGGCATTAAAAAAACCCATTTCTGTATTATACATCAGGAAGGGAAAAGATACGAGCAGCAGCTTTTTGTAGGAGCAGGCAGGTTCCTGGGGATGATACTGATTAGAATTATAGAATTATGGAATGGCTTGGGTTGGAAGGGACCTTAAATAACATCCAGTTCCACACCCCCCACCATGGGCAGGGACACCTTCCACTAGAACAGGTGACTCAAGGCCCCATCCAACCTGACCTCCAACACCTCCAGGGATGAGACAATTAGGATTTGTATAGGACCTGTGACAGACCACAGCAGTTTCTAAATATGTTTCCCCAAGTATTTCCAGTTAACAAAGGGATTGTGAGGCTGTCGTTGGAAGGGGACACCTCTAGCAGTATGGGCTGGGCAGCCAAAATAGTAAATTTCCTTTTTTTAAATGATCTGTTCCCTCTACTTCTTTGACATTCCTGCCAGAGTGGTCCCGTGATTGACATGCCAGTGCCTGCCAGCTTCAATGATATCACTCAAGACCCCAGTTTGGAGAACTACATCGGCTGGGTTTGGTATGAGAAAGAGGCACTTCTTCCTCTGCGTTGGCTTCAGGACAACCTCAACACCAGAGTGGTGCTCCGTTTCGGTAGTGTCCATTACTACTCCATTGTGGTAGGTTGCACGGGAATTTGTCCATGCGTTTCCAAAATCAACGCTGCTCTGAAATCCGCCCTCTAGGTTCTGTATCAGTTTGCTGTTTTCTTGCCTCTTGTCTGTTCTCCTCCAGCCAAAAACTTGGCCATGTTTCCAGCTCTCTCTTCCGTGATCCTCGAATATCAGGACTGGTAGCTAAAACACTTCCTTGCTGTAGGATCTGTCCAAAGTCGTCAGTCTTGGTCACACTTGAATGGGACCCAGACCTAGCTCCTCATGATGGAAGGGTTGCCAGATTGAGCCCTGAAGGAGCAAGATCCCAGAACAAGGTTCAGTGTTACTGGGATTTCCGACCACCCTTGCACAGAATCATAGAATCACAGGATGTCCTGAGTTGGAAGGGACCCACAAGGACCATCAAGTCCAACTCCTGTCCCTGCACAGGACATCCCCAACATTCACACCGTGGGGCTGAGGGCACTGGCCAAATACTTCTGGAATATTGTCAGCCTTGGTGACTGCTTCCCTGGGGAGCTGTTCCACCACCCTCTGCATGAAGAACCTTTTCCTAATATATAACTGAAACCTCCTTGGCACATCATCTTGCCATTCCTTCGAGTCCTGTGATTGGTCACAGGAAAGAAGAGCTCAGCGCCTGTTCCTCCTCCTTCCCTTGCGAGGGAACATTAAATGGCTATGAAGTCCCCCCTCGGCCGCTTTGCTTGTCTCCTTCCCTTCTCCCTGTTGTGCTGACCACAAAAAAGCAGTATCCCTGCCTCATAGACTCACCCGTGTCTTCTCTTGCAGTGGGTCAACGGAGTGCAAGTCATGGAGCACGAAGGGGGGCACCTCCCTTTTGAAGCAGATATAAGCAGCATCATCCAGAGCAGCCCAGGGATTCCCTGCCGCATCACTGTTGCACTCAACAACACTCTGACACCCCATACCCTGCCTCCGGGGTCGATTCAGTACATGACTGACAGAACAAGGTGAGTGGCTAACGTGCTGTACTGCTGAGCTTGTCCCAGGGATGAGGGAACGGGGATTTATTTGGCTGCTGCTTGGTAATACCCTCCAAGCAATTTCCAGAAGCATGGGTTGTATTTATGCCGAAATTTATCAGAAGAGGAGGGAGCAGTTTAAGCTTCAGTGTAGTGAGGAATTTGCACTGAGTTTTTGCGTCTGTTTTATACACTGGGAACTGAGTTTTAAGTTTTCCCAAGTTGAATGAATGGCAGATTTGAGAAGCTTGAATTCAGCTGGAAACAGCAAGGACCACCTGTTCTGAGGGATCAAACCTCCTCAGTGCATTAGGTGTTTGTTAACTGGTAGTTTCCTTCAGTGTAGCAACCATAGCACACGAATCCATCCTCTTGTAAAGATTATTTTCCCAGCTAGCATCTATTTTTACACGACTATTTTACATAGCATCCATATTCTGCTTTCAATTCTTGTGGAACGAAACATAATGTAGCTGTTTCTCCTGTCTTCCTCACTCAGGTATCCCAAGAATTATTTTGTACAGGACATCAAGTTTGATTTCTTTAATTACGCTGGAATCCATCGCCCAGTTGTGCTTTACACCACTCCTTCTGTCTACATAGATGATATTACTGTGACAACTACTTCATCAGAGAGTGTTGGTAGGTCCAGAGCAATCAGAGCAGCTACCTCGGGCTCCAAATGGAGATGACAAGGGCAGCAGAGAAAATATCCTGTAAAGGTCCAATTGAATTTGTTTCGTAGTGGCTTTCTGTTGAACCTGAGCTGGTCTAGCGCACAGCTCAGCAGCTGCAAGAATCTGGTAAAGATTTCAAAATCCATAAGGAAAAATAAGTGCTTGCAAGAGGTGACTGTTACAGTGAAAGGGTGATCAGGTGTTTCTCAAAGTAAGAAGTTCTCAAATAGGGGCAGTCTTATGCTAAGTAATGGAGTTGTGTGACACACAAATCTTGCTGGGAACTTCTGGACCTCTAGGCAAACAGGTCATGCTTCTTGCATGTTCTACATCTCCCTCATTTTTTAATGCTGCCATATGTGCAAACCCTCCAACATTTGATGCCTGTATTTTTCTTTCACGGCAGTCTCTGATTGTCTTTTGTTTCCTTTGAATGAGCAATGGTACAATATCAGGTGTCGGTTGTTGGCAGCACACACTATTACTTGTCCCTGAGTTTACGTGATCAAGAAGGGAAAGTGGTTGCTACAGGCAATGGGTCAGCTGGAGAGCTAAAAGTCCTGAACCCCAATCTTTGGTGGCCTTACCTGATGCACGAGAACCCTGGATACCGCTACTTCTTAGAGGTAACATTGACAGTTCTTCCTTTCTGGGTGCGTTTCCTCTGACTGTCTAATAGGGTTAAGAAACTGCCGTGTGAGCCATCTTCTGTGCTCATCTCCCACAGATCCTGTTTGTGTGACCAGGGTGGCATTGCTAATTACACAGTAATCAAATCAAGCTTTGCCGCCTTCCTGGATGCTGAACTGAAAGGTCTGTCAGTGAGAAGAGGGCCATGCCTGGAGATGCTTGCCCTTCACATTTAGGGCCCAGTCCCTCCCTTGAAAAATGACCATTTGAAACAATATAGGGGATGAGAGATCATGAAAGCCAAGCAGTCTCTGAGGAACAGGTTCCTAAATCTCTTCCACATGCTTTGCCATGGAATGAGCTTTCTTCCCGCTCTGCAAGACAAGTTCAGCTTTAATAGCACAAGCCTGGGAGACTCTGAGTAAAGGATGCGTAGTGATGATTAGAAGTGGAAATTAGGGCAGATCAGCTGCTATGAGTTTCCCGAGGCTCAGATTCGTAGCTATTTTGAACAGATGACATTTCAGTCCTTGCCTGGTAGTCAGAAGAGGTGTACTGCTGCCTTGCCTGGGAGAATGACATTGCCTAGATGAGTAAGGGGGAAAGAAACTGAAGCTCTTGATGTGAACCGGTCCTCAAAAGAACATCCAAGTTTTGTTCTTCATCCTTCAGCTTCCCTAGCTTGGATTTCTGTTTTCTGTTTAGTCAGATCTTGGTCCTTCCCAGAGAAGGCACTTGGGGACCACAAGAATCAACTGAAGTAGTGCTGAGGAGCAGGCAGTGTGCTGAGGCAGGGCTGGAAATGGACAGGTGGTCAGGATAGATCCCACAGATAAGGAAGAGGGAGGACAGGGCATTCTTGTGAAGTCCAGCACGTTACTTGTGTCTCCCCTTTGGGAATTATGGAATCATAGAATCAGAATGGTTTGGGTCAGAAGAGACTTTGAAGCCCATCCAGTTCCACCCCCTGCCATGGGCAGAGACACCTCCCACTGGATCAGGGTATTCAAAGCCCCATCCAACCTGGCCTTGAACACCTCCAGGGATGGGGCAGCCACCACTTCTCTGGGCAACCTGGGCCAGGGCCTCCCCACCCTCACAGTGAAACATTTCTTCCTAAAAATCCAGGTGAAAATGCAGGCACAGGCTAACGGGGCAGTGCTGGAGGATGTGTACACACTCCCAATTGGCATCCGCACCATCTGCGTCACCAGTACACAGTTCCTCATCAATGGCAAGCCCTTCTACTTCCACGGTGTCAACAAGCATGAAGATGCAGATGTAAGTGCACCCAGTGGTGCCTCGCCTCACTCTGCTGAGGCGGCACTTGCTCTTGCCACCCTTCTCCACCCAACAGGGCTGCTTCCTCACACCCTTCTCCCCCTTAGGATCTGAGGGAATAGCAGGAAGGTGTGCCAGGGGGAGGGTTAGGTTGGGCATCAGGAAAAGATTCTTCCCCCAGCCCCTCAATGTCTCTCTTGAAGTGAGGGGCCCAAAACAACCCAGGATTCGGGGTGCAGCCTCACTAATGCGAAGCCCAGGGGCACAATCCCCTCCCTGCTCCTGCTGCCCACGCTGGGTCTGACACAGGCCAGGATGCCACTGGCCCTCTTGGCCACCTGGGCACCTTGGCCCCCTCATGTTCAGCCGCTGTCAGCCAGCACCCCCAGGTCCTCGTGGGTCCCTACAACACGGGACATTGTGTGATTCGGGCTGGGAGCTGCTGGGGAGGCTGGGGTGAACCTTTAAGCAGCGCTGGGGGGGCACCGCGGCCCGTGCTGCCGCGGCCTCGCTGTGGGAGCTGCCAGGCTCGGCCGCAGGGCGGCCCCACAGCGCCGCTGCCGCCGGGCCGCTGCCTCGGGGCTCCTCCCGTCGGCCCACCCGGCCGGCTCCGGGGGTGGCTGCGCGGAGGCACCAGTGGGAGCCGCCGGGGCGGCTGGGGAGAACCTGTCCCGGCTGCACCCTCAGCTTCTCCAGACGCCGCGGGGCTGAAGTGAACGTGTGTGTGGCGGCGCCCCTCGGCCTTCAAACACTGCGCTGAGAGGTGGTGCTACCGCCGTCCCCTCAGGGCTGAGCGTGTGCCCGTGTGTGTGGCGGCGCCCCTCGGCCTTCAAACACTGCCCTGAGAGGTGGTGCAGCCACGGTGGGCAGCGCTGCCACTGCCATCCCCTCAGCCTCTCCAGACACCCCGGGGCTCAGCATGCACGTCATCAAACACTGCAGCAAGGGGTGGTGCAGCCAGCTAGAAATGGTACCCGAGGCTGTGGGAGTGAGCAGGGCAGCAGTGCCCACCTGAGGTGTGAGGACCAGCTGCCACCCGGCAGAGTGGTGGATGCAGTGAAAGGGTCCTCAGCACTGACAGAGGCTGCCCAGGGTAGTGGTGGAGTCACCATGCCTGGAGAGGTTCAAAAGACAGGTGGATGAGGAGCTTAGGGTTCTGGTTCAGTAGTGGACGGGTATGATTGGACTTGATGATCTCAAAGGTCTTTTCCAACCAAACAAGGCTATGATTCTGTGATGTCTCTCCCCACCCCAGATCCGTGGCAAAGGCCTCGACTGGCCGCTCATTGTGAAGGACTTCAACCTGCTGCGCTGGCTGGGGGCAAACTCCTTTCGCACCAGCCACTACCCTTACGCTGAGGAGATCATGGACCTGTGCGATGCCTACGGCATCGTGGTGATCGATGAGTGCCCAGGAGTGGGGATTAAAACAGCGTAAGCAGTTGCTAAAAATACCCTTCCCTTTCTTTCTTTCCTCATCCCATTCTACAGTGTCCCCCTCCCATCCCACAGAGCCCGTTGTACTGATAATGGAAGTACTTTGCTCTATTTAGAAATCAGCCTGTTGCGCCACCTGTGCCCAGTGAGGTTGGGCAACTGGAGGGAGTTTTGCCACATGGCTATCGCGTCATTTGTCCTGGCTCAATTAACGAGCCCAAACCACAGCCCTGAACTGTGCAGCAGCTTCGGAGAAATAGGGCAGAAGCCATGTTCAGTGCCAGAGTTCAGCTATACTCATACACCCTTGGGTTTTCACAGGGAAAGGCAAAGGGGGTGGATTTTATACCCTCACCTCACCGGGTCGTGCTTCCTTTTGTTTTTAAGCGAGAGCTTTGGGAACAAGTCCTTGCAGCATCATCTTGTTGTGATGAAGGAGCTGATCCGCAGGGATAAGAACAGGCCATCAGTCGTGATGTGGTCAGTAGCCAACGAGCCGGCATCGGAGCTGGCCCCAGCAGCTTACTACTTTGAGTAAGTGTATCTGCTTATACACAGTGCTGAGGCTTGAATCTTGACAGCGGATGCCCCTTCTTCCTTTGGAACAGCACAGAGAAGTAGTAAAGGAAGGGCAAACATTTCAGCATTCCCAGGAAAACAGCACACACAGATGCAAACTAGATGTGTAGCTGATGTCACACAACAGTCTCAAGTCTGTTGCGTTTTGAACCAGTAAGGCTCTGCAAAATTACCAGGAGTCCATTTGGTCTGAGCATCTCTCCGTTACCTATGGGTCAAGCAAAAGCAGACCTGATGGGAACAGGATATTCCTTGTTACCAGTGGAAGACTAGTCCTCAATTCTTTGAGAATTACAGCAAAGCTGCGAAATAATTTGTCTTTAATTCTGAAGACAAGGTTCTTCAGTTAGTGTTGTTCTGCAGGGGACTGTGACATCCCACTTCGAAGCCACTGCTTTGAGTCCCTACAGACCCGCTGGTTATATTTTTAAAGAGATTTAAGCTTTGGATAGCCAAGCGTCATCTCTGTAAAGGGGGAGCAGGCCGTCGCTGGTAGCTTTAAGTGCATGAAGAGGTAACTGAATTTTCATTCTTCAGAATGATCCACCACCCTTCTGTAATGTTGGTGTAACAGCAGAGCTTGACCTTCTCATTCTCCATCTCATCTCTCATTCAGTGTTTCCTCCAAAGCAACCACACGGTGACTGCTCTGCTTGCTGTGGCACAGGGCTGGGGCCTCGTACTTTTGCAGGGCACATCCCAGGAGTTGTGCAGTAACTTCCCGTTGCCCTTCTTTGCCTTTTGTCTTCAAACTCACTGTCCCTTCTCCATCTTCTAAGCTGCTGGCACCAACAGAGACATTTACATGCCCGTAACATCCAGTGTTTGGGATGCTTCCACTCTGGCCTTTTTTGAGGTGGGATAGCAACCAGCTTCGTGCCAGTTAGTGTCTCTGCCATATTTATACTCCTCCAGCACTGGCTGGGATTGCAGGCGCTTGATCACCAAATATCCTACAGTGTTTAACTAAAAATATTCTGCTAAAGCAAAAGAAGCTCCAAGTATCTGAGGGGGGAAGGACGGAGAGCCTGGGGAAATGGGGCCGCGCTTCCCCATGCTGTTGTTGAACTCTTGCTTTACTCTTTGCAAACAGGACAGTGATAGCTCACACTAAAGCTCTCGATCCCTCCAGACCAGTAACCTTTGTGACAAATGCTAATTACGCTCGTGATCTTGGTGTAAGTTTACTTTATTTTCTACCTTTTTTTTTTTTTTAATTCATACATTGAATTTCCTCCTCTTGTCATATGTTTTACAGTCCTTTCTCCCCACCTCCCCAGGTTTACTGGAGGTATTTAACAGGGAGAAGCAGAAGAAAACTTACTTTTTTTTCCTACTTGTCTTGTAGTTGTAATCAGGCTGCAAACAAAATACCTGTAAGATGTTTTCTTTGTCTTAGTGAAGTATGCAGGATCAGGCCTCTGGCGTTAACATTGTCATGCTTTGCTGTTCCATTAATGGGTTTACTATTGCTAAGGCTTTTCACCTGCAATTAAACCAAAGCTTCAACCTCTTTAAAACGCTAACAGCCCTTGTGGAAGTCTAAAGAGAGGAAGCTTTGCTTTAATTCCTGCTTTAAACTGCTCTAGATCTTCTTTGGCAGGTGTCTGTTCATGTGGAATAATCTGAAGCTGTTCCAGCTTCATCATTACTGTCCTAGAGCTGTATAAACAGCCAGAGGGCACTTTTCTTGGGTGCCTGTTCCTTAAGGTGGCCAAAGCATGGACCAAGGATCTTGAACACAAACACACACAAAATTGTTTTAGGGGTAGTTCCTGGGTAATTTTTCAAGACGTCTGTATAGTCCGTGTCAATACTGTACAAACACTTCTAGAGTCTGTAGGTACATGGTACCACCACATGTCCCTGTTACAGGCTACACTGTGTTTCTTTCAAGCTGTCCTACAAT
This sequence comes from Neomorphus geoffroyi, assembly GCA_033558235.1. Classification (NCBI taxonomy): domain Eukaryota; kingdom Metazoa; phylum Chordata; class Aves; order Cuculiformes; family Neomorphidae; genus Neomorphus; species Neomorphus geoffroyi. The sequence continues at coordinate 7,953,696 of JAUMJM010000018.1, forward strand.
GAGCAGGAACGGCCTCTGTAACTCAGAGACTGCTCCTCCCCACCCCAGGAATAAAAAATCTGGTGGCCTTAGGTTTGAAGGAGGCCAGCAGGTATCTGCTCTTGGGTATCAACACTCATGCAAGACCCTGACACCCCATCTTCTGCCAAGACACAGGACAACAAACGCAAAGAACAGATCTCATACACTGACGTGATATTAGAGCTTTTTTTTTTTCCCTTTTATTACAAAACATGTTAAGAGAACATTGAACAAGTTACATACAACATCACTTTAGTGGGCTTTGTGCCCTTTTATCACACTGTCCATGTGGCAGAAATAGCATAGAACTTGCAGAATGCTTAGTCTTAATATTGCACCATTGATGCACACGTTTAGTTGCTAGTCAAAATATTTGACCACTAACTTGATGATCACATTCCAATACTCAAAAAGTACATCTGAATGTACCAGCAAGCCAGAGACACCTTGGAAAGTCAAAACCTTCTAACAAACCTGAGGATGAATGGATTGATCTCTTCTAACACTTTGTGTGATCCTAAGTCTGTAAAAAAAAAACCCCAAATGAATTACTAGTAGCTTATTAAATTTATTCAGCTTTTTCTGGGAAAGATGTCACATTGGGAGGGCCTCAATGATGGGGGGAAAAGACTTTATTCTACATGTAATAAAACTGGATTCCATGAAATGAACCAAAAGGAGGATTTAGCTTTATGAATGAAGGTTGTCTGAGCTCTGTGACAAAACGCTCTCACCTTGTTTTCTGCAGGCTCCTTACGTGGATGTAATTTGCGTAAATAGCTACTTCTCCTGGTATCACGACCCAGGCCACCTGGAAGTTATTCCACTGCAACTTACAGCACAGTTTGAGGACTGGTATAAAACCTACCAAAAACCCATTATTCAGAGTGAATATGGAGCAGATTCGGTTCCTGGACTTCACAGTGTAAGTGTTGTAGATGCCGTGGATGAAAACTTAACTAGAAGAGATGGGTACAATTGAGCACGACTGCTTAGTTTTGAGATGCATTAGCTTGTAAGTGTCCACAAGACTGTAGGATTGTAATCTTGCTTCACTGAAATCAGTGAGCTCTGCCACTTAGATTTTAGTTTTGGTTAAAGTACTGAGCACTAGCAAGACTTGAGAAAGTGCTTAAGTGGAAGCTGGGACACTGGAGAGTGGACGTTCATTCCATGCCACTATCCTGCACAGAGGGGCTGGCACTCAGACACTTACCAAGGTACAAAGGTATCACTGTTACAAAGGAAAACCTTCACCCCACCCCTCCCCAGGTGTATCTGGCATGTTTGTATTTTATGTGTGTTTCCCCTTGTTTCAGTAGGTGCCAGTCATCACTGAACAGCATTAACAGCAGCAGTGAAAAGACCAAGCCATTGCAAAGCTTGTTTTTAGAGCATAAATGGGAAGTTAACATGAAGCCTTTACTGGCACCTTCATTCAAGGCCACCTCTTTTTCCTGGCTGCAGGATCCCCCTCTTATGTTCAGCGAGGAATATCAGAAAGCCATGCTGAGAGAGTACCATTCTGTTTTTGACAAAAAGAGGAAAGAGTACGTGATTGGGGAGCTCATCTGGAATTTTGCCGATTTCATGACTAATCAAGGTAAGCTTGTATTTATATTCTAAACAACTCTCCACCCTCCCTGTAAGCTTAAAATGGTTTAGGATACACAGATAATATTGTGCTGCAGGGTAGGACAAAAGTGCCCTCTGCTTACCAAGATAAAGCACAGCTGGCTTCTGTGATGAAGTCCAGTGTGAGCACAGCCAAGACGGAAGGTCCTGCCTGTACTTAATGCATCCTCTCTCTCCAGCCTGAGCTCCTGGGTATCCCACATGTAAGGATGCTCCCTGGAACACGGCACTAAGCACTAGGGCAGCTTGTGAGCAAAGCCAGAGTACTTTATTTCTTGGCCATCTTCAACTCAGAGCTGCAGTCAGCTATTAGGGAAGTGTCTCATTGCTTCATATTTCATCTACAACCGCCCTTAGTACCAGAGCACCATCAATAATGTTTTATTGACTTGGTAGAGGTTTAGCAGTAGAGGACTGGGTGCCAAGCTGGTTGACAGCTATCACACCACTTCATTCACTATTAATAAGTGCATTCGCAAAGTATGGGGCATTGCTTACTCTGTAGTGCGGTCACAGAGAAACCAAGTGATTACAGCTCAGGAGGAAACCAACTAAAGAACCGGTTGTGCACATGCCACCTGCAGTGAGTCAGGGTAGTGAACAGTCAGTGTTAATGTCAGGCAGAGAAACACCATTAAGAATAATCTGTAGAGCACAAATATAGCTGTTAGAAAGCTAAGTCATCACAGACAAGCAGTCAGAAAAGGAATATTAGTTTTAAATAGGAGGAGGGAGAAAATGTAGACAAGTTCATGTACACAGATGCAGTTCCAGTCTCTCTGTGTTCCAATCATCTTTCCCATGAAAACTTAAATAGGCAAAAAGGATATGGACACCACTAAAGGACAGTAGTCACACACTTGGTAATCAACATCTTCACCATCACATTTCAAGGTGGAACTGATGGCAGAAGGAACATCTGTTGTAATACTGCTAAGGCTACTGGGCACACCTGAATTAGCCATCATCATCTTAGCAATAAATACAATAACTTGCAGCTGTATTGCTCAGTTACACCAAGTCATCTTGCCAGGATGTCACAAAGTACATCTGCCAAGTTCCCTGTTGTACCTGATGATGTGTAGAAAGTGCATAGGTCTCTTCCACCTAACCTGATTCAGTACGTACATCCTAACAGTTCACAAGAGGGAATGTAATAGCATTTGATATATACTTGCTTTATTTTGTAACTTCTCTACAGGGACCACACGTGTTTTGGGGAACAAGAAAGGAATATTTACCCGGCAACGACAGCCCAAATCAGCTGCATTTGTTCTCAGAGAAAGGTACTGGAAGATTGCAAATGAATCAAGCTGTCTTCCTCCTATAATAAAATCACATGCCCTCTTCTAAAATGAAATCCAAAGGTGTAGTGGCTGGGTACTATGATGAACTTGTTCATTAAATTCCTGTTTAAATATTTATGCCTGACTCAAGTCTTACAAGTCTAATGCAACTTCTAGTCCACCTGAAGTGGTTCCTATGGTACAAAGCAAATGGGAAACACTAGTTTTCTATGCTCAGCCATGTCTGAAGGCTTCCTGTTTCCAGGTAGTGAACTGAATATTCAGAGTTTCAAGGAGCTGAAGTTAGAGATCCTGACTGAGGTATCTGTTTATGGAAAAAAAAACACTTATATTACATGATAAAAATCAATGCCGAAGACTTAAAAAAATCCAAGTTACTCTAAATTAGCATCACATTCCTTCAGTGCAAATTAGGTTTTCCAGTTATACTCCCCTAAGTCACACTACTCAGATCACAGCACGATTGCCAAAGAGTGCAAGTTCTAGAGCTTCTCTTGCTGGGCAGAACGTGTGCGGCTGGCTGAGAAACAGAGTTCCCAGCACTCAGGACATGCATGAACCGCTGCTCCTGTGAGGATGCCCAGCACGCTCCAGCACAGTATGGCACTCGTACCGCAGCAGCAGGGTGCAATGTGGGAGATAGATAGGTTCCACATCAACTGAACTTTGTTCAAGCTCTTTGTTTTAATCAGTACCAGAACTGCCACTATGAGATGTGGTTTTACCTTCCAGCATGGGAAGAGTTTCCTTCATATCGAATTGTCACTATGTCTTACAGCAAGAGTGTCAAAATCATGGCCTGCAGGCCAAATCTATCCCTCCACCTTGTTTTATCCAGCCTGGCACCTTGTTTCTACCTGGCGGCAGCACCGAGCTCCTTGCCCCTGCGCTCCTGCCAGCACTGGTCACGTGTGCAGTGTGTGACACGTTACACTGTAGGAGCAGGAGAACGGCAGAAGCCATGAGTTTGACACCCCTGCCCTACAATCTTAGGGAGTAAATTTAATCTCAGTATTTTTGATGCTGGCCTGAAGCATCCTGGGGTCAGGTGCTGTGTAATTTAACATGCACACTAGGTCAGACTGAAGTGTAGCGTAATGATACCCCTTTCAGGCTGCACACCAGCCTCAGAGGACTCTAAAGTCAGGCTTTAGACTGTAACCAGTCATGTCAGTACTCACAGAGAGCTCAGAACACTGGTCTGCAAACTGCTCATTGCAACATCGTGGCACTGTCTCAAGAGCAGCATCACCTATAGCAAAACCCCAGGATAGGGGGCTGCCTACTGAACTTTGGGAGTTGGCACTATTAGGTAGTTTCATTATTCCGATGCGCAGGTACTGTCTGAAACTGTAACTATGATGACTTTCTACAACTGGCTCTCCTGCTCGTACCTCCAAAAAAATGACCAACACACCTGCCCATATAAAGAAAATATTTGCTTTTATGTTGTGTGGTAGCTAAATTCTCTTTCCTTTAGATGTGGCACATTAGAAACCAACACCACCTTCCATGCTGCCACATGCAGAATAAGGACAGACATTCACTGCAGACTTCAAACCAATTCTTCCATCACCATTCCTTACAGTTTACAGATTTCCTGTATAAATAAAAGCCCAAATACAGAAGCCTGTCTGCAATAAAATGACTCTTGCTCAAACGTACCATGATGTAAGAGGCAGAACCACATTTAAGCCCACTACCGGTATTTAAAAGTCATTTCAACTTCTCCATCTCCAAAGTTTTCTATTAAACCATTTTCTTCCCCATTTCAACAGACACGACACACACAGCTGCCACCTCAAAACACAGAGATCTGACAGTGTGTTACAAGTCAGGGCTCATCCCCATGATAAAACACAAGGCTCATGAATGCAGATGAGGAAGCTCTTACCATCACTCAGTCCAAACAGATGCACAGTATAAAATATCCACACATGGTATTTTATGGTGGTTATTTTTGAACCTTACTGGTTCAAAGCACCACACTGCAAAACCATTGCTCCTGCTTGTTCCTAACAGCTCAGTGCAATTGTGAACCCAACCCTTCCCCAAAAATCTCTCCCTATCCCCAGGATCCCAGAAAACATACAGGGTTTCCAGATAGTTTGTGATCTTGCAGTAGAGTTAAAGCAGGCCTGCAGACTCAAGGAAAGCAGGAATTATAAAAATAACATCCTCAACAGGTTTCTTTTTGCCTGTAGCTTAAAGAACTCAACTGCTAAAGCCTCCGGCCAATGCTGCTCAACCTTTGCACCCCCCTGCGCACACAATGCACAGCGGGACACGTTGGAGCTGCAGGAACTCTACAAACTGGTATCTCTGGGGACCCAGTGTTTTAACCCTTCTACTGCTAACACAGTGACTTTGAAAAAAAAAAAAAAGCAGCACAGCTTTATACAGTTCTATAAACAGAATTACAGTACTGACTTTAAAAACAGGTTCTAAGGCTCAGACTGAGTCCAAAAAGGCCTCTGATTGGATTCATTCAAGCTCTTGTTTGGACTGCATGAACGCAGCATAAAATGATTGCAGCAAGACATCCACAGGTAAATTCTACATTTATTTTTTTTTATACCAAAAAAGTTATGTGCAACAAATAAATTTCATACATATTTACATCGTTTTACCTGTTAGCAAAATTGTATCCTAACCCTCCAAGAGAGACTCTCTCAACCTGCATTGACAAAAGGAATGTGTGCCCAGGGACTCCATTTCAGTGGGTGTTTAATCTGGAGTTTGAAGCACTAGCAATAAATAGTTGATGGAACACACTCTACAGAACAAACACCTAATATTTAGGCCATGCTTAATACAGTTTCATGGTAACGGAATACTCTATTGTTTCAGAACTGGTTTTGTCCAGATAATCATTAAACAATATTGGCAGAACCAGAGCTATTGGATCTCTGACTTAAGCCCAGATAAATAAGGAGCATCAAGTGCTGCCTGAAGCCCTTCACCCATCTTTTGGAACAATCGCGAGCCTCTGTACAGCAGGCAACAAATGCATCAATCTCACCATCAGAGAGATCTGTTGTCACTCCAGATATCAAAGGTGGGAGGGAATGTTTCATCAGCCTTAGTGTTGCAAACACTTCACAGTAAGTAGCTTCCAAGAACACTCATTTCCTAAGGAGACCTGAATGCTTCCTTGGCCTTAAGAGGAGCAAGTAAGAGGATTTCAGGAATGTTTCATTCCTAAGCATGTTTGGGGATGAGGTTCCTTCGCTTTTCCAGTCTGCCCCTCTCCCTGCAGAACTCCTCAGAGTCAGGGAGGAGTGGAAAGCCCAAATTCAGAAACACTGTTTATGGATGATGAATTTTCCCCTGTTTCCATGAGTGTTAACACAGTAGCAAGGCTCTGCACAGGGATCCTGCCCTTCTGACCCCCTGCCAGACCAGGTGTTACAGCCTTTTCCACCCATACTCTTGGCTCCTCAAGGTTTTTCAAAATTTGCTTTAAGATTTGTAAGGCTCAAATTCATAGCAACCCCAGATTTACCACAACAATTGTTTAGGCTGGGACAGGCGGGGGGGCAGCTGCATGAAGCACTATTTCCATCACATTAATTGTCACCTGAGCCATTTTACTGGAAGAAATGTGCTGTTTCTATCATTGGGAGCCACGAGGAAAAAGTCAAAGAAATGGATGCAAAAAGATCCAAATTTCTCCTGGTAATATAATTTTGCCCTTTATTCAGGCCAACTGCATTTCTGAAGCACAGAAGAAGAAGAGTGAGGGCCATTTCTAGCAAATCACTTCCAGTAAAAAGTAACTGCAAGAAAAGCACACAAGACACGAGAGTTCACAATTAAGGATCAGATTTGCAAGTTCGTGCATATAGTGTAGCTGCAAATTCTTCCAGAGACCAAACTTGGTTTCTGTTTGATCCCTGTGTTCACACAGACAAGGACTGCAGACAGGGCTGCGGAAAATCTGGCCCAGAACAATTGGACTGAACAAACGGGATTAACAGACTATGCCCACACAGACAAGCACGAGACACAGCGAAGTCAGCCAACACCTACACTTGCAGTTGAAGGGGCTTCTCTTCCTTTTTCCAGTGTGTACACACCCAGAAACCAGACCAAGGCATCTCTGATGATACTGGTCTCCACTGCTGCTCACTCTGAGATATTCGTGCTGTGACCACTTTGGGCAGCACACGTTCACCTCTTCCTCAGATGAAAAAGATGCCTTAGTGTAGATCACAGGAACGCATCAAAATCAATCTATACAACACATTAAACAGTGATATCGCCTCGAGGCTTGACAGAAAACAAAGCAAAGCCTCCAGGGACCAGTTTAACATCATTTACTCCCCTCCTATCAAAGTTCAAGGCATTTGAGAGACAGAACTAAACATCAAGACAAGCTTTAACTGTACTCTGGTCAATACAAAACGCATTTAATGAATTGTTGTCTAAAACTGTTAGACAAGAAGGACAAGTAATTTAGTGTTACATGCAACAGATGTTACTCATACCACAGAACTCTATACATAAAAGCAGTTTCCACCTACATCCTCGATACAAACCAGAAAGTTACTTCAGTAGTAATTTAAATACTATTGTGTGAATTCAATCTAAAAATACTATTTTCCTTACAGAACACTGCATGTTTCACAGTCAAGTTTATCCTCAGCAACATAGTGTTTATAACCCACTTAGCCAGACAACAGAAGTGTCTTACATTCGTGTTTAAGAAAAAAAAATCCTAAAATTAGTTAACTAATTCTTTAAATAAATGGGTACGCAGTTGGAATTCTTCATATTTAGAAGCTGACAAGGGCAAAAAGCAGCACAGCACCAATCACAGAAAGTAGCTGAACCGATACATTTTGGTGTCACAGTCTGAAACACAAGGATTTTACTTTTCCAAATTGCATCATCAACCTTCTATCGCATCAATTTAACTGAAACAATACTGCTACCACTTCTCAGTCTAAAAACTAAAAGAGATCTCTTAATACTCTTCTATCCCCAGCGAATTTGCTGGGGGTTTTGTTTGTTTGCGTGTTCGCTTTTAAAGCAAGGACACTTCTGCCTGCCAAGTTCAACACAAGGTATTTGGTTTAAGATTTTAAGACAGAAGGCACTTTTAACATCCAGCCTTAGAATACTGAGCGCAAAAACAACATTTACAATTTTGTTCCTTTGTTTAAATCTGCAGTTTAATTTTTTCTAATTAGTTATTAGAAAGAGCGATGATAGCACTGTATCACATTGCATTTTCAGGAGCACATGATTACTTAGCCCACTAAACAGGTTGCCCTTCCAAGGGATCTTGTGCGTGTCAGGCCTAAAGTTCATTTCCCAATATAGCACAAACCAAAGATCCTGAGGAAGATCAGTTGAGTACAACTGCTTCTCCAGTGAGCTCCGTTGTTATCCCACTCACTCAGTGGTTTCCACTCCCAACTGCAACACTGTACTGCAGCATTCATACATCAGGCTCAGTAACACGGGCTGCCTGACCACAGCTTATGAATTAAACCACTCTGCATGAAAATTCAGTCCTTCCAAAGAACACTGATACCTCAACCCCCAGTCTGCACAACATCCCAGTTCTATTGACCCCTTTAAGTTATTTGCATTATCCAGAAATTAAGGAAGTTGTGGTTTAATTAATAGACATCAGGTTTCAGCTTTAATTTCATTTTTGTTACCGGAGACAAAAAAAAAAAAAAAAAAAAGAAACCCAACATAACCATCATTCTTGTGAAAGCACTGGCAGCGAGTGCCGCAGCATGGTGTTCTCTGTAGAGGTCACCTCTTCCATCCCGTCAGTCGGCTACAGCAGAACACCGACAGCTCCGAGGCGAACACAAGGGCTTGTACAGGGAGGTGTCCAGGGAGGAAACCAAGAGTTCTAATTTTATTTACAGTATAAGTCCTAGTCAAATCTAAGTCCATCAGCTAAAAAAAAGAAGGTAATACACATACTGTAAACATGGCAACATTAAATATGGTAATGCTAGTCTAAAATATTCAATGTCTTGATCACATCTTGTTATACCTGAATTTATGTACAGGATATTTTATAGCAAGTGTTACCCACTTCTCCAGTGGAGGGGGAAGAGAGAGAGTCTAAGTTTTGCTGTGGCTAAAACTCCTTCAAAGTAAAGTTAAAGCTTGTCTTTGACTGCATTAGAGCTTTCTTTCATAACCACATTTAAGTTGAAGATTAGCACAAAAAAAAAAAATTATCTAGGGCCCCTTCAAATTTTTAATTAAAAATTCAGTTATGATTCTCAGGGAAAGTGTCTGATATGGAGAATAAAAAATTACTGCAAAATAAACTTAATGGAAGTTGGGTCTTCAGACTGTCAGTCAGCAGTTCAAACAGGCCTCACTCCTGCTTGGGTTGGAGTTGCCGTTTCCAGGCCTCATTCAAATAAACTAGTCGTTTGTAGTTGATGATAAAGAGAATGAAGTTCAGCAAATATGTAATGACGCAGACAATGCAGAATTCCTTCAGCACAAAGTACAGAATGTACGCCAAGTACAAGGACCCTATGACAGACACTATGGAGGATGTCATGAGGATTAGAGCTGCTACTGCGCTTGCTGTCATACCTGCAACAAGAGAGAGAGAGTTACTACTGCCACCTGCACTCCCCGCTCACACCCAAAGCACAACTGTTCAAACCGAAGGCTATTCAGCACGGTGGTTTTACACACAAGTCTGTTTAAGTTCAGAGTGGCTGAGAAAGCACTGCTTGCAGGGGAACTGCTAGGTGTTGCACACTAGTCTTGCATTAGATGTGTCATATTTACCATCTCCTGCATTGTGGGGAGTTACAGGTTGGTCAAGTTATGTCTATTGATATCATCAGCTTCATAGCAGACCATATAGTTATGAAGAAATAAGCACATGACATTTCATCTGGGGGTTTTTTGCCTGGTACCGCTATTACTCCTGCAGAACTTGTAAATTCCACTTCTATTTTCTCTCTTTTCTATCATGCAATCCAATTCTAAATATATTTAAGTGAAAATACCAGTGCAGCAACTGTCTTGACACTTATATTAATAGCATAGCAAAGAAAATGCAATTGCTCGTTATCAGTTGTTTTTAAGCCCTTTGGACAGCCGTGTCATTAGACTGGTGCTAAAAAACAAAAGATAAAAATCACATCCATTTATCTGGTCTCTTGCAGATTGTTCCACGTGTAACGCACTCCTCTCTCATCCCCACAGACCTGTTACATATTTTAGGCTCTAAATTGAATCAATACTTACCAAGTAGCATTTGTAGTATATAAAACACGAGTCCAAAAACACTGTTTGACTGATTTATTGCACTGTCCTTTCCAAAGATGGAACCCAACAGACCAAATCCTCGACCCCATCTGTAAAACAGTGAAACTAATTAACTTGTGTTTAGGCTTTACATCAGCATTTTCAGTTCATCCCTGTTAGACACAGATATTCAGACCTGACTGCTGCAGACGTACAAGAAGCTCAGGGGTATCTTGGAAAGCCAAGTACGTTATAACAGGAGCTCCACTAGGTACAACCTGATCCCACGCATCTCTGATCAAAGTTACTCGACACAAGTGTGGCCAAGTTCACACAACAGCAATGTCACCAAATACCATCTCTGCTTCATAAGGCTAAAGCTCAGAGCTCTTTGTCCAATACTTACTGCCATTAGCGGCTCCCTCCATTACAATAAGCTAGACACAGGCTCACTGTACAGCTGTACACGGTGTAGCCTGGTGACCAGAGGTGACCAGCTCTTCCAGCATCAACCTTGCCGGCATCAGAGCAAGCAAATCAGAGCACATGTTGCCCTTCAGCTGTTCCTGATCAGTCCTGCACCGCATGAGGAACCTCAGCCTGTTGAGTAGCCAAGCTGGGGATGGTTCTGTAACAAGGCTCTCAGACCCCACAGCTCTGAACCAGCACCTTCACCAACGAGCAGTTCTCGGGGGTTTAGTGGTAAGGCAGAAAGCAGCACAAGCCCTACAGAACTGCTGGTGCTATAAGGTGATAAAAGATTAAATCAGCAAGCGTATTTGTGCGGGAAACCGTTTATTTGATGCCCTAAGGCAGATGACTTCATTCTTGATAAAAGCAAAGTGAGGACCATATTTATTAAGTGTCACTTGAAAATATGAGAAGACATTACCACCTCAACGTGCAACCCAATTCCCTTACAAGAGAACACCAGGATACTTGCCAGTATCTCTCTGGAGCACCATGCCAAGCACTAAAGGCAGATAAATGTGAGGCTAGCTGTCACATAACTATATAAAACAAACACAACTCTCCACTGTTGTTGCAGTAGAACACACAGGAGTGCTACATTTATACCAGAAGTGCAGTTTTCAAATAATTTGTTGGACTGGAGGTGGTGGCCCAGAAGGGCTCCATGGGCCATCCACAGGACCACTTACAGGATTTTGAGATAATTGACTGCTGTCACATGTTTGAATATTCATTTTGGCTCCATCACGGAAGATGTCATCCTGGCAACTTTCACCAGTCACACCAGACCACCTTGCCTGGGCCACGATCCAGGTATCCGCTGTATCCAGCTATCGTAGTCAAGCAACAGAGGGGCCTTTTCCCAGGCACACAGGATGCCAAGAACACAGGAGAGATGCCTGGGAGCTCTGGATTGCTGCATAACAACAAGCCCTCTCTCCTCAGGGTGCCTGGTGAAGGTCACCAGCTACCAGCCGCCTCCTTCTGGCATGGAAGGAGGCTTTTCCCATGCACAGCAGGTTCAGGTGGGCCCTGGCCCTGAGTGACTGCATCTGGACATGGGAATTCTCCCCAACAAGCCTGTATAAACACCAGCCTGGTTTCCACTGAATCAGCAAGCTGCCCAGAGAAGACAGGGGAAGGAGTTGTTCTGAGTGGGTCAGAAGTTGTGTCAAATGGCCTGGAATAGTCTGTAAGGCCTAGGAGGGGGGAAGGAATCGCTTTGCCACTGGTACCAATTCCTAGACAGCACTTTCACTGCATAAACTGTAAAAACCCAAACATGCTTTCAACTAGTTTGTTCTCAAATCTTGTAAATGACTGTAGCGAGACTGATGTGCAAAGCTTCAAGCAAGCCTAGAAAAGAGACCTGGACAAACTGGAGAGCTGGGCAATCACCAACTGCATGAAGTTTAACAAGGACAAGTGCTGGGTTTTGCACGTGGGACACAGCAACCCTGGGTGTCCGTACAGCCTGGGGAGCAAGAGGCTGGAGAGCAGCCGTGCAGAGAGAGATGTGGGGGTTCTAGTCCATGGCAAGTTGGACATGAGCCAGCAGTGCCCTGGTGGCCAAGAGGGCAACTGTGTCCTGGGGTGCATCCAGCACAGCATCACCAACTGGGCAAGGGTGGGGATTGTCCCACTTTGCTCCGCACTGGTGCAGCCCCACCTTGAATATTGTGTTCAGTTTTGGGTGCCACAGGATAAAAACGACATCAAACTACTGGAGAGTGTCCAGACAAGGCCACAAAGCTGGTGAAGAGTCTAGAGGAGAAATTCTATGACCAACGGCTGAAGGTACTGGGTCTGTTCAGCCTGGAGGAGACTGAGGGGAGACCTCATCGCACTCTGCAGTTTCCTCACATGAAGAGGAAGAGCAGCAGGCGCTGAGCTCTTCTCTCTGGTGACCAAGGACAGGACCCCAGGGAATGGCAGGAAGATGCCAGGGGAGGGTTAGGTTGGACATGAGGAAGAGGTTCTTCCCCCAGAGGGTGGTGGAGCACTGGAACAGCTCCCCAGGGAAGCAGTCACCAAGGCTGACAATATTGCAGAAGCATTTGGCTAGCGCCCTCGGCCCCACAGTGTGAATGCTGGGGTGTCCTCTGCAGGGACAGGAGTTGGAAGGGACGCATAAGGACCATCAAGTCTAACTCAGGACATTCTGCAATTCTGTGATTCTCTGACATTCCTTGTACCACAGGGACACTGCCACGCATTGCAGGGCTGCAGGCAGGTCAGGAAGACACAGTGAACTGCCTGAGGGAGCACTGCAGGACTTGTCTGGGACACATCCTCCTGGCAGCATCTGCAGGGCAGTGATTCCAGACAGCTTACAGGATGGTTTGTGGTGAAGTTGTATCAAGGATCTGGGAAAGCAGCTGTGGGTACACGAGCAAAGTGTGTCACAGCCAAGGGAGCCACGCTTCCCAGAGAGAGGGATTTTATAAAGGACCAAATACCATGCAACAACACTTTGTCAAACATGAAGAAATATTGCAGGTTCCAGGAATCTCAGCTATGCCAAGACTTCCCTCCCACATATGGAATGTTATCTGGATTTTAAGTGAGAACTGTTTATCTTTTAGCCTTACTTTGATAAGAAGGTTGCAGCACATCTATCAACTGTCTCCCAGCCGCAGTATTAAAGAGCCAGACAAACATTTAAGCTATCATAATTTTGCATTTAATAGCCTATTTGCATTTTTTCTATATTACCACATTTATAGATGTTTCAGCTTACTGTCCATAGGTGCAATTTGTTGTTCCAGTCTCCAGATAAGAATTCTTTGGAGGGTAACATTAAAATCAATTTTGGTGCACTCAAGGCATTCCTTACCAAGAGATGAACAGTGCAACTAAAAGTATGCCTACGCCTGTGGTCCAATATCAGCCTTGCTGAGAGTGCCTGCAGGATGCTGAACTCCTGCCCTCTCCCTGCCCAATCTGATGCTCATGAGGTCTTGTAGTGTTTGAGAGCAAACTCAAGCTTAAAACATCAAAAACTCTAGAGGACAGAATCTCACCCTGCAGCTACTCTGCAAGTGAATAAGATGTTGCTAATGGGAAGGTAATGAGTGCAAGCCCTCCTTCATAGTCACTGTGCCCCCAGGCTGCAAGAAGGTCAGAGGGCAGGGACAGCTTTTCCCAAGTGCAAAATTTCATTAAGTGTCTGGTTGGCATTGCAGCAGGCTTTAAGGACATCAAGTATTAAATTGCAGTCCGTGGAGCACAGCTCTAATCTCACATGTTCTTCTGCACACTTCAAGACACCTAAGGCTGGAAAAACCCTGCTTATGAGGTTTGAGGTGTGAATAAGTTTTCTGCATGAAACTGAAAGGCAAAAAATTTAGACTTCGTATGTTTCTACTTCTATTCAATTCCTCCACTGAAGAGGCAAAATCATCTCCAAATTCTATCTAGGAGGTCCCAAACCCCACTAAAATGCACAATTAACCAAGCACTTTTGCAAGTAAGTGGGGCAAGGAAGAAGACTGAGTATGATAAAAATCTTGCTTCTCACATCAACATCACGCAAATCACACCTGGGTTATGGTAGCTTTTAAAGTTTAAAAACATATGGCAAATAACAAGAGGAAGATAGCAGCCTAGGGCTATTAGAATAAACATCTGTAAAATAAAACAGCAGTAAAAGGGAGTATAAGCTGCTCAGATTTTCTTCAGACAACATGCCTTTCTTACAAAGAATATTACAGAATCATAGAAGAGAATCACAGAACGGTTTGGGTTGAAAGGGACCTTTAAGCCCAACCAGTTTCAACCTCCTCCCATAGGCAGGGACACCACCCATTGGATCAGGGGGCTCCAAGCCCCATCCAACCTGGTCTTGAACACCTCCAGGGATGGGGCAGCCACCACTGCTCTGGGCAACCTGGGCCAGGGCCTCCCCACCCTCACAGCAAAACATTTCTTCCCGAGATCTCATCTCAATCTGCCCTCTCAATTCAAAAGCGTTCCTCCTTGTCCTATCCCTGCACTCCTCGATCAAGATCCTCTCCCCAGCTTTCCTGCAGGCCCCTTTAATATCATCATTTACAAGAACTATTGTTAACTGATCAGTATTTTTCTAATATAGAAGATTAAGTAAAATGAAGTGTGTTAAAGAGTTGCTTGCACAGCAAGATAAAAGCATAATCAAGCATCACCCCTTTTCCCTGGTACTGCCTGTGGCTCCCACCCCTGCAGCCAAGCACTCTCCTGAAAAGGCACTCTCCTGAAAAGGCAATGCATGACTCAGCAGGGTGACAAACCCGTGGTGAAAGCAGCTCCTGCCACACCCTAGTGTCACTCCTATTAAAAAAAAATAAAAAATGCAAGCTGAACTAACTTCAAGGAAGTTTTAAAATAAATCTTTGAGGCATATTCCTGTACATTTTAAGCACCTCTCATTTGCAGGCACAACTCTGAACATTCTGGAAAAAAGACCTCAATAAAAGTTTTCAGCCTGGTGATTCAAGAAATTCAAAACAAAGTGTTGAGAACCATTCGTGTAGCTTCCTAACATCTGGAATCAATGTGACTTAGTTCAATATGCACTTCCTTTTATCAAAAGGAGGTCTTGAAAATTATTGTCTAGCCTCTAAAAAGCATCCCTTTTGGGTCGTGAGGGCCAAGCTCAGAGGAGCTCTGTTTTTAGCAGTTTAAAGCTGAACTCATGTGCACTTGGTGCTTCAAGAGGAGGGCAAGAACGACTGTGGTAATTCTGATCCACAAGTGACCTATCCCCAGTAAAACCTCATGCCATTAAATCATTATCTTTTGTGCAATTATGAACACCCTGCATGTCCAGAACAGCGTATTAGAGTGCACTTCATCTCTAAACATTTTATTGTCATTCAGCAGAGACAACACCACTGGCTGAAAGACACCTGAGAGCCTGACACAGCACACCCACATCTCTGCCCTGCTAAAGGACAAGGAAACAACCTCCACATTTAAACAAGTTCAAACCTGTAAGAGCTATCAGAATGAGCTCTAAAAGCAACAGAACTCCAAGCCTGTCAAACACAAGTCAAACAAACAGAAACTGTCTATTTAGCCAGGAATAAGAGCTATCTCATTGGCTCTCTGTAAGAAATGCTCTCCTGGTTTTCCTAGCCAAACACCCCAATTCTTACAGTTTCCTGCAGGAGATGTTTGTAAGGGCTTTCACAAAGTGACCATCCCCCAGGATGCGCTCCTTGACCTCAGTGACTACACGCCTTCCCAAGGGTACCCGGACCCTTTCTGAACACACAGCATCCTCCGGTGAGGAATGCCAGAATCACAGCACCTCAGTTTCCCTTTGCAATCCTTAGTCCTCATGCCCAGAGCAGAATTAAACACTCCATATTCGTTGTAACATGAGAAGAACTGTACTGGACCATGTCAAGTCCAGTCAGCTCCAGCACCTTGGCTCTGCCATGAGCGAGCAGCAGATGCCTTGAACAAAAGCACACACATTTCCCAGTCCACATGAGGTCGAAAATGCTATCAAACCCTTCAGAGACCAGATTATTAAATGGCACCTACAGTTCAAAATCTGAGAGCGCTCCAATTGTGCAGCAGCAGGTTTCCCCACACATTTCACTTCTCAATTGTTAGATTTGCTGCAAAGGGCAAACAATAACCATAAAGATTACTCAGAGTGCTCTGAAAATAGGAAGAAAAGTTGTTTCCCGAGTAGCAGCAGATTACTTAAAGCCTCTCATTTCAGGATCATTTTTCATCCCATAAGCATTATTTTGTTATCAACAGCAAGCACCATTGATCACTTTGTAAACCTGAGGAAACAATAAATACCATTTTCTAAACCAGGCTGACCCATGACAAGCGAAGGGCACATTTCCTTCAGTGCCGTCTGATCCCTGAGCCGAGTTATGGCACAGAATGAAAGCTCCCAAGAGTGCAGCAAAGCTGGTCTGCGCTCACACATCACTCCCAGTGAAACACTCAAAGGTCAAAGGATCTGGAGCACCTTAATACTCAGCCACGTTAAGAAACTTTGGTTGCAGCTTCTTTACAGCTTCACTAGAGGATTTTGGATTAAACCTAATTCACAGTTACAAGGTCACTTAGGCCACTCTGACAGTTTTAATAAATTTAGTACAAGCCTTCAATTAGAAGCCACAAGAAAGGAGATTAAAAATTCTCATTTGTAAGCTTGCCAAGGGTGCTCAAAGTTTTTGATTCACTTAATTTCACATTTAAATCTATTAGCAGTATTTGCCATAAACAAATGAGATTGTTCTACATATCCTCCAGCTGTCTCAGACACAGTCAAAACTCAGTGTCCAGATCAGCAAAATCCCAAGCAGTAGTTAATTATTTTATAGCACCTTTACAGAAACGCTGGTTATTCAAGCTACAGGCAAAGTGTATTCCACCTACATAACCTCTTCTATTAAGCTATTGTAAATGAAGTCCAAATTTGAACTACAAGAACCTTGTGAGATTCACTTTGCATCCAGCAGAGTAATCCTCAGTCCTACTGCAAATTCCAGTGAAGCTAGAAATACGAAATTCATGAGAATCAAAAATACACGTTTGAGATCAAATCACTGTTGAGGCTGAAAAAAATCCTCATGTACCCAGGGTGCTGCTGTACTTTATACAGATGTGCCTCAGTCACTATGTTATGTCAGCTTGAAATACTTTGTCATCAGTTTTCCATTCAAAAGATGAGACAGCTTCTGCTGCTTTGGGAACACCTTGTGTTAGAACCAACAAAGCTGGTTTTCTACAAGTGTTTTGGAAACCCCTTCCTTCCCCAGCACACGGAATAACGAGCGCCTTCTCAGCTCTGCTCCCTGCCTCTCAGTCCCATCTGTTATCTACCAGCCCTGTCCCAGTGCTGTTTGCACATGTGCTGCCTGGCAGGTGAAGGGGACAGATAACCTTGGCTCACACAGCAGGTTGTTCCCCTTCAGAAGAGTTATTGAGTCCCTCTCCCCTCCCCCGTGGCATTCAATCTGTTTCCATAAAACTTAAGTAACTTGTAACTTTTGTTTAATTTTGCCATTACGAATATGAAAAATTATAAAATAAATCATTAATACACAAGACAAAGGCAAAATCTTCTCTAGAAACCAGGCTAAAAAAACAGAATACAACGACATTTCTTGGCCTCAAGTTGTTTGTGCTCTGTTGGCTCAGTGTGCTTAGCTGCAAAACTTGGATCATACTCATTTGGCTACAGCGATGCCAGTCACCCTCACCCTGAATCTGCAGCTCCCCAAATCCTGCCAAAGCAAAGCATTTTGACATATGGGATGGATTCTGCCTGCGCCGATTTCCCGCTGCCCACTCAAAGCAGAGCTCTTCACAATTTCCCTCAGATCACAAAACCAATGGAGCCTTGCCACAGACCCAACACTTGGCATCCAACAGCCTGCAGAGCTCAGAAGTCAACAACAACCAGTTTTGAACTCCAGAACCATCAATATGATTCCTACTGAGTGACCCCAAACTGCTCCACAACTGCCCTGCAGCAGCTCCGCTAAACTCCTGTTCCTCTCTGTGCAGAATCAGAGACACAAACACAGAAACAATCCCTTGCCTCAGGGTAAGGAAATTAATGACCAGAAAAGACTTGCAAAACTAGTAACACTTTTAAAAAGCACATGAGCCTCATTTGTCAATGCTGGTTCAAAAGAAGGGACTGAACAAGCCCCTTCCTTCCTACCACCTGCAGAAAGCTCCCTTTTCCACTTCTCACCTTGTATCAGTTGCTAACACCTGAGGCTGCCAGCCTCAAACGTGTCTGAATGCCTGCTGGGACACAAGGAACTTAACAGTAATAGGAAAAATAACTGCTATATAGTGTTCTTAACCTAGATTAGGACAAACCTAAACCTTAAAGGGCCAGAGCACCTCTGCTATGAGGACAGGCTGAGAGAGTTGGGCTTATTCAGCCTGGAGAAAAGAAGGCACTGAGGAGACCTTACAGCAGCCTCCAGTGCTGAAAGGGGCTCCAAGAAAGCTGGGGAGGGGCTCCTGATCAGGGAGTGCAGGGATAGAAGGAGGGGAAATGGCATTAAACTGGAAAGGGGAAGACTGAGATGAGATACTAGGAAGAAATTCTTCAAAATGAACAAGGGGAGGCCCTGGCTCAAGTTGCACAGAGAAGCAGTGGCTGCCCTATCCCTGGAGGTGTTCAAGGCCAGGTTGGATGGGGCTTTGGGCAACCTGATCCAGTGAGAAGTGTCCCTGCTCATGGCAGGAGGGTGGAACTGGATGGGCTTTGAGGTCCTTTCTAACTCAAACCATTCCATGATTCTATAAAAATTTCCCTTAAAACGATCGACCCACTGATCTGCTCTGCTGGAACTGACAATTAACCAAGACAGAAAGCAGAAAGATATCATATCAGAAGGCACCAAAGCCTCCCAGAGCACACAAGAGCACGACACAGAGCTCTGCATCTCTGCATTACTGCTTACATATCACATTTCATTTCAAGCCCTATCGCTATCCATACATCTTGAAACTTGAGTTTACTCCCTTCTGTGAAACCACTGTAACAGCAAAACCAAAAAGATTTTTCAGATAATGCTTTTAGCCAGTTCCATTACAAATAAAGCCATTCCTGCCTGGAATTATTCTCAATCTAAAAAAGTAATTCCCTTAGAACATCTAGAGCATTCATCAATAAAACATTTCCCCTAATACTTTTCCCTTATTTCTTCTTGGAAAACAACAGTTGCCATTACACAGCCCTTGACTGTTTTTAAAACATTTCATGAACTTACCTTGTGATAAAAGCTAGAAATATGCTGATGATTAGTGTTTTAAATCAGGGATAGTAGGAATGTACCTCTGCAACGTAATCTTCTGGATGAGTCAGTCTCTGACACAAGATTTCCATGCTCCTCCCTCTGCATGCTGGTAATCTTTACAATATTTCTGTTCTCATTGTTGTGCCAATAGCAGATTTGGCTTAAAAGCCAGGCTTGGAAATACTAACAGCTTAGTAGTGAAAAAAAAAATCCTCCTCAAAGATCAGAACATTGTTCCAAAGTAACTCAGCTCAGGGAGGAAAAATTTATTCTAATAAACTAATTTAGTCCCATTATTCCATGCAGTTAAAGTTAAGCAGTTAAAACTAATCCCAACATCAGGATGTGCTTTTTAAAGTCCAGTCCTCTGCTGGAGTTAACACTCATAATGTGGAGCTCATTCCCAGCTCCTTTAGTAAATCCAGCTTAAGGAAAAAGTCACCCAACATGAAGAACACTCTAGAAGCTGCTAAAAACCACAAAGTACAAGTTTGTCACTTGTTTTAATCTTTAGAGCGAACTCTGCTAATCAGCTAATCAAATAATTGTGACTGCCAGTGTAATGGCTTAATGAGAAAGGGACAGTTGACAGTTAAATCTGCAACAAATGTAAGAACACTGTCTGTCTGACTCTACTGTCTCTGCGTAACCTAAATTGTAGCAGAAAGCTCCTTTTGGCAATCAAGTGTCAGAGAAACTTCAGTGATGCGTGTTAGTAACAAGGATCACTCAATTGGACAGAGAGAGAGAGAATGACTGATGGATGAGGAGCTGTGACAACATGGAAAATGAGATTAATTTATTTCAAGGTTATTCTTACATCAAAGCTTAACAGCTCACCCTTGTCTTAAAGTAATATTCCTTTTTTTGCCTGTCCTGCACACCACTGAAAGCCCATTCTTCCCCAAATAGGGTTTGATTGAACAGACCTTGCACGCTCCTTTTCCTCAAGATCCTTTTCCCACCTGCTAGAACCACAGAATCATTTGGATTGGAAGGGACTTCAAAGCCCATCCAGTTCCAAACCCCCTCCATGGGCAGGGACACCTCCCACTGGATCAGGGGGCTCCAAGCCCCATCCAACCTGGCCTTGAACACCTCCAGGGATGGGGCAGCCACCACTGCTCTGGGCAACCTGGGCCAGGGCCTCCCCACGTTCATTGTGAAGAATTTCTTCCTAATGTCTAATCTAAATCTTCTCCTTCCAATTTAAAGCCATTCCCTCTCATCCTATCACTACAGGCCCTTGTAAAAAGCTCCTCCTCGGCTTTCCTGGAGCCCCTTTCAGTACTGGAGGCTGCTCTAAGGGCTCCCCACAGCCTTCTCTTCTCCAGGCTGAACAACCCCAGCTCTCCCAGCCTGGCCTCGTACAGGAGGTTCTCCAGCCCTTGGATCATCTCCACGGCCTCCTCTGGAGTCGCTCCAACAGCTCCGGGTCCTCCCTGTGCTCAGGACTCCAGAAATGGACACAGGGCTTCAGGTGGGGTCTCACCAGAGCGGAGCAGAGGGGCAGAATCCCCTCCCTGGCCCTGCTGCTCCCACTGCTCTGCATGCAGCCCAGGACACAGTTTGGCTTTCTGGGCTATGAGTGTACGTTGCCAGCTCATGTCAAGCTTCTCAGTTAGCATCCCCAGGTCCTTCTCTGCAGCACCAATCTTGACATCTGCAACACTTCAGTCTTTAAGCAAGATTATCCTAGCGAGATTTTAGCTGATTTTATCCCTAACTGCTCATATTATTATAGAGAATCCCTGCAGTAAAGTATTTACAGGTCTTATCATGGCTTAGTCAACACCTCAGCTGCAGCATAACTAACAAACACTAATTACCAAGCACTATTCCACAATTAGAAATACCTATTAATATAATTGGAATTCAAAACATTTAGTAAACACACATTAAAACTTTTAATTCAAGTTCCCTGTCTCAACATTTGCAACAGCAATAAAAAGCTAATGAAGGGCTCCATCTATACCAGAACAGACTGTTATAGATGCTGCTTAGGTGCTTAAATCCCCGTTATTCACTTTTTACCTAATAGCTGTGGTGAAACTTACATTACTGATGGTACTCATGTGGTTTAACCTCAGTAGCCTATGCATAATTTTAACTGTTAAATTTATATTATCAGGCAAGCTTATTGAAGTCATCTTCCTGCTTAAGCCTCTCATTTCAGGACACTTCTCAGAGACCAGCACCTTCACAAACTCAAGACCACCTGATGACAGACAGAAAAGCTTCCATTCAGGCATCCGATATATATCTCACTTAACAGAACACACCTCCATTTCTGACACCACAGAAGTGGTTTTAAGCATAAAAGCACCTTCTATGTTTTCGCCTCAACAATTCAACCAGCTTCCACCTTGACACAGCATGGGCACATTCTCCCCAGCTGGATGGTTACAATAATACAGTGAGAACCTTCACAAAAACTGCAACAGCTTTTACGCACTTAAACCTCAAGTACTCGCTCTACTTAAGGCACTGACAACAATGTTAAATCCTTGTTGAAAAACAGAGCAAGCACTTTGTACAAATATTTTTGCTGAAGAACCAAACCCCTCCCCTTTCCAGCTCTGTACCTGTGGATACTGTTGCAGGTGTCTTCACATGTCTATAAACACACACAGACACACAAACACACATATATATTTGCACAGTTATCCTGAAACTGCTGGACAAGTCATCTTATTTCTCCATCCTTCCTTCAAGGACATGGACCTGTCAGAGCAGGTCCAGAGGAGGCCATGGAGGTGATCCGAGGGCTGGAGCATCTCCCGTATGAGGACAGGTTGAGAGAGTTGGGTTGTTCAGCCTGGAGAAGAGAAGGCTTTGGGGAGACCTTAGAGCAGCCTCCAGTGCTGAAAGGGGCTCCAGGAAAGCTGGGGAGGGGCTCTTGATCAGGAAGTGCAGGGATAGGACGAAGGGGAACGGTTTGGCTGCAAGAGGGGAGACTGAGATGAGATCTTCGGAAGAAATGTTTTGCTATGAACATGGGGAGGACCTGGCCCAGACTGCCCAGAGAAGCAGTGGCCGCCCCATCCCTGGAGGTGTTCAAGGCCAGGTTGGGTGGGGCTTGGAGCCCCCTGACCCAGTGGGAGGTCAGTCCCAACCCTGGCAGGGGGTGGGACTGGATGGGCTTTGAGGTCCCTTCCAACCCAAACCATTCCGTGATTCTATGATTCTTCAGCTGTAATACTTCAGACACTTTTAGGAGAGTTTCTCAATCAAATTACACCTGAAAAATTTTCTGTACCATGTTTGACCCTGTAACTACACATTTGTTAAGTCTTTTCACTGCTGTAATTTAATCAACAAGTTACTTGACGGCAAGGCTGGTGAGTGGCACATTAAAATTTATGCATTGACCCTCCCAGCTGAAATAAGGATCAGCCTTTAGGAAACAACTGCTGAAATCATAATGAACAGGAAATCTATAAACTAAATCAGGATTTGGACTGGGCTTTCACTGCTGAGGCAGAGGAATTCCTCTTGAATTGAGCACTTCCTCTGCATCCCAAAAGCAACCTGTGCTACCAGAAGATGTTACAATGAAAACACAACGCAGATACTTCAATTAAACCAGCCTAAAGCCAAGCCTTTGCAAAGGTTCATGTTTATGTTGGCCGTAGCCACTCCTAACACCTACACTGCTCGATTTTAACACCCACTTGCCAGCCACCCGGGCTAATTGCCACTGATTACAACATAGCAATTGCAAGAGCCTCACCCTACGCCCCATGACCAGCCCAGAAAAGCTATTC
Organism: Neomorphus geoffroyi; assembly: GCA_033558235.1. Taxonomy (NCBI): domain Eukaryota; kingdom Metazoa; phylum Chordata; class Aves; order Cuculiformes; family Neomorphidae; genus Neomorphus; species Neomorphus geoffroyi. The sequence continues at coordinate 7,976,919 of JAUMJM010000018.1, forward strand.
CCACGCCGGTCCCCCAGCGCAGGGGCTGCCTAGGGACCCGGAGAGCCCGTCAGGATAGGCATCCAGGGAAGCTCCTCTGGCCCAAGGAGCCTCATGGGCTCGGGAGCTTGGGGAGCTTTAAGGAGCCGGGGACACCCTCGGATCCTAATGATCCCGAGAGTCTCACGGGCCCGAGACGCCCACGGGCCTAGGACTTCGGGAGCCCTTGGGGCCTGGACCGGGCCCACCCTGCCCTGAGGCCAGGCCTACCCGCAGCCTCGGGCTCCAGCTGCCCCCTTGGAACAGCCGGCAGGGTCCTCTACCCTACGTCAGCCCCCGCGGCAGCGCCCCGGGGCCCAGAACGACCCGGCCCCTCTCTCCCCGCGCCCCCGGCCCGCTGCCCGGTCCCCGCCTCACCGGGAGGTGATGGCGACGGAGCAGCGCACGCGCTCGCTGAGGTCGCACAAGGCCTGGTAGTGGAGATCGCGGCCCTTCTCGCGCTCCAGGTGGCAGGCGTACAGGGACAGCAGGATACCGGCAGCGCAGACGGCGGAGCGGGCCACCCGCTCCCAGCGCGGCACCGACACCCGCAGCAGCACGGGCGCCGCCATCTTAGCGCTCCCGGCCCCGCCCCGCGCGCCGCGCACGCGCGCTCGCACCTCATTGGCTGACGGGCCGGTGCGCACCACCCAGCCCCGCCCCTCAAACCACGCATGCGCACACGCACCCCTTAGGCTGCCCGCGCCGGCGCGCCCCTCGCTGCCCCGCCTCGCCTCGCCCGACGCGCACTCGCGCTCGCACCCCATTGGCTGTCGGAGCCGCCCCGCCCCTCCCGCCCCTGCCTCGCCCGCCGCGCAGGACGTGGCGCTCGGCGACGACGTCACGTCAAGCGGTGGCGGGGGAGTGGGCGGTGCGGTGGGGTGGAGGGGAAGCGTTTCGCCCCCTGGCGGGAAGAACAAGCACTGCAGGGCGCCCCGTTCCAGCCCCAGATTGCAGCAGGAAAATGCGGTTTTCATAGAATGTTGGAAGGGATCTCAAAGCCCATCCAGTGCCACCCCCTGCCATGGGCAGGGGCACCTCCCACTGGATCAGGGGGCTCCAAGCCCCATCCAACCTGGCCTTGAACACCTCCAGGGATGGGGCAGCCACCACTGCTCTGGGCAACCTGGGCCAGGGCCTCCCCACCCTCACAGCAAAACATTTCTTCCCAAGATCTCATCTCAATTTCCCCTCTTGCAGCTCAAAACCGCACCCCCTCTTCCTGTCCCTGCACTGCCCCATCAGGAGCCCCTCCCCAGCTTTCCTGGAGCCCCTGTCAGTCCTGGGAGGCTGCTCTAAGGTGTCCCCAGAGCCTTCTCTTCTCCAGGCTGAACGACCCCATCACTCTCACCCTGTCCCCACGCAGGAGGTGCTCCAGCCCTTGGATCATATCCGTGGCCTCCTCTGGACTCGCTCCAACAGTTCCATGTCCTTCTTACGTTGCAGACTCCAGAACTGGACACAGCACCCCAGGCGGGGTCTCACCAGAGCAGAGCAGAGGGGCAGAATCACTTCTCACACACCAGCCTTTCCCTTTTTCCTCAGCTTTGAGCCAAGGGGGAGATCTGAGCTGTACTGTGGAACACTACGAAACCCAGCATGGCTGATGTGACCCTTCACTAGGGCTAGGTGATTCCAGTTTCTCAGGTAGTTCCTCCAGCCATTTCTCCAGGTTTTTTTCTGTGATTTTGGACAGGATCAGCCTAACCGTCACAGTCTGTAGCCACACAGAACCCAGCTATGCAGTGGGACTTTGCTGAGGGTCTATCACGTTTCCAAAGTTTACCCTGAGACTTTCTGGGAGGTGTAATTTGGACAAGAGATACAAAAAGTACATTAAAATTTTGGTTTTTTGAGCATGCACCACAGCCTGGTGTTCCACCTAGCTCTGGAGCAGCTACCAACGATTTTCCCCAAGCCTTGCTCAGCCTTATCTTTGGAAGAACACCCTTCACACTTGAGCAATGGGATTTTGTCATATGTTTCACAGATCTAGGATCACACTCGTATCACACCTCTAAATATAGGCCAGCAGGCCCATGAGTCAATAACACTGGTCAGAGTTAAATGGTACAACCAAAGGCAATCAGGACTGGAGATTTTTTTTCATGTGTGTCTGGTTTCTGTCAAAAGTAGCATCGATAAAAGTAGCATTCAGTCAATAAAGGTAGCATTCAATAACCTTTGTGTACATCCTCCGTAACCACCGTTACTGCTTTATTTTGAGGATGGCCACCAGCTGCTTGTTCTCCTTCCCTTTCCTTGCATGCACATGACCGCTGGGCATTAGCAGATGGAAGAGCAAGTGAGTACAAAAGAAAGCTCTGTGAGCATTCCCAAGGCAGGCAGGACGACACAACACAACGGCAGCTTTCATACCGCCCGTTACACCATCCGCTCCTTCATTGTTCTACAAAACAAAACAAACTCAGAGAGAGACGCGTTGCAAAATGACTTCAACTGCAAGGACAAATCTCTCTGCCAGCCACAAAGGGAGATTAAGGAGAGCTGATAAACCCATTAAGAAATGAGTTGTTTGCAGTCTAGCTAGCATATAAACTAAATTAAAAATCCCCTGCTGTCTACACTGTGTGTTCTGCTGTCAGTGGGAACAAGGGGAGAGGTACAATGGGAAAAGAGTGGAGATGACCAAGATAGAAGGGGCAACCAAAAAAATAACGGATGTGCTAAAGCTGCAGGAAAAGGAACCACCCTACTTCATGGATTTATAGCTTAGCCCCCAAATAAGATGAGGTCTAACAAAGCTTTTCCTTTGGATCAACCAAAGGGACATGGGGCCCTGGAAGCAGCAGATGGAGAAGTGGGGCTGGGCTTTGCCCTGCCCATCTCTGAGCTTCCCAGGTCAGCCGCAGAGGAGAAAGTGCCAAATCGGAAGTGAATGTCTGTCTGTCTGGAGTGCAAAACTCATGGCATGGGACAAAAACCTAGAGCTGCTGAGGAAGCAGCTGAAAGGGAAGAAGCCAAGAGTGAATGGCTCAGAAAGATGTGTGCAGAGATGAGCTTCAACAAGGTGCTGGAGAATACCTCTGCTGCATTCTCATCAGGGTTTTAAGGCAACCAAAACAAGTGGTTTAAGACAGCCAAAAGGAATCAGTTTTACACCCCACCATTGCTCCCTCACACTACACTCTACACGAGGCCACATTACCCCTCCAGACCACTTCCCACAAAATCACAGAATGTCCTCAGTTGGAAGGGACCCACAAGGTCCATCGAGTCCAACTCCTGTCCCTGCACAGGACACCCCAACATTCACACCGTGGGGCTGAGAGCGCTGGCCAAATGCTTCTGGAATATTGTCAGCCTTGGTGACTGCTTCCCTGGGGAGCTGTTCCAGTGCTCCACCACCCTCTGGGGGAAGAACCTTTTCCTCATGTCCAACCTAACCCTCCCCTGGCATCTTCCTGGTATTCCATCAGGTCCTGTCCTTGGTCACCGGGGAGAAGAGCTCAGCGCCTGCTCCTCCTCCTCCCCGTGTGAGGAAGCTGCAGAGCACGATGAGGTCTCCCCTCAGTCTCCTCCAGGCTGAACAGACCCAGGGACTTCAGCCGCTCCTCACACGCTTCCCCTCTAACCCCTTCCCCACTCCGTGCCCTCCTCTGAACGCTCCCCAGGAGCTTTAGAGCCTTTTTATCCTGTGGTGCCCAGCCCCGCCCCCAGTGCTCAAGGTGGGGCCGCCCCATCCCCTCCCCGTTCCCGCCCCTCCCCGCCCCCGGTCGCTCCGTGCTGACGCACCGCGGTGACGCACCGCCGGTGTCCGGTGACCTTCAGCGGCCGGCATCGTGCAGGGCGGCGGTTTCTGTTCTCTCCTCGCTTCTCCAGCCTCTCCCAGCCTCCTCCCGCCATGCCCAGGGGCGGCCGCAGCCGCACGTCCCGTGTGGCGTCCCCTGCCAGGTGAGGACCCGACCCCGCTCTCCTCCCTCCCCTCCTTTCCCCCTTTCCCTCCCCGTGCGGGCCCGCCCGCCATGGCGGGTAAGGGGAGCGGGCCCGGCTGCTCGGGGCCCGGTTCTGGCCAGGAGGGAACGGATCTCGCAATGTCTAACCTAAACCTATAGCTTTCTAACCCAAAAATCCAACCTAAACCTATCGTTTTCTAACCTAAATCCATATATTTCTAACCTAAATGTCTAACCGACATCTGTAGCTCTCGAAGCGAAATGTTTCACCTAAATTATGCATTTCTAACCTAAATGTCTAACCTGAATCTGTAGGTTTTAGCTTGAATCTATAGAATTCTAAGCTAAATACCTAATTTAAATCTATAGCTTTCTAACCTGAATGTGTAATTAAATCTATAGATTTCTAACCTAAATCTGTAGATTTCTAGCCTAAATATATAGATTTCTAACCTAAATATCCAACTTAAATCTTTAGATTTCTAACCTAAATGTGTCATCTAAATCTATAGATTTTTAACTTAAATCTATAGATTTGTAACCTGAATGTCTAATCTAAATCTATAGATTTCTAAATTAAATCTGTGGATTTCTGACCTAAATGTCTGACCTGAATATGTTTATTTCTAACCTAAATCTGTGGATTTCTAACCTAAATATCTAACCTAAATCTGTAGAATCGTGGAATGGTTTGGGTTGGAAGGAACCTCAAAGCTCATCCAGTTCCAACTCCCTGCCAAGGGTAGGGACACCTCCCACTGGATCAGGGGGCTCAAGGCCCTGTCCTGGGGCAACCTGCGCCAGGGCTTCCCCACCCTCACAGGAAAACATTTCTTCCTAAGATCTCATCTCAGACTCCTCTCTTTCAGCTCAAAAGCATTACCCCTCATCCTATACCTGCATCCTGTATCTCATTCTCCCCAAAATAGTGCAGCCCTTTGGGGCTTGGGTGTGCCGTCAGTCTTAAAATCCGGACAGAAAGAAGCCTGCAAATGTTACCCTGTTGTGCATTGGCACTGGTTGCCCCGAAAAGTGTTTGCTGCCCCATCCCTGGAGGTGTTTAAAGCCAGGTTGGATGGGGCTTTGAACACCCTGATCTAGTGGGAGGTGTCCCTGTCCATGGGTTGGAACTGGATGGGCTTTGAGATCCCTTCCAACCAAAAACCATTCCATGATTCTGTGATTTTATGATAAATCACTGGCCAGAACATTGCCTTCCTGCACAGGGTCTTACAAGGAGGAACTGCAAATGCACCCTGCAATGCAGTGGCTTCTGCCCAGTATGAGTTCAGAGTTACCATATGATCTTTCTCTCTATGTCCTTTCAGTCGGGCACCACCAATGAGAGCTGCGTCCCCAGCACCTGCTGCTCGGGCACCTGTCCCAGCAGCGGCACCACCTTCTGCTGTGGCTGCTCCTGCACCAAAGCAGCCTGGTTTGATGGCGCAGATGGCTACAACCGCTGCTGGAGTTGCTGTGGGCTCTGCTGTTGGCCATACCATCGGTCATGCGCTTACAGGAGGGTTTGGTGGAGGAAGCAGCTCCGAAGCTGCAAGGCCTGATATTACTTATCAGGTAAGGGAAAGCACAACTGGACCTCAGCTAATGAGGCGTGGTTAACGTGGGACATCGGTTATGAATAGGCTGAGGTGATTGCTATAGAAATAAAGACTACACATATTACAGCTGGGAAAACTTGGATTACTGTAAAGACTCAGTCTTCAGTCTCCAAGGTAACTACCACAATCACCATGAGTATCTTAAAAACAGCTCGAAGAAATGCATGAGGGCTTGTGGTAGAGTATTAGTGTTGGTTTATACTGTAGTACCCCTCTCAGTCAGACAGGATTTCATGTTCCAGGTATATTGCAAGACCTTTTGGGGCGGCTTAGACATTAAGATAATGCTGTTACCTTGCCCAGTTGCTATGCAGTTACCCAAGTGTATGCAGAGTTACCTAAGTGTAACTTACAAAACTGTTTAGAATGCGTCATACCGCTTCTGGAGACTTATTTTGTACTTCAGCCCATTATTCGTTTTCCATTTAAAAAGTAACACAACATTTTTACTAAAATGCAGGCAAGAAGCACACAGCAGGTATTGGGGTGGTGTGGCTTTGTAGGCTGGAGCTGTTTCAAGGGTGCTTATGGAGGTGTCTGCCATTTCAGGAGCCCCAGGCAGCTCAGCCTGCCTACCAGCAGCAGCAGCAGCAGCAGTTTGCTCCTTGCCAGTATGAAATGAAACAGTTCCTGGAGTGTGCGCAGAACCAGACTGACCTCAAGCTGTGCGAGGGCTTCAGTGAGGTGCTGAAGCAGTGCAGGTTTGCTAACGGTAAGTAGACAGCGCTACCAGAACCCTACTAAATGAGCTAACTGGTGAAATTACGGGAATGTCAAGGAATGACCAGGCATTCAGAACTTACTGCGATTAACAGGGATAACTTTTTACCTTACAGGTTTAGCCTAAGCCTGCAGAACAAGGTTGCTGAAGACCATGTTACAAGAGCTGACCTAGGAATGAAAAAAAAACCCTTCAGTAATAAAGTCTAAAGCTGTCTGATATCTTGTTAGTTCATCTATTCACACTGTTGTCCTCTTCGTGGCTTGATTCCTGCCATAGCCGCTACCAATGTGATACAACTTACAGCCGCAAATCAATTTAGCACAAAGTAGAAGAATGAACAACAAAGCAGAATGAGCTCATTTGGGTTAACTGGTTTGCTGATTGTTGTGTTGAATGTAAGTGATATGGTGCATAAATAAACTTCTTTCTCTGGAAGTGCCTTGCTTTAGTGGCCTTTGGAGTGGAATCTGAAGTGTGAGCAGGCAAGAACTGATTTTGACAGGCTTGTGTCAGTGGTGCTGGAAGGGCTGGAGCTCCATGAGGATGACAACACCAGTAGCTCAGGGGTTGCTGTGTCTGACTCCAGGCATTCAGGATCACCTTGGCAGGTTATCTGTGCCGTGCTGTGCTCTTCCGAGGTAGCACCGTGTGGCATCAGACTCTGTTCTCAGTGTCACAAGCCAAGGCTGTAGGTTTTTCTTCCTCTGTTTTGTGATGGAAGTTGTGGACTCCGACATGAGGTGGTGGTGTGGCTTTTTCCTCCTCGTGCCTGGCTGAGCCGACAAAGCTGCTGCGACAGAAGGATAAAAAAATCATCTCCAGTTTAAAAATATTTACTGAAGGAAAGAGTAAACAGCCCTTATTGCATCAGAGGGAGCATCCAGCTTGTACCCTGCTGGAATCCCTGAAGCCTGCAGTGTAAGAGCCCTCTTGTACTTCAGCCATGTTGTATGTCCTGTGCTGTGAAGGGAGGATTGTGAGTCCTGTGGAAGTGAACTCTCCCAGGGGTAGTGTGATGGGGAATAATCCTCCATGGAAAAGCGCAGTACCTGTTAGAAATACTTTCATTGCTTGGCCTGTTTTTCCTGAACTGCTTTTACACTGTTGAATAGGTCACCTGTTCCCAAAGGCCCCATCTCTGGTCTGCAGTTCCTGGATGTGAAGGGATAAAATTGGTATTCAAAATGTGGAGGGGTTAGCTTGAAGGTGGGGGACAAGGACACAATTGCCTTTTCAGGTGATGTGAGCAGCTTTGTTTATGCTCATCAGGTTTCATTCTTAGTTCCGAAGTGTTTCACTGGCCTGGTGAAAAATAAGGAAAAGCCAATTTGGGCCAGAAATGCCTGCATTGAGCTGGGGCTGAGATTGCAGAATACATCATAGAATCACAGAATGGTTTGGATTGGAAGGGACTGTAAAGCCCACCCAGTTCCAACCACCCTGCCATGGGCAGGGACACCTCCCACTGGATCAGGGGGCTCCAAGCCCCATCCAACCTGGCCTTGAACACCTCCAGGGATGGGGCAGCCACCACTGCTCTGGGCAACCTGGGCCAGGGCCCCCCCACCCTCACAGCAAAACATTTCTTCCCAAGATCTCATCTCAGTCTCCCCTCTTTCAGCTCAAAACCGCACCCCTTTGTCCTCTCTCTGCACTCCCTGATCAAGAGCCCCTCCCCAGCTTTCCTGGAGCCCCTTCCAGTACTGGAGGCTGCTCTAAGGTCTCCCCACAGCCTTCTCTTCTCCAGGCTGAACAACCCCAGCTCTCCCAGCCTGTCCTCGTACAGGAGGTTCTCCAGCCCTTGGATCATCTCCATGGCCTCCTCTGGACTCGCTCCAACAGCTCCAGGTCCTTCCTGTGCTCAGGACTCCAGAACTGGACCCAGGGCTCCAGGTGGGGTCTCACCAGAGCGGAGCAGAGGGGCAGAATTCCCTCGCTGGTCCCAGGGTTTTGATGCAGCCCGGGACGCGGCGCCCAAGCCCCTTCTCAGCGTGACTTGAACCAACGACGGGGGCAGCAGCGGAGCCGGGCAGGCCCCGCCCCGGCGCGGGGAGGGCTTTAACCCCGGTGCCGCCCCGTGTCCCGCGTCCCTTCCGCCCCGGGGAGGAGGGGTCGGTGCCCCGGGCCCCGCCGCTGCCTTTTGGCGTCAGGCATTATTTTTGGCCGGGCAGCGGCGGGGGGAGCGCTCAGACAGCGGCGGGGCCCGGGGGCCCCGCTCCTCGGTGGATTCCAGGGCTCCTCGGCGGCTCCCGGGGTCCTCAGCACCGCCGGTCGGTGTCCCTCGCCGCACCCCAGCCTCTCAGGAACCGGTGGGGTGAGGAACCTTGTGAGAGAAACCGGCTGCAAGAGACGCTGCTGCAAGGCGGGGAGGATCTGGAGCCGTGGGGGATCTGGAGCTGTGGGGGTTGAGCTCTCCCCCCGCCCCCTAAAAAAAGCTCGGTTTTGGTATTGTTTTCCGTTTGATTTATCTTCCGGGCCGGTTCCCCGGGGGCTGCGAAGCGGGAGGAGGGGGGGATTCCTGGGGGCTTGAGGGGGCACCCCTGTTCAGGCCTAAAAGCTGGGGTTTTGGGGGTTTGCACGATTAAAAGCTGCCTTGAGCTGGGATTTGAAGGATTTAAAGCTGCCTTCAGCTCGGGTTTTGAGGGTTTGAACAATTAAAAGCTGCCTTCAGCTGGGGTTTGAATGTTTTATCTCCATAAATATTTGCATGTTACTGAATATTTACCAAGGAAAATGTGTAAAGCGCTGCTTGACAGCAGTGCGCAGCCCCAGCTCCGGTAGGATACCTCCATCCCTGCCTCAGGACTGGCAGCTCTCCCCCCAGGTAATAAATCCCAGGTATGCTGTTGGTGCTCTGCAGCAGCTGCTTGGATAACATCAGGATGTGTTCAGTCCTCAGCACAGGGATGACATGGATCTGTTGGAGCGAGTCCAGAGGAGGCCACAGAGATGACCCAAGGGTTGGAGCAGCTCCTGTACAAGGACAGGCTGAGAGTTGGGGTTGTTCAGTCTGGAGAAGAGAAGGTTCTGGGGAGACCTTGGAGCAGCCTCCAGTACTGAAAGGGGCTCCAGGAAAGCTGGGCAGGGGCTCTTGATCAGGGAGTGCAGGGGTAGGACAAAGGGGTGCAGTTTTGAGCTGAAAGAGGGGAGACTGAGATGAGATCTTAGGGAGAAATGTTTTGCTGTGAGGGTGGGGAGGCCCTGGCCCAGGTTGCCCAGAGCAGTGGTGGCTGCCCCATCCCTGGAGGTGTTCGAGGCCAGGTTGGATGGGGCTTGGAGCCCCCTGATCCAGTGGGAGGTGTCCCTGCCCACAGCAGGGGGTGGAACTGGATGGACTTTAAGGTCCCTTCCAACCCACACCACTCTACGAAACTCCTGGGCCCTTTCCTCATGTGCAGGCCCAGAGTTTCCCCCGCCAGCGCTCTGTAGATGTTACCCCGTCTCCACCCCACAACACCAACCCCCAGGACTTGGATTTTCAGCTTCAAAAAAACTTGAAACTGTTGGGTTTCCCCCCACCCTGGTGTTATTTTCTTTTTCCTGCTCCCTGTTCCTGTCTCTCATTTATAATTTCAGCCCAGACGTGGTTCAGCATTGCTCACAATATTTCCAGCAGCTAAAACTTCATAAATTAAATTAAACTCCTGGCTGTTTAGAAATGCTGCAGCCATCGTTAGGTGTCCCTCCCAGCAGTGCAGACACCTAAACCACAACATCACTTCTTATAACCAGGTCAGGACAGCTATGCATCAGTAATAAGATTTACGTGTACTTAGCAATGCAAACATGCCTTTCAATGTGCTGGCAGTTATTGCCACCTTGAAGAGAAGCACAAAGGAAAAGCCACAGTATTGGGGCTCTCCTGCCCACCTACTGTCCCTCCTCCAGCAGCAAACTGTCACCCCAAAGTGACAATTTTGCTTCCCAAGCTTCTAAGAGCTGCTTTGCACACTAGCTGCTTGGTCTCCTTTCGTGCTTGCAAAGCAGCTGGATGTGAACAATCATGATTTCAGCAATGCAGAGTGCATGGACAAGCTGGGGACATCCAGTTCCCCGGGCTTAAAGGGACATCAGTGAAAATGAGGGATCAGAACTACTTACCCCTTCTATCCCAGAGCTCAAGATGCTGTCATACTGTTCCTTTTCAGGATATTGGAGGGGGGGGAAAAAAAAGGCAAGAGAGGAAAAATAAGTGGGACAAAAGCCTTTCAGGAGTTTTGGAGGCTGCTGGCAGCTGTACACGTGTGGCCGAGGAAGCTCACTTGGCCGCTGTCCTCGGGCTGGCTTGGCCCCAGCTGACCCCACAGTGCTGGCAGCCCGGGCCCCTGCCTGTGCCTTGACCTGCTGAGCCCCTCACGCTGTTTTACCCACCTTTGCCTCCTGTTTTCCCTCCTTAGTCCTTTTCCTTTCACTTTAAATGCTATTTTTTTCTTCTGGTTCACAGCTAAACTGTTCTGGACAACTTCATCATCTTAATCAGGAAAAAAAAGGAGGAAAAAAAAGGCAAGGCAGATTTTGGGGCTTCGCAGGGGTCTTTGGGTGGTGTCAGCATGGGGTGATGTTTCTGGATGCTGCTGCTGGGAACCTTTGGACCTGCTGTGCCAGCACTGCCTTGCTACTGCACGCTTTTTCCTCCAGGTGAGCTTAAGGTGAAGCTCAGCTGTTGCCTCCCCCGCCAGTGTCACCTTGTCAGGAGACTCAAAAATATTGGTTAAATTGCTTTCTTTCTTGGGATGAACCAGGAGAAGCATGGCATGGCTGCACACACATGTGCCAGAGCTGGATGCGGGTACTCTGCAGGAAGGGATGAGATTTTATGGTGCTGCAATGCTTTACAAAGCCTTGGCCCCAGCCAGGCTGCTTCTGCCTGCAAGGACAGCCAGGAGGTGGGAGATCCAGTGGAATTTCTCCTGTTCTCAGCAGGATCTCCACAGAGTCCTGAGAGCAAGGCTTTGCTTTTCCAACTAGCAACATATCCCCTTTGGTCTGTGGCCCAGGATCCTCCTCCTCAATGTTTACACACGTGGAAGGGACCAAGGGGCCCTACCCTGGGTGCAGCAAGCACCCATCCTTGCTCTTTTCTCCTTGCAGCCCCTTTCTACTGGCAGACGAGCCCAGAGTGCTGCCAGAAAGGAGCCAGAGATGACCAAGGAAGAAGACCTACCAGACTGGAGCTCATCCCAGGAGTTTTATGAAAAATATGAGCCGAAGGAGGTCTTGGGCAGGTAAAGCTTGTTTTCAGCAAACTGTGGTTTCACCTACTCCAGTACCCGATAGGAACAGTATCTCCTGGGAATCTGATATGAGCAGAGCCCATAGCAGCATGGGGTTAAAAATAGCATGAAGAAGCACTTCTAATCAGCTCAAAATCCTCTGTCCCACCAAGAGAGGGCAACGCAGCAAAACCCACTCATAAATGAAAATACCAAGCAGCCCAGGTGCTGATGGCACAGCTAGGAAGTTGGACTGGACAGAGAGGAATGGAAAACCCCCATTTTGTCTGTTGTTCCTGACAGGGGGGTGAGCAGTGTCGTCCGTCGGTGCATTCACAAAACCACTCGGCAGGAGTATGCCGTGAAGATTATCGACATCACGGCAGGTAACATATCCCCCAAGGAGGTGCAGGAACTGCGAGAAGCCACCACCAAAGAGATCGACATCCTCCGGAAAGTCTCGGGGCACCCCAACGTCAGTAAGTCAGGCTCTGAGCATTAGGGTGAGCGAGGGTTCTGCCCCATTTATTGTTCAGGGTGTCCCCAGGAAGGGGTTTTGGGGTGAGATCCCAAGAGGGTTGGACCGCCAATGATCCTAACACAACACAGGGCTTCTGCTTAGGGAATCATTTCTTCTAGCTCTGCACAGACGCCAGCAGTGCCCACGCTGCCCAGGTTGTCTCCCAAGCCAAACACTAGTGAGGATCAATTCCTCATTAATTCAATTAGCAATTGGATCAGCAATTTTTAGTCTGTTGATGGACAGGAACATGCTGTACACTGTGCTGACAGTCCCTGTGTTTCATTGCAGTCCAGCTGAAGGACAGCTATGAATCCAACACCTTCTTCTTCTTGGTGTTTGATCTGTAAGTACCAGCTTGCCCATGACCCCAGCACCATCTCCCCAGGCCCATTCCCACCCTGCAGGCAGCCACCGGGTAACACTCGCCCCAGCTTTTTATGGCCCAAACACGGCAAAGCAGGGGGACAACCAGCTCTTGCTTAAGGTAGAAATGAGCCTTGATAGCCAGGAGCCAGCTCGTTGCAGCCTTGCTGCTAGCAATGTTTCCCCTCTGTCAGCGGCTCATTGCTGCTCAGGTTTCCCCATAACCTTTGGTGGGAGCAGTCATGCATCCCCTGGGTTATTTATATGCCCGCAGGCACCAGGGCATGCGTGACACTGTGACTTGTGGTGCCAGGACAGCGCAACCAGACATCAGCGAAGGGGGATGGCACTGGGAGAGCCCCATCCCCATCTTATCCAAAACCCACCCTCTCTGGGCATAGCCTTTCCTCCTCTTGCCTGATGTTTTGCGGCAATCTAGAGGCATTTTTACCCCTTTTTATTAGTAAGTTGGCTTGTCATTTTGTGCAGTGGGTGCTCCAGGGCAGCAACCCCACAGGTGATCCCAAGACCTCAGGGCCTGTCTGCTGCTGCAGCTCAGCCACTGCCTGACTGTTTTCCCTACCACATGCAGGATGAGGAGAGGGGAGCTCTTTGACTACCTCACCGAGAAAGTCACCTTAAGCGAGAAGGAAACCAGGTAAGGCCAGATGCAGATGGCTGAAAATCATACTGCAAATGCAGAGCGAAGATGCAAAGTACAACCTTGCAGCCAGCACAGCACCCATGGGCAAAACAGCACTCCAGGCTGTGCCCCGGTGCTTAGAAATGAGTCCCCTGTCCCCATCTCCATGAGTGTCATGCTGGTGGGCCTCTGGGCTAGGAAAGGTGCTGTCACCCATCCCCAGGAAGATCATGCGGGCACTGCTGGAAGTGATCCAGTACCTCCACTCCAACAACATTGTCCACCGGGACCTGAAGCCAGAAAACATCCTTCTGGATGATGACATGAACATTAAGCTGACAGACTTTGGCTTCTCCTGCCAGCTACGTGAGAATGAGAAGCTCAAAGGTAGGAAGACAGTGGGGTGGGTGTGGTGCAAGACTGGCCCATGGCTGGTTTAGCCACGCTGTTGATGCAGTGTCCATGGCGAGTTTGTGAAGTCTCTCCAGCCCTGGTGTCTCGCTGGGGCCAGTCTTCATGCTGCAGGTGCACATTGGTGCCTGTTGGCTTCAGGTGCCCTCCTGCTCATACACGAGTCCGGCTCTGCTGCAGCATGGCCTCCACACTACGCTCCTTGCCATGAAGAAATTGCTGCCCATTAGGAGAACCATTCTATTATTCCCACTTCTCTTCTTCCCCAGTTGACCCTCATTACCCCACCCATTTGTTGCCCAACATTAAGGTTTTTTCCCCCAAGCCCTACCCTGAAAAGAGCCACGTATCCGGTAACAGGGATTCCCCTCGCTCCCCAGCATCCCAGTGTCTCTCTCCACTCACTTTTTAGCCATTATAATCCGCCAAGAGAAGCTGCCAGTGAGATGCACACAAGTTGCCGTTACTCCCTGCAAACACCTGGGATCCAGGCCCCCCAATCAACTGCTCAGGGGTGGGATGGCACAAACCTCCCAGGTGGCTCAGGGGGATGCTCTGCCCCATCTTGGTCTCTGCTCCCAAGTAACAAGTGACAGGATGAGAGGAAATGGCCTCAAGTTGCACCAGGGGAGGTTTAGATTGAATATTAGGAAAAAATTCTTCACTGAAAGAGTGGTGAAGCATTGGCATAGGCTGCCCAGGTCAGTGGGGGAGTCTGTATCCCTGGAGGTGTTCAAAAACTGTGTAGCGGTTGTGCTTTGGGGCATGGTTTAGTAGACACAGTGGGGTTGGGCTGATGGTTGGACTGGATGAGCTTAGAGGGCTATTCCAAACTTAACAATTCCATGATCTTTGCAGAGATCTGTGGCACACCTGGCTACCTGGCCCCTGAAATCTTGCAGTGCTCCATGGATGACGAGCATGAAGGCTACGGGAAGGAGGTCGATATGTGAGTGAGATGCTTGCCTTCCTGCCTCGCCTCTTGGGCTGCTCCAAAAATGCACGTGGTTTGAAGCACAGCAAGCGTTGTGCAAATGGGGACCAATTTTGAGTGTTTGAAAGAAATTAAGTAACACACCAAAAAATGGCCCTGGGGGCTGCAAGGGGCTACCCTGGTGAGCAGCGTGTTTTGGCGCAGAGCTGGGGCAGAAACAGCCTGGAAACGAGCCCATCTCCCTGCTTTGCCCCATCAGAGAGGAGGGAAAGCAACACTTTCTGTTCATAAAAGTCACCTCAGGGCTGAGCTCTAAGACCCAGGGGGTTTCTAAACACACTCCTAAACACGAGCCCAAAGCAGCCTCCAACACAGCAGTTGGCTCAGGAAAGGTCACCAGAGCCTAGTCTCATCCCTCCAGGTCTTGCCACCATCTGTGATGGCTTCACGCTCAGGTCTGCAGTGGTCAGAGCTATAAGCAACCGATTGAGATGCAGCAGGGCATTTCAGAATCTTTTCAGTTTGAATCCTAGAATGGTTTGGGCTGGGAGGGACTTCAAAGCCCAACCAGTTCCAACCCCCCTGCCATGGGCAGGGACACCTCCCACTGGATCAGGGGGCTCCAAGCCCCATCTAACCTGGCCTTGAACATTTGCAGGGATGGTGGGGCAGCCACCACTGCTCTGCACAGCCTGTTAAATAGCTCCATTAGGCCCCACACCAGGACACTCTGCCCACCACAGTCTGAACTGAGACACCCCCAGTGCATGCAGCCTCACTGGGTCTCACCCTCCTGCAGCCTCACACTCCCCTAAAAAAACCCTAAGAAGGGCAAACACCTCCCCCTCATAGCTTCCTCCTGCAGTATCCAGGAGAGCAGCTCCACATCAATTCAACTCAACAACCCCAACCCCCTTCCCAGCAGCAGGGCAGCCCCTGCTCCTTATTACCAGTTGGGGCTAACGAGCCCCAGCAGTGAGCTCAGCCTCCCTCCTCAGGCACCTCTCAGGGCAGTGTCCTGGTTTTCCAGGGTGGCAAAGCTGGATAGGGGGAGGTACTGAGCCACCCTTGGGGTGTGGATCAGGCTGGGTGGGCCTGGGTGCTGCCTGAGGCTGAAGGGTCCCGCTGGGCTGCCCGCAGGTGGAGCACTGGGGTGATCATGTACACCTTGCTGGCCGGCTCGCCTCCCTTCTGGCACCGCAAGCAGATGTTGATGCTGCGCATGATCATGAACGGGGACTACCAGTTCGGCTCCCCAGAGTGGGACGACCGCTCAGACACCGTCAAGGACCTGGTAGGTGCTCCGGGATGGGGAAAACCTCTGAGAGGGGGGGTGCTGCAGGCACCTGGGACGCCTCAGGTCAATGTGGTGTCTTTATGCAGATCTCCCGGTTCCTGGTGGTGGACCCACAGCAACGGTACACAGCTGGCGAGGCGCTGGCCCACCCCTTCTTCCAGCAGTACGACGTGGAGGAAGTCCGGCACTTCAGCCCCTTCCGGAAATTCAGGGTGAGTTTAGGTAGGGGGGTGTCTCAGCACTCTGACCTTGGGAAATGCAGGAGCTAAGTGATGGGATGGGTTTACCAGCTGAGCTGGGAGAAACTGGGAGTTCAGCAAGGCTGATGGACTTGGGCTTTGGCTGGATGCAGCAGTCTGGGTGGAAACCATTCTCCAAGCACCATTTTGCTTGCTTTCTGGTAGTTACAATCATAGAATGACTTGAGCTGGAAGGGACCCACAAGGGTTATCAACTTATTACTTTCTAAGGGCTTTCTCATAGAAATTCTTCACAATGAGGGTGGTGAGACACTGGCCCAGGTTGCCCAGGGAGGTTGTAGATGCCCTGTCCCTGGAGGTGTTCAAGGCCAGGCTGGATGGAGTCTTGAGCAGCCTGGTCTGGTGGGAAGTGTCCTTGCCCATGGCAGGGGGGTTGGAACTAGATGATCTTTAAGATTCCTTTCAACCCAAACCATTCCATGATTCTATGATTCTAAGGGAATTAAATAAGAAAAAAGCCCCAAATTCCAGCCTGTTCCCTGCTGTGCTGCAGGTGATCTGCCTGACTGTCCTGGCGTCAGTCCGGATCTACTACCAGTACCGGCTGGTCAAGTCGGTCACCAGGGAGCTGGTGGTGCGGGACCCGTATGCCCTGAAGCCCATCCGCAAACTGATCGACGCCTGTGCCTTCAGGACCTACCGGCACTGGGTGAAGAAGGGGGAGGCGCAGAACAGAGCTGCTCTCTTCGAGAACACATGCAAGGCCATTTTGCTGACCTTGGCAGCCGAGGAAGGGTTGTTTTGATGCCGATGAGTTTTCTCAGAGTTCAGGCGAGTAAAGTTTTTGAACACCAACTGGTGATTTCTTTTGCTTTTCCTTAGAGATAAGGCTGGCCTCAGGTCAGGCGCGACTGCAAACCCAGCAGACAAATGCGATTTGCCCTCAGGGTATGTCCTGCTGTAAGGGATGGGTTTGGAGAAGCTGCTTCTAACAGAGCCATAACCAACTGCAGCTCCGGACACGCTTGGAGCAGCAGAGCTGCTTGGGAAGAGGCTCAGCTCAGCGCTAACCTAAGCCTGGGACCTTTTGGGGAAGTCGCTGGTGGAGGAGGGATGAGCAGTACCCAGGGAGAGATGAGCAGTACCCAGAGGGGTGTCCTTACCTCCCCATATGCTCAGGGCTCCAGGTTTGGTGGCAGAGCTCGTGCACAGCTGGTTTGTAGCCTTTATCTCGGTTGTAACACCTGGGAGAGGTGGGTCACTGGTTTATGCATCTGTGCACTTAGAAATGAGCACGCATGTCGTTTTGTCACTGTTTAAAGGTCAATAAAGGTGCCTTATTTTACTTCTGGGAAGGCTCAGCAGATGAAATTGTTGAAATAAATCATAAAATCATGAAATCATAAGCCTGCAAAAATACCCTAAAGTCAAAAGGATTTTACAAGGAGCTAAAACTCAGATTGCTGGTGGAATTGTTATCACTAAATTAGTCATGAGAAAAGGAGACACTTTCCCCAATTTGTTACGAGGAGACACCTGACCTGATTAATTGCACTGTGTTTTTAGCAAAACTAACCTTGAGTTGATGCCATAAAGCAAACTGAAGATCAGAAACATCCTGGAAAAAAGGCTGAGCCAAGCAAGGATGTGATAACTGACAAATACAAGGACTAATATCTAATTTTAATACCTTATTAGGAAGATCCAGTGAGAAAGCATGAAAAGTTTATCAGTGAAGGACTGAATAGCCTCTAGAGATCGCACAAAGACCGTAGAATAATACATTTAGGATTTTGGGGTGCCCGTGCAGTAAAAATCGAGAAATCAAGATAGTATAATAATTTCTCAGAAAAATGTATGAATATGCCTGACTTTTCCAGGAATTCTATGAATATTTATCTGTAGTGTATAAAATTGTGGGTCTGTGTCGGGGCCTTACACTTGAGTTTGGAGGGTTCCTCTCCCCGAGTGTCCAGAATTTGTGCATCCTCTGAATAAACATCTTGCTGATGTAGAGATTGGCTACGGTGCATTGGGCAATGGGTCTACATTTTGGACAACAGCATGAAGCTGGCACTTCCCAAGGAGATGGGGACCGATGTAGAGCTCCCCTTTGCCGGGCCATGTCCCCATTGCTCCCCCCTGCAGCCACCCCTCACGGCAGCCCCATGCCGGCGCTCGCAGCAGGGCTGGGGCTGGAGGTCCGAGCAGCTCTGTCCTGGTCCCATGCACACGCACCCCTGTGCTTATTTAACAGACACCAAAAGGAGAGCTGTAATACCTTCCCCACCAAAAGAACATTCTAGACAAACCTGCCCTGCCTGCCATTCCCACTGCTCCTGCCCAGTGCAGAAACGAGTTTGAGCTGAAATTATTTATTTTTAGATTTTAAAACTGTGGGTTTTCACAAAATGAATGCTGTCATCTCCACAGGAGAAAATGCCTTCAGGTCTCCCCAGGCAACTTCTTTAGAGCTCAGGTTTTGTCCAGCTTTTCATGGCCTTGACAGGTGGGACATCGGCAGCGCAGCGGAAGCTGAGGTTGTCGGAGGCAGAGTCTGGTGTGTTCCCCATTCTCATGGGGAAAAGGAGATCCTTTAGGGAACCTTCCCAGATAACGCTTACATCCTTTAATGTGACCCCCTATAACAGACTAGAAACACTTTCCGCCTCCCTTGAATAACTTCAAGGAAAGCATTTAATTCTAAACACTTGGTGGAAAACACTCAAGTTGAGAAGCAGTTTGGAAAGTATTTATAGCAGGAAAATCGTTAGCAGTATTTGCAGTGTGTTTTCCTGACTGATGCTCAGAAAAATTGTGTAGGAACAAACAGATGTCTTTTAAAATAAACCCCCCCTTCCAAAGAAAACCAAGCCAGAAGAAATTATTGTAAGATGTTTTGCTGTGAGGGTGTGGGAGGCCCTGGCCCAGGTTGCCCAGAGCAGTGGTGGCTGCCTCATTCCTGGAGGTGTTCAAAGCCAGGTTGGATGGGGCTTTGAGTGCCCTGATCTGGTGGGAGGTGTCCGGTGGGAGGATGGGCTTTGAGGTCCCTTCCAAGCCAAACCATTCCATGATTCTATGAAACAGTGCCCGGATCTTGCCTTGACCTACCTGGTAGTAACACGAGCTTTATGATTCGCAGACCCGTCTGCAGTGTCAATCCACGAGGCACCTCTCAGGACGTGCATCTTCTGAGCACCCTGCCTCGATGTGAGCCCCGGCGCTGCGTACTCTGATGCAGTCCACTCCCAGGTGTTCCCCAGCAGGTCGTAGAGCCCTGAGACATGGATGGGTTTGCATCAGGATTATGAAAAAATATATATAAAACATAATCATGGAATCATTACGGTTGGAAAAGCCCTCTAAGCTCATCCAGTTCAACCATCAGTCCAACCCCACTGTGCCTGCTAAACCATGTCACAAAGTGCCACATCTACATGTTTTTTGAACCCCTCCAGACATGGAGACTTCACCACTGCCCTGGGCAGCCTCTGCCAGGGCTTCATCACTCTTGCGAGGGCTCCAAAGGCACTTCGGTAGATTGGAGTGGGGGGCGGCAACATTTAAAGCATCATTGGCAGAGCATGGTTTAATGGAGTCTGGGAACCATCAGCTCTTTATTCTATTGCAAACTGGCCCGTTTACAACTCAATCATCCCAACAAATCTCATTTAACGTGTCTTATTGTTGCCTACCTGCATGAGGGCATGGAATCTGCTGCCCTCAAACCACAAGCTGGGGATTTTCAGGTAAATCGCATAACTGACTGCTAATTAAAAGCAGTGGGAAGCTTGGTGCATTGAAGTGCACTGGGTGCACATGAGCCAGCAGTGCCCTGGCAGCCAAGAGGGCAACCGTGTCCTGGGGTGCATCCAGCACGGCATCACCAGCCGGGCGAGGGAGGGGATTGTCCCACTCAGCTCTGCACTGGTGCAGCCCCACCTTGAGCACTGGGGGCAGTTTTGGGTGACACAGGATAAAAAAGATCTAAAGCTGCTGGAGAGCGTCCAGAGGAGGGCACGGAGTGGGGAAGGGTTTGGAGGGGAATCGTGTAAGGAGCGGCTGAAGTCCCTGGGTCTGTTCACCCTGGAGGAGACTGAGGGGAGACCTCATCACGCTCTGCAGCTTCCTCACATGGGGAGGAGGAGGAGCAGGCGCTGAGCTCTTCTCTCTGGTGACCAAGGACAGGACCCCAAGGAAAGGCAGGGAGATGCCAGGGGAGGGTTAGGTTGGACATGAGGAAAAGGTTCTTCCCCCAGAGGGTGGTGGAGCACTGGAACAGCTCCCCAGGGAAGCAGTCAGGGTGCCAAGGCTGACAATATTCCAGAAACATTTGGCCAACAGCTTCAGTCCCCACGGTGTGAAAGTTGGGGTGTCCTGTGCAGGGACAGGAGTTGGACTCGGTGATCCTTGTGGGTCCCTTCCAACAGAGGACATTCTATGATTCTATGTGTGCATGTCAGCCACATTCAGCAATGACCATCAGTGCATTTCCTGGGCTCAGTTATTCTAACAAGATGCTGATGTTGTCTTGTGTCACATCTGAAACTTTGCTGCAATTACAGGATTTTATAATTAAGCATTGAATGGATACTGGGAAACAGAAGCCATCCCCACAACCAGGGTAGTGATGTCTGCTCCGTACCGTAGTTGTTCTGAGGAGGGAACGCTGCCACTGGCGAGACACCGTGATAACCATCTTCTGCTGTGTCAGCCCTTGGGAAATTGCCCTGCAGAAGAAAGATCACCCTGAGCAAAGACTGATGGTGGGGATGACATGAGGTCCTGTTCTTCACAGAACTGTGTTACACTTAAATAACGGCAATAACTCTGCGTTGCAGAATAGCATCATAGAATCGTTAAGATTGGGTACTAACCCCACTGTGTCTGCTAAACCATGTCACAAAATGCCATGTCTACACACTTCTTGAACCTCTTCAGGGATGGAGACCCCCACCACTGCCCTGAGCAGTGCTTGACCAAACAACTCCATGCAGCATTTCTGGCCAAGAGAGGAAATTACCCATCCCAAGACCGCTCCCTTTTCAAACAGATCTATGTATGAATTTTTGGTGATGTATGAATTTTTGGAAGCACTGAAATCCACATTTCCCAGGGAAGCTGGGCTAGACTGCTCCCACAAATATTTTGGAAAACCCACCAGGAGCTGAATTTTTGTACCCTGCAGGTGAATCCTCATTGCTCCCCAGGACCACGCAGCCCGCTCAGGCAGCCACACACACACTGTGGTCGAGGGCAACACCACCCTCAGAGGAGCTCAGTGTAAATGGGATGAATTTTAGGATCTTACCTGCCACAGGTTTGTACGGTTCAGCTGAAACTTGTTTCCCCAGGGATACACCCTCTCTGCCAAGGAGGAAGAGACACCATTACCCCTCTGTCAATCCAACCTCTGCGTTTGCTTATTTATAACCAAGCTTTTGTCCTTTTCTGCTCAGCTCAGGACATCGAGGTGGGTTGTATGAACGGGGCCAGTTGGTCTAATCCCTACAGACACTGCCCAGGAGGTGAGGAGAGTTGGGAATCTGCAACTGTTTACAAACCATCGCTCATGCCAGGGAGTCCCATGCTCCCCACAGTGACCCCAGTAGCTGCTTTGTGCCAGCACCGATTTAGGGGGCAGACTGGTTGCTTCATATCCCAAATCCATGAAATGATATATTTAGCTGAATGATTCTCTCAGGAAGATACATTAAGACCACTACTACCACCACTACCCCTACTATTACTACTACTATTATTAATAATTTAATTTGACTTCCAGACCCAAAGAGGCAGTTAAGCCAGCCAGATTAACCTCTAAGGATGGAGGTTTAGATCTGGTAGAACTAACATTACTCAATGCCCCTGTTTGGAAAAAGGTCAGAGCTCATGGTACGTACGCTCCAGTCCTCCCCTGGCAGCAAATTCCCATTCCTCCTCCTCCGGGAGCCTCTTCCCTTTCCAGGCGCAGAACGCCTGCGCGTCATTCCAGCTCACATGCAGCACCGGGTAATCCAGCCTGTCCTTTATGCTGGAGCCAGGACCTGAGGGCTGGGAAGAATTGCACCAAACAGATTTTAATTGATTTTATAAACTTTTCAGTTCAAAAGGGACTAAAGGACAGAACAGACGGAGGCAGGAAACATGCAGCAACCAGAAATGCTGTTTTTTTCCCCCCATTTCCAGTTGGCAAGGTTCAGCACACATTAACACATGTGGGCTCCTGCCATGGAGAAGACTCACCACACCGCATTTTTACCTACCTGTCGCCAAAAAGCCTTCTCGATCGGCAGCCACCACGGGGCAGACTGGGAAAAGAAAGGACACCAGGATAAAGTTGAACTGCTGACCTGATCTGACAGCAGCGTGCATAAAGAAGAGCACTCGTTAGTCTGGATGTGGTTAATGCTGTACTTTGAGCTGGGTTATCACAGCGTTCTCATTGCGCTTTCCAACAAAGTAGAGGCTCCTGCTTTTAAAAGTGAAAACAAATGAGGCAGCCCACGCTGGTCAGCTTTTCTGGTTTAAGGTTTGATAAATGAAGTACTTTGAAAGGTGTTTTGCTCTCTCCCAGCTCACCAGAGCATCTCATGAGTCCAGCCTGACAGTGTTTGGTGAGGATGTAAATAGAGAAGGGCCATCAATCAACCCATCCAGGCTCAGCCCTGCTGTTGATTTCCAGAGCAAAACAACCTAAGACTAAACACTGGGAACAGCCAGACTCTGCACTGAGAGGCACCTGCTACTCAGTGGAAAAGTGATACCAGCAAGGGTCTCCCCTCTCAGGTTTATTTTTAACTGAGAACCGAGAGGTCAGACAGGGACACAATCAGAAATGCCACCCGCATCATCATCACAGTCCCATGGGATTTAGATTTACCTCCAGTTTTTGGGTGACTTTTTTTTTCAGCTCTTCCGATACGAGATCCTCAAAGACAAAGCTCCAGCCAAATGCTTCTGCTTCTGTTTTGTATTTCTTGTCTCTAACAAATTCCCTGGCATAAACACAACATGCTCAGGCATCTGGGGAATAGTTCTCCAAGAGTCTCCTCACCAAACAGCGAGCTGCAGACGCAGCAAGTTCAGAGCAAGGCAAAACATACTCAACCCACAGAAACCCCATCTGCTCCCCAGTTCCAGTAGGGCCAATAGAGATTTAACAGATCAAACAGCCCAGTTTGCATCTGTTCACAGATCTGATAGTTTTAATGTTACCTCTGCAGGTAAACTCACCCCGTGCCATAAAATGTAACAACTGCATGGAACAAAAGTCCCTTCAAAGACACTAAAACCTACACCTGATGTTTAGTTACACGTGCCCAAAATGCAAAAAAAAATGCTGAATAATCTCATGCTGCTTCTGTCCCGTTTGTTTCCTGTTGCCTAAGTAGCAGTAACTGCCATTACAGGGCATTGCAGGGCATAGAAGCATTGGCTTTTTTGAACCAACAAGGACTCAACCAGGCAAATAAAGGCATTTTCCCCAGTGCATTTATTAGTGGTCTGTACATGGGCTTCTGTAAATTACATGGAGTGATTTGGTGTTTGTAAATGGAATTGCATCTCAAATCTGAAACAGTACAGCCCTGCTACTGAGAAAAACATGCATACGTAAAAAAGCAAAAAAGAGAAAAGGGGAAAAAAGAAAAGGAAAAATAAAAGGTAGTGTATTTGCAAGCTACACTGACAAGGTGCTTCGTCTTATTGGAATGGTTTGGGTGGGAAGGGACCTCAAAGCCCATCCAGTTCCAACCACCCTGCCATGGGCAGGGACACCTCCCACTGGATCAGGGGGCACCAAGCCCCATCCAACCTGGCCTTGAACACCTCCAGGAATGGGGCAGCCACCACTGCTCTGGGCAACCTGGGCCAGGGCCTCCCCACCCTCACAGCAAAACATTTCTTCCTAAGATCTCATCTCAATCTCCCCTCTTTCAGCTCAAAACCATTTCCCCTCATCCCATCCCTGCAATCCCTGATCAAGAGCCCCTGCACCCGCAGAGGTGATTTATTACTTAGAGACAAATTTTTTGTTCTAATTTAGCTGCTCGGAGCGTCCCAGCGTTGGCTTTCGGACCCAGCCAGCCCTGAAATCCCAGCATTGACACCCACACCCTCCCTGTGGTGGCTGGAGCTGCCGATCCCCGCGAGCCAAGCACACCCAAACCTTCACTCTTACCTGAATTCCCTGTTTGTGATGGGATATTTGTCGATAGCAAACGGCTTCACTGTCACCTCCCTGACGGGACCCTCTTCACTCCTCTTGTCCAGAGAGCTGGATCCCATCTGAAACTTCCCCCCGGGCAGCTGCACCATGCTTTCATCATTTCCAAAAGCTAAAAGTGAAAAAAATCAATATGAGAACTTGCATTTTTAACCATGACCACGCAGGACAGCGTGGGTTATTTGCCAGGAAGTCGCCGTTTGCATTGGAGGGAGGGTGTAACGCAGTCAGTGACTGCGATGAGCGCTTGTGTAGGTCTGTGTTAAGCTTCAAGAACTTGGAAGTCACATTTTAGTGCCTCCCTTGGGAAAGGAAGAGCTTCAGGCTGGTGACACCAGCGAGGCAGCTGGTCCCGTGGCAGCTGGGTGGGCAGCGCTGCTCACCCCGGAGGGCTCGGCCACCGCCCAGCAGCCAGCAGCTCGCCAGCAGCGCCAGCCCCGCAGCCATCCCGGAGCTGCGGGAAGGGAAGGAGAGCGGCGGGCTCTGACCCAGAAGAGCTGCGCGGTGGGGAAGTGTTTCCGGGGCTCGGAGTTACCCAGCGCGTGGGGCTGGAACAAACTGGATTCTGTTCCTGGCTGAAGGCTGAGCAGCGTTTTGCAGCCGCACGTGGAACATCGGGGCCATCACTCCCTCCCCGCCCCAAGGCACGCAAGGTTTCAGAGCAAAAGGGGGCTTGTTTTTGTTAAAAGGTCGCTTTTACAGTCCCCTCTGCCAGCCCCGAGTCAGGAAGGGGAGTCCGGGCAACAGAGCACCACGAGGATTGGGGGAAAATCATTTAGGGCAGCAGGAGACATTTTCCCTCCGTAAATCCAGCCACTCTGCCAGGGCCTGACCCCAAGGCACCATCCTGCCTGGAGGTGCTTGTCCATAACCGTTGCCATGCAGCAGGGACTGCATCAAAGCTTGACCCGTTTTAAGACAAGGGTGACAACACAGGATGTAACACACACCTCAAGCTGTTGCACAGTACCCAAGCGCACTCATCTTTATCTGTGAGCAAGCACAGAACTATAAAGCAATTGGTTTAATCCAGCTTTAGGATGGACTGAAACTCCAGGTCTGAATCGCCCCTGCTCCAGCAGCAGAGCCAGGAGCAGCACTAGCACAGCCCACCCCGGCAAACACTGGCATCAATAACCAAGTGCAGAAAGCACAGCTCAAGGGCTGCAGCCCAGCCCCTCTGCCAAGAAGACCATAAGCAGAGGGAAGTGTACAAGGGATTGAAAACAGAGTTTTAAATAACCACCACACACACCCCCCAGCACAGAAGAGAGCAGTTTATTGGGTAAAAAGAAAAGCAACCTCAGTTGTTTGCTTCAGTGAAATCAAAAATAAATAACTAATTTTTAGAGCCAAATATTTTTGAGTAGTTGCTAGTATTCTGAGTGGCCGAGTTTACCAAAGAGGGGCTACTCATTACAGCAGGTTAACTTCCTTCACTGGGAAAATCCACCTTCAGGTGGATCCAACTTTCCACAGGCCATGCTGGGAGCTGACACCCACAGCTCCGGCTCAGCCTTTAAGGGAGGACATTCCAGCCCGCATGATTTCATCCACCAAGAGAATGTTGCTGGCGATCACGGTGCTAGAAATATGACATAAAGAGTGTTAGAAGACGCATTTTGACGTCTTGGCCTATATCAGAAACAGCAGGGCCAGAAGGACAAGGGAAGTGATCATGCCCCTGTGCTGCTGAGGCCACACCTTGAACCCTGAGTTCAGTTTTGGGTCCCTCACTCCAAGAAAGACATTTGAGGGGCTGGAGTGCATCCAAAGAAGGGAACAGAGCTGGGGAAGGGGCTGGAGAACAAGTCCTATGAGAAGCAGCTGAGGGACCTGGGGTTGTTCAGCCTGAAGGAGGCTGAGGAGAGACGTCATCACTGTCTACAACTGCGTGAAAGGAGGGTGTACCAAGGTGGGTGCTGGGCTCTTCTCACAAGTGACAGGTGATAGGATGATCACTAATGGCCACAACTTGTGCCAGGGGAGGTTCAGACTGGACATGAGAAAGAATTTCTTCCCTGAAAGGGTTCTCAGACACTGGGAGAGGCTGTGCAAGGGTGGCAGCTGAATCGCCATCCCTGGAGGTGTTTAAAAGATAGGCAGACGAGTTTCTCAGCGATTCCTGGTTGAGTAGTGAACAGGTATGGTTGGACTCAATGATCTCAAAGGTCTTTTCCAACCAGGCAATTCTATGACACAGTTCAAAGAGAATGCAGCTTCCTTTCTCTCTTTGATAAGCTTCCTGTATGTGGGATACCTCGATTCCATATCACTCCCTCATTTTCAACCACCACTCATTGCTATTTAGAGTGAAAATATTGAGCATTTACCATGAATGAAGCAGCTGCTTTTTGACATTATAGTTATCCCAGATCCCAGCTGCTGCAGCGATCATTGGCTCACCTGCAAAAAAAGTAAGAGAGTCTTTAAATCATCAGGCCATAAAGATAATCTGAGGGCCAGAGCACCTCCCATCTGAGGACAGGCTGAGAGAGTTGGGAGCTGCTCAGCCTGAAAAAGAGAAGGCTGTGGGGAGCCCTTAGAGCAGCCTCCCAGGACTGAAAGGGGCTCCAGGAAAGCTGGGGAGGGGCTCTTGATGAGGGAGTGCAGGGACAGGATGAGGGGAAATGGTTTTGAGCTGAAAGGGAGATTGAGCTGAGATCTTCGGAAGAAATGTTTTGCTGTGAGGGTGGGGAGGCCCTGGCCCAGGTTGCCCAGAGCAGTGGTGGCTGCCCCATCCCTGGAGGTGTTCAAGGCCAGGTTGGATGAGGCTTGGAGCCCTCCGATCCAGTGGGAGACGTCCCTGCCCATGGCAGGGTGGTTGGAACTGGATGGGCTTTGAGGTCCCCTTCCAACCCAAACCATTCCATGATTCTATGAAAGCAAGGCTTTCTTCTGTCTACCATCAGTATTCCTGGCTACATCCAACACCATGTTGCTGCACACTGTATCTTCACAGAACTACAGCAGATGAGACGCTACAGCACTCCCTGACCAGCAGCAGCAACAGGCCTCCGTCTCGAGACATTTGGCACAGCTTGTCAGAACAGGGTCAGCTTTCTGCATTCCCAGCAAATTCACTTCCTATGGTCTTACTCGGGCATCACCCCACGATTTTAGGAAGTTCTTACCAGTGTTCAGATCAACACCAGTGAGTTGCCCCGATTCTGCATGCTCTGTCTGCACCTTCACCAGTGTCTCCTGGGGATCGTAACCAGAGTTCTGTGCGAGGACCTTTGAGAGAACAGAGTTATTACTTTATGATGTTAATTTAACCAGCAGCAAAATCAATGGATGTCAGTGTGCTTTAAAGCCACTTCATTCAGGAGTTCCTTGTACCTTTGGAATGATGAGCAGAGCGTCAGCAAAAGCCTGAACTCCAAGCTGGGCTCTTCCTTTGACATTAGGTTTATGCTTAACAAGAGCATTGGCTACTGCCACTTCTAGAGCACCTGCTCCTGGGACCACACATCCTGCAAAGACAACAGGACACTGAGACATCACAGCAGGCACCGACCCCAATCCGAAGAGGGAATTTTTGGTGTGGTTTGAACTCTCCCCTCATCCTTAAACAGGAGGCTTTTATCTGACCAGGGTAGTACCTACACCATTAACTACTGCAAAGTAAGATGTGTGAGAACAGAACTAAAAGCACTTCAGGTTGAAACACTCAGCTTGGTGACTGACACCATCAGATATCAAGGAAGCTGACACAAAAGTCACCGATTCTGAAATGAATTGCAACTGAAGATCCTTACCATCATCAGAGTGCAGCCTTACCGTCCTCAATAGCGTTTTTAACAGCACGCAGACCATCTCGTACTGCATCCTTGATCTGTGTGAGCGTGTGCTTATTCGGCCCCCTGATCAACAGGGTGACAGAGCGGGGGTTGTTGCATTTCTCAATAAAGGTGTATTTCTCTTCACCCTGCAGAACAGGGTTATGGAGTCACGTCATACATTTGCTTAATCAACATATACATATAATAACAAGCACTGAACAGACCCTTTCAGATTCAGCTCTGCATTGTACTTCAAGAAGCAATGAGAAGCAGAACGAGACTTATTTCCACTTTCTCTATTTTACAGATATTAACAACCTAAATGGGAAATAACACCAGGGAAACAGGCTATGACAAGAGCAGCTATCCAGAGGGATGTTCACATACAAGCAGACACTGGGGTGTCAAATGCCACTGGCTTTTATTGGTGCTCCAGCGTAGCTCTGATAACGCACACAGACATAGCAAGACAAAAGAAACGCTGGCAACCAGTGCAGCATATGTGCCCTGGCCCCAGCTGGCAGCTCGGCTCTACTCACCAGCGTGTACTCATAGACAAGCCCCGCGTGTCCCAGGCAGTCAGGGGTGAGATCCTCCACAGAGTTCATGGCAGTGCTTCCGCAGGCAAGGGTCAGCCTGTGATAGAACATCAACAGTTCAGCAACTGCTCGATGTTAAGCGAAATCTGAAGACACTAGCACAACAGTAGTATTTTGGCATGCCGAACACCACACTTCCTAGGCTGGGAACAGTTTACTTCTGTACCTGAAAGAGCTCTTCACAAAAGTAAACTTCAAGAACTGAAATCCCCTATAGGTGCCCCCATCTGAAGCACACTGACAGCTCCCATTCCTATGCATCTCTATGGTTTGTACAAACCACTCCAAGTGACACCAGTAATAGCTGGACAGATCGAAGTGGACTTTTTAGTGCAAGTCCTTAGAGGTGGATTCAAGTCAGACTTGACTTGCCGTTCAAGTCTGGAAAAGCGAGAGATTTAACCCGCTCCTCTCCCCAGGAACTAACCTTTCCATGTTCCTCCTTTTAGCTCTCCGCAAAGCAACTATTCCTTCTTTTGCAAGTGCATCCAAGGAAAACGGGTCAATTCCCTAGAAACAAAGAAAGTAGCCATCAGGATAGAGAAAAAGCCAAAACCACCCTCTCAGTCTGACTCTAATGAGCAAATTCCTCCTCAGGGTTCAAAGAACATCTCAAGTAGGAACTGTACATACATATTCAAAAGCACATCAACCTAAATTTAGCTGGTTTTGACTGAAAAACTGATCAAAATGAGTAGAACTGCACACAATGTGTAAAGAAAGCAAGTTAACATTTCAGATTGATTTTTCTAGTTATTTAAACCCTTCACCTCACCTTCTGGTTGATCACAACGAATCCTTTATCTGAATCACCACAGACTCTTCTTTTCAAGTCTATGATTTTGTTCACTCTGTCTTCAATGAACTTTCTTTCTGCTTTCACTAGCTTCTCTCTCTCCTCTGCACTTTTATAGAAGAACCCAGAGCTCACCTCTCTGAAGAAAAAAAAATTTAAAACCAGTAAGGCAACTGTCCTCTGTGCTGCAGAAACAAACTTAAGCACAAGGAATCAATCCTTTCAGCTACCACCTGAAAAAAGCCCCACAAATACAAAACCACACCAAACCAGAAACCCCTCCAAGCAGCACACAACACGAACCTGTTCCTAGTCTATAGGTCAGAGCTCTTCCATTTGGAACTGTAAGGAATATTTAGATGTTTTCTCTACAGTGTAAAATAACGATGACAAAAGAAGGACTTACAGCCTTTCTTCTAGTGGGATGTGTCCCTGCCCACGGCAGGGAGGCTGGAACTAGATAGCCTTTAAGGTCACTTCTAACCCAAACCATTCCGTGTTTCCATGAATAAAACCACAAAATAAAACCTAGTACAAAGCTCTGCCTCTCAAAGGCGTTTTCTCAGCCACTGGCTTCGTTTTCCCAAAAACGGGCTGCAGAAGGAGCATCACCTCTTCCACTCCACCTTCTACACTGCCTGTCTCACTCTAGAATAGTCTACGCAGTTCTTTCAGTTCTTACTTATGCACATCTTAAACTAAAGTCTTAAAAGACAGGAGCGTTTTCCACTCCTCACCTTGCTGCTGTGTACTTACGTTTTCTCATATTCTAGAGATACATTGCAATTAAGAATATAAGCATCCTCCACTCTCTTCTTCATGTCAGGATGACGAGCACCATGATCCAAAACCAGCCCCCGTATCAGCCTGAAAGATTAAAAAGCATTTTGTGTGTTGATATACATGTACAGAAGATACTCAATTTGTTCAAATGCAGATTAGCGACCGTCAAACATGACCTGCCTGCGTTCTCGTGTTGGGAATAAACAACAATCATGTATCCCACTTCCAAGGGCATGCCCATGCTCATAGGAAAGGCATACCCATCAGAGTGTGAAATGGGAATTCATTCTGGCACAGTGTCTGACTGCAATAGCTACTGAGGAGAGCTAGTGCAGAATTCGTCCATGCCACTGAGGTAGATTTAACAGCCTACGGAATATCCAATGAAATGACTACAAACCAGTTTCAATTTATGGAATGCTGTTTTGTACTTGCAATGAAGAAATACAAGCCTCAAGTATATTGAGCCAGACACTATTACTAAGAAAAAAAGCACATATTCAACACCATTATGTAGAAGTCTAAGCCAGTGTTACTCTGCTACTCAGAACTCTCTTGCCAGGGAATCAAGTTCAGTGACTGGGAAACTTCTGCTGTCTAGGTAATTTACAGCTGAGATCTGTTTCTAACTTTCTTTCACCTCCCCAAAGATGCTTCCAGTGGCAGCTTTAAGGCACCCCAAGTTCTAAAAAGAAAACCAAACCCCAGACTACTCAGATGTCAGGACACCATTAAACTGTGGCTCAATGATGCTCTTTACTTACGCTGTGTCAGTTTCTGATTTGTGCTTCATCTCCATGATCTCTACCATGTGGAGGTCAATAGGCTCATCTGGTTTTCTGATTGTCAAGACAGAATCTACTACAGCCTGGAATAGAGAAGAGGGGAAAGAAAGCCCCCAAAGGGTCATTAGTCTTTCCAAAGTGCAAGTTCACATCTTTCCATCTGCCACTTCTCTCAAGGAATTATCACAACAGCTTAAAAACTGGACCTCTTCGCACAAGACAAGGCAGAAAAGAAATGCACACTTGCCTCCGTTAGGATGTCAGCAAGTTCGGTATGAACTTTAGTACGGAGGGACGTTCTGGCAACATCCATAAGGGTCTCCCTGTCCATTTCCTTGGTGACTTTGACCTGGTCCAAAACTTCAAGTGCTTTTTCCTTTGCAATCTCAAATCCTTCTGCTACTATTCTAGGGTGCAAACCCTAAGGCAAGGAAGAAGGGAAAACATTAAGACAGTAGAAGACAAACCAGTATTTTTTCACAAGTGAAACCTGCGATTCCAGACAAAACACAGGGAATATGCGTCCTACAAACACAAGAAAATGTACTGTCCTTCTGAATACATATAAAAGGAATGCAAATCCTTTCAATGCAGAGGAAAAGTACAGATTATTCTTGCACAGAAGTAAAACCAAGGGAACTACAAAGCACACTTGGGTGTTCACTGTGCAACATGTCTCTTTTGCAGCTTATGCTATCCAAAATAACTGATACCAGAGATGATCTTAACAAGCAAAAGAAGCATTTTAACTTGTAGAAAAGAGGTAACAGTACGTTATTAGACATAAACTTATTAAAAGCTACAGTACCCATATTTTAGCTTTGAACGAGTCTTAGATCTTCCTCTTCAACTTTCCCCATTTTACAAGTTCTGTGATGCACTCGTTTTAAGCAGAAATACACATTCATTTTCATGTCTGACTTATGAGCATTCAGCGTAAAACTCTAAATAAGGTGATTCATCTCAGATGAAACTTTCCACTTGTCCCCCTACAGAAGAAATACTGCACACATACCTCAGAAATGTAGAGATCTGCCTGCTTTAGGAGCTCTCCGATGATCAAGACGTTTGAAGTGGTACCATCTCCAGTGATATCATCTTGCGCTGTCGCTACTTTTGCTATCAAAGAGGCAGTGGGGTGTTGTATTTGCTAAACAAAACCAAGAAGCTGAGAAGTCAGACTTATTGCACTGCTACAGGAAGCAAGCAATCTGAAATTAGCTAAACAAAATATTTAAGGACTGGCTGATGTTTTCATGATTCAGGTCAACTCAGCAGGTTTCAATAAATAACACCAATTAGCAACAGAGATCATTTTGACATTGATGGAATGGATACGTGCAACTGTACACAAAAATGTTAATTACTAAGAGCCAAACTAGTCTTGAACTCACCATGAGCTTGACAGAGTCCTTTTCTCCTTTAGTCCTAAGGGTACACCACCACAACCAGACTGCTGCTAGCACTACACTAGCATGTTTAGAGTTAATTTAGAAATCTTTGCGTGGTCAGTGCCACATACAGGCTAACTGGTTTGCTATTCCTTTGGCAATTTATTTTACTCACCCTTAAGAAACTACAGAATGGTTTGGCTTGGGAGGGACCTTAAAGCCCATCCAGTTCCAACCCCCTGCCATGGGCAGGGACACCTCCCACTGAATCAAGGGGCTCCGAGCCCCATCCAACCTGGCCTTGAACACCTCCAGGGATGGGGCAGTCACACTTCTCTAGGCAACCTGGGCCAGGGCCCCCCCACCCTCACAGCAAAACATTTCTTCCCAAGATCTCATCTCAATCTTCCCTCTCAGTTCAAAATCATTTCCCCATGTCCTGTCCCTGAACCCCCTGATCAGGAGCCCCTCCCAGTACTGGAAGGCTGCTCTAAAATCTTCTCAGAGCCTTCTCTTCTCCAGGCTAAACAATCCCAGCTCTCTCAGCCTACCCTCACATGGGAGGTGCTTTAGTTTGTTTCTTGCCAGTTCCTCTGCTAAGCAGTACATTTGGTGTTCCAGCCTTGAGCATCACACCTGTCTGTCCAAACTCTATAATGTGATCTTGTGTTACTTACAGGAGTCAGTCTTTCAATTTAAGGAACACATCTCACTTAGCATCTTCCAGTGGCTGACTGAGGTGTATTTTAACATAGGTTGAAGCCTACAAACCTACAGCCTACGAACCTATAGAGCAGTATCCACATTTGAAGCAAGTGATGCTTGGTAACTGTATTAGTGAGAGATAAAATTAAGTAGGCCGTTTATACTGTCATTTCGCTTTCAGCTATTATTTTTTGTAAAGCACTACCCCTAGGTGAAAGAACCAAGGTAATTAATTTTTCTTGTTAGTTCACCGTGTATATTAACTTCAAACCTCTACAGCAGTCAGAGTTAACACTCCATGTGAGCTCACAGGCTGTGTTCACCCAGGGATGGGAATATCCTGCTACCCCCAGCACACAGGATCC
The DNA here is from genome assembly GCA_033558235.1 of Neomorphus geoffroyi. Taxonomy (NCBI): domain Eukaryota; kingdom Metazoa; phylum Chordata; class Aves; order Cuculiformes; family Neomorphidae; genus Neomorphus; species Neomorphus geoffroyi. Next base: position 8,010,217 of record JAUMJM010000018.1, read on the forward strand.
CATGAGGCCATATAACCCCTTGTGTAAGCTTCACCCTTACAGGAAGGAAACTGCGATACAACCCCAGGCGGAAAAGTGAAATGAGTTGCATCCATCATCCAGACTTAAATGCTCCCCAAGCCATATACCCATGAAGAACCCTGCTGTACTAGGCCTGCTCCAGTACAACAGAAGGATGCTTTCCATAAGCAAACCAGAAGGGGACACAAGTGACAAAACTGTTATTTAAACAGTTCGTATTTCTTTTTGAAATGGTCAATTAGCACACAAACTTCATTCAGCATCTACCAAGCTGCACTTATTTCCTTCTCCCCAAAGGACATTTGCTCCTAGGACTAAATATCCCAAAAATGTGGGCTGGAGGCAGCAGAGGATGCATTCCGCCTGCAGCCAGCTGCACTGGAAGCCCATAGGAGCAGGCTCCTGCCTCCTAAGTCCCCCCAAGGCTTGCCCCTCACCCCAGCTCACCATCTCCTGGAGCAGCACATTGCCATCTTTGGTCAGCTTGATGTCTCCAGCGCCAGACACGAGCCTGCGGGGGACAAAAACCGGGGTGAGCAACCCTCCCAGGCTCTGCGAGCCCCGCCAAGCCCCGTCACCACACGTGCTGGTACTGCTCCCTTTCCATTCATTGCGGCCCCACCCGGCCGGGCGGCCTCCACCTTTGTTCCCGGGCGCATGGAAGCGGGGGAAGCGGCAGCCCGGCCTCACAGGAGCCGTGTCCTGCCCTTCCCCCGGCCCCAACTCCCCTCACGCGTCCCCTCAGGCCGCGCTGAGGCCTCTGCCCCCCGCCCCTCCCTTCCCGCCACAACTGGGGGCCCCCTCACATCTTCATAGTGCCCTTGGGGCCCAGGTTGGTCCTAAGCACATCCTGCAGCCCGCGAGCCGCGCTGATGTTGACGGCCAGCGCGGCCTGGGCGCGGGCCACCTCGGCCTTGGGGTTGAGGGCCTTCACCGCCATGGCCGCCACACCGCGATTTCCACACCGGGAGGGAAAAAGAGAAGGGGGCCGCCCCGCAGTGCCCGCCCCTTCTAGAACACTCCGGGCAGAGCGCGAGCCCATTGGCCCGCCGGCGCCACTGCCGCGTTCTCATTGGCTAAGGCGCCCCTGCCGCGTCCCCATTCGCCTGTCAGCCCGCCTACCGCCTTCCTATTGGCTGAGGCGCCTGTCGCTCCACCGGCTGTCCCGTCTCCCCCTCTGAGGGCGCCACCGCGGGGGATCGTGGGAAGGAAGGAGGGGGAAGGAAGGAGCAGGAAGGGAGAGGTTTTTGAACTGAATCTTATGACCTAAAGTTGTGCCAGGGCGGGTTCAGATTAGACATCAGGAAACATTTCTTCATTGAAAGGGTTCTCAGGCACTGCCAGAGGCTGCACAAGGAGGTGGTGGAGTCACCGTCCCAAGAGGGCTTTAAAGGACGGGGAGATGAGGGGCTCAGGGATCTGATGCAGTAGTGGACAGGGACAGCTGGACTCGTTCTCGATGATCTTTAACAATGAATGTGATACCGAAAATGCTGGCAAATAAACTCTCTCAAGACTTGTTTTGGACTTTTAGAAAGCAGCATCTTTATTTAAATGCTGGACGTGTGAGGGAATGATTTCCATCAATCATACAGTCAGGGACTGTGGGACCATCCAATCCCACCCCCTGCCATGGGCAGGGACACCTCCCACTGGGTCAGGGGGCTTCAAGCCCCATCCAACCTGGCCTGGAACACCTCCAGGGATGGGGCAGCCACCACTGCTCTGGGCAACCTGGGCCAGGACGTCCTCGCCCTCATTGTGAAGAATTTCTTCCTAATGTCTAATCTAAATCTTCCCTCTTCCAGTTTAAAGCTGTTCCCCCTGGTCATGTCACTACTTGCCTTTGTAAAAAAAATCTGTCCCCAGCTTTCCTGAAGCCCCTTTCAGTACTGTGAGGTGGCTCTAAGGTCTCCCTGGAGCCTTCTCCAGGATGAACAACCCTGACTCTGAGCGTGACCTCACAGCAGAGGTGCTCCAGCCCTCAGATCACTTTTGTGGCCTTTTCTGGACCTGTTTCAACAATTCCGTGTCCTTCTTATGTTGGTAATGAGACAAGAGCTGGTGACAGAGTATGTTTCCCACTTACATGCATATATATAAATTTTCCCAGAAATCTTATGCATATTCTATTACTTTACAAGGACTAATTTTAATTTTATTATGAACTTTACAACAGCCAAATCTCTGCTAATTGGAGCTTTGGAGCCAGCTCAGTGTCTGACCTTGCATTTTTGCCTAATCCCATAGGAGGTGTTCCTGCCCACGGCAGGGGATTGGAACTGGATGGGCTTTAAGGTCTCTTCAAATCCAAACCATTTTGTGATTCTGTGATTTTTAGATAGAGAAAGACTGCAAAAAGTTTATAGGAGACACATCTGCTCAGCACATACCATACGTAACACAAGATGTTATCATTTCATTCTGAACAGTGTCTGGAAAAACACTCCATACTATAAAGAAAATATGCTCTCAGATGGACATTCTGTCTAACTGTCAAAAAATACAATTAAAGGAAACTTTACTTTAGCTTAAATCAAAACATTCTACTTTTTGCAATAGTAACTGCTTCTTGTGTCAGCCCGGGCAGGGCTGCTTGGTCATTAATGCTGCCCGCTTATGCGACCGACAACCCTGGTATGGTGGCAGAACTGGGAGGATAAATGATTAAACCCCTTGATTTAACACTCGGTCAGTAGAATTAATAGGTAAGCGGGCAGGATTAATGATCAAAGCGATTCCTGGTAAAAATGCAGAGCTGAGGTCAATCACAGCTCCTCTGCCCTCAGCACAGAATCACGGCTGGTGAGGAAGGGGTGTTGAGCTACTTGTATGTAGAGGAAGGCACTGACAGGGAATCATAGAATCACAGAATGCTTTGGGTTGGGAAGGACATCAAAGCTCATCCAGTTTCACCCACTGCCACTGGCAGGGATACGTCCCACTGGATCAGGGGGCTCCAAGCCCCATCCAACCTGGCCTGGAACACCTCCAGGGATGGGGCAGCCACCGCTGCTTTGGGCAACCTGGGCCAGGGAATCCCCACCCTCACAGCAAAACACTTCTTCATAAGATCTCATCTGTCTCCCCTCTTGCAGCTCAAAACTGTTTCCCCACGTCCTGTCCCTGCACTCCCTGATCAGGAGCCCCTCCCCAGCTTTCCTGGAGCCCCTTTCAGCACTGGAGGCTGCTCTAAGGGCTCCCCACAGCCTTCTCTTCTCCAGGCAGAACAACCCCAGCTCTCCCAGCCTGTCCTCGTACAGGAGGTTCTCCAGCCCTCGGATCATCTCCGTGGCCTCCTCTGGACTCGCTCCAACAGCTCCAGATCCTTCCTGTGCTCAGGACTCCAGAACTGGACCCAGGGCTCCAGGTGGGGTCTCACCAGAGCAGAGCAGAGGGGCAGAATCCCCTCCTTGGCCCTGCTGCTCCCACTGCTCTGGGTGCAGCCCAGGACACAGTTGACTCTCTGGGCTGCAAGCACACATTTTTGGCTCATATTCAGCTTTTTATCCATCAGCACTCCAAGTCCTCCTCCACAGGGCTGCTCCGAATCACATCATCCTCAGACTGAAAGTGAGGATTGCCCCAACCAGGTGTAGAACCTTGCACTTGGCCTTATTGAACCTCATGAAGTTCATGTGGTCTCACTTCTCCAGCTTGTCCAAGTCCCTCTGGCTGGTTTCCCTGCCTTCTGGCATGTTAACCACATCACTCCTGCATGCAGGAGGACTCCCATGCTTGGCATGTCAGTCTGACCTGGCAGGGTTGGAGGCAGGTCTGCTAATATGCTTGGGTTTCTGGGTTTTGAATGGAGTTTTTAAGTGGAGTCAGTGTTTGAGTGTAATGCACTGATTCCTTTTGTTAAGGTGAGCAGTGCGTATGTCTTGTGAAATACTTTAATGCTGGGCTGTCTGTTCTGTTACTGTAATCATTAGAAATAAACATTAAACATTACAAAATGCAGGAAATTACACTTGGCATTTCATAGTTGGCTCTGGGACTCTGTTAATGTGTAGACTTCACTTCTGCTGGGGATGCTGCTGGCCTGCTGAAACCATAACAAAAGAAACCACGCCAGCCCAGCCCTGAGAGGCTGCACTGCTCTAATATTTGAGGTGCCTGGATGCAATGCCTGGGTAAAACACCTGGATTCCCAGCTCTGCGCTGGCGTCTGTAGCCAACCGGTCACACACAAACATTTTGCTGTTCTTTTTTCTTTGGTTTGGAGTCTTTCTTTGCCTTGATCCTCTCTTGAGGCTGTTCAGCAGAGGGCAGCCTTGTCAAACCCATCTGCCGGGCAGTGGGCACATTGTATTTTGTATTTTCCTTGCTGTTGTGCTGTGATGTCCCATGGTAAGGCAGGAATTCTCCATCCTAAGCACCTGTGAACTGTGGGGCTGGCTGCTGGCAGTGATGTAGCTGTTCCCCAAGCAGGTTCAGGTTTGTGAGGGAAATTATTACTGTAAGAAAATAAATCTGTGGGAAAATTCACTTTGAATTTTAGATGTCTTTTTAAAAAAAAAAAACCAAAACAAACAAGGAAAAGAAAAGCCCTTGTCAAATTCATTCTAGTCCCTTATATAAGTGGTTTCTGCTTTTTGTAGCAATGGGGAGGTTTCATAGTCAGGTACAAGAGTTCAGTGTGAACTGTGCTTTTCACTCCTGAACATCCTCTTACAGCTTCTCTCTCTCTTTCCTGGATCACATATCTACAGGTAATTATTTTATGGTATAGTAACATTTCTTATTAGCATTCTCACACTAAGTCTCCATTTTGCAGTGTTTTTTAGACATCAGAACAAGCTTTTCTTCATTTTGACCTGTTCTGCATTATTTGGTTTTTAACGCATAGTAAAAATGCAGGGCTGATGCCTACTAGGCTTAAATTGTCCTTTGAAATCAAAGGATTCACAAGAAATTACATCAGATTAGAATCAAAATATTTAACTGAAATGTGTCCATTAAACGAAGCCAAATAATATCCTTCCTGTGATATTAAACAGCAGTTCTCTTAGTCAAACCATGCACTGCTTATCTTGGCAAAAAACCCCCCTGAGATTCTCAGTAAAAGCAGTTTTCTTTCATCTTTATCAAAATGTGTTTTCGTTTAACCTCATTCACAGAAATGATTTCTACATCTGTTTTATAAACATTCGTTCCTGCCACGATAAAACCCACAAACACAACCAGACCCAAGAGTGACCCATGTCACCAGTTTTGCAGCAGAAGGGCTTGGTCTCACCTTTTTCTGACACAAGAGGTTACTGATAGATGTTCCTGCTGACCAATGGTCGTGTGCTGAGAAAAAAATCAAGGAAGGCCCCGGGGGGGAGAGACACACAAGGCTGTCGGTTTTAATTAATGTATGTAGTTTTGAGGGGTAATACTGCCAGAATGGCAAAAGAGGGCATGCACAGAATGTGACTGCTGCATCCAGTCATGCACAACAGTCTCTCACGATGGGCAGCGGTCATAAGACTCCTATCACAAGCGAGTGAAAGCAGCTAAATCAGCTAAATCTGGCTTTCTTGACCTTGAATCACACAACCAGCTTCATCGTTCTGGGCTGGCAGCCTCCCGTTTCCTCACCCGCATCCACAGCCACGTGTGAAGGAAGCTCCGCTGTGGGATGCCAAAGCACAAGCACAGATAGGTTTGGCAATTTTTCCATCGCTTGTGACAACATTGTATTTGGGGAAACAAAACAGAGCCTTCTCCTCTACAGAAGCTTTAATTTTACCTTCAGAGCTTTCAGTTAATTTTGATTGGATTTTGTGTGTGTAACACTGCAAGCTCTGAGGCGCTGAGTAGCAGCCAAGGTGTAATATTGCAATCTGAACTCACAAAACCTTTCATCTCATCCACAGGGAAAGAAAACAGAGTCGCTGTCTGATTTCATGCCAAGGGAATCTCCTGCCGGCTGCTTGTCAGAGCCCCTCCTTGGCTCTCGCCCCTCGCCCTCCTGGGCTGGAGCAAGTCTGCCAAGACCCGTCTTGTCCTCCACGCTGGTGGCACGGGCTCGCACGTCTTGTGCACGCTCTGCTCCCTGCCAAGCCGTGCCTACCCAAGCTGGGAGTGCCCTCAACTGGGCCCGAGCTCCTCCCCTGACGCAGGCAAGGTTACACCTCTCTTCCCTACACCCGCCAGCGAACAGCTGGACTTCTCTGGTTACATGTGTGCAATCCTTTAAAAAAAACATCCCAGCCGGCTTACTCAGCAGATTATAAAAGAGTGATTTACAAAATGCGGCTTTCTTCCAGCTCAGCTCGTGCCGTTGCACTTAAGTGACTGAAGTTCTCAGCTGATCCCTTCTTTTCTTGTGCAGCCAAGAGGTTTGCAGCAGCAGCAACAGCCACGGCCAGTACAATACTGTAAGTCACTGGGAATATCTTTTTCTCTCAGTTTGGAAGGGGTTGGCATTTGGCATGTCAGGTCCATAACACTTACCATGTTTTTCTAGCATAGAAAATGAAGAATATCATCTTCTGGGGCTGTGACTGTGGCTGCCCTGCAAGATGCAGCAAAAGCCTGGTGCCTGTTTTTGTAACAGCAGCATGAATGAATGATGCAATCGTGCAGGGGGGAAGCATCATCATTTTGTCAGGACCGGCAGGAGGGGATTGAAGAGCTGGGAGGTGTATGTCAACATCCGTCAGGTTTCCTCTGCCGCTTTTCAACTGCTTTTTAAAAGGTGCCTAACTAAACCCATGGTTAGGCACTGCTGTTCAGGTATTGGTGCATGGCTGCCAACAGGTCATCTCTTGACTTGCACACAGGTTTGTGTTACTACCTTTAAAAACTAAACAGGAAACCAGGAAGTGTGAAGCAAGCTTAGTGAGGTTAAGGGTGGAATCCTTCTATTCTCACGCTAATTCACAATTATGGGTTGGACTTTTAAGAGTAGTACCTGCTGGGATATAAACACACTCACAATTTGATTTGATATAACTTATCTCCTTAAATCCCTTTCCTCTAAAGCTTTTAGAACATCCTGCTAATACTGAGTATTAAATCTCAGCACGGAGAAGCAGTACTACTGTATTGTTCCCATTTTACAGACATAGGAGTAGAAACAATGAGGATAAAGTTGTTGTTTAAACTAGTAGCACGGAAACACTGCTGAGCAGAACAACTCCTGCAGTGGGAACAGGACCTGAGAGAAGTTTCAAGACTAATTTTCTCCAGATCGCATACTCTAAGCAGCAGTTTCCCCTCAATGAAGAGCTGCAGTTTAATGTGGCCGCATTTCTGTTACTCTCACTGCATACTCAATGCAATGTTACTCCACTGTGGGAGTGTAGCTCTGGATGATTCTGTTCTCAGCCACACCAGTGCAAACTGGGATTAACTTCACTGATAGCAGGGAAATAATATGGGGCAAACAAGACCAAAACTGGGCTTCTTGTGCAGCCCCAACTTTTGGTAAAGTGCTTGCTTGTCTTCTCATTAAATGGGAAAGTGAATCAGAATCAAAACCATCAGAGACTGGTTCCAAACTGTAGAATATTCCTGAGCCACCCACTTCAAAAGGTATTATAGGTAATATCTCATTAAGATTCACTCAGTCTTCATTTTTTCACAGCAATAAAAGTGAACATAATGCAAAAGAGCAGCACGGCAGCACTTCTGAAAGCTGAACTACGCTAACAAGGGATGTCTGGTCACAATGAGGATTCTGAGATCTCATCAAGATCTCATCAAAACACACCAGCCCCAGAACACCTGGAGTTCTGAGTACCATTTACTCCTTCCTTTTGCATTATGTGTAGCAGATACTGCAGATGTTTGTTTTTCACAGCGGCAAGTGCCCTTCTCCAAAGGGTCAGCAAACATTGCAGTTGTTTTCCTTTGACATGCGGTCTTACATAATTCCTGTGATCGCTCCTGGGGCTCCACCCTCTCTGTTACGAAACAGAACTATTCCTTGTGGAAATGCCAGGGTTTTTCCAAATGGCCAAATGAAGGACTTCATAATCTGGAGGCGAGTAGATCTCATGGAGCAGTTGATGGACATGGGTTGTTTAGCCTGGAGGAGACTGAGGGAGACCTCATTGCTCTCCGCAGCTCCTGGAAAGGAGGTTGTGGTGAGGCTGTTGTTGGTCGCTTCTCCCAAGTAACAAGGGATAGGACAGGAGGAAACGGCCTCGAGTTGTGCTGGGCTTAGGTTGGATATTGGGAACAATTTCTTTAGCAAAAGAGTGGTGAAGCACTGGCAGAGGCTGCCCAGGGCAGTGGGGGAGTCTCCATCCCTGGAGGGGTTCAAAAAACATGTAGATGTGGCACTTTGGGACGTGGTTTAGCAGGCACGGTGGGGTTGGACTGATGGCTGGACTGGATGAGCTTAGAGGGCTTTTCCAGCCTTAATGGTTCTATGATATCCTTTTGTGGCCATTTTTATCTCAATTTTCACCCTATCTCTTTCCCTATCACTCGTGTCTTATATCTTCTCTTCAAATTCTTCGCTTCAATTCTTTTTGTTCATGTTTCCAAGTGACACCTTCCTGTGTCACTTGGAAAGCTACCACGTCTGTCCTTATTTCCTCTGTGTGCTTACCTGGAGGTAAATTCCAGGCAGCTTCCTGGTGGGCACCATGCCAGGATGGCCCAGTAAAAACTCTGAAAACAAGGGAAGGAGCAGAACCTCTTCTTCTGCTTGTGTTTTCCCCCACTCCTGTTGCCCTTTACTCAATCACTGATAGCCTTGCTTTATGCTCTCAGGTACACCTTGGGCTGGGAAAAACATTTATCAGTTACTGATATTGGCATCTGCCAGCCTCTGAGCTGATGGTGACCCCTGGAGCTCTGCCAACAAGAGCAGAACAACCTTATTGTGTGCCACGTGAACCACCTCAAACTCCCAAAATTTGCTTTTCCCACCACCAACACTCCCTGCAATAGCTGGAGCTGCTTCCCTAGCTGCTCCAGCCCTCAAATCATCTCCGTGGCCTCCTCTGGACTTGCTCCAACAGCTCCAGGTCCTTCCTGTGCTCAGGACTCCAGAACTGGACCCAGGGCTCCAGGTGGGGTCTCACCAGAGCACAACAGAGGGGCAGAATCCCCTCTCTTGCCCTGCTGATCCCACTGCTCTGGATGCAGCCCAGGACACAGTTGGTTTCTGGGCTGTGAGTGCACGTTGTCGGCTCATGTTGAGCTTCTCATCCCCCCGCACCCCAAGTCCTTCTCTTCAGGGCAGCTCCCAATCCATTCTCTGACCTGTAACTGTGCTTGGGGTTGCCAGAAATATGTTTCGGGTTCTCACCAAGAAACCCCATCGTGGTGTGGTGTCCCGGCAACTGTGATATTGCATCATAACGTGGTAACGTTGCAGTGCAACCTCAGGTTAACATGAGGCAATGTGACAGCTTTGCATAATAAGGGATCAGTGCTGGAACACCATGACGCAAATGTCACACCATAATGATGCAACAAGTTTGTCCAGTAGAGCAAATCTTTCAAATTGGCACCAAACCCATGGCTGGATTTTTGGTGGACTTTGTGATTTCCAGTAGGCTGGAAAAAATTAACACCTTGTCATTTAAAAAATATTAATGGATGTATGTTGGTTTTACAACCGCTGCACAAATCCATCTAGCCAATGGCTGTCAAGGCCTGCCCCAAAGTCAAAGCTCTCCTGCTCTGAAAAATCAACATCTTCCACTAACAATATAAACACGGCTATGGAGCCAATGTCAAGTCAAGGCCAATGCAAAGTAAACCCGAGATTCACGTATCACCCGTCCACCAGCTGCTAAGTCTTAGCTCGGAACCAGTCTCTGTCAGAGGGAATTTTTTATGCTTACGGCCACTTAAGAGAGAGTGGTTACTTGTGTGCCATGCTGATGGCATCTGGCTGGATTTCTTACACATCCAGTGCTGTAAATGCAGTCGGTGCTTTATAGGAGAATATAGAAAAACACATGTTGTCTGTGGCAAACCGTTCCTTAGTGATGCTTCGAAGGCTGGACCAGAGCTTTACAGTATGGCCATGTACGGAACAACCCTGATGCACCATGAGCAGGACTCGTCCTTGTTTCTGCCTTTCCCAGAGGTGGAGTTTGTAAAAGTCCTTTTCTGGAATATCTCCTCTTCACTGCGTACCCACTCACCTTTGCTGTTGGGCACACTGGGGAGGCTGAGCCCAGGCACTGTCCTACCTCCTCACACCCAAACCAGACGTGCAGGAGGGAGGTATGCGCTGGGTGGCACCTGCTCTCCCATTTTCACTCACAACTGCGATGCAGATGAGCACAGAGGAAGCGGCCGCCTTCTTGCCCTTGTCCAGAAGTGATGAACCCACGCTGGTTGCTATAACAGTGTGTTGACTCCAGAAAACTCCAGGATAGCTAGAACACTGTCAACCAGTGCTGCTTCACAGATGCCTTTGGAAGCTTTGCCTTTACTGTGACTTGCTCTCTGTTTCTTGCTATTTCATATCTACCTCTTTAATAGAGATTAATAGAGATTTACTAGAGATTATCTCTTACAAAGAGGCTTCTTAGCCATTCACAACAGGTTTCACCCCTTAGGCTTTGTGGCTTAATTTATATGGACTTTTACCTTTCAATGAAGGACTGGAGTGTTCTCTTTTATTCTATACACATGAACAGATAAAAGATGAGTGTGTGTTCTAGACATTTTTTTCAGTGTTTACGGTAATTTTTCATAAAGCCTTTTGTGTCCCAATATTCCCCATATGGTTATCAGTCATGGGAATAAACCCAAAGGTTCCTGTTCCTGCTTTGACCTTTAACTGTTTAGATGTGACCTCTCAGTGTGCACACAGGAGTCACCTAAGAAACTGGTGATCCCTGAAAGACTCCTGTCTGGCAGGGAGCTACACCAGTACCAATCAGCTCCTGTGTGTTTCCACAGTGATCATTTCCATATTTACCGGATGTCTTTTGTATCTGGGATGCACAATTTGTCCCAAAAGGGAACTTGTGTATGTAAGTCCTCAAAATTCACATGATATATAGGAGAAAAATAAATTAGCGTAGTGTAAGGAAAACAGAAGATGGAGGTATGGAACACAATGAAGGTATATAACCTGCTGTTTAATGGTATTTTTTCCCCTATCCCAGAAAACAAGAGAACCTGCTACCCAGATCATGTCCTGAGAGAAGTTTTAAGGTTAGAAGAGACAACCAAACAAAAGATTTTACAGAAATCTAGGCAATGGTATAGACAGAAAGGTGTGTTTGTGTCTAAAGGTACAGACTGGTAAATAGTGAAATCCACTATGAATTCCCTTATGAAAGGGGGAAGCACAAGGTATGTAGGGTAGTGAAAGAAAATAGCTGATTAATACTTTGTGCCTCTGATCAGCAGAAGCAGAGCTCAGCAGGGCTTTGAAGTGAACAGATATAAAAGTGAAGAGAATCATAGAATGTCCTGAGTTGGAAGAGACCCACAAGGATCATCGAGTCCAACTCCTGTCCCTGCACAGGACAATCCCAGCATTCACACTGTTGAGGTTGAGGCTGTTGGCCAAATGCTTCTGGAATATTGTCAGCCTTGGCACCCTGACTGCTTCCCTGGGGAGCTGTTCCAGTGCTCCACCACCCTCTGGGGGAAGAACCTTTCCCTCATGTCCAACCTAACCCTCCCCTGGCATCTTCCTGCCATTCCCTGGGGTCCTGTCCTTGGTCACCAGAGAGAAGAGCTCAGCGCCTGCTCCTCCTCCTCCCCGTGAGGAAGCTGTAGAGCACGATGAGGTCTCCCCTCAGTCTCCTCTCCAGGCTGAACACATCAAGTGCCTTCAGCCATTCCTCACATGCTTCCCCTCTAAATCCTTGACTAGCTCCATGGCTTCCTTGCATAAGAAAATAAAGCTTTGTCAGGCACTGCAATGGAAAAATTGTACTGTGATGTTATGACATCTTAAGGCATTGAGTGAAGTTCCCAAAGTCCTAGATTTGACTGGGTTTTATCAAATACCGGTTCCCAGTGCTAATGGCCAAACCTTCTATGCATTCATAGATACTGAAAATGTTTAGTTTATATTAATCAGGACACAGAAAAGAATCATAGAATCATGGAATCACAGAATGGTTTGGGTTGGAAGGGACCTCAAAGCCCATCCAGTGATACCCCCTGCCATGGGCAGGGACACCTCCCACTGGATCAGGGGGCTCCAAGCCCCATCCAACCTGGCCTTGAACACCTCCAGGGATGGGGCAGCCACAGCTTCCTTGGGCAACCTGGGCCAGGGCCTCACCAGAAGGATCTAAACCTTCATGATTTAGGGACAACCACTCACTGATAAGTTTAAGATAGTTATGTCTCCTGTGATCAAGCAAATCCATAAGGCCTGGGTGTTTTTTTCTGTCTCTGGAAGTAACTAATTGGACACACGAGACTTGGTCTGATGAGAAATTGAGATCCTTTTGAGCGGTGAGGGCAAGATGAAACAGAGAATTGCAAGTCCCACACGGCAGTTGGCAGCCTGATGGTTCAGCACATGCCAAGTATTCCAACCTTGAACCCCATGTGAACGTCAATAGTCTGAGCCTGCAGAGAGCAAATCAGCAGCTGCCCAAAGCTCCACGGCCCACCTGGGACGTACACGGAACATCAGTAGGCAGCAACAGCAGAGAGCAAATCAGCAGCCGAGCCAGACCCCCACCACCACTCATGCTCTTTGATAAAAGCTGGCTACCAGGCTGTGCTCGTCCTTCCTCACAAGAACCAGGCCAGTTGCGCTAATGGCTCAAGACAGAGTGCAGTGCTGTCACTCAGAGAAAGACTTTATCTTGTCCCCTCACAGTAAGAAGGTTCCGAAAAAGATGGCATCCCTCTTGGAGCTGAAAGAGATCTTCCGCAGTGCTGATGCGGTGTGCTTTGATGTGGACAGTACCGTCATCAAGGAAGAAGGCATTGATGAGCTGGCAAAGTTCTGTGGAGTCGGAGATGCCGTCGCAGAGATGTACGTATGTTTGCTGTTAACTTCATGGGAGTAGTAGAGAAAAATAAGCATGGATAAGGTTAATCCGTGACAATGAATTTACAACAAGGGTTAATTCAACTCTGTCATAGGAGATTATTACAGCTTGAAAAGGACTTTAGGAATAATAAGTGGAATTAATGCATAACGAAGTAAGTAACTTTTTTTTGAATTGTGAAGCCACTCAACGATCCTCACATCGATTCTCTAAGGTACATTTATTTGATAGACGAAGAGCAAGCCTTGTCACTAAACTTGACTAAGTACTAGCAAACCGTGTTCTCAGATGGAGGAGAGGGGGCAACTCTCTTAACGCTTTGCTGAGGTTGGTGTTTCAGTTGAAGTGTGTAGCAAGAGTTGTGTGCGTTTCTGAGAACAGCCCCTGGGTGCAGTTCAGGAACACTGCTTCCAGCGGCCTGGTTGCACTCACAGAGAGAATGAAGCAGTTTTCCTGTGCAGAGCTGCGATCTGTGGAGCAACCAGTGGTTGCTACTGATCTTTCAGTGTAGCAATGTTCTTTACATCATAGACATGGTATAAACTAGAATCCATAGGCTCTACCTTGTTCCTTGTCATTCTTTAACTGTTCCTGGGAAAAGCTCCAGCTCACTAAGTGTTATGGATTTGTTTTCTTCGGATCACAATTTAGGACCCGCAGAGCTATGGGTGGCACTGTGACATTCAAAGCAGCTCTAACGGCACGACTAGGTCTCATACGTCCCTCCTACGAGCAAGTGCAAAAATTGATATCTGACAACCCTCCTCAGCTAACACCAGGAATAAGGTAAGGAGAATTCCAAGTGATCGAATACAGTAGTTTTCCAAAAGCACATAGTGTAAATGAACAAAATTCTGTGACTTTAATGAGGCTGTAACACCATAGAGCTGGTTTAGACTGCCTTCATGTTCCATTTTTGCGTTGTTTGTGTACAAAGATTACGTCAGGAGCTTATAATCATGTTGAGTGGCTAAGCATCCATGTGAAAAAGGAACAGTCTTAGGTGTTGACTGGCATTTGGGCAGCCAAGCTCAAATTCTGGCTCAGAGATTAAATGGGCATGGAAAATAATCTGTTCAATCATATCTGTTTTTTGATGGGTGATAGAACTGGGAAGAGATCTAATCCCCAGCATGAACTACTGGCTTGGTCTATTCTGCAATTCTGTCACCTCTCTCTTACACTCCTGTGTGCAGTCGTGCTCTGGATTCAGCTTAGAGGAGCCGCTGTTCTAAGCTACCATCTTGAGTCCCTAAAAATGTATTAAAAATCATTAGCGGGACATACGAATACTTGTGTCTATTCATTATCTTTCAGTATGGAATAAATACGAGTTATTTAAACTGAAAAGGGTTTTTTACTATTCAGATTGTTTAAAGCAACTGAAAATAATTTCTTCACTACAAAATCTGGCCATTGCTCTCAGTCTTAAAACATTTTTTGCACATACAGGAGTTTCAGACAATATTGTGCTTGTATTTTTTCCATAAAATGAAGTACATGCTCAGCTTTTTCTGTAGAAGGCATGGCTAGATGTAACCACAAAGAGAACATTGCTTCCTTGTTTAGGATCACATGATTTTCCTTTTCATTCCTTCCCTTTCTTTGTCCTTCCCTGTGCTTTAAGCCTCCACTCTTTCATTATTTAGCATTTCTGCTGTTACTGCTGCTGCTGCTACTGCTTGGCATCGCTGCCTGCTGATCTCCTGCCTGTGGAGCCTAATGCTGTAAAACTTCTGCCTTCCAGCCCCGTTGACGTTAACTGGGTCTGAAAACTTTTCCTTTGTTTGATTCCTTTTCTGGAGCTGGTGCCCACCTCTCAAGATGGTACTGATGTCTGGGGAGCCAACTCTGAGTCTGAAAATGTGTGCACATTGCACCCTTTTCTGCTCACTTTCATATTTTGGAACAGTGGTTTTATCTCCCTACTTTTTTTTTTTTCTGCATTATTGACTTGTTTTCTTGCTGGTTTTTCACTCCAGAAAAAACTCTGAACTGGATCTGTTCTCATCTTTTCAAGGGAACTAACGTGAACAACATGAAAGTGTAAAGAAAACATTTATAGGCAGAGATTTTTTCTAAGCAACCAAATACTTGTTTGTCTCTGGATATGATGGTTTTAATCAGCTCTTTTCAAGCAAGGTCTACAAATATACCTGCAAGAGAAAGAAGGAAAAGTTCCAAGTGGTAGAGGTGGATGGATCTGGGAAGCAGCACACGTCCCAAGCTGGAATAACACAAAGCACAGGCAGCCTGGTGTAGGAAAGGTGTATTTTAACTGTCTTGTTATTCCCTGATGCTGCCAGGCACTCACACTTAGCCACGGCTCTTTCTTCCCAGGGAGCTGGTGAGCAGGCTTCAGCAACGAGGAGTCCAGGTCTTCTTGGTCTCTGGGGGGTTTCAGAGCATCGTGGAGCACGTGGCCTTGCAGCTGAACATTCCAACAGCAAACGTCTTTGCCAACAGGCTGAAGTTTTACTTTAATGGTGAGACTCCCTTAAAGTCTCTTTTTCTGCTAATTAATGCCACTTTTTTGGTTCAAACTGTCAGATACTGGACTACAGACACTGCCCAGCCTGCATGACTTTGTTACTGACTCAGATAGCTCCAATTAGGAAAACTGCAAGATCTTACAAAAAACATGAGTTCAGGCTATTTTCCAGGCATGAAACAGAGCTGTGGTTACTTTTGAACTGCAAGCTGCACCAAAAGTAAAATACATTACAGGTGCCGACAGCAGTTTCATTTTCTCTTGCTTGTTCAAGCTTAAAGAGTTCCTGACATTTACCTGCTCTCAGAGGGAAGCGTCCCTGTCAGTGACTCTGAAGCATGTATGGAGACCCACCTGCTGTAGCAGACCTGCTCCAGAATTTAGGCTGGTGCGATCAAGCAGATTTGTCATTAGTCAAGTTGTCTCTCACTCTGTGTTTCACACACTGCTCATTCATCACACTGGATCATAGAATCATGGAATGATTTGGGTTGGAAGGGAACCTCAAATCCCATCCAGTTCCACCCCCTGCCGTAGGCAGGGACACCTCCCACTGGATTGGGGGCTCCAAGCCCCATCCAACCTGGCCTTGAACACCTCCAGGGATGGGGCAGCCACCACTGCTCGGGGCAGCCTGGGCCAATGCCTAGAGCCCCTCCCCAGCTTTCCTGGAGCCCCTTTCAGTATTGGGAGGCTGCTCTAAGGTCTCCCCGCAGCCTTCTCTTCTCCAGGCTGAACAACCCGAACTCTCTCAGCCTGTCCTCATACCAGAGATGCTCCAGCCCTTGGATCATCACTGTGGCCTCTTCCAGAGTGACTGGGAATGAGTCTGAAACACGAACCATACAGAGTTCTCCTTTTGCCTTAGCATTTCAGCTCTTTGAAAATGTCTCCACTGGAAACTTAGGTACAATCCTCATTTTTATACTTCCCTCCTAATTACTTTTTTGGGATGCAGACATTGCGATGCTCACAGGAGTGCATGGCATGAGCTGTTTCCTGATGTGAAGACTGTAGCCACCTATCTTTTTTCCTTTACCTGAAAATAGGCTGCCTGTCTAACCTGTCCTTACCCTGTGTTGTAGGAGAATATGCAGGATTTGATGAAACACAACCAACAGCTGAATCAGGAGGGAAAGGAAAGGTGATTACTCATCTGAAAGAACAGTTCCACTTTAAGAAAGTAGTTATGATTGGCGATGGAGCCACAGACATGGAAGCCTGTCCCCCTGGTGTAAGTATGAAAGAACTGGAATTATAAAATCCTTTTGAGCCAAGACTTTGGGGAAAAAAATACGCATGGTTTGAATTCTTTAGGGGACTTCATGGAAGTCTTTAGCACTTCCCACAGCCTAAGAGAGGTCTGTGTTGGTGGTTTTCCTCTAGAAAGCCTGCATCGTGCAGTGGCTGATCTCTCTCAGCTAAGTCTCAGGGAGCTGTCGGCCTCTAAGCTGGGATGCTGGCTGGGTCTCACAGGACTGTGCAACAGCCCAGGGACCTGTCTCAAATCCAGTTGATCACATCACATCTGCCTTTCCCCTCTGTGTCCCCACAGTAAGTGCAGAGGTCCTTACCCTGCCAAGGTCCTGGTTCTGAACACTGATTAATGGTGCTTAGCAGGAAGGTACAGTGCACATTTATCTGAGGCTGGGCTGGCAAGAGGGTTCATCTGTCTGTACAGTGATGATACCTTTGAAGAGATCAGCCCTGACAGGGTAGAAGATTAAAAAACTTAATAGAAAGACATCTTTTGTAAATGGTCTTTTCTCAGAGAGAAGTGGGACCTTAAAGCAGCCTCCTGGTACTGAAAAGGGCTCCAGGGAAGCTGGGGAGAGGCTCTTGATCAGAGAGTGCAGGGACAGGATGAGGGGAACAGTTTTGAGCTGAAAGAGGGGAGACTGAGATGAGATCTTAGAGAGAAATGTTTTGCTGTGAGGGTGGGGGGGCCCTGGCCCAGGTTGCCCAGAGCAGTGGTGGCTGCCCCATCTCTGGAGGTGTTCAAGGCCAGGTTGGATGGGGCTTGGAGCCCCCTGATCCAGTGGGAGGTGTCCCTGCCCATGGCAGGGGGTGGCATTGGATGGTCCCTTCCAACCCAAACCATTCTGCGATTCCCCTTTAGCAGCTTTCTCTACATACAAGTACCTCAATGCCCCTTCCTCGCCACCTTTGGAAACAGACATCCTAGTGAAAGATGCACAAGAACAAACTCTGAGAGCTGTTGCTGCTGCGAGTTCTGACAGCCAGTTCCTCACTGCTAAATCTGTGCATCACCAAAGCAGCTCAGTATTTGCTTAACGCTTCCGACCTGAGGGCAAAAAAATGCAGTGGAAATTTTAAACACTGCACTTTCACTGCAGATGGGTTTCCAAGATGTAGAAATGCTGATTGTTCCTGGTTAATAATTGAAGACGTGGTTAATGGTTACTTTTGGTATCTATCAAATGAGGTAAACAGAGTTAAATAAACAGCATAGGGATAACTGTGAGATGCTTCACGCATGTTCGAATGTTAACTCGTTCTTGAGTACGAAAGCTTCATGTTGCATCACATTCACATCAGATTTGCAGTAAAGTCTCAGATCTGAACAGTTTCGATGGTATGAGGTATTGAGCCACAACTTTGCCATTGGAACCAAACTCTAGTACCCAAAATTTAATGTCAATTAAGTTCATAGAATCATAGAATCATAGAATGGTTTGGGTCGGAAGGGACCTTACAGATCTTCTAATTCCAACCCCCCTGCCATGGGCAGGGACACCTCCCACTGGATCAGGCTGCTTAAGACTGGGCTGCAAGTTCTTATTAATAAATTTAAATAGATAATACAATTGAAAAGAGGAAGAGGTGGGGAGAAACACCCAACTTCAAAATCCAATCCTAGACCCAAACTTAAGCTCCATTCCTTATGCAGGACTGCAGTGACATATACGCCTTTTCCTTTTGTTTTGCCAGGATTGCTTCATTGGATTTGGAGGCAACGTAATCAGAAAGCAAGTGAAGGAGAAAGCGAAATGGTATATTACTCACTTTGACGAACTTCTAAAAGAACTGGAAGAACGATAAATTATACAGTAAATAATATATTTAACAGCTATAAATCCATTATACAATGCAATTAAAATATATTTGTTAGCAAAGTTGTGTTCTGGATTTTTTTTTATTGATTCTGGGTGTTGGGTGCCTTCATCTCTGACCTGAAACTCATGGTGCAAATGGCCCCTTTCTACTCAAATATTTTGTTGTGAAAACAATAAGATTCTTAAAACATTTTTTACAAGGTGGAAGAACTCAGCTGGTTTTTTTCACTCATAAGTGAAGACCAAAGAAAGAGATCATCAATAAGTTAAAAATGCCTGAATGGCTTGGTCCCTGGTCAATACTGCCTATCCACTGTTTCAGAATCATTGGAGCTAATACAGAAGCTACTCATTTTGGGAGGCAAAAGAAGAATAAGGGGGTAAAAAGTGAGAAGTTTGTTTAATCTATAATACTAGCAGTAATATAGTCTAAACGGTAAACAGTACAGTAAGCACTTCCGTAGGATCACAGAATCATCTGGTTGGAAAAGACCTCTGAGATCACCGAGTCCAATCGTACCTGTCCCCTTACTAAACCACGTCCCTAAGAAACTCATCTACCTGTCTTTTAAACCCCTCCAGGGATGGCGACTGCACCACCTCCCTGGGCAGCCTCTGCCCGTGCTTGACCACCCTTTCAGTGAAGATATGTTTTCTAATGTCCAGTCTAAACCTCCCCTGGCACAACTTGCGGCCATTTCCATTCGTCCTATCGCTTGTTACTTGTGAGCAGAGCCCAGCACCCACCCTGTCACAGCCTCCTTTCAGGCAGTTGTAGACAGGGATGAGCTCTCAGCCTCCTCTTCTCCAGGCTAAACAGCCCCAGGTCCCTCGGTCTCTCCTTCTAGTACTTGTTCTCCAGCCCCTCCCCAGCCTCGTTGCCCTTCTCTGGACGTGCTCCAGCCCCTCAATGTCATTCTTGGAGTGAGGGGCCCAAAACTGAACCCAGGATTTGAGGTGCAGCCTCACCAGCGCTGAGCACAGGGGCACAATCCCCTCCCTACTCCTGCTGGCCACGCTGGGTCTGACACAGGCCAAGATGCCATTGGCCCTCTTGGCCACCTGGGCCACTGCTGGCTCATGTTCAGCCGCTGTCAGCCAACACCCCAGGTCCCTCTCTGCCAGGCAGCTCTCCAGCTGCTCTTCCCCAAGCCTGTAACGCTGAACGGGGTTGTTTCCATTCCAAAGAGTATCAGAACTAGGTTAAATAGTGAACAGGAAGGTAGCCAACTCTACTGAAGTACCTCTGATTTCATTAAAATATGGCTACAGGAGCATCTGAGATGTTGTCTGTTACTCAGCATCACTGTAAGTCAACCTGCAGTCTGACAGACGTGAAGTGCAGGCAAATCTGAGATATGTGCGATGCTCAGCAGTGTCCAAGAAGCATTATTTAAGGCCAGTGACAGTGGTTCCCAAACCTCATTACTTTAAACTAAACTCCACAACGGTGATTTTGTAAAATGGTCACGCTGTTTACATAACTGAGTTATTTATTTAACAATCCCCCCCATCAACCTGTAACTGGATGGAAGCTGAGTCATCAACCTTTAAAATAATTGTCTACTGATTAAGAAAATACTGTGACACTGATCTGTTCTCTCCTCTGCCTCAAGCTTGGATCACCCACCCTTTACACTGTCTGTGCTGGAAATACGTGTAACCTGTTCTAAGTGAGCTTCAGCTAATAAATCCTCCTTTCTTAAGGGTTTGGTTTTTGTGGCTGCTGCCTCTGTTCCAAGAGGGTCCTTACACGGAACACACTTGATAAACGCTGCCTCTTTGTCAGCAAGTTCCTGACAGCTCTGAGTTTGTCTTTTTAACCAGCTTTGCTGACGCATCATGGTACTTTTAGTTCCTTGACTTATAAGAATCTCACCTCTGGTATAGAGAAAACTTGACTGATGTTTACTGGAAGGACATGGATTTGTTGGAGTGATTCCAGAGGAGGCCAGGGAGATGATCCGAGGGCTGGAGCACCTCCTGTATGAGGACAGGCTGGGAGAGCTGGGGTTGTTCAGCCTGAAAAAGAGAAGGCTCCAGGGAGACCTTAGAGCAGCCTCCAGGACTGAAAGGGGCTCCAGGAAAGCTGGGGAGGGGCTCCTGATCAGGGAGTGCAGGGACAGGACGAGGGGGAACGGTTTTGAGCTGCAAGAGGGGAGATTGAGATGAGATCTTAGGGACAAATGTTTTCTTGTGAGGGTGGGGAGGCCCTGGCCCAGGTTGCCCAGCGCAGTGGTGGCTGCCCCATCCCTGGAGGTGTTTCAGGCCAGGTTGGATGGGGCTTGGAGCCCCCTGACCCAGTGGGAGGTGCCCCTGCCCATGGCAGGGGGTGGCATTGGATGGGCTTTAAGGTCCATTCCGACCCAAACCACCCTTGATTCTATGACTCTTTGTTAAAACATTTATCACCTCTTCCACTTTCTTCCATGCTCACATTACCAGCACAAGGGAAAGTTACGTAGATCTGACATGATTTGTTTTGGAAAATTATCCATGCAGGCCCTTATCTCCTGGGTACTCACAAACAGCCCAGTATTTTTCTGGCAACAGCAGGTGAGGCTGTGTGTGCTCGTTCTCCTCAATCCCTCCACAAAGTTTGTAGACAGGAAGAAAAGAAGCGACGTGCCCGCCTTCCACAAAGGAAACACTCTCTACGAATAATCACAAGTTTTCACAACTGGCATGAGATTTCTTTAACTTAATAAGATGAAATCAAGGTGCAGCAAGATTTCCTGTCCAATAGTTTAAGCATCCTCAACAATTAAAATATATTGTGTTTCTGTGACATTGTCAGAAAGGGGCATCTACAAAGCCTTGGAGGGTGACGAACGGCAGTGCTCAGTGGTGCCATCTAATGTTTCTGGCAAAAAAAATGGGGCAATAATTGCCTGAACTTAGAACAGCATTTAGAGAAGTGGAAGGGTTGAAAGAAAACTTATCCAGAAACCAACCAACTTCTGATGGCTTTTTAGAGATAAGCTCTCCTGAGTATCTGTATGCAGAGTTTGAACAACTTCACAAAAGCCAGGCCAGACAATAGTGGCCAGGCTGCTCATCCAAACTCTTCTGGGAGCGCTAAACATGATCTCTTTGAAAGTCTTCCTGAGAAAACTCTCAGCCAGCTCCAAGTGCAGCTCATGTACAATCGTGCTTTTGTTTAGTCGAGACTGCATGAGTATAAACTGTCTGCTCTCATTCAGTGTGCTCTGCTGTTCTACAGGCATGAAGCACGAGGGTTTCTATTTGCGGCGGTTTCCTATTAATTAAAAGGCCGCTAAAATGAAGTCTAACGTCCACCTGCTCAGCTCCAGGCCCTGATCCCACACACTGCACCGAGCTCCACTGCAGGTAAATGCAGCTTCATGAATTCCACACTCAGAAATGCGTGTGGGAGGCTCTGCGCCACAGAGATGTTAACATTCACAGCAGTGTCTTCTGCCACTTGGAGTGCTATGGAAACGTGACCTTGTGCCAAGGATTTCACAAGAGCTCTTTAGGTCTGACCGGCTTTAAAAAAAATACCACCTCCTTCCAGTGGGCAAAAATTGAGCCTGACCTCTAGTGCAGGAGGCACCAGAAGGATCACTTGGCTTAGTGAGTGGCTGAGCTCTTTGGTCTGTAAAATACTGGGAAAAAAACCAGGAGGAAATAAAGCAATATGAGGAAAGTTTCAACCCTACAACCACGCTACTGACCCAGAGCGTGGGGAGCCACGTCGCTTCAGACAAAGCCCTTTAGTTTAATGGGATTATTCTAGGAGGCAGAATCGCTTCAGTTACATAAGACGGAAGATTTAGATGAGAAATCAGAAAAAATGTTTTGCTGTGAGGTTGGGGAGGCCCTCGCCCAGGTTGCCCAGAGCAGTGGTGGCTGCCCCATCCCTGGAGGTGTTCAAGGCCAGGTTGGATGGGGCTTTGAGCCTCCTGATCCAGTGGGAGGTGTCCCTGCCCATGGCAGGGGGTGGAACTGGATGGGCTTTAAACCCAAACCATTCCATGATTCCATGATAATCAATTTGCATGAGGAGACTCCTCAAAAGAACAGTTTGCAGTCTTTCCTATAAGACTACAGGACAACTACACTTGAGTTTTACTTGTGCCTTCATTACAGTTCTATGAACTCGAATAAGAACCAGTAATTACCAGAGACACTTCCAGACATCCTTCCCCACCTCCCAACCATTGGAAAATGACTTCAGTTCTGAACTGTACAAATTCTGCTCTAAGAAATGCTGAACTACTGCTAGGCAGAAGAAGGCAGCCGACTTGTCCATGAAATTACAAGGGAAAAATCAAAACAATGTTCACAACAGGGGAAACCCAACTTTGGAAATGGTTCAGGCAAAGGGAAACAAAACCAGACTGGCATTACTAATTATCTCCTGTGGTGTGGTTGGTGAGTATACACAGTCATCTGTAACTGAAATAACAGGAACTAATCTCTCTGTGATGACAGCAGAGCCCAAGTTTGGAGTTCTAAACAACAGGAGGCACATCCATAATACATTACAACAATGGTATTGGGAATTAAGATCTTCAGTAGTGGAAAAAGGCTGAAGAGACTTGTGCTGTGTGATGTCACCCCCCAAAACATCCAGTTCTTCCATAGATTTCTTACTCACACAAAACTTCATGGTCCTTAAGCAGCAAGAGCTCTGTCAGACTGAATTTAATCCCTAGTGCTCTTGGCTGAAAGTAAGAAACACAAATTTAATCAGATCTGCAACTCTGGAAATGAAAATTACAAAATTACCTTTGTCTCTGACTGCAAGTCCTGGTTACGAAAGGGGACAATTCACTTGGAATATAAAATATGGGAGGATAATTGGAGAAATAACAAGGATTGGAAGCTGGTATTGTCATCCTTCCTTCCCTTTTGCGGCTAAATGGTAGACTCAAAAGTCTGTAAAAACGAGCCCAGAATAACAGTACTGCTTGTGACTGATTCACAGGAAGGAACAGCTGGAATGATGTGCTTGGCCAGCCAAGCTGAGAACCTGAAGCTGACAGAGTACAGAATTTTACTGAGTGAAAACCCATAACCAGTTGACAACAGGAGGAAAACAGAAAAGCACGCACGAATCAGATCAAATGTTGACTTTGTTCAAGATGAAATTCAAGTGATGGCAGAGTGTGGTGTAATTTCACGTGGGAAGAAAAGAAGCAATCAGACCTGAAATATTAAGCATAATTTGTAGAGAAAAATCGAAAGGAGAAATATTTTGTGTTTATCAATCACAGCACTTGTGATCTCTACAACAAAATGGGACATAATGGAGATACTGTAAATGCAATTTGAAGCAGGACAGCAGAGCACTGGGAAATGCTACCCCTGACAAGGAGAGGGGATCTTGGCAAAGCAAGCTGAAATATTCTATGCAATTATTCCGATTTCCCATAATAAACACTGCAAGATGACAGAAAACACAGGCGGTTCGATACAGATAAAGTGCCATAAAATGTGAAAATTAAAAGGGTTTTATTGACCGATATGTTCTTCCTGAAAACTCGTTGAAATGTACAAACAGGACATTCCATAGCTGATTTGTACATTCGGGATGTTACATTGATTCTTGTAGCCACTTGAAAGAGCGAATAGTATTTTCACTTACAGGATGTTCACATCATTGCAGACACCAAAAGTGTTGATATATTCTAGTCTAAAAGTGAAACCAAAGTAGAACTGGACATAACGGCACACCGCTCGATGCCAATCCTATCGACTCAACATGCGCCAGCTTCACACATCAATTGGCAAGTACCTACTGTACAGTTAGTGAAACACTCGACCAAGCATATGTCTGAAGTCATGATGGCTTATGAAATTAAACCCCTTTTCCTAGACTTCCACGTTATTTGTAGAGATAATTGTATTTAACTGAAGTCGATCCCCTGCACACTGTTCAGACAACCGTGTCTTGTCAGTATTTCTCTGAAAACTGCAGGTCACGCTTCAAACAAAGCAGTTATTAATTTCATAGAATTAATTCCAGGTGTAGATATCTACACAAATGTGCTATGAGTTGCAACAGGCTTCAGTCCTTGCCAACAAAATGGCCTACTCTGTCCATAAGCCATAGCCTGAAAAACAGTATTAATTAACCGCCTGTTTGTGAATTCAGAGCTGCTCACTGATTTCAGGCCTCTAGAACAGCCAGGTGTATTTCAGAGCTTCTCATTTCAGAACTCCCATGTTTGTTTTTAAAATTGGCAGTCATTGTAGTGCTACACAAAGCCCAGAGCACCTGTGTGCTCCATTCTGCTGCTGTTACCCAACGCTGGGCACTGTCTGTGTAACAGGAGATATTAAATCCTGTGGGCCGTACTCAACCTGAGGAACTGGCTCACAGAGGAACACATATATTATCTTTCTACTTGTTTTCAATTAACCAACCTTTTTAATTACAGTTCTATATGTCTTTTTCTCCTGGTACAATCCTAACAGCAAAAGGACATTAGATTCTGAAGAAAAGAGGTCTCTTTTATAAGCTCAATACAGTACTTTTATATTTCAGACTATGATATACAATGTATACCATAAATTAATTTAAGACAAATATACTTGTCACTTTATCTACGTAGGCACAAGTAAATCAGTGACTTTACTGAAGCGGAGAAATCTTCAACGGGATCATGATTCTGGACTCCATTTCCTGAATAAGGGGCACTGAAAGGAATTGAGACAGGGTTTAATTTCACTAATGGACATTATTAGCAGTTCTGCACACTTGGTTTGAACAGGTATTATTGTCATATATATGCCAAGCCATCAGTAACCACCATTCTGTAACTGAAGCACAGCAGCTTTGAGAACCTGCCTGCTCCTTTGTAGAATAATATTTCTATTTGTTTTTACCATAATGCAAGTTACCTTTCATTTTTCTGGTATTTCCTTTGAAAAGTATCCTATGGAATCACACCCTGACATGCTCGGTACACTTTAGTGAGTTCTGTTATGAAAGCTAGCTTTGATCTCAAAGCTCTCCTGGCTTCTAGTTCGAAAGTCTAAATTCCCTTTTCAAAGGAATGCATTCAATAAGGCTCCTGTATTTCATAAAATATAGAGGTAATAATTTAATATAAATTTCACTATTAGACACAAACTCAAGCACTTATACTGATCTATTCTTTTCCAGGAGAGATGCTTGTATAAAAAAATTACTATTAATGCAGCAATTTTTTAGCAATTAGGAAACTTTTCCAAGTTTGTATGATCAATTGTAAAATTCACTTTACAGCTTAGCAAAACATCACTTTTCCTTGCAGCAGAAAACCTCACACACAGACACACACCCCCCATTGTACAGTGTACTGAAGAACAAAGATGATGGCATGCCCTAAAGCCTGCCTCCAGCATTCCAACTAAGTTAATAGGTTACCTGTGTAATAGACCAGTTCATCCCAGCCAGGTTTATGCCACGCAGCGTTCCTTATATCTTCTCTGGTTTGGAGATCTTTGTAAGCTGGTGAGAGAAAACAAGCAACACAAAGCTTAGAAGTAACTCCTTGTCCTCCTACACATGAATAGCTCCCTTAAAAGTATTTGAGTAAGTAATTAAGACGCTGCAACCACTGGGAAGGAAAAAAGTCAGAAGTTCTCCACAAAAAGGAAAAGTTCCCAAAGCAACGCAAGCAGAAAAAACTGGGGAAGAGAGAGAATGTCTCAGACACAGGTAAGAGAGATAATGGAACAGAATACAGTTCTGCATGAGTGGTGTCAGATTTCTAATGCTGGAATGTAATATTATGAGTTGTTGAGATATGAAGATAATATTGCATATTTTCTAAAATATTAGTTTCTTCCAGTTGAAACAATCCTAACGTGAAAAGCAGCTAAGCGTTTATGGAGACTAACACAGAGAAAGCCAAAACACCCTGATGTAGGAACAGAAATAAATGCTTGACTGTCCTTTTTGTAGGTGTGGTATATGTGATGCTTGAAACTAAACTGTAAAAACCTGACTTCAGCATGAATGGGGATGGAGAAGAGAGATGGCAGGACATGGCTTGTCATGCTTATGCTATTGAAACCAAGCAAGCAGTCCCTAATAAGAAAGGGCCATGAGAAACTGTAGATGGAAGCAGAACAAAACATGAAATGCTAATTTCTGCTTGCTTATCTGAAGAATAAAGTTACCTGCACAACAATTAAGAAAATCAACACTGTTGATGTAAAACAAAAAAAACCTTTGCCTTTTGTAAAAACCTTGCCTCCTGGGGCAAGTCAATAGTGTGTTAGGAGAGGAGCTGATCTGGGGGAAAAACACAGAGAGCACAAATTACCCCAAAGGTGATGAACCATATACAGCTGTCCAATCTGTGAGAAAAATCCTCCAACTGCTTCATTATTATCCTGTCGGAAACGGATTGCACGAGCCCTACAGAAAAGCAAAGCAGCCATTAAAAACAGCATATTTGGATAGGAAATAATTCATAACTGAAAGGAAAGCAGAGCTGAAAGGAAGGCGAAATGTTGAACAGCATTCGCAGTACGTATCAGCAATTAAAAATAAGAAAAAATACACAATACACTGATTTTCAGCACTGAGTGAACAAAATGTACCTATATATTGTGTTAGGATGAGTCAAAATTAAGAGGCTAGAGTTTCACAAGACTGCATACTCTCCATTCTTCTACACAAGATTCAGTATAACAATAATTGCTGGAACAGTGTGACGTGGCAGAATGATTTTATAGTGGGTTCTTCTAAAAGTGAGTCTTCAAGTTTCAATCATATCTTTGCCACAAATGTTGTGGTAGTGGGATACAGCTTATCCACACGGACATTTGCTATGCAGCTGTCCTATGCAACCCTCCAGGATTTGTTGTGTAAACAAGATCAGTATCTCTCAATTACAAAACTGCTGCATCTTCTAAAGCAGACTGGCTCCCACTGCACATATGACTATTTTATAAAAATACTAAATTCAATTTACTTGCTTTCAAATTACTGTAATTAAATAAATTCTATCAATGACAATGACTTAGCTAAGAATCCAAGTGAAATTGAAACTACTCCAAATTATTTAACTATCAACCATGAGAACCACAAGGAGTCAGTGAATGTAAACTTACATTGGTTTTAAATAAGACAAAATCAGAAGGCTATGCTCAAGAGAAAGACTTTCTTGTATATACTGAAATACAACTGTGCTGCTCAATAGGTCTTCAAGGAGCAACCTGACTTTTAAAGATTAAAAGAGCCAAGACTCGGGCCATTTAAACTACAACTTCTAGTGGTGGTGTGAAAGTTGTGGAAAATCAACCCAGTCTCAAGATCACCACCACCCTTCAGCGAGCAGTGCCTGCTGCCGGAAATAAATGGTTTCTGCTGCATTACAGCAATCTAAAAGGGTTATGTGAAGGAAAGCCAAACCACAGGGCCCATAATGTTGTTTGCACACATAATTCTTCAAAGGATAAATTACAGGTCAAGGAACTATCTTACAAGTTGCACAGGTATAGAAGCAGGTCATTAACTGTGTGACTGAGGTGCTTTGGCACCATTTTGCCACTTCTACTTCATGGATTTTAAATATAAGTCTCTCAAATAGGAGAACACAAGTGCTAAAGCGACACTTACCAGTAATTTCCCCACTCAATCATTGTTCCGGGCTACAAAACCAAAACAGACTGTTAAAAACTGTAATTTAAAGACAGTTAAGACAATTTGGACAGTTTTCACAACATTTACATACAGAAAACACTATTTACTAACAGAATCACTTCCTTCAACCAATAAGCATGCTATAAGAATGTGTAATTACCCTGTTTACTCACTGTATTACTTGTTAGACACTTGCCTGAAGTTGCCTTCAAACGCAACTACAGGGTTTCCAGCCCTGCAGGTATTAGTATCATGTCAGAGCTTGCCTTCATGTTGGACCCCACACTTGGAGAGTCACAACAACTCAGACATCAGCTTTGATATGAAACAGATTTTTGAGATGAGCTCTGTTTTCCATCTACATTGTATAAAGAGGCTTTGATCTGTTTTACAACAGCACAGAGCTTACAAAACAAAAAGGAAAATCTAAACTTACTCGAAGTTGGTAAGATCTTAGTTCATAAATATTCGGCCCCTCTCTGGGAACAGGTTCATTCCAGAAGCTGAACTCCAACAATAACTGGTTCTTGCGTGAGAGAAGCATGTTACCTCTTTCTTTGCGAAACGCCGTGAATTCCTAAAAGCCAATGGCATCACTGTCAAACTTCGTGTTATGTTCCAACAACAAAAAGCTGCACACCATACAGAGGCTCAGATTTTAATGCTATGGCGGAGTCCAGGGACATTGCAATCCTTTAAATTGTAAAGGCATCTAAATTCCCTGGCATATTTGGAAATTTCAACTGGCACGTTTACACAGCACTAAGTGTAAGGTTTCATGAAGTATTCAGGTATTAAACCCCAAGATTTCTGAATATGAGGATAAACGCTTTTCCAAAGAGGTTTTGAAATCTGTACAGGAAGAGATGAGAGACTGAAGGACAACTGTGTAGCCAAATACGCAATTTTTGACTATTCATTGTTCTGAGCCAAATAACCAATTCCAACAAAATAAATGCATTTTACCTTGTTTTGACGAAGTTTACTCATGACCTCATTGAGAGCAGGATAGCCTCCCTCATATCTCCAGAGATGAACTGCAACAGAAAAAGGAAGTTTTTTCAGGGCTGTCACAGATTAGTGTTCAATCTTATGGAACATCACAGTATAAAATGCTCTTCATATTATAGAATTATACAAAAATAGAAATCAGGTAACAGGTTTAAAAATAGGTTTTGATTTTAAAAAAAAAGCATTACACGTTTAAACATTTTAAGAATAATGGATTTATCTGCTTTTTGAAAATTATTATCTCAGAAATTTTTTATCCCTAAGAATAACAGGGAGATTTCTGGAAGGACTTTTTGTTGCCATTCTAGTAAGGTGTGATGACTTTACATGACTGTAGGATGACTTAATTCCAAAAATGTGGTTTATACCAATTTCATTTAAGAGCAATAAAGGGGCAGACTTTTTAGTTCAGTAAATTATCCAAGCACAAAGAGCAACACACTTTCTGTAGGACACAAAAAATGATGCCAATGTTATTTTTGTGCTAAAAATTACATTAAAAAACCCAGAAGATACTGGAACATGCTACAGTTGTTACATTTGATAGGATTCTCCCCATAAAACCAATTCAGAACAGGTATCTGTATTTTGAGTTTTTTCAAAGCATTCTCTCTTGATAAATCATGATAATAATGATAAATTCCTTTAATAAATCATAACAAGATTTATTTAAATGCACTTAATATAGCAAGGCAACAATATTTCACCTCAAAGAGTCACAAAAGCTATCTTCCCTCCTCTAAAGCAGTTCTGTGCCTTTTCCAGGAGAGCAAACTCCAGACTAATGTAAGGCACTTCACTGTGATAGCAGATTCGCCCATTGCACCTGCTTCTGCTGACCTGTCCCCACGGCAAATCTGATTTCTCTACCTAATATTAACACCACCTGCACACAGCACTGAACAAGTCAAAACCCCATTATGTGCGTTATTACACTGCTTGAACTGTTGCAGCAACATTTTCTAGGCAGGCTATGGATGCAATTACAGATACTGGATGTGTTATTCCTTGCTTTTGTAATGTATCGAGTCTTGGCTAAGATATTTCCATTGCCTTCATTCTCCAATTCCCCTTTAGCTTCTAGAATTGTTTCCCAGACATTTTTTATCTGCTTTTATTTCTCCCCCTTTTTTCCCAGTGTTGCAATATGCTGTGAATGCAGGAAAAATTAATGTGTGCATGAGTACATTCTTCCATAACGAAGCAATGCCATCGATACTAGCACAGCTCTGAAAATGGAGCTACATAAAAACTACGTAAGTAGTATCAGCACACCACTCCATATCCATAGCTTCCCATTCCTGCAATTTCCCAGAGCCTAGGGAATTTTTCAGGTTTTCTCTCTACACCAGACTCTTTGTAGTTACCTCTGCAGCAGCTCTTCAGGCATTTCTAGTCCCAATATGTTTTCAATCTGCACAGTTAGGCAGTGTCCTTATACAAACATGAACAGAAATATGTTTACTTTCCTCCAGTAATGGCCTGGCTTATTGTGAGTTTACAATGCAATCGTTTTTTTCAGATGGTGTGAATGATTTACATTTCATTATCACACAGCAATCACGTACAATAGTCTGAGTAAAGCTTTTATACTGTCCCATGCCAGACCAACTCTGTAAGACTTTGCCTTTGGCCTCAATATTCAGGAACACGATCCACACCCCACAAAATATTACAGGCCCACAGTTTACAAGAGCTTCCCCAAACTGTGAATCTAACACCTGGAAAACATGGAAGTGTATTAACAATAGGACAAATTTTAGGAGTTAATGCTTTACTGTCAAACTCAACAAGACAAAAAGCAAGCACCGTAAATGTTAATATTACTGAGAGTTGATGCACACACCCCTCGCTGTATACATGGCTAAAGGTTTACTGTCAACAGAGAGGATTTAAAGAGAAGAAACCTGCCAAGCACACGGTTCACTTGTATGGTTTTACATTCTGTTGTACTTCTATCTCCTACCAGCCTGATCTTGCTCTCCGTACCACGTGTTCCAAGTTCCCACCAGTGCACATGGGTAGTGTTTTTCTTCATGAATCTTTGGCAGCACCTCTTGACTTGAAAACAAGGAATACAGACACTATGTTGTATTTCCTCAGGGAGGCTACAGTTGATATGTATAACAAATCACCATACGTTTATTATTATGGTACGAAAATTCACAAGCTCTACTTTTTAGAAGAGAAAGCTGAAATACAAAACTCTGCTATATAAGGGGAAAGACAGCTACAACACTATGTAAAATTAAGGTAAGTGTTACCATTTCTTAGACTGCATGACAAATACACAGCATGGTAGAATTGGTTTGATGCAATACACTGTGTCTATCACATAAAAGGTTATCCAACACATCAGGAAAATAAATATCAGGATGTCCCACTTAACAGAAAATGAAGCCTAACCGCATGAGTGACTTGCTTTAGGAAAAGTTTCTCTTTATCAAGGGAGGCAGAACACACAGAAACAGGAAAGGACAGTCTTCTGTATCAGTTACAACGCCATTAATTCTGTTGAGCTGAATGAATAAAACCAAATATTTTGATAGATCAAATGATGACTGGTAGTATGCAGCCTTACTGCTTTCTACAATTTCAGAAAGCGCTCTTAGTTTGAGGCAACTTATCCGTTAAAGCATATGGTGAAACTGCCTTAAAAATACCTTCAACGCAAAATTTCTGTCTGATTATATCCAGTATTTCTAGCATGTTTTTCCAGCCTTTTAAAGGTGCCCACACTAGCATTAGGAAATTATGTTTTACTGACTGCTGTCTGGATTAAGACAGCACTGTACTTGGATGAATAATTAGTCTGATTGAACTTTGCCTTTCAATATTTTTTCCAAAATAACTGCTCCTCTCACACAGTTTGGCTCGCAGGCAATGAACCTTTGCACAGTATCAGATAATAGAAAGTAGGCTGGTCTCAGGTTGAGAGTCATTCAATACGAGTGTTCCTCTTGATTCTGCCTCTGGCTTTCAAAACAACCTTGAGCAAATCTCATTACTAATTTTTACCTGAAGATTTCTCACTACATAGTTTAAACAATAGAATGACTTTCCAAGGATGCTTTCAA
Organism: Neomorphus geoffroyi; assembly: GCA_033558235.1. Lineage (NCBI taxonomy): Eukaryota > Metazoa > Chordata > Aves > Cuculiformes > Neomorphidae > Neomorphus > Neomorphus geoffroyi. The sequence continues at coordinate 8,042,445 of JAUMJM010000018.1, forward strand.
GGTTGTTTCACCATCAATCCATTTTTGCAAAGCACAATGAGATCTCAGGAAAGCAGCTTTAAACAGGAATGTGAAATTATTACAAAAACACTAATTTCGTTGCAAATTATAGAAAAATATGCCCACAAATACCTTATGAACACTTTCTCTTTCCTGCTTAAATATAACTGCTCCTAATTCTTCAGAAGGGGTCAACCACAGTGATTCATGAAGGACTCTCAGAATTGTCTTCACTACCTTATTTCTTTATTAATACATGATGACTAATTCTCATTCTGATTTGACACAGAATAAGGAATTAACTTGTCCAACTTTAATTTAGGAAGAGGAAAGTTCAGAGAGGCTTAGTTTTTTTTATTACTCTGTTATTAAGTTTTCTCTTTTCCTGGAATACTTAAACTTACTTTGGTTTGGAAGGAATAAATCTACGCACACGTACTTCACCTGATTGCTGTCAGCAGTTTTTGTCTTTGCCTCTTTCCTTGAAAAGAAAAAGCCTCTGTTTTCACTTCAATATCTAGGTAACTCGTGAGAGAACACGAAGCGGTTCCCTTTCTTGTATAACCGCACATATTTATATTAAGTTTTTAAAAAGAAGCTGGTTGAATGCTAACTGTGCTTCTCTGTGTATGTAACTTTTTAAACAAAAAAAGATAACAATACCTTTTGATTGAACGTTACTGTAGTGGATTTCTATGTCTGTACAGCAAGGAAAACAGTTTAGGGTTATCCAGCCCCATTTCAAAGCTGAACACATGAAGTGTTAGATGACCTTCTCATCACTACAGCAAATCAGTAACAGTTGAGGAATAAACAGCGTGTTGGGAACTTCTTTCTCACCTTCCAGCCCAGCTGCTTTTCTCACCAGTACTTCACACATACAGAATTGGGTGCAGCAGGGCATCTTTATGCTAAGGACGTTTCATTTAACTGACAAGATGACCAGTGGCAGTGAGAGAGCTCTGCTGCTTCTAAACATGAGGCTCACTACATTTTCAAGTTTAAATATCCTGTTCCTGAGAAGGCAGTTGTTCCGACTCCAGAGGAGACAGGATAGGACTAATATTTCTGCAGTTTCATCCTCAAACTAGTAAAATTAAAATGTTACCGCTGCTACCTTTTATAAAGCTGTAACTTTCTGAAAAATCCCTATCAGTACTGCTCCCTTTGGAAGGGATCGCCCCAGTGCAGATCCCAGCCAAGGACTTGCACAGCTCTTTAAGAGCAGATCACAGTTACTTTTGTAGAAGGAAGACAGAAAACAGCTGAGAGAAAAACCCCGTGGTTTTAAAAATCTCCTCAAAATTATACTTTAATTTAATACTGGCATGTAATTTTACCTAGCAGTGATCTTCCTTTCCTTCCTGTATGCAGACAATAACCACCCTCAGCAAAATCCTACACAGCAGCTGGGGTGGGACATGTGAGTATGCCAGGACCAGTGACTGTAAGACAAATAAGAGAAGGGAAAGAGCTGCTCCAACAAATGTCACCAGTGTTTTCACAAAAAGGATCATCCCAAAGTGCAGCTCAGGAAAATGACACCTCCAAAATTAACGTGATCTATTTACCATCATAAATGAAGTCAAAAGCAGAATTTTCCTCCCTCACATCTAAATAATTATGATATTTGCCAACATTCAGGACAGCCTGTGATAAAATCAACATGTCTGAAAAATGAAAACACAATAGGCACACTTACCAAAGTTTGTTGTAGGCATCTAGACATTCTGGTTTTACGTTGTGAACTGAAACAAAAACATTATATGAGAGATGCAGGAACAGAATACAGAAATGGTAATATTATATATGATAAATGGTAATATTATGTATGATAGTATCACTTACTCTGTAGTTTATACAGACTGCTGGTCTCTCTTTTGGCTAGAAGGTTGGAGTGCGCATCTTTCCTTGGATCCACTTTGCGAACAAATAGTGATTTTAACCAACTGTCTTCACGAGGTCTGCTAGCTGAAGATCCCAGCCTCCTGCACATTGACAAGCACATTATACTGTCACTGAGCATGTCTTAGGAATGCCCACAGCACAGAGAAGACAGGCACAATCAAGGATATGGATCTGTTGGAAAGAGTTCAGATGAGGCCATGCAGATGATCTGAGGGCTTGAGCACCTCCCATCTGAGGACAGGCTGAGGGAGTTGGGGTTGTTCAGCCTGGAGAAGAGAAGGCTCTTGGGGAGACCTTAGAGCAGCCTCCCAGGACTGAAAGGGGCTCCAGGAAAGCTGGGGAGGGGCTCCTGATCAGGGAGTGCAGGGACAGGATGAGGGGGAATGGTTTTGAGCTGGAAGAGGGGAGAGTAAGATGAGATCTTAGGAAGAAATGTTTTGCTGTGAGGGTGGGGAGGCCCTGGCCCAGGTTGCCCAGAGCAGTGGTGGCTGCCCCATCCCTGGAGGTGTTCAAGGCCAGGTTGGATGGGGCTTGGAGCCCCCTGACCCAGTGGGAGGTGTCCCTGCCCATGGCAGGGGGTGGAACTGGGTGGGCTTTAAGGTCCCTTCCGGCCCAAAGCATTCCATGATTCTATGAACTTTAATGCAAACAGTATCATAACACACAAACACACACCTGTCTGCTGCTAAAACTTCCCGCGGAGTCACCTTCTATCAAGGTAAAGGCAGTTTTTCCCCACTGAGATTCACCCCCTCACAAACCACTTCACTTGACACAGAGCTGAGGAGTTAACCTTACACAATCCACTTCCACTCCTTGTGTGCACAGCAGGGAATGGGGTATGGCTGATTTTGCTACCTGTTTTGTCTTCCTTTTAATCGTCTTTGTTCAGAAAGGCTGGGTCTGTCCCGATGCATGCAGACAAGAGTGAAAAAAGAGCAAGAAGACAGTGTGCATACGGAAAAATGTGTACAGTGTAAATAGAAACGTCACTGCCATATGTTCCTATGCTGCTTAATATAGCTCTGAAAAAGGAAAAGTTAAATAAAGCATCCTGGGAGAGAAAAATATAATGGAAGTTTAACTTGGGAAAAATTAGAAGTAGCAAGAAACAAAGAGCCTGCAAATATTTCAGTTCCGAATTCTGGCAACTGTACTGTGTAGGGCTACAGATCCACAGGCTTTGTACAACATTCAGAATTTCCCTTTCCTAGAAACAGAAAGGTTTAATTGTCTTTTTTATCTAATCTTTATGCAGTTCGTGCAAGCAGAGTACACAAAACATTACAACTAACTGTGCTCTGCTTAAATGGTGCATTAAAGGAATTATTATTCCCTTTCCTCACTGCCAGATAACCCCCCTCACTCACACAAAATTGTGTGGGACAACAAAGCCAGTATGTTAAACCAGTTGTCATGACAGGGAATTGACTGCAAGCTCAAATGTTTCTCTTCTTTCTCCTAAAAAGCAATTCCTTCAACTTGCCTCTTAGTGATACGTGGTTTCTGCTGCAACACTACTATTTGCCTGAAATACTAAAAATGTGGCACCACAGCTGGAAACAAAAACCTTTTCCTGGCTCAGAAGTCAACTTTTCACCCTTAATTACTGACTAGGAGATCCAAAAGACCACTATCAGTCTTCAGCTATAAAGTTGTCTTCCCAAGATCAAAAGTTTATCACAATCATTCAAGGAAAAAATAGGGAAAGAAAATCTAAACTTCCTTTAGGAAAAGAACCTTCCTGAACACATCTGTATTACACAAAAATAGTTCATGTTAACAGTGTTTTTCAACAGTCAACTTTTTAGTCCCAGTGTCTGAAAATAACATAGTGAACTGGTTCACCCTGTGGAAGCGGGATGGAGGAAAAGTTATTTCAGAGAAGCAATAACAACTGGAAGAACAACTGCAGCTGAGGTGACCTTCAATGCTAAGAAAGAATTAGTAAATCCCTTATCGGTGTATTTATTGAAAACGGTGCCACCTTTGGCCCTCGGCAAACATATAAATGTTTCTGTGCTGAGTGCTAAGCAGCTGTTCTCGAGTGCAGGCATTTAAAAGGGCATTCCCTGATAAGGCTGTTGCTAGAACACAGGGTACGATCCCAACTGGAGGAGGGGAGGGACAGGGGCTGCAGTGGTGCTGCCACAGCTACACCAGGTGCCATGGAACAGAAGCTGTCCCAGAAGACAGGGGGTAAACCCCACCTCATCAATCCAAGCTTGTTTAGAAAGCTCCCTTAAACACTAATGTTCACTGGACAGCAATGGGGCTCTAGGAGACAGAACCCAACCTCAGTCCTGCAGCGCTCATTTTTTCAACTCAGATCTGCAAACTAGTTTGTACCCAAGATTGAATCTGGAAGAGGCAGGGACTCAACTCCTGTCTTTGGATGCCAGTGTGAGCATTAACCACGAATCAGTTCAAAACTCCTCCAGCATCTAAAAGATCTACTGTTAGCCAACTCCTTACCACTATGCCCATAAACCTTGTTCCAAGCAAAACAGATATCAGATGCAAATTGAACCAAACCCCAAACACTACTAATGAAAATAGGAACATACCCATAGAATGAATGCAAACACACTACACGGAATCACCGTCACACTTCACAATTCATTCTTTTCTGGCAACAGTACTTATTAATTTTCATGCAATCTCTCAAGGCACTGCTAGACTTTGCCAGCAAGTTCTTATCCAACTAATGTTACCTGTGGTTTAGCTTTCTTGCTACAAAGACTGGGCTGTGAACGCAAAAGAATAACACCAAATAGATTGCTTAGATTAAGAGCAAGGATGAAAACACTCCTATCCCACTTAGCTTCTGCTTTAGCACAAAATATAAACCGGGTGGAAGATACCAGGTCAAATATTTAGATTTTGTAGAAACCCCTCTCTGCCTGAAAGAAAAAATAACAACTTATCTATAACTGACATGTTTTGATCTGTGGCCTAAACAGATGCCACAGTTTATTTGGAACAAAAGAACCCCAAAAATACACATATAAAATCTCACAACAAATCTGCTACACAACTCTCCCTGCTCCTGTTTTAAACAGCTGCTTACAGTGATGCCTTTAGTCTTGCAAAAGTGCTGCTGCCCTTTCTGAAGCTTGAGACAGCAGCTTTCCCTGTTTCAAAGGAAGGGAGTTAAAAATGTGGGTAGATCTGTCCCAGCTTGGCTGCTTCCGTGCCTCAACACTCGGGGTGTACGCGTGGCTGCTTTCTATACCTGAGACACGCGTGCACGTCTGTGCCCCAAGAGCTGTGTCCATGCGCGTGTACCCATCACTCCAGCGTGTGTCTGACCATTCACGCAGCAGACGTAGGCACGCAGACATTTGGACCCCAAAATGTGATGGATGTGCCTGTGGGTGTGTCCTAACACCTGTACGCATGTGCACACACACCTCAGCTCTGAGGGGAAGTGTGAATTCCTCTGCCCTGACATCCAAGGGCTGCACAAACGCCCTGGGGTCTGTGTGTCAGTCTGCATCATGAAGGTAAGAAGATGCTGGTGTGGGCAGCCAGGAATCCTGAGGGAAAGCATAGATTTGGGACTGGGGTGCAACCTGGCACTGTGTGAAGCAGCTGTGTGTCCTGACACCAAAAGGTGACAGGTGCGGCCATGCACCCCAACACCAGAAAACATGGAATCACAGAATGGTCTGGGTCAGAAGACAGCTTAAAGCCCATCCAGTTCCACCCCCTGCCATGGGCAGGGACGCCTCCCACTGGATCAGGGGGCTCCAAGCCCCATCCAACCTGGCCTGGAACACCTCCAGGGATGGGGCAGCCACCACTGCTCTGGGCAACCTGGGCCAGGGAATCCCCACTCTCACAGGAAAACATTTCTTCCTAAGATCTCCCCTCAATCAGCTCAAAACCGCACCCCCTCGTCCTGTCCCTGCACTCCCTGATCAGGAGTCACTCCGCAGCTTTCCTGGAGCCCCTTTCAGTACTGGGAGGCTGCCTTAAGGGCTCCCCGCTGCCTTTTCTTCTCCAAGTTCATAATAACATTAAAATTAGTCCTTGGACAGCAACGGAACACGCGTGGGGTCCCTGGGAATATTTACACACATGCGTGTAAGTGGGAAATACATTCTGTCCCGAGCTCTTGATTGATGGAATCGCTCCCTCACGCGCCCAGAGCTGAAAAAAAAAGGATGTCTTCTTTCTAAAACTCAAAAATGAGTCTCAGAGAGTTTAATTTGCCGGAATTCTCAGTATAAACACCGGACACACGCGCGGCGGGCGCTGCACCGGCCCCGGGGGTTCCGTACCGGGAGGGAGGAACCCGAGGGGGGCCCGGGAGCGGCAGCGGGAGCAGGAGGGGCGCGAGGGGGCAGCGAGGGGCCCGGAGGGCGAGCAGCGGGACCCGGGGGGGGCAACGAGAGGCCCGGCCTCGGTACCCCCGACCCTCAGGGGCCCCGAGAGGGCGGCACCCCCGCACGGGGGCCCCGGCGCCATTTCGGTCAGGGGAGGGACAGGATGGGGAGGGAGGGTCAGCTCGGTCTCTGGCCTCGCTCGGCGGCGGCCCCCGCCCGCCTCCCCCGCTCGGGGCTCACCTGAGGGCCAGGGCGCCGCCGGGTGAGAGGCGAGGCCCCGCGCTGACGCCCGCAAGGCTCCGCCGCAGCAGCACTCGCGCCGCCATCTTGATCGGCCGCCTCCCGGAGGAGGGGGGGGCGGGGGAAGGAGAGAGATCCAGGCGGGGCCGCCAGGGGGCGCTACGTAAGCACTGCAGAGCCAGCCCCGGGACGCACCACTGCCGCGGGCCGGGGAAGCGGGGGAGGTCGCAGGTGCGCATGTGCGAGCTGCCCCGGCTTAGCACCCCCCCCCCCCCCCCCCATTGGCGCTTGGGTGATCCCAGCCCGGTTTGAGGGGATCCCAGTCCCAGTTTGGAGTGGCCTTGAGCTCTGGTTTGGGGGGATCCCAGCCCCAGTTTGATGTGGCCTTGAGCTCTGGTTTGGGGGGATCCCAGCCCCAGTTTGGGGTGGCCCCGAGCTCTATTTTGGGGTGATCCCAGTCGCAGTTTGATGTGACCCTGAGCTCCATTTTTGAGGTGACCCCAGTCCAGTTCGGGGTGACAATGAGCTTAGGTCTGGGTAATCCCAGCCTTGGGTTGGGGATAAACCCAGCTGTGTCTTAGGGCAACTCCAGCTCTGGTTTGGGGTGACCCCAGTCTTGTTTGCTTTGGGGGTCAACCCAGCCCTGTGACCCCAGCCCCGGTCTGTGGCACCCCTAGCCCTGGTTGGAGTGATCCCAGGCCTGGCTTGGTGTGAAAAATGCTAAGGAGCCCAGGCATGTTTTGAATCCTGTTCCTTACTCTCCAAGCACATCTTTCACCCCTAGGTAGCTGAAATGTCTTCACTCTGGGCAGAAGCAGGACTATGTGGTGGTGTGCTCTAACAGTGAGTCCTTAAATAACTTTAAATTAAGAATTAACTTGTAATTAGGATAACAAAGGACAGCAACAAGCCAATAAACACAGAAAACTGGTTCATGAGCAAACCTTGTCTTTCCATCTAGCATTTACAAGCTCACAGCAATTTCACTCCTCAGTTTCCATTGCCATTTTCTGATTTTTATATCAGCACTCAAAGCTAGCAGTGAGTACATGCACTGTGCTTTAACATCAGTGGTGCCTCTTTAAAGCCCAGTTCAACTTAGAATTGTCATCAGTCTTTGAAAAACAATTACATTTCAGACAATGCACATGTAATCCCATTTTGATCTGACGGCACGTCCAGTTTTCAAGCCTCCCTCCAAGAGGTGGACTGTAGCCTGAAAAAACTGACAGCCTGTCTTGAGTCAATCTTAGAAAAAATGTTTTTCACAGCTACTCAAAGAAAAATCACAGGAAATACAGGGAAAAATGGTTTTCATCCGCAATCAGATGTAGATGCAACTCATTAACCAAAGAGAAAACTTTATACTTCTAATAAACATTATATGTCCAGTTATTAGAACACTTACAGATCAAGTACTGAGGGTCAAATTCCTTCACTGCCTGCTTGGATAGAACTTAAATGCATTTTCTACAGCCAGGGCCATGTTCCAGCCTGGGTCTCATTTCTCTCAATCTCTTCTAGGGATGAAGTTTCACATTTTACATTCACTTCAACAGGAATCAAAGCCCAGGTTTCCTTCTGCTTTGATGAGGGCCTTAATCACCCAGCTACAGTTACAAAGTAATTTACATAAACCTCAACCATGCTCCTAGAATAACATACAGTCACACATTTAAGACACTTCCACAGTCAGAGGCCATGTCCACATTACTGATTTACCTGGAGACATTTGAATCGAGCTGTTCTGGCATCCCAGCTTATTGATCTGACATGCTGGACAGTACTTGGGGACTGGCATTCAAAGAGCAGCATTGTTTATTTTGAAACACCAAAGAACACTTAAGTTTCTCACTTTTCCTGGCCCAAATGATTTGCTGAGTTCAACTGAACTCCGTTAGCAGTCCACAAGCAGCTGAAACTGCTTTTGTGCAGGTGAAGGAAGTTAAAGGGCAAATGATTCACACTACTGCCAATGGAATGGAACAGAACTCATAGCTCACTAGTGGACACTGGCTCAGTTTCTTAATATAAAATATTTTACATCAGAGGAACTCTGCTCAGATATGCCTTGTTTAACTTCCCATCTTAAAGACCAGTCACATAGGTAGATGCTTCAAAAAGGATTTCTCACAGCTTTAATGCACCACTCTCCCTCCAGAAAGGGACAAGGATTGCTGTCCCTAAAAATGGTGGGCTTTTAGGCAGATGCTGCTTTGGATCTGACAAGTCAGCAACCTGAGGCTGCTGTAACAGCTGCTTACTCTCAGTTTGCTTTATGTCCTGGGAGACAGGACACAAGATCCCAAGCTGTAGAAGGATAGAGCAATCTTTAATCATTATCTGCTACGGTCTCCATTTCATATTAAAGTATGCAGCAAATCAGTACCTGGACCTCTCACAAAATGTGTTGGTTTAAGTAGCTTTTCTGATGAGACTACATCTAACAGGCACCACTTCTACTGTTTTTGGCTTTGTATTCTCATCACCTTCTACTCCCTGCTGGCAGCTTTAAGAGATCCATCTCTTCTAGAACCAAATATTTCCTTTGGACAGGTTGAAGGCAACCACGCTAAGCTACCCCAAGTTTTTATTCTCACCTTATTGTCACTGTAAATGCAAGTGGCTGTGTTTTTCTTAGAGATTCTGGAAGTTACAAGATACTGTGATGTGGCTTGACCAATTGTAAGAGGAAATAAGGACACATGCAGAAGCTGGTTTTAAAATTCAACACTTCCTTTCAAAAGCATTTAATAGCATTAAGTAATCCTACAAATCACATGGTCTGAAATACAGAAGAATCAAACAATGAAACAACCTTCTCAAACTTAAACATTAGAGAGTTATATTCTTGTCTTTCTCAATACAGAAGAGTCTTTCCAAGCAAGCACCTGTCAAGGCCTGGGGCAAAAATACATGCAACAAAATGAAGCATTAACACTAAAGTCTCATTTTCTCTGTATTTTCATTTAAAGACTTGAGGTGCCTATCAATCTGTAGCATCTCTTCATATAAGCTACTACGCTTACTATTCATTTGTACTACAGAATTGATTGAAACACTTAACGTAAAACGGCAGGGCCCCAAACATCCCTGACAGAGCTGAGCTGAAATCCCTCTGTTTTAAATACTTTCCCCACTATTTTTCTGTTGAACAGACTTTAAGTTCTTGGAGTTTTTCACTCAGATAGGTAGTATCTGCCTCTGTCAGATTTTCCGAATCTGACAGATTTTCAAGGAATCTGGTTCCTGCACAGGGCTTTCCTGTTATTGGATCTATGACATTTCCAACCTTGAAAACAATTTCAGCCAGTTCGTGTTTCACATGTTTGCTCCTCCGCTCAGGCAAAGCTTTCAGAAGAACAATGTCTCCAACCACACACTGCTGCAATGGATCATGGGCAAAGTAGGTTTTACGCTTGTTAAAGAACTGTAGAAGGAAAAAAGTAAAGCTCAGTATTAGATTCAAAAATTAACCAAACAGCAAATACATAGTTAATATAAAACAATCTAAATTCCACTACAGAAAGGTAAAGTCTTCTGCATTTTCCTTTAAGGAGATTGTTTGATCATGAAGAGAAACACAACTGTGTTCTCTACTGTTTTACCAAAGAAAACATGGTACTACACTGTCCGGACAATCTCTCTGGTCAGGACGGTGTTGCCTGCCAAGCCTGTAGGAAAGGAAATGTGGAAGAAATCCAAGTACAAAAATGTTTCATGCAGAAACAGGCAAAAATAACAAGCTCCTCACTTAACACAGGTTCCCTTTCCTAGTATCTCCCCCTCCCACTGGCACCTCTGCTGTGTTGGCCTTTCCTCTCATTAGGAGGCTTCACATCAACACTGCTTCACCAAGACAGCTGCCTTGGCTCTTCCAAGTCAAATAACTTTCCTGTGCAGTCCACACTGCAAGAACTGATATTAATTCTTATTCATCCTGAGCTCTCCTCTCTGGTGACCAAGGACAGGACCCAAGGGAGTGGCAGGAAGATGTGTCAGGGGAGGGTTAGGCTGGACATGAGCAAAAGGTTCTTCCCCCAGAGGGTGGTGGAGCACTGGAACAGCTCCCCAGGGAAGCAGTCACCAAGGCTGACAATATTCCAGAAGCATTTGGTCAACGATCTCAGCCCCATGGTGTGAATGTTGGGGTCGTCCTGTGCAAGGACAGGAGCTAGACTCGACCCTTGTGGGTCCCTTCCAACTCAGGACATTCTATGATTCTGTGATTGTGCATCTAAGAATCTGAAGCGTCTTTTCTTTTCTTGGGACAGTACGGTGACTACGACCCAAATTTTCACGAGCCAGGCTTTCTATTATTCTAATATGTCTGAAGTTCACCAGCCCTGAAATCAGTATTTTCAGCTTTGTCATTAGGAACAGTGGAATTCAGAATCATTCTTTTAAGAAAGAAATTAACAGGTATTTCTACTGGATAAAGTACTGGACTGGGATCCACAAGGTCCATCCTGACTCTGTCCTTAACTTTCTGATCACCAAAGGCAAGTCATTCCACCTGCAGGGAGCAGAGTTTCCCTATCAAAAATTTAAAAAAATACTAATTTTAATCTCTGTGTTCAAAATGCATTGACAAGAAGTAATAAATAAAAAGCTTGTACAGCACATTAAAGTGCAGATTTAAACACTAAGTGTGTTTACAATTCTGCATAGAGGAAAAACTATAAAATTTACTGTAAAATTGACTAATTTAATGTCAAGATTCCAAAACAACACATACACCAAATCAATATGAAAAATTAAATCGAAGTGTGAAACAACAAAAATGTAACTTCTCAACTCACGGTAAATAAAGTGCATTAATAAAGCACTTAGAAGAAACACATTTAGCAGAGAATTTGTATGGGATGTGCTGTCACAACACACTGCTTCCATCCTTTGCAGCCATCCCTATGGCCAAATAGTTATGCAGGTTCCTAAAGGAGTTGGCATTGTAAAGAACTATCAAAGATTCAAGAGTCAAATCAATAAAACAGTGCTCCAAACAGCCCCAAATTTACCATGCGCGACAAATCCTTAACCAGCTTCTACCTTTAGTAAGTAAGGATCCAGCACAAGCCTTGTCACTCTCACTTTGGCGGTTTTCTGCATTTTGGTTCCTATGACTTTCCCAACTATCCATTTCGCATGGACAGCTCCACGTGGGACAGACATGGTTTAGGTATGGTCATCCAGTGCCTGGCAACAAGCAAGCAGACAAGTTATTTTAACAAAAAACATACTTGGTTTCTGATTGATACCAAAATCATGCTTTCCATTTCAGACTAACACCTTAATTTGGACATTTTGTTGGAAAAGCAAGGTACATACAAGCAGTTCAAAACTTCATCTGATGCACAACCTCAGCCTTGTTTTACAATATAAGAAGGGATATAAAAGTGTCCTCATTTCAAGGTAAAGTTACTTCAGGATGGCAGAAAAAAGGACATAAAGGTGCGAAGATGAAACCTGATTCCACAAAGACTACAAAATTCATAGAATCGAACAGTTTGGGTCGGAAGGGACCTCAAAGCCCATCCAATTCCAACCCCTTACCATGGGCAGGGACACCTCCACCTGGATCAGGGGGCTCCAAGCCCCATCCAACCTGGCCTTGAACACCTCCAGGGATGGGGCAGCCACCACTGCTCTGGGCACCCTGGGCCAGGGCCTCCACACCGTCACACCAAAACATTTCATCCTAAGAGCTTATCTCAATTTCCCCTCTTTCATTCTCTGTCTATACATTTTGACAGGCTAAAAGACACTTGTTTTGATGTTGAAACACATAAAAAGAAAAGTTTAGGGATACAGAGACACATCCATAGAATGAAACGCTTGGAGAAGCTACGCTAGCTTTCACTATTCTTGACTCTGTTGTGTGACTCACAGGGCTGGAGGAGGGAGTTGATGTGAGAGGCCAGACAGGGTCAGCCACACAGAGCCCAGGCTGGAGAGACACGGATGGGTACAAAATAGAATCATAGAATGGTCTGGGTTGGAAGGGACCATGAAGGTCACTCAGTCGAACCACCCTGCTGTGAGCAAAGACACCTCCCACTGGATTGCTCCAAGCCCCATGCAACCTTAGCTTGAACATTTCCAAGAATGGGGCATCTACTACCTCTCTGGGCCACCTGTGCCAGTGTTTCACCACCCTCAGTGTAAAAAATTTCTGCCTAATACCTCTTCTAAACTCCTCCTCTCTTAGTTTAAAAGCATTACCCGTTATCCTATTGCTAAAAGCCCTGCTAAAAAGATTTTTCCCCCCATCTGTCTTAAAAGGCTCTTTTAATTATTGAAAAGCTGCAATAAAATCTCATTGAATCTTCTCTTCTCCAGGCTGAACAACCCCATCACTCTCAGCCTGTCCTCATACAGTTCTCCAGCCCGAGGGATCATCTCCACGGCCTCCTCTGGACTCGCTCCAACAGTTCCAGGTCCTTCCTGTGCTCAGGACTCCAGAACTGGACCCAGGGCTCCAGGTGGGGTCTCCCCAGAGCGGAGCAGAGGGGCAGAATTCCCTCCCTGGCCCTGCTGATCCCACTGCTCTGGATGCAGCCCAGGACACTGCTGGTTTCTGGGCTGGGAGCGCACGTTGTCGGCTCATGTTGAGCTTCTCATCCCCCAGCACCTCAAGTCCTTCTCCTCAGGGCTGCACCCGCAAAGCACAAAGGAGCTCCCAGGCAGAAAGGAGTCAGGGTGGGCATCTCACGGTGAAAAACAGCATCAAAGAGCCGGTTTCAACAGATCTCTTGCCTCTCCCTGGGTCCCAAGCCAGCGTGTCAGACCCAGCTCAGCCACCTCCCTGTCAGCAGGGCCTAGAGGCGCAGGCGCCGGTTTGACCCCTCAGGGGCCTCCTGGACAGCAGCTCCAGCCCAGGTGCTCCCCACACCCGGGCCCCGCAGCCCCTCTCACCCCAGCGCTCCCGCCGCCGCCTCAGGGGCCGTGAGGGACCAGAACCGGAAGCAGGGGCCGCCGGAAGAGCCGCGCGGCAGGGGGCGGGGCCAGAGGGAGGGTTTAAAGGCGGAGGTGTTTCCCGTCTCTCTCTTCTCCCCCGTTCCCCGGGTGTGGGGGTGGTTCTTTCAGGCTGTCCCAGTGGGCGGGTAAAGCTCGTGGGAGTTGCGGCCTTTCACATAGAATCACCTGGTTGGAAAAGGCTTTTGAGACCATCGAGTCCAACAGTCCCTGCCTGTAGGGGATGATAACCCTGAGACACTGGAAAGTCCCCTCCGCGGCTCAGCTGAGGCTTTGCTGAGTCTCAGGCTAAGGAGGGATGCAAAGGACATCTTGCAGCATAGCAGGGGCTAACAGAGAACACTGCAGCCCTTATTAGGACGTGGAACTCGATATGTTTGGTTTGGAAATTGATACAAGAAACGCCACCTTTGCAAGGTTTGTATGCAGATCTGTAGTGTATAAATATCGTGTTTGTGACTTAATAAATTGTTCAGCTTGATCACACTTGGTGGAGTCCGTGCCTTGTTTCAACACCTGCCCACTACTGAACCATCCGTGAGTACCTCATCCACCCCGCTCCATCCAGGGATGAGGACTCCACCCCTGCCCTAGGCAGCCTCTGCTCCTGCTGAGAACCCTTTCAGTGAGGGAGTTTTTCCTGATGTCCAACCTAAACCTGCCCTGGTGCTATTTGAGACCATTTCCTCTCATTCTGTCACCTGTGAGAACAGACCAGCACCTACCTCACCACAGCCTCCTTTCAGGCAGTTGTAGACAGGGATGAGGTCTCCCCTCAGCCTCCTCGAGAATCAACACCCTCAGGTCCCTCAGTTGCTCCTCATAGGACTTGTTCTCCAGCCCCTTCCCCAGCTCTGTTCCCTTCTCTGGACGTGCTCCAGCCCCTCAATGTCTCTCTTGGAGTGAGGGGCCCAAAACAACCCAGGATTCGGGGTGCATCCTCACCAATGCCAAGTCCAGGGGCACAATCCCCTCCCTGCTCCTGCTGCCCACGCTGGATCTGACACAGGCCAGGATGCCATTGGCCCTCTTGGCCACCTGGGCCACTGCTGGCTCATTACAGCTGCTGTCAGCCAACACCCCCAGGTTTTCTCTGCCAGACAGCTCTCCAGCCGCTCTTCCCCAAGCCTGTGACGCTGCACGGGGTTGTTGTGTCCCAAGTGCAGGACCCTGCACTTGACCTTGTTGAGCCTGGTACCGGGGTCTGCTTGCACAGAAAGTAATTCTGTGCTCTTCCACCTGCTGTTACTGCAAAGTTAAACAGATAAATCTAGAAGGTTTTCCATGTAAATCTGGAATAATTGGAACACAAACAAGAACGGGCCTTTTGTCCTCATTTATCGAAACCCCCGTACAAAGATAGTTTCTGTATATCTGTACCTAAAATGGAGGGCTGAAAAAAAAACAACCAAAGAACTTTCAAAATAAATAACAGCAAGAAAAGCCTTCACTTTACCATCGTCTTGAGAGAATGTGTTCCTGGCAGCTCATGGAGCTTGTGGTCCCTGGTTGTGCCACTCCAGGTTGAGGCTATTCCCCCCCCCACCTTTTTTTTTTTTGTTAAATGTGTTCATTTATCTTTTTCCACTGGCAAGTATTTGGGCTGCTGCCCACTTTTCAGGCTTGTTCTCTTCAGGCATTATTATCCCATCATCTCTCACCGCAGGAAGAGGGCAGGTAGGGAATCCATTTACTTAATGGGACACCACTGTGCAGCTTCCCTTCTTAAGGTGGCAGGGGATGGTGCGAACAGGCTGCTCTTTGTATGGCAGGAGACACTTGAAACAGGTCGATCACAAGAGTTAGTTGGAAGTTCATTACCAGTTCTTACAGATATCCAAGCCAAAACTCACGGTTGTCTGTTATTTTAGTACCTTGCTGCTTGAATTACAGTGGCGAGGAGCTGGGAGGAGTCTCGCTAGCACGGGCAGGAAATGGTTAAGAGCCTTTCCCATCACCTGGGAAAGCAATTCTTTGATTTTTCAGAGGGCGCTAACATGCTGCGCTTCACAGGAAACAAAGGAAAGGGGATCAAATATAAAAGTTGCTCTTGGATTTTATTTTCAGTAGCAGAACTTGTGAGGGCTGGATATTGATGTCTGCTGAAAAATACGGAATTTGGGATTAAATAGAATTTTTCTCCTTATCTTCGTTCAGAAAAGCATCTGTGAGGTAAGTCTCGATTCCAGCTGGTGACTTTAGGTAACCTATTTTTAAACTGAGAGATGAGAAAGACCTTTATATTGCTGACCTATTTTAAAGCTGAATTCTTTGTTTAAATTGTTACTTGGGCAGGGAGGACAGGCAGAAGTGTGAGTCAACAACTGTTAAAAAGCCCACTTTTCCTGTATTGTCTCTACTCAAATCGCTTGCATTGATTTCTGAGCTTAAGTGTGAAAATTCAGGAGCTGGGAGAAACAGAATGAGTCAGGGGAACCGACGATTAAGAGCTGCAGTAGATATTTCAGCAATGACAGGAGGCTTTCGGATTGTGGTAGAGTCTGTGTTAATGTACTTTCGCAGTTGGTCCTTCAAGCATTTTCTATTATTGGTGGCTTCCCAAACTTCCTTTCTTTAAACCACACTGCACTCCCAAGGGTTTTTTATTTCCAGCTTGTGGAAGCACTTTGCTGGCAGATGGTACAGTTGCTGCCCCTGTGCGTGTGCAGATTCTTAAGGACAAGGGCTGTAAGAGATGGGTCTCACTATTGCCTGTCTGCAGCTGAGACTAGGGAGGTCTCACCTTAAAAAGAGATGCTGCTGACTTCTTGTGCGTGTGCAAACAGATGCTTTTCCACTAGCGTGGGGCTGACCGAAGTGTGATTGGATGCCATCTCATGCATAGTTGTCACTGAGAGTAAATGTCCTGGGAAGGGAAATCTTTATCCTGTGCGGAGCCCTGCAAAGCATCCGTTCACCTGGGAAATGCTAAACTGGAAGTAAATGGTATGGCTCTTGGGATGGTTAATTACAGCTTGTTTGTTGAGGCATTTCTCTCTCTGTTTCTATGTACTGAATTCTGCTGGATTTGTTGAGCTTTTTGAGGGAAATACTGATTTGATTTTCTCTTTTTCTCCGTAATTTTCAGTTAATACTGTCAGTGGTATCAACGTGTGAGTTGTTTCCCATGCTGACAGTGATGTAACGTGAATGCCCATCTAGTGTTGGGATGTAGATAAGCATCAGTCCTTGCAAGAGTCACCTTGCCAGCTCTTCTTGCCATCTCCTCTTTCCAGTTTCCCTCTCAGCCCTGCGTTTTGCTCAGGCACTGACTTCTTGTCAAAAAGGAAGAAGACTGCAATCAGTCAGTTCTTTCGTCTTGGATGTGAACATGCTAAAAGGCAGTGTCAGGACCATTTAGTTCCTGCAGATTCTGTTCCTCATCACTGCGTTTATGTTCCCCTCATTAAGCAAAGCTTTTATCGTCCTGCTGTTGGTTTTCGTAAGGTGCAGGAGCAGCTGTGGACACTCACAGCTTCTGAACTATCTGTTCCCAGATTGTGGCTGAACAGGAATTTGTTACTACCTCGCCCTGTTTTGGATTAATGTGTTATTTGGAAAGGTTATGACATGCTCTGATCTGTCACGTTTCGCTGCTTCTGGGTCTTGAGCTTAGATCCCTGCAGAAATAAATCACTGGAGCTCAGTGGCAGGAACTCTGTCTTGAAACAAGTTGCACATGATTCTCTCTAGATCCTTGTGAATGGTTTTCACGTTTAAACAAAAGATTGCAAACCCAGATTGTCTTATTCATCAAGATTTCTCTTATTTGAAAATTATCTTTTCTAAAAACTTAGCCGTCGTGCTTATGTTGTTGGTATCTGCCATTCATTGAAGCTATTCAGTGTGGAAATCTATTTCTTTCCCAGTGCTACTTATTAAAATGCAGTTTACATTGCTTGGGAAAATTTGATATTCAAAAATGCCTTTTCACTGTGAGTCAGAATGTACTTTTCCATGGAATAAAAATTCTGGATAGGAAAAAAAATGTGATTGCAAATGTTGAACAAATTATATTGTAATTTCAACCAGGTTATGCGAAAAAAAAAAAGAACAAACTTCAAAGTAAAAATGAAGGGCTCTGGTGTTTTTGCCATATTTTGAGAAAATTAGTACATTCTTTGCAGTTATTAAGTTTTATCTGTTCAGCGTTTTCCATATGAAGTGTTCTGTACTGGCCCTAACTACAAGTTCCTGTTTTGTTTGATTGGCTGTTTCAAATTACACATTAAAAATGAGTTACGAAGCCTTTTTCTCCTTTGCTTTCTGCCACTGGTGTTTCTTCTAGAACTGTAGAAGAAGGGATTATTTCCAGTATTTTATACTGATTTCTAGTTCTCATGCTGTAACTGCTATATCCAACGGTACAATTATTGACAGTAAATCTTTTGTTTTGAAGAAAATTGGACAGCAAAGACCTATGGAATGTCACAGGTTAAAACAGATTTTTGCTGTTAGCTGTGTTGCAGCTTGCAGGTTAGAGATCAAACAATTACTGGCATGACTGCTGCTGGTTTGGGTACCTGCACAGGATGCTCTCCTTGTGAATATTACTGTGGTCACATTATACCTACTACTATGATCATTTCTTGGTTTTTAAACATTCCTTTGCCCTTAATTGAAAACACTTTTCTATGCTAAATAGAAAGGACCTGTGATCTGCTCAGTAGTGTGCACTGAGATGTTGCCTAAATTCTAAAGGAAACACTCTGAGTAAAAGATCTGTTTTTCAATCTCCTAAAAAAAAATAAAAAAATAAAAAAATAAAAAAAAAATAAAATCCGAAGGACAAGGGGGTCCCCTGGGGGTGATGAGATTTGCGCTCTGGACATGCCTCCCACGTGTTAAGGTTGTCTGGGATTTCTGAAACCCCTGGGCTTGCAGTGGTTCTCGGAAGCGTGACCTGGCCTCTCCCAGTGCTCGTGGCAAGCATCAGCAGGGCCAGCTTGGGAAGGGTGCTTTGGGGGCACGGGGTTCCCTGTAGTCTCCAGGTGGGAGCAGACGCTGTCACATTAACTCATTCAGAAAGATAGCAATTCAAGCCCATGCTTTGCCAACACCATAGTATTCTTAGTGATTTTTTTTTCATGTGCAATCTGGCTGCAATTTAATGAAGCCCATTTTTCCTCATCCTAACCATTGTGGTCAGGAGCAGACATGACAACGTCTCACCACGCTTGTCCCTTCGCAGCACTAACCAGTACTTTTCTTTTACCACAGGTTATTTTCTAGCTCTTGGATCTCCTTTGGATTCGCTCCACTTAGCCCATTATCTTTCCTGAAGTGCGTTGCCCCGAACTGAACAAGACTCCAGGAGGAGCTGTACCAGAGCCAGCTGGAGGGAGAGGACTCCTCAAGCAATCTTAGTCGTGTCAGAAAGATGAATTTCCTTCTCAGCTTTTCTTCCCCGCTCTGAGTTGCTTCAAGTACTTGTCCTCAACTCTGCTGCTGTAGCCCATATGATTTGGTAACTAATCTCTCCCCTGCCTCAATTTCCCTACAGTTTGAAAAGCTTCCGTATACGTTTAAACTCCTATTTAGCTACCAGAAATTTTTGGATGAGGAACAAGTACAAAGTAAGTGGAAAATAATCAGTACGTTTGCAAGCCAGTTTAGAGAGCCTCAGAAGCAAAGAAGGAGACAAGATTTTATAAAATCCTGGAAGTTAAAAAAAAAAAAAAAAAAAAAAAAAAAAAAAGGAACTTTTCAGTTTAAACTTTGTTTTGGAATACTTATGGAGAGACTTAAAGTCTGCCACATTGGGACAATCTTATTGTAGGAAACCAAGAATGCCTCAGTCTCTTCGTGACCTGTAAGTTCGTAGATACTAACTAGGTTGTTAATTTTATAAAATAAAATAGAAGAAAACTTTACAGGCTGATTTCCTGTGCTCAGAAATAAACATTCAAGAACAGCATAGTGCAGATTCACTCTATCTTTTAACCCCAACTTTCAACATTTGGTTGGAATGGTATCCACAAAACCCTTGTGGCTGTGGAAATAGTCCATCTCATTGATTTTCTTGGTAGCGTGCAGTCAGTTGCATTTAGCACAGAAGATTTGGGGAAGAATTTTCTGTAGCCTTCTGCAAAATGAAATAAATTTCACAAGAACTCCACTGGGAAAATTTCTATTGTAAGTAACTTTCATCATAGTGAGTTAGGATGCTCAAGAGAACATGGTAAATTCAACTTAATTTCACTGCATCTATTCTTGGCATTTGTATAATTTCAGAGAGTTAAGACCTCGTGTTATGAAGAAAATCAATAGGGTTGTTGCTCAAGGAGCCATAACTGGTGGAGAAGGATTGAGTTGGGTTTGATATAATCAGATTTTGTTGTGTGATGCAGTGCCCGACTGTGTGTGTTACAAGAGGAACTTCCACTGATGCTTTTGGTGTTCGTACATAGCTGAAACTATAACAATACCACAGAGACCTTTGAGAAAGGGAGTTTTGCTTGGATGTGTAAAAGGCATGATTTAGATTTAGATAATAGGAAGAAATGTTTTGCTGTGAGGATGGGGAGGCCCTGGCCCAGGTTGCCCAGAGCAGTGGTGGCTGCCCCATCCCTGGAGGTGCTCAAGGCCAGGTTGGATGGGGCTTGATCCAGTGGGAGGTGTCCCTGCTCATGGATGGGCTTTGAGGTCCCTTCCAACCCAAATCATTCCATGATTCTGTAAGCGTCATATTTCTCTTGGCATTATTCAAAAGCCATGGAACTGTAACCGTTGATCCATTGCAGAGTTTTGTTGCAAGGCTGCCGAAGTGCATGGACACAGGGGATTGTATGGGGCGTGATGGCTGGGTTTGAGGTTCCCCATGTGCCCTCAGCCATGGTGAGAGGCAGGTCCCTGGATCTTGCAATGTAAGGACTGGATTATGTTCTTACTAGTACTGAAGGAACTCGGTGTTTGCCACCGTCGGAGGAGAGACAGGAATGACATTTTGACACAACTTATTTTAAGAAGCAAAGTAAACTTAAAGCTTAAACTGAATTTTTAGTTTCAATATCCTTTCTTATTGGACTCAAAAACGCATATTTCAAGATACCTTTATTCTGCATGTTTGGACTCATCCGACTTTGGAATGTTTTTGATTTCAGGTGTGGCTATCCTCATAAACTGAAAAATATGTCCATCAGAGGCCTGAAGAAGAAACAACCAAAGACTTTTAAAGTCAAAATTATAACTGTGGATGCTGAGATGGAGTTCAGCTGTGAGGTAAGAGTCCCCAGCAGAACACTAGAAATGTGGAGACTGAACTGTATTGGCAAGACGTAAATTTGAGATGTTCAGATTATCAGTACCTGGATGGTCTTAAAGCAAATCTATTATTTTTATAAATATTGGGTTGCTTAGTCTCAGATGCATTCTTCTGCTGAACAACTTTGACTATTAAAACTTTAAAGCTGTTTCCATAAAATCGAAACAAAGGGCCACGAAGATGACCTGAGGGCTGGAGGGAAAAGACAGATAGTATCCTGGTTTCCTTGACTAAAATGTAGCAAGTTCATTGAAGATATCTATGTTTTATTTTATTTTTCTCTTTTAGATGAAATGGAAGGGAAAGGACTTGTTTGACCTGGTGTGCCGAGCACTTGGTTTAAGGGAGACTTGGTTCTTTGGCTTGCAGTACACAATAAAAGGAATGTGCACCTGGTTAAAGATGGACAAAAAGGTATAGGAAACAAAAAAAATGAGTGTGGCAATTTTCTACTTGTGGAAAGGTGTACTGCTTTCAGCTGAGGAGCTAAAGGAATGTGTTGCGTGACAAGTCATAATTTTAGATGGTATCATTTTTTTTAAGACTAAAGTTTGTTGTGTTATTTGGTCTGATTGCTTCTATCGCATTTGACCTGAAGTGTCACATTGGTCACTCCTGTATGCACTGATTGCTGTTAGATTAAAGCTCAGCATTGCTCTTCCTTCTAAAATATGGAAAGGCTGCCTCAAGTGGATTATTATCTTCTTTCTGGTTTTCCTCTGGAGTATTATTTTAAGACACTTATGTACTGGTTTTGCTGATGATTTTTATTGTATTTTTGAATAGGTTTTAGATCAAGAAATCCCAAAAGAAGATCCCATTAGCTTTAATTTTTTGGCCAAATTCTACCCAGAGAAGGTAGAAGAGGAACTATTACAGGAAATTACCCAGCATCTATTCTTCCTGCAGGTGAGGAACAGGTTTTTTTTAACCATGAATTCCTTCTGTATTTACCCCAGTCCATTTGTATTGGTTTTGATCTTCTTGGTAGCTGTCGGTCTCAGAATAATTCTGCTGGTTTCAGCTCTATCATTGTCTCCAACAGTCTCATTTTTATGTATGATTTACAAACATCTCTCTCGGCTGCTGTGGTTTTATGTACTGGTAAGTTGAATATTTGTTCCACTTCTGCAGGTTTTTGTTTTCTTGATAGTTTCTTTTACTGTTTGTGCTGGAAATGGGAGTTAAATTCTGGGGACCTGTAGTTTCGTGTACAATGACTTTAGACCTAGCAGTTTGGGTGATAATTCTGCTTCTGGATATTCCAGACTTGTTTTGCTCCTATAGTGTGTGTTTAAAAAAGAACAAACATGCAAAGCTGGCACTGCTTGAAGAACTGCAAGGCTTTGGCCCTAAATGGTCAATGCTGAGAAGTATAAAATGAAGACATCAGCTTCAGAAGTTCGCTTGAGGACTGTCACCTGTTGTGCTCTGGCTGCAGTAGGTTGGATGAAGGGAGTCTCATTGTCATGGTTGCTTAGCCCTGCTGGTGTAACCTCTCCTGTAACAATTCCCTAACCTAGCTCTTTCAAAATGAGCAGGATTAGCAAAGACCTGTTATTAGATGTAGGCACGGCATGTGGGAGTGACTACACAAGCAATTATGGTGGCAGTTGTGAAGGTGAAGAGGAGGGAAGGAAGGAAGGAATGGTGATAAGCAGCTGGGGACAATAAGCCTTTTCACCCCTATCAGCTGTGGGTGGAACCAGACCTCTGACTACAGCCTATCCCTGAAACTTGTGAGTTCCTAAAAATAATCCAGGTGGTTACTAGGAGATTTTGTGTGACTGTAGAATCACAGTCACTAGAAAACAAGAACTCCCTAACACCTCCTTCTCAGATCTTCATTTTGAATTGCAAGGGGAAAAAAAGACCGTAGAATTTGATACTCATTCTGAAATATAGGTTTGCTCATCTAGCAGATTTCAGGAGTGGAGCGGCTATGATACAGCTAAGAGCAAGAATGCTGGAGAACAACTCTTATGAGAAGTGGCTGAGGGAACAGCGGATGTTTAGACTGGAGGAAAGGAGGCTGAGGGGAGACCTCATCGCGCTCTGCAGCTCCCTGAAAGGAGGTTGTGATGGGGGTGGGTGCTGGGCTCTTCTCCCAAGTGACAAGTGATGGAATGAGAGGGCACGGCTTCAAGTGTCACCAGGGGAGGTTCAGATTGGATAGCAGGAAAAATTTCTCAGGCACTGGCAGAGGCTGCCCAGGGGGCAGTGGTGGAGCCACCATCACTGGAGGCATTTACAAGACAGGTTGACGAGGTACTTGGGGATCTGGTTTAGTTGTGGATGGGTATGGTTGGACTTGATATTCCCAAAAATATTTTCCAATCAAATGTGACTCAAACGAAAGATTCCCTACAGTGTGTGATCCTTTTAAAGACAGAGTCTGGAGGCATCCTTTCATCTGATAGGCCCTGGATGAGCAGTGCTGTTCACTTGGTGTGGTGTTGGTATTCTGAAACATCCAGACCTGACTTCTCCCAGTCAAATTAGCTGGTTTGAGTTGTCTTCCTGACCCCATTCAACTGGGTACTTGCTACTCATGCTAGCAGAATAATTCCACAGCCCTGATGAAAATCTTCCTTAGAGTCAACAGAATCATAGAATTGTTTTGTTGGAAAAAACCTTTGAGATCATCGAATCCAATCATACCTGTCCACTACTAAACTCTATCTCTGAGCACCTCATCCACCTGTCTTTTAAACCCCTCCAGCAATGGTGACTCAACTACTGCCCTGTGCAGCCTCTGCTGGTGCTGAGAACCCTTTCAGTGAAGACATTTTTCCTAATATCTGACCTAAACCTCCCCTGGTGCAACCTGAGGCCATTTCCTTGGGTCCTGTCACTTGTTACTTGAGAGAAGAGACCAGCACCCACCTCACTACAGCCTTTCAGGCAGTTGTAGATAGTGATGAGGTCTCTGCTCAGCCTCCTTTTCCCCAGGCTAAAAAACCCTAGTTCCCTCAGTTGCTAAAAAGTTGACCCCACCCCACACATGCCTTGATGCCAGTAGCTTTACAGAGTCAGCTTTCTTATTTGTTGGTTTTCTTTTGTCACAGAAATTGTTAGGGTTCTCTTGACTCCATTAAAAGTAGATGAAGGAATAAATTCGAGTGCAGTGCTTTGTTATTGAAATAAAGATACATCAACGAGGCAAAGCCATGCTGTGGTTCCCTCACTGCAACAAATGGCCATCACGGTGGCCTTTGAGGTTTGGATGTTTCCTTGTTGATCAACTGTTCCAATGTTTGTGACATCCAGCTTCTCTTCTGAGTTGCTGTGGAATTCTCTGCAAGCTGCAGCCTTCTGGTGTGTTGCTTTATCCTGGTAGCTTTCAGCAGGATGTGTCTGGGCAAGCAGATTGAGTGGATGGAATAAATTCAGTCTGCATCTCTAAATAAACATAGTAAATACACTTCTTCGAGGAGGACGTGTTAATGAAGTCATGAGGAAACACTCCTTCTTCTGGGGGTTAACTAGAACTTCATCCAGAACCCTTAAGCACTTGGCAATTGGTTTCTTCAGCTAATTTTGGAAAGGAATAAGAGGGGCTAGATCTTTTTTTTCCTAATCTTTTAATTCTGATTTTTTTCCCCTTCTTTCTTTTCCCTTCAAACCTGCCTTGACTAGCTGATAGGCAATTAGCACATTCTTCTCATTCCAAAGTAGAAAAACAAGACTGAAACAAATTTGAACTTGCAAGGTTTCCTGACTGTAAGAACTTAAGATCACACCTGGATGCTAATAGGAAAAACATGTACAGACATCTGGATGCCTACAGATTTCAGCTCTATTGCCTATTCAGACAGTTACAGATTAATGTGGCGTAACAGCTTTCTGCAAAATGTGTTAATATGTATAAATCAGTAATGACAAATGTTGTATCCTCAAAGATCGGGTAATTTCCTCCTTCCTAAAGTATAACAAAACATTCTTGTAAGAACTGATGAGCAAAAATACCCCAGACACTTATGGGGGATTTATCTTAAGTTGTTCTGAATCCTGAGATGTGTGATTTGCACGATGGAGTATGAAAGCTGGAGCTTTCCGATTTGGAAGAAAAATCTTTTCACTTTTTTCATTCTTTCCATTTTAACAGCTTAGAAAGAATGTTCCCTATGCAATAACTCGGGTTTATACGTTGTGCTCACCAGAGACTGAATTTCAAAGAAAAAGTTTCTGGATGGTTCATCTCAATTCACAGGACCTGCACTGCCAAAGGGAGTTTGCAAAGAGAGCTCAGTGCTATCTCAAGCAGTTTTTCTTTATGAAAATGTCGTAAGACTGTGCTTTATGCAAAATTTTCTTGTCTTGTGCTTGTTAGTAGGTTAAGTATATCAGAAATCCTCCTCTTGGGTTAAAGATTAATTTCCCCTTCCATTTTTAGGTTTTCAAGTAAAAATTACCCAACTGATTTAAAATCAAGTAACATCTTGCAAGCTGTTGCACCTCTGATCTTGGTAGCACTGTAGATTATTCAAATGGAAAGAATGTTAAAGCCTCTTCACCACTTATACTGGGCTTTTATTTTTCAGCCTCTGCATTTTCATTGTGATTAAATCACTGCAATTAAGTGCTCTATCAGTCAGCTTCCCTTTGTGGGGTCTTCTTTATTGTCTCATTCTGGGAAGCCTGAGAACACGTGATTATCATTCTCAGTATGTCTCTGTCGCGGGCAATATTAGCCAACTGGACAGCCCTGAGCAATCTGGTCTAGGTGGACCTACTTGGACTAGATGCCCTCCAGATGTGCCTTCCAACCTAAAATTTGATGGTTTCTGTGTTATAAGCTAACTTTTCTAAAGCAGGAAGGAAAAGAATTATTAAAAGGAAATGCAGACAATAAAATTAATGTTATAGAGCACATTCTTTTTCAGGACTCCTTATAAAGATGTGCGGAGATGGCTGACTGGCATTTCTGCGATCTTAGAATTAAGAT
The DNA here is from genome assembly GCA_033558235.1 of Neomorphus geoffroyi. Taxonomy (NCBI): domain Eukaryota; kingdom Metazoa; phylum Chordata; class Aves; order Cuculiformes; family Neomorphidae; genus Neomorphus; species Neomorphus geoffroyi. Next base: position 8,068,111 of record JAUMJM010000018.1, read on the forward strand.
GCTTTAATATTCAAAAGGTTTGGGTTTGGGTTTTTTTGTTCATTAAATATAATGCTAAGAAGAGGCTTCCTGTGTTTCTGAATGTCATTTTATTGTTGCTGTTACTAACTTGTAATGGTAATGGTTGCCAGGTTATAGTCTGGGCATGTCTAGTTTAATTTCAAGCCCTCACTTTGAGCTTCTTTAACTTGCTCCTTTTTTCTTTTGATTTAGGTTAAGAAACAAATATTGGATGAGGAAATCTATTGTTCTCCAGAAGCAACAGTATTACTGGCTTCTTATGCTGTTCAGGCCAAGGTTTGTGCATAGAAATGCCTTTTTTAATTGGTATCTTTTCTTTTTTAAGCAACACATATATATGGGGGATGTAAAACATAGTGTTAAAATTTGTTATTAAAGGAGTAGGTCACCCTGAGAGGTACAGGCATAGCTAGAAAAAAAAGAACTAGATACCACTATGGGGGCTTGGTATTATATACTGTGCTTTCACAACTTTGGAGGGTTTCTCTTGACCTAACTTTTTAATGTCATCTTTCTCCCAGCTAGAATTATTCCCTGTTGTTTTAGAAAAATGTTCATGGGTACAGCAGGTGCTGACACCAGAGTTCGCAGAGGAAGGATACGATGCTTTCTACTGTCTCTCAGAACATAGTTCATTTCATGCTACCAAGAGGCAAACTTACACAGTGGCAGGAGGCGATCACAGGTGCTGAGCAGGGCTGTCTCTCTGCAGCAGCCCAGCCCATATGCAGTAGGATACAGGAGTAGGGGAGTTTACACTCCCGAACATAGCCTATAGTTCAGAGAAGAGTATGAAGTCGTGGGAGATTCCTTCATATCTGTAGTTACTGAGAGCTGCAGGCTTGGACTGAAGTCACCTTAGTAGATGAATTGGACCCACGTGCATGGGACAGAGGCTGGAAGTAAGTTCCATGGACAGTTCTGATGAGCCTCTTTATTAAGTGTTACCCTGTACATAGGGGAACCAAACCAATCTCAAGACATCATATCAAACTATGAAAACAACAAGGTCTTCATCATTCAACATCAACTTGAGCACTGGGGGCAGTTTGGGGCATCACAGGATAAAAAGGATCTAAAGCTCCTGGGGAGCATCCAGAGGAGGGCACGGAGTGGGGAAGGGGTTAGAGGGGAAGCGTGTGAGGAGCGGCTGAAGTCCCTGGGTCTGTTCAGCCTGGAGGAGACTGAGGGGAGACCTCATCGTGCTCTGCAGCTTCCTCACACGGGGAGGAGGAGGAGCAGTCGCTGAGCTCTTCTCTCTGGTGACCAAGGACAGGACCCCAAGGAAAGGCAGAGAGATGCCAGAGGAGGGTTAGGTTGGACATCAGGGAAAGGTTCTTCCCCCAGAGGGTAGTGGAGCACTGGAACAGCTCCCCAGGGAAGCAGTCAGGGTGCCAAGGCTGACAATATTCCAGAAGGGTTTGGCCAACAGCCTCAGTCCCACGGTGTGAATGTTGGGGTTGTCCTGTGCAGGGACAGGAGTTGAACTTGATAATCCTCGTGGGTTCCTTCCAACTCAGGACATTGTATGATTTTGTCATTTTGCATCTAAGAATCTGAAGTGTCTCTTCTTTTCTTGGGACAGTACGGTGACTACGACCCAAATTTCCATGAGCCAGGTTTTCTATCCCACGATGAACTTCTACCCAAAAGAGTAAGTCTCTATTCTGTATAAAACCATATCTTTGAATCTACTCTTTACAGAATGGATATTGCTGTGGGATTAACCCAAGGGCATTAGAAACTGTTTGCATCTGCCCTGAACTTGGCAAAATGACCGAGCTGTGAACTGCTCTGCTGCATTTGTGTTGCTTGGGAGAGGCAGCACCTGTATTTGTATCTTTAAAGGCAACCAAACTCCCTCCTTTCTCTGTAGGTCCTCAGGCAGTATCAGCTGACAGCAGAGATGTGGGAAGAAAAGATTACAGCTTGGTATGCTGAGCACAGGGGTATTGCCAGGTATTGAAATAATTTCATTCTTTGCGAATCCCATACATTTCAGTAACCGATTATTTTCTGTCAGCAGTGGAATCCTGGCTTTTATAGAATGAGCAAAGAAATACTGGTTTACAGGCTGTGATGTTAATAGGTTAATTTATAACTAAGGATAAAAACTCCCACTCATCTGGGGTAAAGTATCTTGTGCAGGACTCCAAGTGCTTGTAGGGTGGACTTGCTTTGAAGGGCACAGAGGAGCTGATTCCCCTTGCAGGGTTGAAGTCAACAGAGAAGCTGATGCCCCTTAGAGTTTCATGACCTGACATCTAGAGTGAGAGTCTCATCCTAGTCCATGTATGCCAGCAGAGAAAAGTTCCTGTAGAAAGTCTGAACTATGTTGCATTTGCAACAGCCCTGAAAGATTAACCTTTTCATTTATGGCCGTTAGCTCCCTGGAGTTGATGGTGTGTCTGATCCATGCAACATCTGCCTTTCTGGAACTGTATCGGGCCAGTCTTCGCCTGTGAAAATCATGGCTCAAAAGGGTGTCAGTGTACTCAGCAAGGAAACAAAATGGGGAAGATGTGGCATCATAGTTCCAGAACTGAGTTTTGGTGTTACTCCATGTGGACATTCAGCTACTTCTGCCACATTCAGCATGCCTGGATATTCAATGAAACAAGAAGTAGGAGCTGCTGGCACCCAGAGGCAGCCATTCCTAATATTCTGGTTCACTTTCTCCTTGGCTGCTCTTGGTCCTTCTTAGCACTACTTTTACTGAATGTTTTCTTCAAGACTTATTGATGCCTCATCTTGAGGGGAAAAGAATTGTGGGCGGAGAGATTGTCGTTGTTCCCTGGCCTCTGCACAAAGCTCTGTTTAGAATTTGTTCACGATTCATTTCTCAATGAAGTCTATTTCCTGTAGGTCTCCAAGGCATAATAATGATGGAGTGGCAAAATTACACAAGGATAAGACTGGACTTGAATTTTAATAAAGATTGTACTATACCTAATTCAAAATAAGGACAGCTTTACTGTCTTTATTCTGTAGAGATACTGGTTTCATTATCCTTTTTCTAGTGTTGAGAGTAACACGGCAAAATTAGAAGCTTAAAGAACCAGATTGCCTGTTCTTTTCCAAGTGGGAAATGTAGAGTCAGCGAGGAGAGAAAGCTGGGAAAGGAATCTTCAAGTGTAATTGTGGCCTTATTCTTCAGGGATGAAGCTGAGATGAACTACCTGAAAATTGCCCAAGACTTGGAAATGTATGGTGTCAATTATTTTCCAATTGCTGTAAGTGCTTTGTTTTAGCAATTTTCAGCTGCTGTAGATGATGACCCTGTCCTTCTAAAATCCTCCTGGGGGTCTGGAACTGGGACTCCTGCCTTCTGCTTTTCTCTGTGGATGGTGGGCTGTGTACTGATTGTTCTGACCTGGGTGGCTTAGCTGCAAAATGAATAGGTGAACACAATAGTCTGGATTAATGTTTTACAATCTGGCAAAGGTCTTTAGTAGCTCTGGGTATGCAGTAGGAAGAAGGAGAAATAAACTAAGAGTTGGAGCTACTATAGTCAACCTAGAGGTCTGGGTTTATTAGCTAGCAGTGACAACATTCATAATATTTTATAGAAATATCGATTTCCAAAACTACAAATAAATATTTATCTGTCCTAGTAAGCATAGTTCTTGTCTGTGGTTATTTAATGTCACCATAATTGGCTTTTCCTGATATCTGTTCTTTTTTAGCAAAATAAAAACCATACAGATCTCCTACTTGGAGTCGATGCCAAAGGAATTCACATCTACAGCATTAACAACAGGTTCTCTCCAAATAAGTCGTTTGAGTGGAGCGCTATCAGAAACATTTCCTATAGTGAGAAAGAGGTACAGTGGCTCTGATATATTATTCTTTTTATATGGTTATGGGTGTGGACTGGGATTCTTGGAAGAGGCTGAAAGCTGTCTCTGTTTAAATAATTTGGGGGAGAAAGGGAAAATCCTAGGGAGCTTTGTTAGCAAATGAAGAATAAACAGACCTGCCTTTCAGATGTGCTGCATAACCTTGGCTCCCCTAGGAGCCAGAGGCTTCTCGGAGCTCTCTAAACTTGTGGAGCCCACTGTTCTAGTTCCATCCCTGCTGCTGGTCCTTTGCAAAGCAAGCGTGTTGATCTCTGAAGAAGACAGATACTACGAATGCCGCTGAGAATAGCTTCTGCGGTTATCTCAGCAGGAATTGGACCGTCCGTGGGGAGTTACTGCCATTTCCATATGCAGAAGCTGTACTAGTAGCTGAGGTCTGAAGCATGCTGGCAAGAGGAGACATGCAGGGATGTGGGCATGGTTTTGTGCCGGATTTCTGCCAGTTTGCCGGCACATGATTTCAGTCATTAGCACAGCCCCACCATTGCAATTTTGCTGTGATTTCAGAGCCAATCTATTACCTGTAGAAAGTACAATGGGGAGTGGATGACACTTATGTTACAAATCATATGGCAACATGGAGGGCTAAATCACAAACTGCATTGGTACCAGAATACCTGGAATTTAATCAGCCAAAGGACAGCATGGCCTGTTATGTTTTCTGTTGGCCTTGTGAAAAACTTTGGGGGTGAGATTTGCTGTCCAGAGTTAGGCATGTGTGCATGGTATCAGCCTACAGGATTTCTGCCTTCAAAAAGTTTTCAGTCCTTGAATGACATTAAAGTTCCCATCTGGTCTGCGAATAAACTGCTTTAACTACCTGTTGTGGGAAAGTGGGGAACCCTGTATTAGAACTCCACGCTGTTCAGTGACACATTCACAGCCCTCACAAGGCAACACATTCAATCAGTTGTAATCTATGGGGTGAAATGAGGTGTAGGACGTTATTATTGCGGTGACTTAAATGGCCTGAAATTATAGATTGCATTGCAAATGAATTATAGGACTAGAGTGCCAGCTAACCCATGAGTCACAGAAAACAGGGGCTTAAAGAATAGAGCCGTGTTTTGCTGTGTAGCCAAACCGAGCACAACATATGAAGTGACCTGGCAGCAGGAGAGCCCTTCGTGTCTTCTGCAAATAGCGTGGGAGACAAGGCTGAATATGTGAGAAAGCAGGAAATCCAGGACTGTTATCTGATGGTTGGAATTATAGAATAGTTTGAATTGGAAGGGACCTTGAAGCCCATCCAGCTCCCACTGAACCAGGGGTCTCCAAGCCCCATCCAACCTGGCCTTGAACACCTCCAGGGATGGGGCAGCCACCACTGCTCTGGGCAACCTGGGCCAGGGCCTCCCCACCCTCACAGCAAAACATTTCTTCCCAAGATCTCTGCTCAGTCTCCTCCCCTTCGGTTCAAAACTGTTCCCCTTTGTCCTGTCCCTGCACTCCCTGATCAAGAGCCCCTCCCAGCTTTCCTGGAGCCCCTTTCGGTACCGGGAGGCTGCTCTAAGGTCTCCTCATAGCCTTCTGTTCTGCTGGTTAGACAACCCCGATACTGTCAGCCTGTTCTTGCATGGGAGGTGCTCCAGCCCTTGGATCATCTCTGTGGCCTCCTCTGGACTTGCTCCAAAAGATCCATATCCTTCCTATGCTGAGGACTCCAGAGCTGTACACATCTTCTTCAGGCCCTCAATGAATTTTGTTTACACCTGCAATGACTGGTGTTCAGAGAGGTGTTTGACATCTCCCTGACTTTAAGAACATGACTGCTTCTGGGAATTGGTGATGTATTGTGTTTATCCTGATAACCAGCGCTTGTTCCAGTGTGCCTTGAACAGTCTGCAATGCCCAGATTGTGTTATTATGAAAGCCACCATCGAAACCAGCACCAGGGTGGGTCTGTGGGAGGCTTTAATCTTCTAACATAGCCTGCTACAGGAACAGATGAGGAACCCGGGTAACAGCAGCCCTGGTTTGGAATCTTCTGAGCCAAACATTTTTCCATCACTCTCACCACATTCATAACATAAATCACCGCTTCCCTGGAGAGAGGCGGATATGGGCTAAAGTTTGTGTTAGTATCAGTAGTTTCAGCTTTGTTTTTCCTCCTCCTCACTGTGTTTTCTTTTTTTTTTCCTTTTGCCGATATAGTTAACTATTAAACCTCTTGACAAAAAAGCCGAAGTCTTCAAGTTCTTTTCCTCTCAACTCAAAGTGAACAAGCTGGTAAGTGCCCTGCTTCTGCTCTTTAAAATAGTGACAATACGGTTGGACTAGATGATCTTAGAGGTCTTTTCCAACCTTAATGGTTCTATGGTGATTCTATGACTGATATCTAAAATAGTGTTTGTAAAACCGATGGAGAGGCCAGGGAGCACTGAGGTTTGTACGTGTTTGTCCTCTCTGGGAAGGGGAGGTGATGGCTGGAAAGCAAGATGAAGGCCCAAATCACCAAGGGAAATCTGGATGCTGCAAAGAGAGAATGTAGGTGCATCTGCCTGTCTGGCTGCTGTGGGTTCTAAATCAGCTACTGCCTCTCCTTTTCTGGGAGAAACAACAAGGAGGGGGCCTATAATCAACCAGTTAGTTGTGTCATCACTGATTGCTTCCTAACGCTGCCACAGGGGCTGGGTCACTTGTGAATAAGTTTGTGGAGGGGCCATCATAGATGACCCTTCCCCACAGCTGCCTCTTCTGTACTTTTGGTCTAGTCCTATTGCCTATTCTTAGCCAGAAAATGAAACCAGAGGGGGATGAAGCACAGAAGGAACCCATCATCCTATTAGGAAATTTTCTGAACTACCATCCACCTGGGTATGAGCCTCACCTGGGTGCTGATTTTCTTGGGAGGGAAGCAATTGCCAGGACTTGTGCTGGAGTAAAACATGTTAGTTTCTGTCCTCTGAGCCCATTGTGGGCCTCTCTGTCCCTCTGACTGGGGCACAAATATATCAAAATCACATTTGCTATGTTTTTCCTGTCCAGATTTTGCAGTTGTGCATTGGAAACCATGACCTATTTATGAGAAGAAGAAAAGTGGACTCAATAGAGATCCAGCAAATGAAAGCACAAGCCAGGGAAGAAAAAGCTCGAAAAAAGGTAGATACCTTCTCCTCCTCTGTTGCTAAAAACACCAATTATTATTCCAGCCGGTGCCCTTGCTGTCCATGCACTGCATCAATATGTGTGTGGGAGGTGAGAAAGTGCAGCAGGATGGAACGTGGGAGCAGCTCTAGTGTGTATGCAGCATCTGAGGATGCAAGTGATGTTTGTGAAACCGAGTAGGTGATTGCAAAGATTTGGGGTGCATAACACATTGATCTAAGTCCTCTCCAGGAGGTCTGTAATAACCTGTGTTACCTGTTAGAGGAGTTCAGTGCTGCAAAATGCAAGCAGCTTCAGCATCGCATCTCTAGTGGATATCAGTCCATCAGCTATCGAACAGGCCGCTCTTCATTAGATTCACTTGCTGTGCTGCCTCAGGCCTGGGTGAGATTCTGCTGCAAAGCCACAAATGTGGGATTGCTCATTCTATTTCCAGATGGAGAATCAAAGGCTGGCCAGGGAGAAGCAGCTCCGAGAAGAAGCTGAGCGAGCCAAAGAAGAGCTGGAAAGGCGTCTTTTCCAGCTGGAAGATGAAGCCAGGCAGGCAAATGAGGCCCTGGTGAGTAGCACATTAGTCTGAATTTTCTTGTGTGTGATGGACTTTCTTGATTTGGAAGCTTTTTTTTTTTTCTTATGGCTCCTGTGAGACACTAGAAATTGTGGCTCAGACATGACTGGAGGAGCTCTGACCACTGGTGAGGAGGGCATGCTGGAATAGCTGGGAGAACTCTGTGATCTGCCATAATTTCATTTGCCCTGAGCTATTCGCTCCCTGGTTTTGGTTCACAGTTCTTTCTTCTGGTAAAGAGGGAAGAAAGGAAGCAACCATGGAGCTGAAATTCGGAGAAGGGACATGGTGCACTGCCAGCTGAAGAGGCCAACTTCAATTTTTGGTTGATGTCTTTGTGCAGCTCTAGGCAAATGTCTCCTTGCTTTGTAGAGGTGAGAGGCAGGAGGGAAGTTTGGTAATTCAGGAGCACAGGAGGAATATCCTACAATTATATTTGCTATACTTTTTATTTTAAGGAATAATATTCTTATCTCTTGATCTTTTGGGAAAATATGTCCTCTTCTCACTGTCTCCAGGTTTGATTTTGTAGATGCTAGATGGGGTAACTGAGATAAATTGTTTGTTCTTAGCTCCGGTCCCAGGAAGCAGCAGAGTTGCTGGCTGAGAAAGCTCAGATTGCAGAAGAAGAAGCAAAATTGCTAGCCCAGAATGCTGCGGAAGCTGAGCAAGAGCGACAGAGGCTGGAGATCACAGCTCTGAAAACCAAAGAGGAGAAACGCCTGATGGAGCAAAAGATGCGGGAGGCAGAGCTAATAGCAGTGAAGCTGGTGAAGGAGTCTGACCGGAGGTTACGTTTACTTGAGTGGGGTTGTGTGGTCTCTCCAGGGATGACTGGGTGGAGAGAGTGCTGCTTTTCTCGGAGCTAAACCCAGGAGGAGAGGGCTTGGCCCCGAAGCAACACTTCAGAGTGACTGAGCTTTCTTGTGTCTTGTTTGTTCCACCTGGTGTCAGTGATTGTGATGGAGGTCAAGCAGTTTACAGAGGATCAGATGCAAGGCTTTAGAGATGTTTAGTGTTAAGGATCCAGAATGCAGAAGCCTTTTTGATTTAGCTTTATCAGAAGAGCACTGGATGCCTAGCTATCTAAACTTACTAACCTGTGTGCCCTGTGAGTCATGATACTGTTTTCATTCATTAGTACCGAATGTTTGTCTCTTGGATACCTTTCATATCTTTCAGTATAAACCGGGTAAAATCATGTGGAATACAAACCCACTATATAAGTGTTTTCATGTTCCATAACACTAAGCTGCTTGAAGATTCAGAGCCAGACCAGTGTTGACAGAGGATGTTTAACTTCACTATTAAGGGCCTTCTGCTTGTTTTAGGATTTGGCCAAAAAGTTTGCCAAAATCAAGAGCAGATATGTGGCACCTCTCTGACAGCCTGGAGGATCTGTATCAGCAGGTCATAACTGAGCCCATGAAAATCAGAAGTAGGAAAAACAAGTTACTTTATCTAGTTTGCAAAGGATTGTCCTTGAAAATGTGTGTCATGCTGTGATCAGTTAGTTCTCCGTGTGACCATCCTACCACAACTGTCTTTGGGTAGAGGAATGACAGTAATGGATCTTGTTCTCTGGAACCTGGTGAGGTGCGCGGCTCTGAAATCCATGTGTTGCTTTATAGTGGAAATCATCAACCATTCACATCTGGATATTTGTCTCAACAGAGCCAAGGAAGCAGAACATCTGAAACAGGATCTGCATGAAGCCAGGGAGGCTGAACGGAAAGCAAAGCAGAAACTCTTAGACATAACCAGGCTTAATTATCCTGTAAGTTTCTGCTGTACAGGGCACTGCTTCATCTTCAGAGATAGTCAGATGTTGATTGTATTTTTATAGCCCCCATCAAGCTGAGTAGTGGCATGTCTGCATCCAGCTGGGGGACAAACACCTATAGGACCAACTGTTGCTTAGGCACAGTATAGCTAGGATGGAAGTTCTGTTTGTTCACGGCACACAGTCAGAATGATAAGAAAGGCAAGACAAAACTTAAAACCAGGACTGGTGTTGGGAGCAGAGACTGTCTTGCCTACATTCATGTCTAATACTGACTCCGTGAGAGCTCAGTCAGGCAGTGCTTGTGGAGGTGATTGTAATGAGCCAGCTGGATTATCCTGGCATGTGAATTGCCTACGAGTGTCTTTAGGCAAAGCAGATGAAGCTGTCCCCAGTAAGAAGGCAATGCTAGTGCTACGTACCCCAATTCCTTCTGCTCTAGTCTTGCTGAGAATGGGTTTCCATTCCCTGCTGGAGCAGAAAGGAACATTGCAGCTAGGATACTTCTCTGCCCTTAAATCTGTGGGTTGTGGACTTGAGCAGTTCATCTAGGGACGCTCAGCTAGAGGGGAAGGGCTACAGAAGCATCTGTGTGCTTCAGAACCTATGGGTAACTTAAGAAATGGCTCAGCATGGCATTCTTGCAGAAGCTGGGGAGATAAAGCCAAAATAAAACATCAGATCTTACTGACAGTACTTGTATTGCCTCTTCCAGCACATGGTCAAGTACTCACAGTACTCACCAACTGACACCAGAGACACCAACTTTGACAAAGGATCCATAAAGCTCGATTTGAAAGACATTGACCTCAAGAGACTCTCCTTTGAGATAGAGAAAGAGAGGTATCAGTATGCTTATGATGTGAATTAACAAGAATGTTGGTCATGGAATGTACAGAAAGGGAAAAAATCAACCTGGGAATCACAGTTCATCCTTTTAACAACTCCAGATGGCCTCCTGCTTGTACACATGGCTGGAGTCCTTTTACTGAGCTAGTGCAGATTATGTCTGTGTAAGTTTAGCTGCTTACACCGAGGAAGAGTGTTCTGGTGGCGTCAAGCCTTGACAAGTCCAGAACCCTTTTATTTTGGAGAGCATTGTCAGGGGCAAAGTACTTCTCTGGAGTGATGTAATGTTAGCGGACAGAAGCTTCTCTCTAGTGTTGAAGTACGATATTGCTTTGATCTAATACATCGAGAGGCTGTTCCTCTCTTGGTTTGGGAGGAAGTGCTTGGTCTTCTCACTGGGTCAGAGGAGTCAGGCTGACATGTGCCAGACTTCGTTTTGCCTATCAAAAACCTAAAACGAAACAAACAACTTCCTCTGTCTTCCTTCCACACCTCCCTGTGCTTGAGGTCTGTCATGCCAATAAGCTTTTTGTCTCCAATGTGTGGACTGCAGGCTGGACTACTTAGAGAAGAGCAGAAAATTTGAAGATAGGCTGAAAGAACTGAAGTCTGAAATTCATGCTTTGAAACTAGAAGAAAAACAATCTGGCCTTTACTCTCAGTGGAATGAAGTACTGGGATCCTTGGATCGCTCCTTAGGAAATGTATGTACCCTCAATACCTGCCAGTGTTTTTCAGCATGATCCATAAAGGAGAACATAGAATGTCCTCAGTTGGAAGGGACCCACGAGGATTATCAAGCCCAGCTCCTGTTCCTGCACAGGACACCCCAACATTCACACTGTTGAGGTTGAGGCTGTTGGCCAAACCCTTCTGGAATATTGCCAGCCTTGGCACCCTGACTGCTTCCCTGGGGAGCTGTTCCAGTGCTCCACCACCCTCTGGGGGAAGAACCTTTCCCTCATGTCCAACCTAACCCTCCCCTGGCATCTCCCTGCCTTTCCTTGGGGTCCTGTCCTTGGTCACCAGGGAGAAGAGCTCAGCGCCTGCTACTCCTCCTCCCCGTGTGAGGAAGCTGCAGAGCACGATGAGGTCTCCCCTCAGTCTCCTCCAGGCTGAACAGACCCAGGGACTTCAGCCGCTCCTCACACGCTTCCCCTCTAACCCCTTCCCCACTCCGTGCCCTCCTCTGGATGCTCCCCAGGAGCTTTAGATCCTTTTTATCCTGTGATGCCCCAAACTGCCCTCAGTGCTCAAGGTGGGGCTGCACCAGAACCGTGTGGGTGTGCCAAAGGTACCTGCTCTGTTTCAGTTCAAGGAAAATTCATGTCAAACCAAAATCTAAATAGTTTTTCCTGGGTGGCATTCCAGTACCATAAGCAAAAAATAATAGTCATATTTTACAGATTATGAAATCGTTTAAGGTCTTGGAGCAAACTAAGATATTGTAACTTAGTAACGCATTTAAACATGGTTCCTCATAGTTTACATCACATTCTCAATCATGTGCTTTGTGGTTGCTAAATGTCATAAGGTGTAGGTTTTTTTAAGGCAGTGAGGAACTAAACCTTGGGTTTTGATGTAGGTTCTTGTTATTTATATAAACACTCCAGGCTCTTCCTGAACCAGTGCAAGAGTACTGCTGGCTTTCTCTTTCCAGGTTATTCCACATGTAGCAAAAATTACTTTTGAGACAATGGTTTTAGAGGGAGGCTTAGATTCATTATGAGGGAAGATGGCCTTTGCTTTCTATCTACACATCTGATGTTCTTTTTGGCTTAATGAGCGTTGATATAGAGAGGGCATTAAATATCTGTATGCTCTTTTCTTTTAAAGACCCCATTGTGGATGAAAGCCTTTGAAACTGGAGATTCATTGGATATAAATCTTCAAAGACCTTTTCCTGCTTACTCGTTAAATACTACAAGCAGCTGGCCTTGTACCAACAAAATTCAACACGCTGCACCAGTCGAGAAGTCATCGCTTCAAGCAAATTCCTTGGTTGCCAGCAGCGTGGGCACAGGGAGCAGGAAACAGATCATAAAGGTAATGAGATTTGTAAGCAAACTCCCAAATGTTGACTGAAATTTTAGAGTTCAGAGAGGTGAAGAGGAGCTGGCGTTATGGACCTGTTTTGTCCAGCTCCATCACAGCCTCTCGAATGGTGAGTCGGTGCGTGGCTGTTGGATGAGGCTGGTGACCCTGCGTTAGCGCACCATTTGGGACTGCTTATGATTGAGGCCGCCTGGCTTTTCTCACTTACAATCTAAGCTGGAATGCAAAGCCTTGATAAATGAAACAGAGGTGCCCCATTATGCAGTAGGAGGATTCATGTTTTGTTTTATTTCTATCAGCCAGGCTTGGAAATGAGAATGTGCTCCCAGGTATAGAAAGCTTCAAATATACTATGTCTTCTGGTTTTAAGGAGCAGGGAGGAAGATGGCCATAAATGCCCAGACTTCCAGCAGTTGAGTTCTCATCCAATGTGTTCCTTGTCAGAGAGTCCTGAAGAGTTAATGAGCTGGGTCTTATAAAAAACAACCTGCGTTTAAATGTCATTAGAATGGAGAATTTAGCCTGCGTTCAAGAACTGCAAGGGCAGATCTTGAACAGTGGGAAGGAAATCGGCTTTCTCTAGGCAGTGCTAATTGTGCAAGATATTTGGAATAAAGAAAGCTTGGTTTATTTGTTGCTTATTTACATGAAGAGAATTGAGGGGTTTTAGGATCAGTTAGAGGCTCTAGAGTGTAACATGCAAGACCTGAACCTTCAGGGTTGTGTGCTTAGAACTGGAAGGAGAGCACAACTGAGTGTAGCAACAGAGGAGGAAGTGGCTCTTTCTAATGCGAGTAACAGAAGCAACTTTTAAGACTGACCTAATCCACATAGCAGAGGTGAGGAAAATACACTTGTTTTACGAAGGAAGAAAAAGCTATTGCAGAGCACCTTGCAAAAGGCTACAGAGTTGGAGGTAAAGTCATCTGTCCCCTGTACCTGGTGCTGGTGAGGCCACACCTCAAATCGTGGTTTCAGTTTTGGGGCCCTCACTTCAAGGACACTGAGATGCTGCAGTGTGTCCAGAAAATGGGAATGGATCTGGGGAAGGGTTTAAAGCACAAGTGACTCAAGGAGCTGGGATTGTTCAGTCTGGAGAAAAGGAGACTGAGGGGAGACCTTATCGCTCTCTACAACTACTTAAAAGGAGGTTGTAGTGAGGTGAGGGTTGGTCTCTTCTCCCTGGTAGCCAGTGACTGGACAAGGGTAAATGGCATCAAGATGCACCAGGGGAGGTTTAGGTTGGATATTAGGAGGAGTTTCTTCACTTAAAGTGTTCTCAAGCATTGAAAGAGGCTGCCCAGGGAGGTTGGTTGAGTCCCCATCCCTGGAGGTGTTTAAAGACCAGTAGATGTTGTATGTGGGGACATAGTCTTGTGGCAGACTTAGCAGGGCTGGATCAATGGTTGGACTTGATCTTAAAGGTCTCTTCCAACTGAAACCATTCTATGATTCTAAAGGAAGAACTGATCCAAAGGGAGTTGCTTTACTTTAAGCAGGAGTTCAGGGCAGAACTAACGTCTCCTACTTCATTTGCCTGTAGGTTCAGCAGCATGACTCGGATGTGATCTACATTTGAAGCCTTTCGTTTCCTTACGAGACTGGCAGAACCTTGTGATTATCTTTCTGCCTGCTGCAAAATGCACCTATCCCAAGACAGCTGCTCAGCTCTGCTGCCACACATTGGCATAAGAGACCTGGTGCCATTCAGCTCCCAAGCAGATAATGTAAGCTGGGAGCATGAAAAATGCCAGGGTGAAGTGGCTGGTGTCTGGGTACAAAGGTAAACATACAGACCCAGAGGAGTGTTGTTTACTCTTTATGCACTTTTGAAGAAACACTTTATACTTTTCTAAACCTTGCTCCCCTAGATGTTTTACACTGACTTAGCAGTATGGTACTGTACTTTTGTAGAAAAGATTCTGGGCAGCAAGTGTCCAGGAGGTGTCTGGGATGAGAAAAAAAATTTACACGAATTTAGCATTTGTCTACATAATAATAAAGGTTTTTGTCCAGTCCATGGGATGCAATTCCCACAGAACTGCTCAATCCCCCACTCATCCTGTCCCTACAGGCCCTTCTAAAAAGTCCCTCCCCAGCTTTCCTACAGCCCCTTTTCAGGTACTGGAAGGCCGCTCTAAGGTCTCCCCAGAGCCTTCTCTTCTCCAGGCTGAGCAAGCCCACCTCTCCCAGCCTGTCCTCTTACGGGAGATGCTCCAGCCCTCTGACCGTGGCCTCCTCTGGACCTGTTCCAACGGTTCCATATCCTTATGCTGGGCATTCCAGAACTGGGCACAGCACCCCAGGAAGTGTCTCATAAGAGCAGAGTAGAGGGGGAGAATCGCCTCCCTTGACCTGCTGGCCACACTTCTTTTGATGCAGCCCAGGATATGGTTGGCTTTCTGGGCTGCGAGTGCACTTTGCCAGGTCGGATGGGGCCTTAATCAGTCGGGTCTAGCGGGAGGTGTCCCTGCGCATGGCAGGGGTTGGAGCTGGATGGGCTTTAAGGTCCATTCCAACCCAAGCCATTCTATGATTCTATAAACATTTTAGTGTTTGCCTGCCAAGTGTTTTCCTTTTCCTCCCCAAAAGTTTCTTGGCTCGCTTAATTGATTGGCATTTCTCTATGAGAAAACTCAGCTTTGAATTTGAGATGCAGAAGTGGACATCTTCAAATACTTCTCATTCCTGAGAGAATCCTTGGATTAGAACACATATCTTGTGCTTTCTTCACAGTTTCTTGCTAGATGAAGCACTTTGGCCACTCCAGCAACTTTTGCATATGTTAACTTCTTCCCAGTTTGGTGTAACACAGCTTCCAAATTAGACAAAGACAAAAGCTGCTGTTGGTGTCTGCTGAAGTTGGACTTGTTTCTGTTGGAGAGGTGCATGCAGCAATATGCCTGCCTCACTAGTAAAACCTGCTGGGTTTGTGTGAGTTTCAGTGTCTATTTCACCATCAGTCTTCAGCCTCAGGACTTCTGGGGAAGCAGACAACATGCAGCTGTAGATAAAGTAGTGACCTATGATGTAAAAATGTTAAATATCTTGTTCTAAAAGCTAAGATTAAAAAAATAACATGCAATAAAAAGCTTCAATTTCCACTTGCTCCGAAATGAACATTGTGCCAGTTGTCCCATTCATGATGGTTACAGGGCAAGGTGCATGTATTGGCAATCTGAGTGCTATCCTGTTGTCTCTTGTCTCAGCCTTGAGAGCAGTTGATGCCCTCAGTGTGCAGAGGGAGCAGAGGGTGTTCATTCACAGCTCTGCTCTATGAGATGTCCGCAGAGCTTCGGCTGGTCCACACACAGTTTGTGATCACACGGAAGTACAGCTGTTAAGCAATTGCAGAGCTCAGATGTGGAATTGCTGCAGATTCCAGCGCGTGCAAACATGGTGTTTTCCGTACACCGTGACCTGCTGGTATCTGTGGTTCTGGAGTTTTGAGCTGAGCTGCTGATTTCACCAGACACAGCACATCTGGGGGGGGGGGGGGCATTGGTGCTGTCACTTTGCTGCTGGTTAATGCAAATGGAGACTGGCAAAAAAGTGTATCAGCATTGGTGAACCATGGAACCAGAGAGAGGTGGGTTGGGTTGGAAGGGACCTCAAAGCCCACCCAGTGCCACCCCCTGCCATGGGCAGGGACGCCTCCCACAGGATCAGGGGGCTCCAAGCCCCATCCAACCTGGCCTGGAACACCTCCAGGGATGGGGCAGCCACCACTGCTCTGGGCAACCTGGGCCAGGGCCTCCCCACCCTCACAACAAAACATTTCTCCCTAAGATCTCACCTCAATCTCCCCTCTTGCGGCTCAAAACTGTTCCTCTTTGACCTATCACTACGAGCCCTTGTAAAAAGTCCTTCCCCAGCTTTCCTGGAGCCCCTTCAGGTACTGGACAGCTGCTATGAGGCCCTCCTGGAGTCTTCTCTGAGCTGAGCTGAGCAAGCCCAGCTCTCTCAGCCTGTTCTCATAGCAGAGCTACTCCAGCCCTCATATCATCTCCATGGTCTCCTCTAGACCCACTTGAACAGTTCTGTTTCCTTTTTATGTTGGGGATTCCAGAACTGGACACAGCGCTCCAGGTGAGGTATCACAAGAGCACAGTAGAAGGGGAGAATCATCTTTCTTGCCCTGCTGGCCACGTTTCTTTTGATGCAGTCCAGGACATGGCTGGCCTTCTGGGCTGCGAGCACACGTTGCCAGCTCATGTCGAGCTTCTCATCAATCACCCCAAAAAGCCCAAGTCTTTCTCTGCAGGGCTGCTCTCAATCACATTGTCCCCTATCCTGTATTGATACCAGGGGCTACCCTGACCCAGGTGTAGGACCTTGCACTTGGCCTTGTTGAACCTTATGAGGTTCTCCAGCTTGTCCAGGTCCCCCCGGATGACATCCCATCCTTCTGGTGTGACAAGTGCCCCACTCAGCTTGGTGTCATCTGCTGACTTGCTGAGGGTGCGCTCGATCCTGCTGTCAGTAACATTAATGAAAATATAAAATGGCACTGATGCCAGTACAGAGCCCTAAGGGACAGCGCTCGTTATGGGCCTCCATCTGGACACTGAGCCGTTGATCGCTACTCTCTGAATGTAACCATCCAATCGATTCCTTATCCACTGAACAGCCCACCCATCAGATCCATATCCCTCCAATTCAGAGCAAAAGATATTGTGAGGACTGTGTCAAAGGCTTTGCAGAAGTCCAGCGAGATGACATCCATTGTTTCTCCCGTGTCTACTGATGCGGTCACTCCATCGTAGAAAGCCACTAGGTTTGTCAGGCAGGACTTTCCCTTGGAGAAGCCGTGTTGGCTGTCTTGAATCACCTCCCTGAGAAGACTGATGACATGGACTCTGACTGAGAATCGAAGAACCTTCATTGTCAGAAGGCTGCATTTTTATATTCCTCAGAGTTTATCACGCGCTTGATATTTTAACGGGACGGGATACGCACAGCTCTCCACACACCTAAGTTACACTTGGGACTGGTTACTTACACATAACCACACACTACTGCAAGAAGCATGTTTTGCTAGATAACGTGCTCGTTATCTTACACTTTGTGAACAGTTCTGTTTCTTCACCACTTAATATAAAATGTCTCCAGAGGTGAGCGCTGTGGTCACCGTCACTGGCAGGAACAGAGCGATTCCTGCCTGTCCCTTCACCCAGATAAACAAGCCCTTCAGCTTTCACCTGGGAGAGCCAGCAGAGAAAGGGATGCGGGATAACAAAAGGACTCCTTGCTAGAGCTGACACTCAGCTTCCGGAAGCTCCTGGCTCCTAGTCCTGGGCATCCACATCTCTTGGAAAGGCTCCCAAAAAAGGGAGCAAAAGGTTTCTCTGTGTCTGCATGGCAGGACCAGGGGCCCTTCCAACATCTGTACCACGTCTCTCCCTAGCAAAAAGCTGGAGTGAGAGAAGAACTGTAGAAATATCATCAGAGAAGAAAGGAGATATAGAACATGAGCTTAGGAAGTCTCAGATGTTGTACACTCGGTGTTTTCCTCTTTGCATACACCCTGTGCCCTCGTGGCCTCCTAAGAGCACACAGTTACAGCACCAGGAGGACTTTGTTAGGGCAATGTCCTTGTCTAAGCTTCATACTATCAGCACTCATTCCGAGAGGAAGTATGATGCCAGCTGAGTTGGGATGCGTTGGCTTGTTTTGCGTTGGGCTGAGGTGGTTTTCCAGCCCAGGCTGCACAGCTCTAGAAACTGCAATGTCACCGCCCCACGCTGTCCTCTTTACAGCACAGCACAGCAGACCATAGCACAGACCATGTTTCAGTGGCAAGGGGGCTGCAGTGCTCTGCTTCCCTCTGCCTGCATCCCCTGCCTGGGCAGCGTTCTGCTTCCCTCCTGCCTGCATCCCCTGCATCCCATCTCACAGCAGGGCTCCGAGGGCTGGTGCACCTCCCTCTCTCCCCACAGCTTCTGCACAGCATTGCCTGCTGCGCCTGTGCACCCTGCGGAGCCTGGGCCAAAGCTGCCTCTTCCTCCATGAACTGTGTGACAGCAAGGCCACCGGGCACCCCTCCTGCACCCTCTCTCACACCCTGGCATGGGGCTGCACCCTCCACTAGGATTCTGCCATTGCCAAGGGAGAGAGGGAGTGGTGGCACTTTGTCAGCCAGATGCTGCTCCTCTACAAGCCTGGGCCTCTTCCCACAGCCAACGCTGGCGGCCTCCGTCCTGTCTGGGCCCCAACCAACACCAGCCCCAACCCCAGCTGACACTGTCCCTAGCTGACACCAACCCCAGCCCCATCTGACAACGACCCCAACTGACACCAACCCCAGCCCCAACCGACAGCAGCCGCATCCTGTTGTAGTCCTGCACTCCTGCACTTCTCTTTTCACACAGCATTCATATTCCATGTCTGCCGTGCCGATTAGTCAGCCAAGGTGTCGATGATCCATCAGAATGGTGATTCCGTGGCAATCACGCACCGTCCACAGGCTTAGAGATTGTTCCTTGTCTCTATGATGTACCTTCTCACATCCTGTGTGTGCTGAAGAAGTTAAAATCAAAACAGCACAGCACAGCTCTACCGATCAGAGCCATGCGAGAGGTTACAGTTCGACAGCGCACGTAGCAATGCGATACGGATCATCCGTGGGTCAGCCCGTTCATCGGGACCGATCACTTCAGGTGTCCATATTCAAGCTGGACACGAGGACTCCTTATCCCACCACTGATGCAGAGAGGAGAGGGGGACATGCCTGGCAAGTGCTCTGCACGGCAGTGCATTCTGGCCATCCCAGGCTGTGTCTTCTCTGCCCCCTGCTGCCAGGGGCAGCCTCTGCCTGCTCCTTCTCCCACTGCCAACAGGGTGGACTGAACACAATGCCCGTGTCTTCTCTCGCTGCCCACACAGAGGTCGTAGCACCCAAAAGCCTCAGAAACGGCCTCAAGAGCCAACGACGCCCACGTTATCCTACCCCTTCACCACACTGAGACTCTGGTTTTCCCCTCCAGCTGGGAAGTTTGCAGCAGCATCTCCCTTTTTATTTCCAGCAGATACAGGCTGGTCGCTACCACTCATGAGGGCTATGGCTGGGTTCTCAAGTGCTGCCTTCTCCTTCTGTCTACACAGGCTGGTGGGCTGATCCCTCCAGGCAGAATAGGTCATATAAATTTTCTGCACCATCCAGGAGGTGCACTCTGTCCTCTGCTGCTGGCTGGGGAGAGCGAGGCAGCGTAGGATGGCACACCACCAGCTCTGCTTGTAGAAACTCATCCGAGGAAGCACAGGCACTGGCTGCCAGCCCTGTCCTTCTGCTTCTCTCAGTGGGCTCTGTCTGCTTCCAGCACCTCATCTGGATTGCCAGCAGGGTAGTAGTGTGGCTGCAACAGAAGGGACAAAGTTGCTCTCATGCACTGAGACACGTACTGCCCCAGCCCTGCCCTGTGCCTGCACACCCAGGGTCCCATTGGCACCCCCTGTCCTCAGCCCATGACAGGCTCTAAGCACTCTCTTGGAGATGCAGAGAGGTGCCTGGAGGCAGGGGCTGACCAAGTTCATTCCTAGGTAAGGGGAAACAGGAGGATGCCACCCCATGGCTCCTAGGCAGCATCCTTGACCCAGTGCTGCCTCACTGCCACAAGACCGACCGCACCAGGCCTGCCCAGCCTACTCTTCTCCCTGCTCGGCCCTTTCTTGTCTTCCCTTCCCCTCCAGCAAGGCTGCCTGGAGATTTCATTGCTCTTGCTGTGTGCGAGGGTAGCGTCTCTCCTGCAAGGTCCAGAGACACACATGCACACAGGGTTAATATCAGATACTGGGGGGGGTCTGTAACCCGAAAATCACATTCCTAAGACATCTGTGCTAATGAGGATCCCGTGCTTTTTCTTCCCATGCCTGACTGTTTTCTTTTCGGGGCTCAAGCAAAAGAGAGTGCTCTCTGGACAGACTGGGCAGTAATTAGTGTCTTCTAAAGAGAGATCCAGAAAAGGCCATTAGCTGTCCACATGAGCACCCAGCACAGCATCCCTCAGGAACCAAAACCCACCAAGCGGTACTTCTCCACTGCTCACTGTGACAAAGTGGTGGCATGGGGAAAGGTCACGTACCTGTCCCGCTGTCCCATGGTGTTTGTAAGCATGGATTTCAGTTTTCTGTTGGTCCTGGCGACTCGTTTTCCTCTCACACAGCTTCAGGGACCTCCCCACAATCTCCAGTGCCTCACTGAAAATAGAGAGCAGGTAGAGTTTGGACTCTATCAGACACAGCCACATCTCCATTGCAAGCACCTCTTGCGAGCCTGTGCAGCAGCAGCGGGTTGTGCAGCAGAATGGTGTTGCCTGCTCCTTGCCTTCTCCTGCACAGAGAAAGAGGTTCTTGGGATGCTCTGGACTGGGCCTGTTTGCACCATCGGCAATGACAATTTCCTGCAGCGCTCTCAGCTGGACTATTTGGAGCTGGACTGGAAGGACTGGAAGGACTATTTGGTGGTCACCCTGGGGGGCCTGGGGTTACTGGGACCTTTACTGCTGGGGCACAGTGTGAAAGGAGACTGTGATGTGGAGAGAAAAGCTATTGTCTGCAGCAAAACCTCCATCTCCTCCTGCCCAGCAGGGTATTGTGACACACAAACCCCAGGAATGGGTTTACTTCAATGTAAAGTGAGAGAGAAGATCCTCCAGTCCTGTAACAGGGCAGCCGACATAAAAGTCTGCAACCCCCCCACAGCCCACGTGCCCTGCAGTGAGAAAATTCCCACCCTGAGAAACAGGTCCAGAGAGCCAAATTAGTCTAACACAAACATCTCACCCCACCAGGTGATTTCTCCAGGCCTCTCACCTTTCAGCAGGCTTCAATTCCGAAATAAACTTCCTATCCTTCATTTTAGGGTGATGTAATGTCACGGGGGAAATCGTTGTTGGATAAACGAACATCAACCCAGTACCAGACCCTTCAAGAGAGAAGTTACAGTTCAGAGTGAGGGTGGCCTGCAGCCCTTTTTGTCTCCCTCCAGCACAAACCACCCTTCCAACAGAAAAAGCCTCGGCAGGATACACCAGGGACCGGCGCGCACTGGGGCCGAGTTCTTCAGCACAGCAAGCCCAACCGCGAGCGTGGCGCTGCCCAAGGCTCCTCTGCCTCAGGGAGCCCCTGCACACGGACTCTTTGGGGCAGCCACAAGGCGGGTGTTTTTCTGACCCACCCATCCCCTCCCGGAAAGGCTTTCTTTCCCTGGCCCGATGGACACAAGGGAAACCTGCAACTCTCTGTCAGGACCCATCCGTAACTTGGTCTTCTTTCTCCCACCCCTTACTTCTGAGTGTTTCCATGATCTCGTCAACTGCCTTCTCAAGATCTCGAGTGTCACACTGTTCAGGGGCCCACTCAGACCTGGAAAACAGAAGACAACAAAGAAGAAGTCAACATTAAACTGTCACCAAACTGTGAAGTATACTTGTACTCCAGCAAGAAAATGCACACCCTGGGGACACATCCAAAGCATGCCTACAGGTGATACAGTCAACGTGTCCAACACACACTTCTCACTCCCCCAAGGATAAGGTCACATCCCTGCCCCTCTGATCTTCTCCGAATTCTTACCCTTCTGAGGGACAGATTCCCTTTGTCGCATCCCAGATCTCTGTCGGTTTCAGACTAAGTAATAAGCCAGCATGAAGGTTCATTCCATGATCGTGAATGTCCGCAGCATGATACCCTGCAAATGAGACGTGAGAAACCTCATCAGAAGCACAGCACCTTGGGGCAGCTCAGACAAGAAGCATCCACAGAGCTGGTCAGTCCTGTGGGGAAACTATCGGTGCCAGCACTCCCCAATCCCCAGGAGTCTCATTGCCTACGAGGACTTGGGTGTCTGCAAACTATCACTCCCATCTCCACAGGTCAGGAGCGCATCTTTCACTCCTTTGCTACTCCTTGCCTACAATTCCCTTTGCCAAGGACATCTTTGGAAATGCGCGGCTTCACAGGACAAGCTGGAGGCCTCCCAGAGCCTCTTTGGTGCCAACAGCTTCTCCCAAGGGGAAGACGCCCTGGGTGCTCTGCCCTGCTCTCGTAGACACCCTTGCTCCTGTGGGCACCGTCAGCCCACAGACGCTGTTTCCCAGGACTCTCTCAGCAAGTCCTAAAGCAGGCACCGTGCTCCCAGCTCCCAGGCTGCCGTGATGTCGGAGCAAACGCTTGCAGGATTTGGACAACGTTCCCAATGCAGCCTCTCTCAGGAAATGGAATCATTCCGGGTGGAAAGCCCAGGAGAGAGCAGCCCTGCCTTTCCTTCCCCTGACAGCAGGAGCTGCTGTTCAGAGTGAGGGTGGCCTGCAGCCCTTTTTGTCTCCCTCCAGCACAAACCACTCTTGCAACAGAAAAAGCCTCGGCAGGATACACCAGGGACCGGCGCGCACTGGGGCCGAGTTCTTCAGCACAGCAAGCCCAACCGCGAGCGTGGCGCTGCCCAAGGCTCCTCTGCCTCACGGAGCCCCTGCACACGGACTCTTTGGGGCAGCCACAAGGCGGGTGTTTTTCTGACCCACCCATCCCCTCCCGGAAAGCCTTTCTTTCCCTGGCCCGACGGACACAAGGGAAACCTGCAACTCTCTGTCAGGACCCATCCATTGCTTGGGGTTCTTTCTCCCACCCCTTACCTCCGTCTCCTTTCGCGGTGTGTGGTGGAATTGTCCCGGGGGGGCTCGCGGTCACAGATGGACGTTTGGATAACTCGCTACTGCAAACCAGAAGACAACAAACATGAAGCCAACGCGAGAGTCTCACAAAACTCCACTACACGCTTGTCCTATTCCAAAAAATTCCCACCCTGGGGACCCATCCAGAGACGCCTCCGCAGCTGACACAGTCAAAGTTTCCAACATCCCCACCTCACTCCCACAAGGACAAGAGCACCCCGCTGCCCAGAAGACTTCTCCACACTTCTCACCTGTCTGGGGACTTCTCTCCCAGCGCTGATTGTCCTGTCTCCTCCTCTGCCTTGAGGCCAGATAAAGACACGCTGGAAGGCTTTGTTCTAGGATGGACTGTCTCAGGATGGACCCCTGCAAGTGAGACACAAAAACCTTCTCAGAAAAACAGCACCTTGGGGCAGCTCAGACAAGAAGCATCCACAGAGCTGGTCAGTCCTGTGGGGAAACTATCGGTGCCAGCACTCCCCAATCCCCAGGAGTCTCATTGCCTACGAGGACTTGGATGCCTGCAAACTATCACTCCCATCTCCACAGGTCAGGAGCGCATCTTTCACTCCTTTGCTACTCCTTGCCTACAATTCCCTTTGCCAAGGACATCTTTGGAAATGCGCGGCTTCACAGGACAAGCTGGAGGCCTCCCAGAGCCTCTTTGGTGCCAACAGCTTCTCCCAAGGGGAAGACGCCCTGGGTGCTCTGCCCTGCTCTCGTAGACACCCTTGCTCCTGTGGGCACCGTCAGCCCACAGACGCTGTTTCCCAGGACTCTCTCAGCAAGTCCTAAAGCAGGCACCGTGCTCCCAACTCCCAGGCTGCCGCGATGTCGGAGCAAACGCTTGCAGGATTTGGACAACGTTCCCAACGCAGCCTCTCTCAGGAAATGGAATCAATCCGGGCGGAAAGCCCAGGAGAGAGCAGCCCTGCCTTTCCTTCCCCTGACAGCAGGAGCTGCTGTTCAGAGTGAGGGTGGCCTGCAGCCCTTTTTGTCTCCCTCCAGCACAAACCACTCTTGCAACAGAAAAAGCCTCGGCAGGATACACCAGGGACCAGCGCGCACTGGGGCCGAGTTCTTCAGCACAGCAAGCCCAACCGCGAGCGTGGCGCTGCCCAAGGCTCCTCTGCCTCACGGAGCCCCTGCACACGGACTCTTTGGGGCAGCCACAAGGCGGGTGTTTTTCTGACCCACCCATCCCCTCCCGGAAAGCCTTTCTTTCCCTGGCCCGACGGACACAAGGGAAACCTGCAACTCTCTGTCAGGACCCATCCATTGCTTGGGGTTCTTTCTCCCACCCCTTACCTCCGTCTCCTTTCGCGGTGTGTGGTGGAATTGTCCCGGGGGGGCTCGCGGTCACAGATGGACGTTTGGATAACTCGCTACTGCAAACCAGAAGACAACAAACATGAAGCCAACGCGAGAGTCTCACAAAACTCCACTACACGCTTGTCCTATTCCAAAAAATTCCCACCCTGGGGACCCATCCAGAGACGCCTCCGCAGCTGACACAGTCAAAGTTTCCAACATCCCCACCTCACTCCCACAAGGACAAGAGCACCCCGCTGCCCAGAAGACTTCTCCACACTTCTCACCTGTCTGGGGACTTCTCTCCCAGCGCTGATTGTCCTGTCTCCTCCTCTGCCTTGAGGCCAGATAAAGACACGCTGGAAGGCTTTGTTCTAGGATGGACTGTCTCAGGATGGACCCCTGCAAGTGAGACACAAAAACCTTCTCAGAAAAACAGCACCTTGGGGCAGCTCAGACAAGAAGCATCCACAGAGCTGGTCAGTCCTGTGGGGAAACTATCGGTGCCAGCACTCCCCAATCCCCAGGAGTCTCATTGCCTACGAGGACTCGGATGCCTGCAAACTATCACTCCCATCTCCACAGGTCAGGAGCGCATCTTTCACTCCTTTGCTACTCCTTGCCTACAATTCCCTTTGCCAAGGACATCTTTGGAAATGCGCGGCTTCACAGGACAAGCTGGAGGCCTCCCAGAGCCTCTTTGGTGCCAACAGCTTCTCCCAAGGGGAAGACGCCCTGGGTGCTCTGCCCTGCTCTCGTAGACACCCTTGCTCCTGTGGGCACCGTCAGCCCACAGACGCTGTTTCCCAGGACTCTCTCAGCAAGTCCTAAAGCAGGCACCGTGCTCCCAACTCCCAGGCTGCCGCGATGTCGGAGCAAACGCTTGCAGGATTTGGACAACGTTCCCAGCGCAGCCTCTCTCAGGAAATGGAATCAATCCGGGCGGAAAGCCCAGGAGAGAGCAGCCCTGCCTTTCCTTCCCCTGACAGCAGGAGCTGCTGTTCAGAGTGAGGGTGGCCTGCAGCCCTTTTTGTCTCCCTCCAGCACAAACCACTCTTGCAACAGAAAAAGCCTCGGCAGGATACACCAGGGACCGGCACGCACTGGGGCCGAGTTCTTCAGCACAGCAAGCCCAACCGCGAGCGTGGCGCTGCCCAAGGCTCCTCTGCCTCACGGAGCCCCTGCACACGGACTCTTTGGGGCAGCCACAAGGCGGGTGTTTTTCTGACCCACCCATCCCCTCCTGGAAAGGCTTTCTTTCCCTGGCCCGACGGACACAAGGGAAACCTGCAACTCTCTGTCAGGACCCATCCATTGCTTGGGGTTCTTTCTCCCACCCCTTACCTCCGTCTCCTTTCGCGGTGTGTGGTGGAATTGTCCCGGGGGGGCTCGCGGTCACAGATGGACGTTTGGATAACTCGCTACTGCAAACCAGAAGACAACAAACATGAAGCCAACGCGAGAGTCTCACAAAACTCCACTACACGCTTGTTCTATTCCAAAAAATTCCCACCCTGGGGACCCATCCAGAGACGCCTCCGCAGCTGACACAGTCAAAGTTTCCAACATCCCCACCTCACTCCCACAAGGACAAGAGCACCCCGCTGCCCAGAAGACTTCTCCACACTTCTCACCTGTCTGGGGACTTCTCTCCCAGCGCTGATTGTCCTGTCTCCTCCTCTGCCTTGAGGCCAGATAAAGACACGCTGGAAGGCTTTGTTCTAGGATGGACTGTCTCAGGATGGACCCCTGCAAGTGAGACACAAAAACCTTCTCAGAAAAACAGCACCTTGGGGCAGCTCAGACAAGAAGCATCCACAGAGCTGGTCAGTCCTGTGGGGAAACTATCGGTGCCAGCACTCCCCAATCCCCAGGAGTCTCATTGCCTACGAGGACTTGGGTGTCTGCAAACTATCACTCCCATCTCCACAGGTCAGGAGCGCATCTTTCACTCCTTTGCTACTCCTTGCCTACAATTCCCTTTGCCAAGGACATCTTTGGAAATGCGCGGCTTCACAGGACAAGCTGGAGGCCTCCCAGAGCCTCTTTGGTGCCAACAGCTTCTCCCAAGGGGAAGACGCCCTGGGTGCTCTGCCCTGCTCTCGTAGACACCCTTGCTCCTGTGGGCACCGTCAGCCCACAGACGCTGTTTCCCAGGACTCTCTCAGCAAGTCCTAAAGCAGGCACCGTGCTCCCAACTCCCAGGCTGCCGCGATGTCGGAGCAAACGCTTGCAGGATTTGGACAACGTTCCCAACGCAGCCTCTCTCAGGAAATGGAATCAATCCGGGCGGAAAGCCCAGGAGAGAGCAGCCCTGCCTTTCCTTCCCCTGACAGCAGGAGCTGCTGTTCAGAGTGAGGGTGGCCTGCAGCCCTTTTTGTCTCCCTCCAGCACAAACCACTCTTGCAACAGAAAAAGCCTCGGCAGGATACACCAGGGACCGGCGCGCACTGGGGCCGAGTTCTTCAGCACAGCAAGCCCAACCGCGAGCGTGGCGCTGCCCAAGGCTCCTCTGCCTCACGGAGCCTCTGCACACGGACTCTTTGGGGCAGCCACAAGGCGGGTGTTTTTCTGACCCACCCATCCCCTCCTGGAAAGCCTTTCTTTCCCTGGCCCGACGGACACAAGGGAAACCTGCAACTCTCTGTCAGGATCCATCCATTGCTTGGGGTTCTTTCTCCCACCCCTTACCTCCGTCTCCTTTCGTGGTGAGTGGTGGAATTGTCCCGGGGGGGCTCGCGGTCACAGATGGACGTTTGGATAACTCGCTACTGCAAACCAGAAGACAACAAACATGAAGCCAACGCGAGAGTCTCACAAAACTCCACTACACGCTTGTCCTATTCCAAAAAATTCCCACCCTGGGGACCCATCCAGAGACGCCTCCGCAGCTGACACAGTCAAAGTTTCCAACATCCCCACCTCACTCCCACAAGGACAAGAGCACCCCGCTGCCCCAGAGGGCTTCTCCACACTTCTCACCTGTCTGGGGACTTCTCTCCCAGCGCTGATTGTCCTGTCTCCTCCTCTGCCTTGAGGCCAGATAAAGACACGCTGGAAGGCTTTGTTCTAGGATGGGCTGTCTCAGGATGGACCCCTGCAAGTGAGACACAAAAACCTTCTCAGAAAAACAGCACCTTGGGGCAACTCAGACAAGAAGCATCCACAGAGCTGGTCAGTCCTGTGGGGAAACTATCGGTGCCAGCACTCCCCAATCCCCAGGAGTCTCACTGCCTACGAGGACTTGGGTGCCTGCAAACTATCACTCCCATCTCCACAGGTCAGGAGCGCATCTTTCACTCCTTTGCTACTCCTTGCCTACAATTCCCTTTGCCAAGGACATCTTTGGAAATGCGCGGCTTCACAGGACAAGCTGGAGGCCTCCCAGAGCCTCTTTGGTGCCAACAGCTTCTCCCAAGGGGAAGACGCCCTGGGTGCTCTGCCCTGCTCTCGTAGACACCCTTGCTCCTGTGGGCACCGTCAGCCCACAGACGCTGTTTCCCAGGACTCTCTCAGCAAGTCCTAAAGCAGGCACCGTGCTCCCAACTCCCAGGCTGCCGTGATGTCGGAGCAAACGCTTGCAGGCTTTGGACAACGTTCCCAACGCAGCCTCGCTCAGGAAATGGAATCAATCCAGGCGAAAGCCCAGGAGAGAGCAGCCCTGCCTTTCCTTCCCCTGACAGCCGGAGCTGCTGTTCAGAGTGAGGGTGGCCTGCAGCCCTTTTTGTCTCCCTCCAGCACAAACCACTCTTGCAACAGAAAAAGCCTCGGCAGGATACACCAGGGACCGGCGCGCACTGGGGCCGAGTTCTTCAGCACAGCAAGCCCAACCGCGAGCGTGGCGCTGCCCAAGGCTCCTCTGCCTCATGGAGCCTCTGCACACGGACTCTTTGGGGCAGCCACAAGGCGGGTGTTTTTCTGACCCACCCATCCCCTCCTGGAAAGCCTTTCTTTCCCTGGCCCGACGGACACAAGGGAAACCTGCAACTCTCTGTCAGGATCCATCCATTGCTTGGGGTTCTTTCTCCCACCCCTTACCTCCGTCTCCTTTCGTGGTGAGTGGTGGAATTGTCCCGGGGGGGCTCGCGGTCACAGATGGACGTTTGGATAACTCGCTACTGCAAACCAGAAGACAACAAACATGAAGCCAACGCGAGAGTCTCACAAAACTCCACTACACGCTTGTCCTATTCCAAAAAATTCCCACCCTGGGGACCCATCCAGAGACGCCTCCGCAGCTGACACAGTCAAAGTTTCCAACATCCCCACCTCACTCCCACAAGGACAAGAGCACCCCGCTGCCCCAGAGGGCTTCTCCACGCTTCTCACCTGTCTGGGGACTTCTCTCCCAGCGCTGATTGTCCTGTCTCCTCCTCTGCCTTGAGGCCAGATAAAGACACGCTGGAAGGCTTTGTTCTAGGATGGACTGTCTCAGGATGGACCCCTGCAAGTGAGACACAAAAACCTTCTCAGAAAAACAGCACCTTGGGGCAGCTCAGACAAGAAGCATCCACAGAGCTGGTCAGTCCTGTGGGGAAACTATCGGTGCCAGCACTCCCCAATCCCCAGGAGTCTCATTGCCTACGAGGACTTGGATGCCTGCAAACTATCACTCCCATCTCCACAGGTCAGGAGCGCATCTTTCACTCCTTTGCTACTCCTTGCCTACAATTCCCTTTGCCAAGGACATCTTTGGAAATGCGCGGCTTCACAGGACAAGCTGGAGGCCTCCCAGAGCCTCTTTGGTGCCAACAGCTTCTCCCAAGGGGAAGACGCCCTGGGTGCTCTGCCCTGCTCTCGTAGACACCCTTGCTCCTGTGGGCACCGTCAGCCCACAGACGCTGTTTCCCAGGACTCTCTCAGCAAGTCCTAAAGCAGGCACCGTGCTCCCAGCTCCCAGGCTGCCGTGATGTCGGAGCAAACGCTTGCAGGATTTGGACAACGTTCCCAACGCAGCCTCTCTCAGGAAATGGAATCAATCCGGGCGGAAAGCCCAGGAGAGAGCAGCCCTGCCTTTCCTTCCCCTGACAGCAGGAGATGCTGTTCAGAGTGAGGGTGGCCTGCAGCCCTTTTTGTCTCCCTCCAGCACAAACCACTCTTGCAACAGAAAAAGCCTCGGCAGAATACACCAGGGACCGGCGCGCACTGGGGCCGAGTTCTTCAGCACAGCAAGCCCAACCGCGAGCGTGGCGCTGCCCAAGGCTCCTCTGCCTCACGGAGCCTCTGCACACGGACTCTTTGGGGCAGCCACAAGGCGGGTGTTTTTCTGACCCACCCATCCCCTCCCGGAAAGCCTTTCTTTCCCTGGCCCGACGGACACAAGGGAAACCTGCAACTCTCTGTCAGGATCCATCCATTGCTTGGGGTTCTTTCTCCCACCCCTTACCTCCGTCTCCTTTCGTGGTGAGTGGTGGAATTGTCCCGGGGGGCCTCGCGGTCACAGATGGACGTTTGGATAACTCGCTACTGCAAACCAGAAGACAACAAACATGAAGCCAACGCGAGAGTCTCACAAAACTCCACTACACGCTTGTCCTATTCCAAAAAATTCCCACCCTGGGGACCCATCCAGAGACGCCTCCGCAGCTGACACAGTCAAAGTTTCCAACATCCCCACCTCACTCCCACAAGGACAAGAGCACCCCGCTGCCCCAGAGGGCTTCTCCACGCTTCTCACCTGTCTGGGGACTTCTCTCCCAGCGCTGATTGTCCTGTCTCCTCCTCTGCCTTGAGGCCAGATAAAGACACGCTGGAAGGCTTTGTTCTAGGATGGACTGTCTCAGGATGGACCCCTGCAAGTGAGACACAAAAACCTTCTCAGAAAAACAGCACCTTGGGGCAGCTCAGACAAGAAGCATCCACAGAGCTGGTCAGTCCTGTGGGGAAACTATCGGTGCCAGCACTCCCCAATCCCCAGGAGTCTCATTGCCTACGAGGACTTGGATGCCTGCAAACTATCACTCCCATCTCCACAGGTCAGGAGCGCATCTTTCACTCCTTTGCTACTCCTTGCCTACAATTCCCTTTGCCAAGGACATCTTTGGAAATGCGCGGCTTCACAGGACAAGCTGGAGGCCTCCCCCAGAGCCTCTTTGGTGCCAACAGCTTCTCCCAAGGGGAAGACGCCCTGGGTGCTCTGCCCTGCTCTCGTAGACACCCTTGCTCCTGTGGGCACCGTCAGCCCACAGACGCTGTTTCCCAGGACTCTCTCAGCAAGTCCTAAAGCAGGCACCGTGCTCCCAGCTCCCAGGCTGCCGTGATGTCGGAGCAAACGCTTGCAGGATTTGGACAACGTTCCCAACGCAGCCTCTCTCAGGAAATGGAATCAATCCGGGCGGAAAGCCCAGGAGAGAGCAGCCCTGCCTTTCCTTCCCCTGACAGCAGGAGCTGCTGTTCAGAGTGAGGGTGGCCTGCAGCCATTTTTGTCTCCCTCCAGCACAAACCACTCTTGCAACAGAAAAAGCCTCGGCAGGATACACCAGGGACCGGCACGCACTGGGGCCGAGTTCTTCAGCACAGCAAGCCCAACCGCGAGCGTGGCGCTGCCCAAGGCTCCTCTGCCTCACGGAGCCCCTGCACACGGACTCTTTGGGGCAGCCACAAGGCGGGTGTTTTTCTGACCCACCCATCCCCTCCTGGAAAGCCTTTCTTTCCCTGGCCCGACGGACACAAGGGAAACCTGCAACTCTCTGTCAGGATCCATCCATTGCTTGGGGTTCTTTCTCCCACCCCTTACCTCCGTCTCCTTTCGTGGTGAGTGGTGGAATTGTCCCGGGGGGGCTCGCGGTCACAGATGGACGTTTGGATAACTCGCTACTGCAAACCAGAAGACAACAAACATGAAGCCAACGCGAGAGTCTCACAAAACTCCACTACACGCTTGTCCTATTCCAAAAAATTCCCACCCTGGGGACCCATCCAGAGACGCCTCCGCAGCTGACACAGTCAAAGTTTCCAACATCCCCACCTCACTCCCACAAGGACAAGAGCACCCCGCTGCCCCAGAGGGCTTCTCCACGCTTCTCACCTGTCTGGGGACTTCTCTCCCAGCGCTGATTGTCCTGTCTCCTCCTCTGCCTTGAGGCCAGATAAAGACACGCTGGAAGGCTTTGTTCTAGGATGGGCTGTCTCAGGATGGACCCCTGCAAGTGAGACACAAAAACCTTCTCAGAAAAACAGCACCTTGGGGCAGCTCAGACAAGAAGCATCCACAGAGCTGGTCAGTCCTGTGGGGAAACTATCGGTGCCAGCACTCCCCAATCCCCAGGAGTCTCATTGCCTACGAGGACTTGGGTGTCTGCAAACTATCACTCCCATCTCCACAGGTCAGGAGCGCATCTTTCACTCCTTTGCTACTCCTTGCCTACAATTCCCTTTGCCAAGGACATCTTTGGAAATGCGCGGCTTCACAGGACAAGCTGGAGGCCTCCCAGAGCCTCTTTGGTGCCAACAGCTTCTCCCAAGGGGAAGACGCCCTGGGTGCTCTGCCCTGCTCTCGTAGACACCCTTGCTCCTGTGGGCACCGTCAGCCCACAGACGCTGTTTCCCAGGACTCTCTCAGCAAGTCCTAAAGCAGGCACCGTGCTCCCAGCTCCCAGGCTGCCGTGATGTCGGAGCAAACGCTTGCAGGCTTTGGACAACGTTCCCAACGCAGCCTCTCTCAGGAAATGGAATCAATCCGGGCGGAAAGCCCAGGAGAGAGCAGCCCTGCCTTTCCTTCCCCTGACAGCAGGAGATGCTGTTCAGAGTGAGGGTGGC
The DNA here is from genome assembly GCA_033558235.1 of Neomorphus geoffroyi. NCBI lineage: Eukaryota > Metazoa > Chordata > Aves > Cuculiformes > Neomorphidae > Neomorphus > Neomorphus geoffroyi. Next base: position 8,100,094 of record JAUMJM010000018.1, read on the forward strand.
CTGCAGCCCTTTTTGTCTCCCTCCAGCACAAACCACTCTTGCAACAGAAAAAGCCTCGGCAGGATACACCAGGGACCGGCGCGCACTGGGGCCGAGTTCTTCAGCACAGCAAGCCCAACCGCGAGCGTGGCGCTGCCCAAGGCTCCTCTGCCTCACGGAGCCCCTGCACACGGACTCTTTGGGGCAGCCACAATGCGGGTGTTTTTCTGACCCACCCATCCCCTCCTGGAAAGCCTTTCTTTCCCTGGCCCGACGGACACAAGGGAAACCTGCAACTCTCTGTCAGGACCTATCCATTGCTTGGGGTTCTTTCTCCCACCCCTTACCTCCGTCTCCTTTTGTGGTGAGTGGTGGAATTGTCCCGGGGGGCCTCGCGGTCACAGATGGACGTTTGGATAACTCGCTACTGCAAACCAGAAGACAACAAACATGAAGCCAACGCAAGAGTCTCACAAAACTCCACTACACGCTTGTCCTATTCCAAAAAATTCCCACCCTGGGGACCCATCCAGAGACGCCTCCGCAGCTGACACAGTCAAAGTTTCCAACATCCCCACCTCACTCCCACAAGGACAAGAGCACCCCGCTGCCCAGAAGACTTCTCCACACTTCTCACCTGTCTGGGGACTTCTCTCCCAGCGCTGATTGTCCTGTCTCCTCCTCTGCCTTGAGGCCAGATAAAGACACGCTGGAAGGCTTTGTTCTAGGATGGGCTGTCTCAGGATGGACCCCTGCAAGTGAGACACAAAAACCTTCTCAGAAAAACAGCACCTTGGGGCAGCTCAGACAAGAAGCATCCACAGAGCTGGTCAGTCCTGTGGGGAAACTATCGGTGCCAGCACTCCCCAATCCCCAGGAGTCTCATTGCCTACGAGGACTTGGGTGTCTGCAAACTATCACTCCCATCTCCACAGGTCAGGAGCGCATCTTTCACTCCTTTGCTACTCCTTGCCTACAATTCCCTTTGCCAAGGACATCTTTGGAAATGCGCGGCTTCACAGGACAAGCTGGAGGCCTCCCAGAGCCTCTTTGGTGCCAACAGCTTCTCCCAAGGGGAAGACGCCCTGGGTGCTCTGCCCTGCTCTCGTAGACACCCTTGCTCCTGTGGGCACCGTCAGCCCACAGACGCTGTTTCCCAGGACTCTCTCAGCAAGTCCTAAAGCAGGCACCGTGCTCCCAGCTCCCAGGCTGCCGTGATGTCGGAGCAAACGCTTGCAGGCTTTGGACAACGTTCCCAACGCAGCCTCTCTCAGGAAATGGAATCAATCCGGGCGGAAAGCCCAGGAGAGAGCAGCCCTGCCTTTCCTTCCCCTGACAGCAGGAGATGCTGTTCAGAGTGAGGGTGGCCTGCAGCCCTTTTTGTCTCCCTCCAGCACAAACCACTCTTGCAACAGAAAAAGCCTCGGCAGGATACACCAGGGACCGGCGCGCACTGGGGCCGAGTTCTTCAGCACAGCAAGCCCAACCGCGAGCGTGGCGCTGCCCAAGGCTCCTCTGCCTCACGGAGCCCCTGCACACGGACTCTTTGGGGCAGCCACAATGCGGGTGTTTTTCTGACCCACCCATCCCCTCCTGGAAAGCCTTTCTTTCCCTGGCCCGACGGACACAAGGGAAACCTGCAACTCTCTGTCAGGACCTATCCATTGCTTGGGGTTCTTTCTCCCACCCCTTACCTCCGTCTCCTTTTGTGGTGAGTGGTGGAATTGTCCCGGGGGGCCTCGCGGTCACAGATGGACGTTTGGATAACTCGCTACTGCAAACCAGAAGACAACAAACATGAAGCCAACGCAAGAGTCTCACAAAACTCCACTACACGCTTGTCCTATTCCAAAAAATTCCCACCCTGGGGACCCATCCAGAGACGCCTCCGCAGCTGACACAGTCAAAGTTTCCAACATCCCCACCTCACTCCCACAAGGACAAGAGCACCCCGCTGCCCAGAAGACTTCTCCACACTTCTCACCTGTCTGGGGACTTCTCTCCCAGCGCTGATTGTCCTGTCTCCTCCTCTGCCTTGAGGCCAGATAAAGACACGCTGGAAGGCTTTGTTCTAGGATGGGCTGTCTCAGGATGGACCCCTGCAAGTGAGACACAAAAACCTTCTCAGAAAAACAGCACCTTGGGGCAGCTCAGACAAGAAGCATCCACAGAGCTGGTCAGTCCTGTGGGGAAACTATCGGTGCCAGCACTCCCCAATCCCCAGGAGTCTCATTGCCTACGAGGACTTGGGTGTCTGCAAACTATCACTCCCATCTCCACAGGTCAGGAGCGCATCTTTCACTCCTTTGCTACTCCTTGCCTACAATTCCCTTTGCCAAGGACATCTTTGGAAATGCGCGGCTTCACAGGACAAGCTGGAGGCCTCCCAGAGCCTCTTTGGTGCCAACAGCTTCTCCCAAGGGGAAGACGCCCTGGGTGCTCTGCCCTGCTCTCGTAGACACCCTTGCTCCTGTGGGCACCGTCAGCCCACAGACGCTGTTTCCCAGGACTCTCTCAGCAAGTCCTAAAGCAGGCACCGTGCTCCCAGCTCCCAGGCTGCCGTGATGTCGGAGCAAACGCTTGCAGGCTTTGGACAACGTTCCCAACGCAGCCTCTCTCAGGAAATGGAATCAATCCGGGCGGAAAGCCCAGGAGAGAGCAGCCCTGCCTTTCCTTCCCCTGACAGCAGGAGATGCTGTTCAGAGTGAGGGTGGCCTGCAGCCCTTTTTGTCTCCCTCCAGCACAAACCACTCTTGCAACAGAAAAAGCCTCGGCAGGATACACCAGGGACCGGCGCGCACTGGGGCCGAGTTCTTCAGCACAGCAAGCCCAACCGCGAGCGTGGCGCTGCCCAAGGCTCCTCTGCCTCACGGAGCCCCTGCACACGGACTCTTTGGGGCAGCCACAATGCGGGTGTTTTTCTGACCCACCCATCCCCTCCTGGAAAGCCTTTCTTTCCCTGGCCCGACGGACACAAGGGAAACCTGCAACTCTCTGTCAGGACCTATCCATTGCTTGGGGTTCTTTCTCCCACCCCTTACCTCCGTCTCCTTTTGTGGTGAGTGGTGGAATTGTCCCGGGGGGCCTCGCGGTCACAGATGGACGTTTGGATAACTCGCTACTGCAAACCAGAAGACAACAAACATGAAGCCAACGCAAGAGTCTCACAAAACTCCACTACACGCTTGTCCTATTCCAAAAAATTCCCACCCTGGGGACCCATCCAGAGACGCCTCCGCAGCTGACACAGTCAAAGTTTCCAACATCCCCACCTCACTCCCACAAGGACAAGAGCACCCCGCTGCCCAGAAGACTTCTCCACACTTCTCACCTGTCTGGGGACTTCTCTCCCAGCGCTGATTGTCCTGTCTCCTCCTCTGCCTTGAGGCCAGATAAAGACACGCTGGAAGGCTTTGTTCTAGGATGGGCTGTCTCAGGATGGACCCCTGCAAGTGAGACACAAAAACCTTCTCAGAAAAACAGCACCTTGGGGCAGCTCAGACAAGAAGCATCCACAGAGCTGGTCAGTCCTGTGGGGAAACTATCGGTGCCAGCACTCCCCAATCCCCAGGAGTCTCATTGCCTACGAGGACTTGGGTGTCTGCAAACTATCACTCCCATCTCCACAGGTCAGGAGCGCATCTTTCACTCCTTTGCTACTCCTTGCCTACAATTCCCTTTGCCAAGGACATCTTTGGAAATGCGCGGCTTCACAGGACAAGCTGGAGGCCTCCCAGAGCCTCTTTGGTGCCAACAGCTTCTCCCAAGGGGAAGACGCCCTGGGTGCTCTGCCCTGCTCTCGTAGACACCCTTGCTCCTGTGGGCACCGTCAGCCCACAGACGCTGTTTCCCAGGACTCTCTCAGCAAGTCCTAAAGCAGGCACCGTGCTCCCAGCTCCCAGGCTGCCGTGATGTCGGAGCAAACGCTTGCAGGCTTTGGACAACGTTCCCAACGCAGCCTCTCTCAGGAAATGGAATCAATCCGGGCGGAAAGCCCAGGAGAGAGCAGCCCTGCCTTTCCTTCCCCTGACAGCAGGAGCTGCTGTTCAGAGTGAGGGTGGCCTGCAGCCCTTTTTGTCTCCCTCCAGCACAAACCACTCTTGCAACAGAAAAAGCCTCGGCAGGATACACCAGGGACCGGCGCGCACTGGGGCCGAGTTCTTCAGCACAGCAAGCCCAACCGCGAGCGTGGCGCTGCCCAAGGCTCCTCTGCCTCACGGAGCCCCTGCACACGGACTCTTTGGGGCAGCCACAATGCGGGTGTTTTTCTGACCCACCCATCCCCTCCTGGAAAGCCTTTCTTTCCCTGGCCCGACGGACACAAGGGAAACCTGCAACTCTCTGTCAGGACCTATCCATTGCTTGAGGTTCTTTCTCCCACCCCTTACCTCCGTCTCCTTTTGTGGTGAGTGGTGGAATTGTCCCGGGGGGCCTCGCGGTCACAGATGGACGTTTGGATAACTCGCTACTGCAAACCAGAAGACAACAAACATGAAGCCAACGCAAGAGTCTCACAAAACTCCACTACACGCTTGTCCTATTCCAAAAAATTCCCACCCTGGGGACCCATCCAGAGACGCCTCCGCAGCTGACACAGTCAAAGTTTCCAACATCCCCACCTCACTCCCACAAGGACAAGAGCACCCCGCTGCCCAGAAGACTTCTCCACACTTCTCACCTGTCTGGGGACTTCTCTCCCAGCGCTGATTGTCCTGTCTCCTCCTCTGCCTTGAGGCCAGATAAAGACACGCTGGAAGGCTTTGTTCTAGGATGGACTGTCTCAGGATGGACCCCTGCAAGTGAGACACAAAAACCTTCTCAGAAAAACAGCACCTTGGGGCAGCTCAGACAAGAAGCATCCACAGAGCTGGTCAGTCCTGTGGGGAAACTATCGGTGCCAGCACTCCCCAATCCCCAGGAGTCTCATTGCCTACGAGGACTTGGGTGTCTGCAAACTATCACTCCCATCTCCACAGGTCAGGAGCGCATCTTTCACTCCTTTGCTACTCCTTGCCTACAATTCCCTTTGCCAAGGACATCTTTGGAAATGCGCGGCTTCACAGGACAAGCTGGAGGCCTCCCAGAGCCTCTTTGGTGCCAACAGCTTCTCCCAAGGGGAAGACGCCCTGGGTGCTCTGCCCTGCTCTCGTAGACACCCTTGCTCCTGTGGGCACCGTCAGCCCACAGACGCTGTTTCCCAGGACTCTCTCAGCAAGTCCTAAAGCAGGCACCGTGCTCCCAGCTCCCAGGCTGCCGTGATGTCGGAGCAAACGCTTGCAGGCTTTGGACAACGTTCCCAACGCAGCCTCTCTCAGGAAATGGAATCAATCCGGGCGGAAAGCCCAGGAGAGAGCAGCCCTGCCTTTCCTTCCCCTGACAGCAGGAGATGCTGTTCAGAGTGAGGGTGGCCTGCAGCCCTTTTTGTCTCCCTCCAGCACAAACCACTCTTGCAACAGAAAAAGCCTCGGCAGGATACACCAGGGACCGGCGCGCACTGGGGCCGAGTTCTTCAGCACAGCAAGCCCAACCGCGAGCGTGGCGCTGCCCAAGGCTCCTCTGCCTCACGGAGCCCCTGCACACAGACTCTTTGGGGCAGCCACAAGGCGGGTGTTTTTCTGACCCACCCATCCCCTCCTGGAAAGCCTTTCTTTCCCTGACCCGACGGACACAAGGGAAACCTGCAACTCTCTGTCAGGACCCATCCATTGCTTGGGGTTCTTTCTCCCACCCCTTACCTCCGTCTCCTTTTGTGGTGAGTGGTGGAATTGTCCCGGGGGGCCTCGCGGTCACAGATGGACGTTTGGATAACTCGCTACTGCAAACCAGAAGACAACAAACATGAAGCCAACGCAAGAGTCTCACAAAACTCCACTACACGCTTGTCCTATTCCAAAAAATTCCCACCCTGGGGACCCATCCAGAGACGCCTCCGCAGCTGACACAGTCAAAGTTTCCAACATCCCCACCTCACTCCCACAAGGACAAGAGCACCCCGCTGCCCCAGAGGGCTTCTCCACGCTTCTCACCTGTCTGGGGACTTCTCTCCCAGCGCTGATTGTCCTGTCTCCTCCTCTGCCTTGAGGCCAGATAAAGACACGCTGGAAGGCTTTGTTCTAGGATGGACTGTCTCAGGATGGACCCCTGCAAGTGAGACACAAAAACCTTCTCAGAAAAACAGCACCTTGGGGCAGCTCAGACAAGAAGCATCCACAGAGCTGGTCAGTCCTGTGGGGAAACTATCGGTGCCAGCACTCCCCAATCCCCAGGAGTCTCATTGCCTACGAGGACTTGGATGCCTGCAAACTATCACTCCCATCTCCACAGGTCAGGAGCACATCTTTCACTCCTTTGCTACTCCTTGCCTACAATTCCCTTTGCCAAGGACATCTTTTTCAAATGCGCGGCTTGACAGGACAAGCTGGAGGCCTCCCAGAGCCTCTTTGGTGCCAACAGCTTCTCCCAAGGGGAAGACGCCCTGGGTGCTCTGCCCTGCTCTCGTAGACACCCTTGCTCCTGTGGGCACCGTCAGCCCACAGACGCTGTTTCCCAGGACTCTCTCAGCAAGTCCTAAAGCAGGCACCGTGCTCCCAACTCCCAGGCTGCCGTGATGTCGGAGCACACGCTTGCAGGCTTTGGACAACGTTCCCAACGCAGCCTCTCTCAGGAAATGGAATCAATCCGGGCGGAAAGCCCAGGAGAGAGCAGCCCTGCCTTTCCTTCCCCTGACAGCAGGAGCTGCTGTTCAGAGTGAGGGTGGCCTGCAGTCCTTTTTGTCTCCCTCCAGCACAAACCACTCTTGCAACAGAAAAAGCCTCGGCAGGATACACCAGGGACCGGCGCGCACTGGGGCCGAGTTCTTCAGCACAGCAAGCCCAACCGCGAGCGTGGCGCTGCCCAAGGCTCCTCTGCCTCACGGAGCCCCTGCACACGGACTCTTTGGGGCAGCCACAAGGCGGGTGTTTTTCTGACCCACCCATCCCCTCCCGGAAAGCCTTTCTTTCCCTGGCCCGACGGACACAAGGGAAACCTGCAACTCTCTGTCAGGACCCATCCATTGCTTGAGTTCTTTCTCCCACCCCTTACCTCCATCTCCTTTCGCGGTGTGTGGTGGAATTGTCCTGGGGGGGCTCGCGGTCACAGATGGACGTTTGGATAACTCGCTACTGCAAACCAGAAGACAACAAACATGAAGCCAACGCGAGAGTCTCACAAAACTCCACTACACGCTTATCCTCCTCCAAAAAATTCCCACCCTGGGGACCCATCAAAGACCCCTCCAGATCTGAAAGAGTCAACGTGTCCAACACCCCCACCTCACTCCCACAAGGACAAGAGCACCCCGCTGCCCAGAAGACTTCTCCACACTTCTCACCTGTCTGGGGACTTCTCTCCCAGCATTGGCTCTTTTGTCTTCTCCTCAGGCTTGAGCCCAGAGGAAGTCTTGCTGGAAGCCTTTTTTCCAGTACCGATGCTCTTCTTGCGATGGACCCCTGCAAGTGAGACACAAAAACCTTCTCAGAAAAACAGCACCTTGGGGCAGCTCAGACAAGAAGCATCCACAGAGCTGGTCAGTCCTGTGGGGAAACTATCGGTGCCAGCACTCCCCCATCCCCAGGAGTCTCATTGCCTACGAGGACTTGGATGCCTGCAAACTATCACTCCCATCTCCACAGGTCAGGAGCGCATCTTTCACTCCTTTGCTACTCCTTGCCTACAATTCCCTTTGCCAAGGACATCTTTGGAAATGCGTGGCTTGACAGGACAAGCTGGGGGTCTCCCAGAGCCTCTTTGGTGCCAACAGCTTCTCCCAAGGGGAAGACACCCTGGGTGCTCTGCCCTGCTCTCGTAGACACCCTTGCTCCTGTGGGCACCGTCAGTCCACAGACACTGTTTCCCAGGACTCTCTCAGCAAGTCCTAAAGCAGGCACCGTGCTCCCAACTCCCAGGCTGCCGTGATGTCGGAGCAAACGCTTGCAGGATTTGGACAATGTTCCCAACGCAGCCTTGCTCAAGGAAATGGAATCAATCCGGGCAGAAAGCCCAGGAGAGAGCAGCCCTGCCTTTCCTTCCCCTGACAGCAGGAGCTGCTGTTCAGAGTGAGGGTGGCCTGCAGCCCTTTTTGTCTCCCTCCAGCACAAACCACTCTTGCAACAGAAAAAGCCTCGGCAGGATACACCAGGGACCGGCGCGCACTGGGGCCGAGTTCTTCAGCACAGCAAGCCCAACCGCGAGCGTGGCGCTGCCCAAGGCTCCTCTGCCTCACGGAGCCCCTGCACACGGACTCTTTGGGGCAGCCACAAGGCGGGTGTTTTTCTGACCCACCCATCCCCTCCTGGAAAGGCTTTCTTTCCCTGGCCCGACGGACACAAGGGAAACCTGCAACTCTCTGTCAGGACCCATCCATTGCTTGAGTTCTTTCTCCCACCCCTTACCTCCGTCTCCTTTCGCGGTGTGTGGTGGAATTGTCCTGGGGGGCCTCGCGGTCACAGATGGACGTTTGGATAACTCGCTACTGCAAACCAGAAGACAACAAACATGAAGCCAACGCGAGAGTCTCACAAAACTCCACTACACGCTTATCCTCCTCCAAAATATTCCCACCCTGGGGACCCATCAAAGACCCCTCCAGATCTGACACAGTCAACGTGTCCAACACCTCCACCTCACTCCCACAAGGACAAGAGCACCCCGCTGCCCAGAAGACTTCTCCACACTTCTCACCTGTCTGGGGACTTCTCTCCCAGCACTGGCTCTTTTGTTTTCTCCTCAGGCTTGAGCCCAGAGGAAGTCTTGCTGGAAGCCTTTTTTCCAGTACCGATGCTCTTCTTCCGATGGACCCCTGCAAGTGAGACACAAAAACCTTCTCAGAAAAACAGCACCTTGGGGCAGCTCAGACAAGAAGCATCCACAGAGCTGGTCAGTCCTGTGGGGAAACTATCGGTGCCAGCACTCCCCAATCCCCAGGAGTCTCATTGCCTACGAGGACTTGGGTGTCTGCAAACTATCACTCCCATCTCCACAGGTCAGGAGCGCATCTTTCACTCCTTTGCTACTCCTTGCCTACAATTCCCTTTGCCAAGGACATCTTTGGAAATGCGTGGCTTGACAGGACAAGCTGGGGGTCTCCCAGAGCCTCTTTGGTGCCAACAGCTTCTCCCAAGGGGAAGACACCCTGGGTGCTCTGCCCTGCTCTCGTAGACACCCTTGCTCCTGTGGGCACCGTCAGTCCACAGACACTGTTTCCCAGGACTCTCTCAGCAAGTCCTAAAGCAGGCACCGTGTTCCCAACTCCCAGGCTGCCGTGATGTCGGAGCAAACGCTTGCAGGATTTGGACAACGTTCCCAACGCAGCCTTGCTCAAGGAAATGGAATCAATCCGGGCGGAAAGCCCAGGAGAGAGCAGCCCTGCCTTTCCTTCCCCTGACAGCAGGAGCTGCTGTTCAGAGTGAGGGTGGCCTGCAGCCCTTTTTGTCTCCCTCCAGCACAAACCACTCTTGCAACAGAAAAAGCCTCGGCAGAATACACCAGGGACCGGCGCGCACTGGGGCCGAGTTCTTCAGCACAGCAAGCCCAACCGCGAGCGTGGCGCTGCCCAAGGCTCCTCTGCCTCACGGAGCCCCTGCACACGGACTCTTTGGGGCAGCCACAAGGTGGGTGTTTTTCTGACCCACCCATCCCCTCCTGGAAAGGCTTTCTTTCCCTGGCCCGACGGACACAAGGGAAACCTGCAACTCTCTGTCAGGATCCATCCATTGCTTGGGGTTCTTTCTCCCACCCCTTACCTCCGTCTCCTTTCGCGGTGTGTGGTGGAATTGTCCTGGGGGGGCTCGCGGTCACAGATGGACGTTTGGATAACTCGCTACTGCAAACCAGAAGACAACAAACATGAAGCCAACGCGAGAGTCTCACAAAACTCCACTACACGCTTGTCCTCCTCCAAAAAATTCCCACCCTGGGGACCCATCAAAGACCCCTCCAGATCTGACACAGTCAACGTGTCCAACACCCCCACCTCACTCCCACAAGGACAAGAGCACCCCGCTGCCCCGGAGGGTTTCTCCACACTTCTCACCTGTCTAGGGACTTCTCTCCCAGCATTGGCTCTTTTGTCTTCTCCTCAGGCTTGAGCCCAGAGGAAGTCTTGCTGGAAGCCTTTTTTCCAGTACCGATGCTCTTCTTGCGATGGACCCCTGCAAGTGAGACACAAAAACTTTCTCAGAAAAACAGCACCTTGGGGCAGCTCAGACAAGAAGCATCCACAGAGCTGGTCAGTCCTGTGGGGAAACTATCGGTGCCAGCACTCCCCAATCCCCAGGAGTCTCATTGCCTACGAGGACTTGGGTGCCTGCAAACTATCACTCCCATCTCCACAGGTCAGGAGCGCATCTTTCACTCCTTTGCTACTCCTTGCCTACAATTCCCTTTGCCAAGGACATCTTTGGAAATGCGCGGCTTCACAGGACAAGCTGGAGGCCTCCCAGAGCCTCTTTGGTGCCAACAGCTTCTCCCAAGGGGAAGACGCCCTGGGTGCTCTGCCCTGCTCTCGTAGACACCCTTGCTCCTGTGGGCACCGTCAGCCCACAGACGCTGTTTCCCAGGACTCTCTCAGCAAGTCCTAAAGCAGGCACCGTGCTCCCAGCTCCCAGGCTGCCGTGATGTCGGAGCACACGCTTGCAGGCTTTGGACAACGTTCCCAGCGCAGCCTCTCTCAGGAAATGGAATCAATCCGGGCGGAAAGCCCAGGAGAGAGCAGCCCTGCCTTTCCTTCCCCTGACAGCAGGAGCTGCTGTTCAGAGTGAGGGTGGCCTGCAGCCCTTTTTGTCTCCCTCCAGCACAAACCACTCTTGCAACAGAAAAAGCCTCGGCAGGATACACCAGGGACCGGCGCGCACTGGGGCCGAGTTCTTCAGCACAGCAAGCCCAACCGCGAGCGTGGCGCTGCCCAAGGCTCCTCTGCCTCACGGAGCCCCTGCACACGGACTCTTTGGGGCAGCCACAAGGCGGGTGTTTTTCTGACCCACCCATCCCCTCCTGGAAAGGCTTTCTTTCCCTGGCCCGACGGACACAAGGGAAACCTGCAACTCTCTGTCAGGACCCATCCATTGCTTGGGGTTCTTTCTCCCACCCCTTACCTCCGTCTCCTTTCGCGGTGTGTGGTGGAATTGTCCTGGGGGGGCTCGCGGTCACAGATGGACGTTTGGATAACTCGCTACTGCAAACCAGAAGACAACAAACATGAAGCCAACGCGAGAGTCTCACAAAACTCCACTACACGCTTGTCCTCCTCCAAAAAATTCCCACCCTGGGGACCCATCAAAGACCCCTCCAGATCTGAAAGAGTCAACGTGTCCAACACCCCCACCTCACTCCCACAAGGACAAGAGCACCCCGCTGCCCAGAAGACTTCTCCACACTTCTCACCTGTCTGGGGACTTCTCTCCCAGCATTGGCTCTTTTGTCTTCTCCTCAGGCTTGAGCCCAGAGGAAGTCTTGCTGGAAGCCTTTTTTCCAGTACCGATGCTCTTCTTGCGATGGACCCCTGCAAGTGAGACACAAAAACCTTCTCAGAAAAACAGCACCTTGGGGCAGCTCAGACAAGAAGCATCCACAGAGCTGGTCAGTCCTGTGGGGAAACTATCGGTGCCAGCACTCCCCAATCCCCAGGAGTCTCATTGCCTACGAGGACTTGGGTGCCTGCAAACTATCACTCCCATCTCCACAGGTCAGGAGCGCATCTTTCACTCCTTTGCTACTCGTTGCCTACAATTCCCTTTGCCAAGGACATGTTTGGAAATGCGTGGCTTGACAGGACAAGCTGGAGGCCTCCCAGAGCCTCTTTGGTGCCAACAGCTTCTCCCAAGGGGAAGACGCCCTGGGTGCTCTGCCCTGCTCTCGTAGACACCCTTGCTCCTGTGGGCACCGTCAGCCCACAGACGCTGTTTCCCAGGACTCTCTCAGCAAGTCCTAAAGCAGGCACCGTGCTCCCAACTCCCAGGCTGCCGTGATGTCGGAGCAAACGCTTGCAGGCTTTGGACAACGTTCCCAATGCAGCCTCGCTCAGGAAATGGAATCAATCCGGGCGGAAAGCCCAGGAGAAAGCAGCCCTGCCTTTCCTTCCCCTGACAGCAGGAGCTGCTGTTCAGAGTGAGGGTGGCCTGCAGCCCTTTTTGTCTCCCTCCAGCACAAACCACTCTTGCAACAGAAAAAGCCTCGGCAGGATACACCAGGGACCGGCGCGCACTGGGGCCGAGTTCTTCAGCACAGCAAGCCCAACCGCGAGCGTGGCGCTGCCCAAGGCTCCTCTGCCTCACGGAGCCTCTGCACACGGACTCTTTGGGGCAGCCACAAGGCGGGTGTTTTTCTGACCCACCCATCCCCTCCTGGAAAGGCTTTCTTTCCCTGGCCCGACGGACACAAGGGAAACCTGCAACTCTCTGTCAGGACCCATCCATTGCTTGAGTTCTTTCTCCCACCCCTTACCTCCATCTCCTTTTGCGGTGCGTGGTGGAATTTTCCTGGGGGGGCTCACGGTCACAGATGGACGTTTGGATAACTCGGGACTGCAAACCAGAAGACAACAAACATGAAGCCAACGCAAGAGTCTCACAAAACTCCACTACACGCTTGTCCTCCTCCAAAAAATTCCCACCCTGGGGACCCATCAAAGACCCCTCCAGATCTGACACAGTCAAAGTGTCCAACACCCCCACCTCACTCCCACAAGGACAAGAGCACCCCGCAGCCCCAGAGGGCTTCTCCACACTTCTCACCTGTCTGGGGACTTCTCTCCCAGCATTGGCTCTTTTGTCTTCTCCTCAGGCTTGAGCCCAGAGGAAGTCTTGCTGGAAGCCTCTTTTCCAGTACCGATGCTCTTCCTGCGATGGACCCCTGCAAGTGAGACACAAAAACCTTCTCAGAAAAACAGCACCTTGGGGCAGCTCAGACAAGAAGCATCCACAGAGCTGGTCAGTCCTGTGGGGAAACTATCGGTGCCAGCACTCCCCAATCCCCAGGAGTCTCATTGCCTACGAGGACTTGGGTGCCTGCAAACTATCACTCCCATCTCCACAGGTCAGGAGCGCATCTTTCACTCCTTTGCTACTCCTTGCCTACAATTCCCTTTGCCAAGGACATCTTTGGAAATGCGCGGCTTCACAGGACAAGCTGGGGGTCTCCCAGAGCCTCTTTGGTGCCAACAGCTTCTCCCAAGGGGAAGACGCCCTGGGTGCTCTGCCCTGCTCTCGTAGACACCCTTGCTCCTGTGGGCACCGTCAGCCCACAGACGCTGTTTCCCAGGACTCTCTCAGCAAGTCCTAAAGCAGGCACCGTGCTCCCAGCTCCCAGGCTGCCGTGATGTCGGAGCAAACGCTTGCAGGCTTTGGACAACGTTCCCAACGCAGCCTCGCTCAGGAAATGGAATCAATCCGGGCGAAAGCCCAGGAGAGAGCAACCCTGCCTTTCCTTCCCCTGACAGCAGGAGCTGCTGTTCAGAGTGAGGGTGGCCTGCAGCCCTTTTTGTCTCCCTCCAGCACAAACCACTCTTGCAACAGAAAAAGCCTCGGCAGGATACACCAGGGACCGGCGCGCACTGGGGCCGAGTTCTTCAGCACAGCAAGCCCAACCGCGAGCGTGGCGCTGCCCAAGGCTCCTCTGCCTCACAGAGCCCCTGCACACAGAATCTTTGGGGCAGCCACAAGGCGGGTGTTTTTCTGATCCACCCATCCCCTCCTGGAAAGGCTTTCTTTCCCTGGCCCGACGGACACAGGGGAAACCTGCAACTCTCTGTCAGGACCCATCCATTGCTTGGGGTTCTTTCTCCCACCCCTTACCTCCGTCTCCTTTCGCGGTGTGTGGTGGAATTGTCCTGGCGGGCCTCGCGGTCACAGATGGACGTTTGGATAACTTCGTACTGCAAACCAGAAGACAACAAACATGAAGCCAACGCGAGAGTCTCACAAAACTCCACTACACGCTTGTCCTCCTTCAAAAAATTCCCACCCTGGGGACCCATCCAAAGACCCCTCCAGATCTGACACAGTCAACGTGTCCAACACCCCCACCTCACTCCCACAAGGACAAGAGCATGGCCTTGCCCAGAGGGCTTCTCCACACTTCTCACCTGTCTGGGGACTTCTCTCCCAGCATTGGCTCTTTTGTCTTCTCCTCAGGCTTGAGGTCACAGAGTGTCGTGCTGGAAGCCTTTTTTCCAGTATCGATGCTCTTCCTGCGATGGACCCCTGCAAGTGAGACACAAAAACCTTCTCAGAAAAACAGCACCTTGGGGCAGCTCAGACAAGAAGCATCCACAGAGCTGGTCAGTCCTGTGGGGAAACTATCGGTGCCAGCACTCCCCAATCCCCAGGAGTCTCATTGCCTACGAGGACTTGGGTGCCTGCAAACTATCACTCCCATCTCCACAGGTCACGAGGGCATCTTTCACTCCTTTGCTACTCCTTGCCTACAATTCCCTTTGCCAAGGACATCTTTGGAAATGCGTGGCTTCACAGGACAAGCTGGAGGCCTCCCAGAGCCTCTTTGGTGCCAACAGCTTCTCCCAAGGGGAAGACACGCCGGGCTCTCTGCCCTGGTCTCATAGACACCCTTGCTCCTGTGGGCACCGTCAGCCCACAGACGCTGTTTCCCAGGACTCTCTCAGCAAGTCCTAAAGCAGGCACTGTGCTCCCAACTCCCAGGCTGCCGTGATGTCGGAGCAAACGCTTGCAGGCTTTGGACAACGTTCCCAACGCAGCCTCTCTCAGGAAATGGAATCAATCTGGGCGGAAAGCCCAGGAGAGAGCAGCCCTGCCTTTCCTTCCACTGACAGCAGGAGATGGTATTCAGAGTGAAGCACCCGCAGAGCTCATCAGTCTTGTGGGGAAAATATCAGTGCCAGCACTCCCCATTCTCCGGGAGTCGCACTCCCTTTGAGGACTCAGGTGGCTGCAAAGCCTCTATCTCGTTTGTCTCTACAGGTCAGCAACTCAAGTTTTTCCCCTCTACTTTGCCTTCAATAGGACAGATTCTGTCCTGTTTGGAAGATGTTTACGACAGTAATTCTTGGTCCTCAAGTCTGGTTTCCCGTGAAGACTTATGTTCTCTGTCTCCCTGGACTAAAATGGAATAGTTCTCTGCAAGATGTATTACAGGTATCTATGTATGGAGTGTGGAGGTGTCGGTCAGCAGATCAGCTGTGACTGGGAGTAGTGGGCATGCATTGTGTAGCCCTGGCTTTCACCCCTCAGCACTGAGGAAGCCTTCAAGCCTATGTTAGGTTTCATCCATGACGTTACCGTCTTTCTTTCGCTCCTTAGACACGTCTCCCTTCTCTTTAGATTGCAACTTTCCCTTCCGTCTTGCCAGCAGCTGCTGAAACTCGTCACTGGAAAGAAGGTGGAAAGGCATGAAGTGGACAGCAGCATCTCAGAAAACGCTGCTGTGCACCTGCAGTCCAGCCAGCACACGCCAGGCCTTGTGAGATGCACTGATTGCCTTTCAGCACTGATACACACACTGTGCCCCGTGGAAGTCTCGTGCCCCCTGAGTACAAGACCGTCCCTTTGCCCCCATCCGCTTCCCTAAGAGACTCACTCGAGCACAAGCTCCTTTTTACTGCCTTGTTCCCCCTTTTCCTTTCTGGTCTCCATTGCTTTGTCTGGTGAATGCGTCATTTGAGGGTGTTGATGCGTGTCAGCAGGGCTGCCTGCATCTGTGAAAGAAGACAGTGCTGCAGAAGAGTGTTTTGTGACCACTCAGGCAAGAGGAGGGGCAGGGCTGCTCAGGCCCAGATCGGTAGTTGGACAGTCTTTACCTGTTTTTTCCAAAGGTCCTTCTGTGGGGCTGATGTCTGTGGTGGAATATGCCGCTGGGAATTTAATCTCAAACCTGCAAAGAAGCAGACAGAAGCTGCAACAAAGGGCTTCACCTTCCCCTTGCTTCCAGTGACAGAGATGGCTGGTAGTCACTGTAAGGTCTCCAGTTTCCTGAAGCAGCACATCTAAGCTGTTCACCACCGTGCAGGGCTCCATCAGGTAACTGCGTGACACAGCCAACAGCCCTCCCGCTCCCTGGCAGTCCCTCCTTGATGGCACAGCTTTGCAGAGAGCCAGCTCTGTCCCACGGCTCCTCAGGGAGAGCTCTGCAGAGCTCTGCAGAGCTCCACAGCCTCCCTTTGGACCAGCAAGTCGCTCCTCTTCTGCCCCTTGCTCCAAGGAGGAGTCCTTCCAGAGAATTTGCATGCACTGCAGTCTCAGAAAGCCAGTGAAATGCAAGGGGCAAGGCTTGGCAAGGCAGCCTTACCATGCAGGAGCTGAGAAACCAAGCAAAGTTACTCACGTGGGCAGCACACGGATCCCCCGAGGACGTGTGTGGTAAGTAGAAGGTTGTCTGCCTTGTATCACAACCATGCTTGTACGTGGGTTCTGCAGAAAGCAGAGACATGGCAGATGTGGCCAAGGAAAGGAGCTCCTCCTTCACAAAGGCAGCAGGCTTTCCCACCACTCAGTGCGGCTGCTCTCCTATGCATGTCTTCCCCCACCAGTCGCCCTCCCTCAGCATGAACAAGAGCCGCACGGTTGCGCTACGAGACTTGCCCTTGCCTTGCACCCTTTCCCCAAGCTGCTGGGTGTGGGATCCCAGGTGACAGAGTTGTTTGGCTTGAGCCAGGGAAGCTCTTCTCCAGGCCTCCTCTGTTGCCAAGCCCACCAAATGCAAGCAGGGAGCTCTAAGGAAAGCTTGCGTTGTCTAAGGCCCTGTCTTGTCCAAGCGGTACGCTGATGACAGCGGGCCAAGAGGAGCCAGCTCCCGAGCCCTCTGAGAGGACCTCAAAAGACTGGCAAGAAGCCCTGGAAAACATTTCACTCTTACTTTCAGCAGGCTGCGTAATAATATTCCAGTGCTATCAATGGTGCGAAGAAAGTCTTCGTAGTATCTCATTCTGATCTTCCTGTCTCGGCTTATAAGGATCCCGTAGCTCTCGAAAAGAAGATCATAATCCTCTCCCAGCCCGGAACCCCAGCTGAAGAGCACCGTGATGTCAGTCACGCATTCCTTCACCAGCTTCTCGGGAAAGGCTGTCTTCAGGGACAGCTGAGAATAGTCCAGGGGGACAACTTCGAGGTCATCTGGAAAATAGCAAAAGAGGAGCAAGGTCAGGGAGGCAGCAGCTTTGCAGGCTGAAGGAGCTGCCCACCCCACCGGCAATCCTGTGCTCCAGGCATTCCTGTGCTCCAGGCACGTCTTGTCCTGGACTAAACTCAAAGCACTCCACCAACTCTGGGGCCACCTACAAAGCAACGGTTTCTTCCAAGCAGAAGTAGCACAAAAGAAGTGTGGCCATCAGGTAGGAGCCCTCTGCAGGGAGATGGGGCCACGTGGCCACATGGCCATAGGGAGCGTTCCAGTCCCGGCAGCTGTGCCGTGTTCAGGCTGTCAAAGACTGCACTGCAGCCTTGAGGGTCAGCCTGACCGTCCCAGCCTGTGTGTGCCCTCACAACTGCTCAGAGGACGTTTCGGCTTTCAGTGACACTGATCTGATGCCGACCCTGGGGATGGACAAGGCAAAGATGTTCTCTTGCTCACAGCCCAAGGAGAAGCCTAGGCTTCGTGCTGCCGCCTTACCAGGAATGTCTGCGTTGAAATGACTGATCTGCTGAACCCGTGCAGTTCTGTCTGACAGATAAAACCTGGGTATGATCACATCTCTCTCCCCTTCACTTTGCTGCTGTCTCAGTACGTAGAAAATGCCAAGTCCATCTACTGCCACACCCTGAAACCAGCAGAGAGCAGAGGAGCAGAAGAAGTAGGTTAGATGCACCAAGGGGAGGACCACTCACCTCCTAAGATAGTGGAAAATAAAAGACAACCAAAGACCTCAGAGCTACGCCCGGTCCAAGGGCCGTCGAGCAATTGAGCAGGCCCTGGCAAGGGGCCCCACTGTCAGCTGGGCCTTTGCGTGCCAGCAGCAAGGGCTACAAGTGGCCAGAAAAGCTCAAAGCTTCTCTTCTACTGCACTCAAATTCCCTTTGAGCAACCTCTTGTTGAAGCAGCAGCATTGTCACACCTTTGTGTCCTATTGAGGCTTGGCAGAGAAAAATCTCCTGGCAAGGAGGGGATGGACCCTTGCACTTTATGGCAGGAGGCTGTCTGCCAGCGGATCAGGGAAATCTGATCAGGCTGGAGAAATGCGCTGGCAGGAACGCCATGAACTGGGACCTGCAGCAACGGGGAGAACGGCAGAGCAATGGGAGCTGCAGCAGCAGTGGGAACGGCAGAGCGAGCGGCCTGCCTGCTCTGCTCCGAGCAGCCACAGAGAGGGAGAGAGAAGTGCTCTGCTAGAGCAGGAAGAAGATCTGCTGCTGCAATGAGCTTTCTCCCACTAGGACAGCAAAGTCCTTGCACAAACGGAGGTTGCGGTGCTTGTGCCCATTCTTTCCCCAAGATACTGTGAATGGGATCCAAGGCTAGAGGAGAATTTGGCTTGAGGCAGGACAGCTCTTCTCCAGGCCTCCTTTGCAGCCAAGTCCACTAAATACAAGCAAGGAGCTCTGTGGAAAGGTGGCACTGGGGAAGGTCCTGCCTTACTCGAGTGCTATGCCGATGACTTCTCAGGACAACCTGTGCCAGGGCCTCCCCACCCGCACAGCAAAACATGTCTTCCTAAGATCTCATCTCAAGCTCCCCTCTTGCGGCTGAAAACTCCTCCTCTTTGTCCTATCCCTGCACTCTCTGATGAAGAGTCCCTGCCCAGCGTTCCTGGAGCCCCTCACAGTACTAGATAGCTGCTATAAGATCTCCCCAGAAGGACCTCAGAAGGCTGGCAAGGACCTCCCTGTCTCAGCCAGGGGGGCTGCCCGGCCTACTGAAAGCACCCCTAGCAGGAGGGAGAGGAGGAAACCCCCACCTTGTTCAGCGCAATCTGCTGCAGCATGTACTCAGACACACTGTCCCAAATTCTGATGACATCTGAAAAGCAAGGGAAAGACAAATCAGACTCTGAGCCAGCGGGTTCACCGCCCTCCAGCCCCATCCCAGCCGCAGAGCTGATGGACACAGCTGGAATCAAACACACGGCAGAAGAAAGAAATGCAGGGCCCTGAGTGGTTGCTGCCTCTCAGTCTCGGTGTGATCCTGGGAGCAAACCGGGGCAACAGAAGCGGTTTGGCATGGACGCCCCACTGTCTCACATCCACAGGGGGAAACTGTGGATGCCCAGCAGAGGAGCCAAGCCACACTGGTTGGAAGGAAAGCCTCCCATTTCCAACAGAAGCATTGCAGGGGGTTTTGCAGACCCAAGAGAGGTGCCCCACACCTCTGCCTTCCTCAGACAAGACTCTTCCCTTTCCCCCTTTCCCCCCTTCCCCTCCTCATGCCCGTCTCCAGGGTGGACCTGAAGAAATGTCACCGTGGACTTTGCCCCACCAGGAGGAGGAGCTCCTGAAGGCCTTACCTTCCCGCCTGAGCTCATTCAGTGCTGGGAGTTTGACGAAGGGATACTTCATAATTTTGATTGTGCTTTCCGTTAGGAAATGTCACCTCCCTCTGTTGTTGTTCCTCCTCCTGTACTGTCCTGTGGGGAAGTGTGAGAGGACCAGGCACAAGCTGGGGGCACAAGCACTTGTCATTGTGATGTCAGATATTCCCCAGGTGATGTCACAATCCGGCAACCACCATCCCTCTGTGGAGGGACCAGCAGTCAGGATCTCCTGGCATTGGAGAGGCCAATTCCACCACACCTGCTCCCCAGTACCATTGGAGTTCTGTCTGTTTGATTTAATATGGCCACCACAAGCCCTTGGCATCCAAGCCAAATCTGAATCCTAAGAGCCTCCTTTTCCAGTGATCACCACACTGGAGAAGAAATGCTGTTGCCTTTTGGCACCACCCTGCACGGGGCCTGTCTCTCAGTCTCCCTCCCAGCCCTTGCCATGCGTTCCTCCCTATGTCTGTTCACAACTCCACATTCCCTCCAGTCCCCTGCCCCAGTCCAGTGCAGTTAACCTGGCCGTGTCGGAATCTGTAACTTAGGAGTCTGTTTGATTATGGCAAATCTGGTCGAATATCTTTGAACCACTTTGTTAATCAGCTGGTGAATAAGTGTTGGTAGATATTATCTCCTGTAACGTCATGATCCACTTCAATAAATTCTAAATTGCTGCTAAATCAAAGTCGCAAAGAATTCCATGCACACCGGGAGCTGGAGTTCCTCCCCTTGTGGTTTGCTGCAAGCCTGAGATCTCTCACCCTGTGCAGTGCTGGGATCTGGAGACTTCATTCCATGACAGGATTGGTGCCGCAGTCTTTAGCGTCATGGCATCCCAGGAGCTGGAATCTTTCAGCTTGTGGCATGCTTGGAACTTCAGTCCCTCACCTGGTCGACACTGCAAACTGGGATCCTTAAACCCAGAGAGCATGCTGGGATCCTTAAGCCCAGAGCATGCTGGGATCCTTAAGCCCAGAGCATGCTGGGAGTGGGGTCCTGTTTAGTCCTTCCCCCCTGTGCCATACTGGGAGGTGGAGGGCTTCCCCCACGGCATGCTGGCAGCCGGAGCCCTTCCCCACACAGCTCGCTGGGAGCTGCAGTCCCTCCTACCCACAGCAAGGTGAAGAATTCCACAGCTGGGCAGTTCTTTGAAACCCGACAGGGAGCTTTCCTTCCAGGCTCTTACAGGGACAAGTTTTTTAAAAAAAAAACAGCAAAGAAGGATTCCAAGGCAGCTTCTCAAGGGAAGTGCAGGGCTGAGCTCTGGCTGGTTTCTGTGTGGGTTGTGTCTGGCCTCATGCAGGCACCCAGGTGCTTTCAGACAGGGATGGGTCTGTTGTGGGGAGCGGGGAGCAACCAGGACCCAAACTCTGTGCTGTTTCAGGCAACCAGGTGGCGATAGGCAATTCGGGGCCTCTGTGTCGCTTTCCCTTTGGTTCCAGTGCTCTCCTCTGCTCAGAATCTTGCAGTGGTTTTGCTGAGGAAGAAAAATTAAATGGAGGAAACAGATCTTCCTCTCCTCCCAGCTGAGGGTGATTAGACAAAATCTCTGGGAGAGGCTGTTTCACTAGACGTATGCCAGGTCCCCAGCACCGGTCATTCCTCCTCCACCTCTTCTTTCACCTCTTTTTGCTCCTTTCCCGGCCTTCAAGAGTAACTTTGGGAATGGGGAGAGGGGACTGTCATCAATATCTGGCAACTGGTCCATGCTGCCTGAGGAGAGAGGCTGGAATGCAAAGTACAGAACCACAAGAGCAATTCACTCTGTCCCCAGGGCTGTGCCTGAGAGGCCCAGGGCTGTGGGCCAGGGACTGTCCCCCCCGGGTGTGTGGCCACGAAGGAGCTGGGGCTGCTCTGGCTGGCAAGCCAGGTGCCCTGCTAGAGGACGCCATGGGAGGTGCTGATCGCTCCATCCTGCCCAGAGTCTCTAGGACTCCAAAGGCTTTGCAGAAGTCCAGATAGATGCCATCCGTTGCTTCTCCCGTGTCTACTAATGCGGTCACTCCATCGTAGAAAGCTACTATGTTTGTCAGACAGGACTTTCCCTTGGAGAAGCCATGCTGGCTGTCTTGAATCACCTCCCTGTCCTCTATGTGCTTTAGCACAGCTTCTAGGAAGATCTGTTCCATGATCTTCCTGGACGCAGAGGTAAGGCTGATGGATTGGTAGTTCCCAGGGCCCTCCTTTGCATCCTTTTTAAAAATGGGCACAATGTTGCCCTTGTTCCAGTCACAAGACACTTCTCCTGACTGCCATGATTTTTCAAATCTTATGAAGAGTATTCAAATACTATGGAGAGTTCAAATATTGTGGACACCTATCCATGGGCCCTTTGTGCTGCTCCCCTGGTCGCTGTGCACACGTTGTGCAACTTGTGCTCATAACCCGAAACTCAGTGCAAATGTCTGGTTTTACCTTTGCGCTGCAGGGAGGTCTAACCCAATATGACCTAGGGCAGCAGAGCATGGTTACAACAAGCCTGTGGCTTGGGGATGCATCCCCAGCCCTGCTACTCGCTCATGGACATCCAACCATGGAGTCCAAGTTGTCTTCTCTACAAAGGCAGTCGTGAAACTGCTGTAAATAGATGGTGCTGTTTCCCCAAGTACAGCCAACACCGAGGGCTTCTGCCAGGACCTGTAGCCTGGCTGCAGACCCAGAGAGTTGCACCTCATCCCTGTCAGCAGGGGGACATCAGCATCACACTAAACTTTCACTGCCATTTCTGCTTGATCTCTGGATTTCATGCTGGTATCACTCGTGACAGCAACATCACCAGGAAGGAGTGGCTGTTTCTGCCAAACTTCCCACCAGACTGGCAGCTCACATGAAATGTTCTGCACGGGTTTTGTGAGTCTACGGCTATAGGAGATACATTGCCAAAACACAGTGCAATGTATGCCTTTCAAAGGAAGCAGAAATCATAGAATGATAAAATCATAGAGGCTGGAAAAGCCCTCTAAGCTCATCCAGCCCAACCTCACTGTGCCTGATAAACCATGTCTCCAAGTATTTGCAACCCTTACACGGATGGATATTGCACCACTGCCCTGGGCGGGCTCTGTACAGCCCCGTGCCCTTGTGCTCTCTCCAGGTGGTGCACGACAGCAGCAGGGTGGATGAATACCTGTGCCAGAGCCTGCTGTACCTGCAGGACACCCAGGCCAGCATGCATGAGGCGGCCATCAGGTTCCTGGGTGAGCCATAAGCCCAGGTCCGTCTCCTGGCAGCCTGGCCCTAGGCCCTGCCACTGCACTTGCTGCAAGGGGAAGCCTGGTGGCTGCCAGAGCCCCGGCTGCACAAGGAGGGCCACCACACCGGTGGGATCGCCAGCAGCCGTGCTCTGTCCCAGCACCCTCGGACATTGCCCTTCCCTAGCCCTGCGAGGGGGAGCAGGGGTGCAGCCATGCTGGCAGGGCCCGGAGCTGGGAGCACTGGGGACCGCGAGGCGTGACTGGAGCATCCTGCCTAGCGCTGGCTGCATGGCACCTGAGGAACCAAAGGACGGAGGCTCTGCAAAATCTGCGAGGGTGAGGAGGGGCAGGGCTGTGCGTGTCGGGCTGGTGGGGCAGGGACAGAGCCCTGGCAGAGCTGCCGTGCTTGGCCCTGCCCTGGTGAAACGTTCCAGGGGCAGAGGAACATATCCGGGCATTAGGGCGCTGGCCATGGGGAACAGCTCCTCGTCCCCAGCTCTCCCCAACGCGCTGCTGAGCGCCAACACAGCCACGATGACAGAGCAGAACTGCCCCATCTGCCACCGCTCTCGGAAGAGCACAGCGTTCACACAGCCGTGCCAGCACCAGCTCTGCCTGAGCTGCATCGTGCGCTGGGCCAACGGCTCATCCGTCTGCACGTTCTCCTTCTGGAGAGGATCGGGATTGCTGTGTGGGGAGGAGGTGACTCCCTCGAGCTGCTCGCCGTGAGTCCGGCACAGTTGCCAGCGGGCAGGCAGGCCGAGCTCCCGCACACCTGGGCGACAGCAGCCCCCAGCGCCCCGCGACGACCCCTCCGGCCTCTCCGCAGGGGATGCCATTCCTGGGAGAGCAGGGGGCTGAAGGGACCGTGGCCGGGGCTACCGTGGGTGGCCTCCTGCCTGAGGCCTGGGCAGCACTTTTCCAGCGACACCGGCACCTCCTCGACCCCGCGCTGCCCTGGCTGTGCCGAGAGCTGGAGGCAATCTATGAGCTGCACTGGGGCCCGGCCATGGGAGGGGAAAAGCTGATCCTTTACCCGCTGTGCTGCTGAGGGCTGGACAAGTAGGCCGTGGTGCAGCTGCTGCAGCCCAGCCTCGAGGGACACACAGCCCCGCTGGGCCATGGCCTCGTCAGTGTCATCGCGGAGCAGCGTGGCGAGGAGGCACAGAGGCTGCTGCGCTTCTGCGCTGCTGGGGATGAGGCTGACGGCCCTGCAGTCAGCCCCGGCCCCAGCGCCTCCCGCGGGTCACTCCCACCCACCCCTCGGCCTCCTCCAGCCCTGCAGGCTCCAACATGGAGGAGCAGCCCAGCACGTCGCAGGTCGCCCTCTGCCAGGGTCCCAGCCTGATTCCATCTGCCCCCGTCCCTGCGGAGCAGGAGCAGCCCCAGGAGAATCCAGAGGAGGTGGCAGTGCCAGGTCCCTCTGCTCCCGGCCTGGGTTAGGAATTGGTTGGATGGCCGAGCCCAAAGGGTGGTAGTGAACGGTGTCACATCCAGCTGGCGGCTGGTCACTCGTGGTGTTCCCCAGGGATCGGTGCTGGGCCTGGTCCTGTTTAATATCTTCATTGATGATCTGGACGAGGGGATTGAGTCCATTGTTAGCAAGTTGGCAGATGACACCAAGCTGGAAGTGTCAATCTGTTAGAGGGTAGGAGGGCCCTACAGAGGGACCCTGACAGACCGGAGAGACGGGCTGACTCCAATAGCATGAGGTCTAACAAGTCCAAGTGCCGGGTTCTACACTTCGGACACAACAACCCCATGCAGAGCTACAGGCTGGGTGTAGAGTGGCTGGAGAGCAGTCAGGCGGAAAGGGGCTTGGGAGTGCTGGTGGATAGGAAACAACATGAGCCAGCAGCGTGCCCAAGTGGCCGAGAAGGCCAGTGATATCCTGGCCTGCATCAGGAACAGTGTGGCCAGCAGGGCTAGAGAGGTTATCATTCCCTTCTCCTCGGCGCTGGTCAGGCCACATCTCAAGTGCTGTGTCCAGTTCTGGGCCCCTCAGTTTAAGAAGGATGTTGAGATGCTGGAATGTGTCCAGAGGAGAGCAACGAGGATGGTGAAGGGGCTGGAGCACAAGCCCTGTGAGGAGCTACTAAGGGAGCTGGGGTTGTTCAGCCGGAAGAAGAGGAGGCTCAGGGGAGACCTTATTGCTCTCTACAACTGCCTGAAGGGAGGCTGTAGTCAGGCAGGGGTTGGTCTCTTCTCTCAGGCGACCGGTGACAGAACAAGAGGACACGGTCTCAAGCTTCATCAGGGCAGGTTTAGGCTTGATATTAGGAAAAAATTCTTTACTGAAAGGGTGATTGGCCATTGGAATGCGCTGCCCGGGGAGGTGGTGGAGTCACCGTCCCTGGAGGTGTTTAAGAGGAGATTGGATGAGGCTCTTAGTGAGGGAAATACTCTGTACCCCTTGTTTGCTTATGGAGCTGTAGCCTGCATCAGCCTGCACGGGTGGGTTTGCTGTGTTTTGGCAATGCACAGATGCCTCACAGCGCATGAAAATTAACCCATGTCAAAGCACTTTGGTGTCACCCAAGAATGTGTCACCACACATGCAGCTGCTGTAAATGAGCATCGGGTCCTTGCATGCTTGAGGGAAGCCCATGGCCTTTTATCTGACAGTTGCTGACTCCTCTCTGTCGCATTGCAGAGTTTCTAATAAACACCAGGGATCTGTAAAGTTTTCTAGAAATTCTTCCGATCGACTTGCGTATCTCCACCTGGAGAGAAACGAATACCCAGAGACATGTACAAGCAATGCACGGATCCTTTAGAAGGATTTGAATCTTGAAAGGGAGATACCATTACAGCAACAGAGAGGCAAGGGACAATTTTACACTCCATGCATTGAAGTGTTGGGAACTGGCCTGCTATCATCTGTTCTTGCCCTTGTTTTGTTTTTCCTCACCAGAACCAAAAGAAGCAGTGAACTCTTTTCCACCCTTAGAGGCATCTCTGGTATAAACAAGGCCCTCCTCTTTTTTCAGCACTTCTCATTTTCAAGCTTCAAATACCTCACGGATGAATCCTGTCTAGTTGTTTCCATTTTACAAATAGGCAAAGTGAGATATGGGGTGAGGAGGTGATCAGCCCCAAGTCAGCCTTGGTTTGGTCTTGACTCAGGTGCAGTCAGGTGCAGTTTGATGTACACCTTGTGCCTAGTTCTTGACAGCAGATGTTAAGAACAAAACACACCATGGATAGTCCTGAGAGTCATCCCTCCCAGTTGCCCAGCTTCCCAACTTATGAGGAGACTCCTGCTCTGGTTTCCACAGCTTCCAGACCTTTCAGTGGCAAAAGATACCATTGGTTGCACCCGATGTAAGTAACATGGAAGAATGGATATTTCTTCTTATTTTAGAATTTTATTACTAAGTGGGAGATTTTATCAGGTTCTAGAGCAGAGATATTATAGATGATAGGTCTGTTTTAACTACTTTGCATAACTAGAACTGGGACAGCATTGAGCAAACCAATAAACTGGGAGATTTCCCAGTAACGTTTCAGCAGGAGCTGGCTCTTGGAGACCCACACAATCTCACAGTGCTATGGCTTCAGAAGTTGTTAATGTGAGCAGACTCTCTCATTTGCATGCAGAGCACTTCATCAATGTACAGTGTATTCTCCTTCACCTGGATCTCCTCCTCCAAGGAAAGCTGTCGGCGGCCCAGTCCTTTCAGCTCTCTCTCAGCCTGTGCCAGGGTGTCCTGCAGTCTAACAAGGAAAATACAGACACACATCAGTTGAAAGCACCTGGATGGGTTTTTTTTTAATGCAGGTTAAGAATTCTGAGAAAAAAAAAAAAGACGAAAGAAGATTCAGAGAAATAATATCTGTGCAGCTTCCCTTAAGGGAAAAGCATTTCCCAAACTTTCCAGGAGAATATCTGGGACCCAGCGTTACTTGGACTTAAATTAACCCAGTAATCGATACCACAGATTTTCCCCTTTCATCATTTCCACTTGCCTTTGAATATTTCTTTTAATCTCTTGAACTTCACGAATCAGCCTGTATTGCGCTGTGTCAGAGCACAATTCCACCTGGGGGCGATGGTTTCTTGCTTCCAAGGCGGTTTGAGCCACTTGAAAAGGTCTTTCTTTATCAGCGATTGCTCTCTTTAAGGCTTCAATGTTCTTCTCCTGTGAGGCAGTCTCATCCAGCACCTTAACAAACCCAACAAAAGGAAGTGCTGCATACCTTCTCTTACAATGGGTGAAATAATCAGCCTCATCTTTAATAGTTACAGTAATAACAACCACAGTAACACTCATTATGTTAAGAGGTTATTTCATCCAAAGATATTTTACAAAGGTCAGCCAGGATTATGATTCATTCATTGGAAAAAAAGGGGACACTGTTCTGAGTGAAATTGGACATTTACGCTCAGCAATTAATTTTTAACACTAACACTCAGTTTTCATGTATCAAATTTGAAGCGCACTGACTCTAGTTTTATAAGTTATTAGACTCTTCCATGATAATTGTGAAGATTCTATAGGAGCCCCATTTAACTAAACATCATAATCAAAATTGTTTGCCTACTGCAACACTGGGAACTGGGGTTGTTTAGTCTGTAAAACAGGAAGCTGAGGGGAGATCTCATCACTCTCTAAAACCACCTGAAAGAAGATTTTAGTGACATGGGTCTCTTCTCCCAAGTAAAAAGTGACAGGAAGAGAGGAAATGGTCTCAAGTTGCACCAGGGAAGGTTTAGATTGGATATCAGGAAAAATTTCTTTACCAAAAGAGTGGTGAAGCATTGGAAGAGGCTGCGCAGGGCAGTGGTGGAGTCTCCATCCTTGGAGGTGCTCAAAAATGTGCAAATGTGGTTCTTCAGGACATGGTTTAGTATGCACGGTGGTGTTGGGCTGATGGTTGGACTGGATGGTCTTAGAGGACTTTTCTAACGTTAGTGATTCCATCATTCTATGAACTGGTAGATAACCCAAGCCCATTGTTTCCACTTTTGTGCTGTCTGTCCCCTGCCCCTTACCATTGCAAGGAGGGTCTCTAGGCTGTGCTTGGCATCCTTGACTTCCTTCACCCTATTTCTAAATGCGACGTTCACTGTCTCGCGTTGCTTGCGCATGTCGTTCGCTGTCTGTGAAAGGATGCTATCAATCAGCGTCTGCAGTGCCAAAGAATTGTTCCTCTGCTTGTCAGCCTTTTCAACGTCGATGGCTGAGAAATGTACCCAGTCTTCAGGGCTAACAAAGCTGAAAGAAAGAGGTTCAAATTCAAAGGTCATTAACTGGCAGCATCAGGCCCTCTTCGATTTATAAATCTGTGATTACTCCACAAAACTGAGAACAAAGCAGTACTAGGAACTGCATGTCCCAGGGAATGCCAGTTGTGCTGAGAATTGTACAGATACCAAATAAAGTCCCCGTCTGTCGCAAACATTTCAGATTGAAGTAGACAAGAGCAGAGTGGAAACAACTTCGCTGAAGTCACAGAGCATCTTTGTTATAACTTTCCTTTCCCTGATAAAGGATTATGTCATGGTAGGGGAAGGCTAGATGATAACCAATATTGAACACCTTTCATTCATTAAGCTGTTATCACTAATAAAATTCAGCTGTTACTATTAATAGCAGGAAAATATTCACACAAAACATTCACTTATCCTCTCACACAGTTCACCACCTGTGAAGCAGCCCCTTCCAGAACCTGGTTGGAGCACTATAGTTGGGAAGCCTACGCCTAAGTGTAACCCCAGAAGCAGAGGGTCATGCTGGGCCACCCAGGGCTTGCAGGCTGCTGTTTGGGAAGTTCCTCAGAGGGTTCCTGGTTTCACTGGGTGGATATACAGAGCTCAAAGTGTTATTTGCATATAGCAGCCAACACCAGTCGAGGTGTGTCAGAGTGGTTCAGCCTGTTGTTAATAGACATAGATGTGCTTGCTGCATGAGCTGTCAATCCCTTGGTGTTCAAAGTTTGTCCCTTCTTGCAGAGCCAATAGTGGGTGTTGGGGGGCTGCCTCACACACACAGCTTTCTCAAGGTGTCTCTTCTTTTCAGCCTGTTTCCCCGTGGTAGCTATTTCCACATTAACCATTCATGCTAACCAACCTACACAGTACATTTGACACTGTAATGACTGAGTCAGACTGACTGCACACCTTGTGTGTCCCAGTCCAGCGTTCTCCACACTAGGACAGCCCAGGAGAGGGAGTTAGATTAGCAAATCTATTCGGGGTTTAAGCAGCGCGTGACATTTTTCCTAAGCTAACTGTGAGCCTCAAAAACTCCAGCGAACTGCAGTTCACTCTGGCTTTTTGTCTTGCTTACAGGAAAGCTGGGGAGAGGCTCTTGATCAAAGACTGCAGTGACAGGATGAGGAGAATGGTTTTAAACTGAAAGAGGGGAGAATTAGATTAGATATTAGGGAGAAATGTTTTCTTGTGCGGGTGATGAGGCCCTGGCCCAGGTTGCTCAGAGAAGCCATGGCTGCCCCATCCCTGGAGGTGTTCAAGGCCAGGTTGGATGGGGCTTGGAGCCCCCTGATCCAGTGGGAGGTGTCCCTGCCCATGGCAGGGGCGTTGGAACTAGATGAGCTTTAAGGTCCTTTCTAACCCAAACCATTCTGTGATTCTATCTACAGATACTAAGGTGATGGACACACGTATATAAAACAATCTACCACAGACAGATGATGGACAGATATAGTCTGTTTTACACAAAATTAATCTTGCTATTATGGTAACAGCTCATACTCGCTCTGTAATTAGCATATTTTCATTGAGCTACATAACCACTTACTTTCCTTCTCTTTTCACTGCGCTATCTTCATATCCTTTTTCAGGAGTGTTGCTTGTCAGGCCAGCACAGTAATCATCAATCATCAGAGCTGTGAACTTGTCCTTCAGGTCCATTTTCAGGTTGTATTTTGTAGAACGGTTTACTCTAGGAGGAGAAACAAACAGCCTCTAAGCCAAAGTACAGGCACTCCCAGGTGTCCCTAACATGCAGCATACGGCATTAGGGAATACAAATGCTGTTATGGAATTCTTCCTGTATGAACTGGTAGTTGCAGAGTCCCAAAATCTAGAGCATGAAGCTAACTCCATAGAAACTGATGGCAGGAATTCCTGTTGGAATTAAAGGTGCAGCAATAGATCATGAGAAGACCAGGGATCATGAGGGTTCTAACAAAGAGAACATCTCACCATTACTGATTGAATGCTATGAATCAGGGCTGACCTCCTGCACCCATTTAGCACTGTTTGGACCTGTGCTCAGCCTGACCATACAGCGTCTCAGGATTACGGCTGTCCAGCTTTCCAGCTAATCCGTGTCCAGTTACGCTCTTTGCCTCTGTACCTGATTTGCTCATTGGTCTGTTCCAATGTCCGTTCAAGCAAGGCCATAACCTCGTGGAGGACTTCAACTTCCTTCAACAGTTCCTGTTCCACTTCATCATGCACCAAGTCAATCCCAGTTCGCCGCTGCCTAAACAAACAGAGGAAAAGCCATCAGCCACCTTGTTCCAATGCCTGCAGCCAACAGAAGGTGACGAAGCCCAGCTTTCCAAACTGAAGGCTTTTCCTCACCACACAGGAAGTTTTTCCTTTATGTCCTTGATTCCCCAGTGTTACAACACCTAAATCAGACTGAAAAGAGAGGCAGGCCTTTAGTTTGCAGCCTCTTAAAGTATTTGTTAAAGGCTCATTACCTGAAATTTTTTTTTCTCTCCCTAAATAAGTTTCTTCTTAAACATCTCACCTGGCCAAGAGACACTTCTGGGCAATGGCGAGTGGCTCTTTGCAGCCCTCCAGAGATTTCTCCAGCCGAGTCTTGTAAGTCAACAGTACCTCTGTCTCATGAACAATTTCTTCAAGTTTGTTATCTAATTCTTGTTTCCAGAATTTTATTTCTTCCTGTCTCTGTTCTGCAGAATGAAAATTGAAAGTAGTTAGTAATACAAGCCCTTTTTATACACCAGAGCACTGTGGGTCAGATCTTAGATATGGCTAAAAATAAACTGATTCCATAGTGGAGCGTATGCAGTGCTGTAGGCTGATGTGTGGGGACAGTTTTGCAACACTGTACTTATAATTAGGTATAAAACCCAGACCATATGGTTCAACCTGTGTCATCAATTTAGACCTGGCCTGGCTTACAGAGAAAGTATTACAGTTTCCAAAATAAAAATTAGCATCTCTTTATATAAGATGCATTTAAAAAACATTTTTGGTTCTACTACAGTATCTCTACGTCTAGACAAAGCCTCAGCGGAGTTAACTTAGAATCATGGAATGAGCTGAGTTGAAAGGGACCTTTAAAGCCCATCCAGTCCAACCCCTTGCAATGAGCAGGGACGCCTTCAACTTGATCAGGTTGCTCACAGCTCTGTCCAACCCAGCCCTGAATGTTTCCAGGGATGAGGCATCCACCACCTCTCTGTTAGGAGGTTTGGTTGGAATAGCTTTCTGTCTGTTTAGGAGAAGTAATTTTTTTGTTATAAAATAAGGAATCTGCCTCAAAATATTTTTTAAATTACTTTGAATTTTCCCATGTGATCAGAGAGCATGGCGTTCACATACATTCCTCCTCACTGTCAGTTAATTTTCTAATTCCATTTGAAACATTTAGGTGAAATAACACATGCCCACACTTGCAGCGCATGTGGCATTACCTATTTTCTTGTTGACATCACTTTGGGATTTCTGAGTTGTCTTTTCTATCTCATCCATCAGCCTCTGACTCTCAGCCGTCAGGCGCTCGGACCGGGATGTCTGAGCCTCTGTAGTGGCTCGCTGCATCTTGTTTGCGATGTCCCACTCAGTGGGATGAAACTTGGGTGGAGCTCGCAAGAGCCTGGCCATTGTTTTTAGGGAAGTTTCTGCGTATGATACAGGTCAGCTCTTGGCATGTGGAATCTGAAAACAGGAATAGCGTTAAAACGGCTGCAGAAGCAAGAAGGGGAGGAGGCAGGTCCACCTGGACTATTGTGTCCTCCACCTGGAGTCCTGTGTCCAGTTCTGGAATCCCCAACACAAGAAGGATGTGGAAGTGTTGGAATGGGTCCAGAGGAGGCCACGAAGATGATTTGAGGGCTGGAGCAGCTCTGCTATGAGGACAGGCTGGGAGAGTTGGTGTTGTTCAGCTTGGAGAAGGCTGTGGGGAGACCTTAGAGCAGTCTCCCAGTACTGAAAGGGGCTCCAGGAAAGCTGGGGAGGGACTTTTTACAAAGGGGGAAGATTTAGATTAGACCTTTGGAAGAAATTCTCCCTAATGGAGGTAGGGAGGCCCTGGCCCAGGTTGACCAGGGAATTCATTGCTGCCCCGTCCCTGGAGGTGTTGAAAGCCAGGTTGGATGGGGCTTGGAGCCCCCTGACCCAGGGAGAGGTGTCTGGCACGGGGGTGGAACTGGATGATCTTTAAGGCCCCTTCCAACCCAAGCCATTTTGTGATTTTATGAGGGTCAGAAGTCTTGACCCTTTTACTTGCAAAATGACACAGGTACGAAAAGATTTCTTGCTCGAGGCTCCCCAAGACTTTGCTAAGGTGTGAGGGAGAGTTTGGAGTGACAGAACAAAGAAATAGAATAATTTTGGAATGGAATCTAGGAGGAGAGAGAGAAAGAGGCTTGAAAGTGGAACTGAAAGGAAAAGATGGGCTGTTTGTGACAGGAGGGAGGGGGGAAAGAAAAGGAGACCTGTGAGGAAGGAGGGATTTACTCAATGGACAATCACAGCAAACTAAGAAAAAGTGAAGGAACAGAAAAGATAAAGAGTCTCCCACCGGCTGGAGAAGTGAACCTCTTTTAAGAATATTGCTGGAGAGGGGGATGAACTCTGGGATTGTAAAAAAGAAATGTAGTGGTCATTAGGGAAAAAAGAAAAAAACGAGACCTGAAAAGCTGAAGGAGGAACTCGAGCAGGTAAATGAGGGAATGGAAAAGCCTAGGAAGGTCTAAAGCAGAACAAAGAACAAAGCCTACAGGGGACACTGGTTCAGTGTAGGGTGAAACCAATGCCCAAATATATGCAAAGTCACAGCAGCCTGGTTATGTTTCCCTATTTTTGCTCTTCACTCATCCAGCCATCCTGGCTGGGAACATGGCTCACCTTGAAGTGCCCACGGCAACACAGAGCTTTGCCCTCCCTTAAAACCACCCCCTTCTCCCTCACGCACCTCTTGGCTGCTGCTGCTCTCAGCCTGGGAAGCTCCCAAGGCCAAACCCTGGCTCTGTGCCTCAGCTCGCCTTCGTTGCACCAAGTTTCCTCTCAGCCTCCATCTCCACAGCAGCAGCACAAGGGTTTGTTTTCAAGCTGTGACTCAACAATGCAGGAGGTGGCTGAGAACACCAGAGCTCAACAGATTGGTTGCTGCGGCAACAGCGACTCTGCCTCTAGCATAGAGCTATTTTAGTGCAACCAAAAGTGGCTTTTAAGTGCACATAAAGCAATACTAACTTTTGCTTTGGACACTGTAATTCTCTGTAAACCAGGGCAGGCCTAGATTAATGACACAGGTTGAACCATGTGGTTCAATTATGCCTCATTGCACGTGGCCAAGAGTTTGCACTGGTTGGAGCATCCTAAACAGATTTAGGATTATTTGAAACGTTACACAAAGGGAGAAGCGATGCAAGGCATCCACCCAACTATTGCACTGTCAAGGAGGAGCTCCCTGCAGGGGGAAGCTATGCACAAACATAACTTTAAAAAGTGATGTCTCTGCTGAGATTATTTTGAAAATCCCACACAGAACAGGTCAATCCAGCCTTTAAAAGTAGGATCAGGTTGCCAATAAACCACCTTAGACAGTACAGAATTTTAGATAGGGTGCAAAAACATAAGAAGAGCCAGGGAACAGTCCATCTGTGTACAATAGATGCTGACTTACTGTACTGTTCTCTTCATCACTCATGCAAAATGCCATTTACTGTCATACACACACACACACACACACACACACACACACACTATTCTCTGCATTCTTTTGAACTGAAAATACTAAAAAAATCCAGCAGGGCATACATTACAGACTTCCATTTCAATTCAGTAATAAAATCTAATAGTCCAGGTTATTAATAAATCAGACTTCTTCATAGCACCATCTCCCTCACCAAACAGCCAGCAGTAAAAATCGTCTTAGTCTGTCAGTGCCTGCAGGCAGTTTGCTGGCTGGTACCAGGTATCTTTACCATCACCTCTCTGAAGTGGGGAGACTTCAGAAAAACTGCACAAAGAACTTCTGGGCAGTTGTGACAACCTAAATATAGAAAGGATTTAAACTGCCCCTGGTGAATTGGCAATAATTTTACTGCGTAAAACTTCCTTTATATATTCCTTTGCTCCTAGGCCTGAATTGGCCAAGCATTTCGCTTTCTTAAGCACCCACATCACAGGAAGAAATCATCCCTGGCCTGGGACTGTGAAGGAATGAGGGACAAAGCCAGTATTGCTCCTCTCGTAGCCACGATGCAACTTGGCTCTGTCAGTCAATGAAAAGTATTCTGTAGGAATGTAAATAGGTGCATCGCGTGTGCCAGCCGTGGGCAGATCTCTCATCGTGCCTACTCTAGTCACTTCTCCAAAACACAAGTCAAGTGTGTTTATCCTGACAGTGCATTTGGTGGAGCCCCAGGCGCACGCTCACTCCTCACACATATGGTTATTCGAGATACTGAGTCAAAACCTGATGATGATGGCATCACATGACGAACAGGAGCAGATCCAACCTCTGTCCTCTTGCATTAAATCCAAGAGATCTGCAACACCAAGGATCCTGCTCGTTTCACCAAGTATCTTTCAGCCGCTAAGATGTGCATTTGAACTGGTACCACAGTGTCACAGCAGCCGCCTGGCTACACTTCAACCCAAACTCGACGGTGCAGATCTCCAGCAGCTCACTCACACGTTACTTTTATGCACTTCCAGCGTTTGGTTTGGTTTTTTTTCCCTCCCGAGGCTGCTAAGTGGTTGCTTTGCTCATGGTTTCTTAAATAAAAGTCACTAGAAAGAAAGGCTGAACTAAAATCCTATTCCAAATGCCACTGGATGGACTTCTGTACTCTTCAAAACTGAAATTCTGAACACACAGCATCACAACTAGAACAAAAATCTTCTAAGCCAAAGCTCTGGGTTCTTTGCACTCATTTTCTGTTGTTACCTGTCATTCATTCTAAAGAGAAGGACTAAGCCTGGAGAGCGTTTGATGTATTTTATTATAAATGGTCATCAATACAGAACCAAAGTAACCTTTATAAATATCTACAAAAAGCACATACGCAGTTTAAAAAACATTCTCTAGCATAAACTGAGGGCTTGTGGCTTTCAGGTTTTACTTTCTAGGACCCTGTTTTTAGGGAAGAAATAATTTTAAAAGGCTTCTTTATTTCAAGTGTGCTTTTTTAGTGGTTTTGTTTTTAACAATCGCTGTGAAAACAAAGCTCTGTTGATTTAACAAAAAGAAAACCAGAAAGGGTGACACATGACCTTTTTGTCCAGTAAATCTGGAATAATCCCACCATGTTGTGACTTTAATGCTAATTTAACTGAAAACAGAAACTAGACCAAGGCATTTCACAACTCCAACATCCTTCACTCTTTTTTGGCCTGTCCTCCTCAGAGGCAGCACAAGGACTGAGCAAGTCAAAGACTTCATTCCTCTCCCCACTGGGGAGCTGCTTTCCCCTAGAGTCCAGGTCAAAGCACACTCCAGCTTTGCTTCTCTTACAACCATTCAGAGGATTTTGTACCTTCCTAGCTGCCCCTTTCCTGTAATCCTAAATCATGCAAACACAAATCTCAGACACAGAACAGCTCCAGCTGTTGCTATTCTCCATGATCAAGAAATTAACCCCAGAGTGCCAGCAGAGGCTTTAGCAAGCCTCTAAGCAAATCACTCCAGATTTGACTGTTACAAAGGCAGTTGTGTAACACAGTAGTGACCCAGTGAGCAGGGAAGAGGTGCTCTTTCTGCTTTAAGAGAACAATGGCTGTTTGATGTGTGTGTGTGCACAAGTGCTGGGGGCAGGGTTAGAGGAGAGGCAATACTGCCCTCATGATTGAGCACTCTACGTTATTATTTGCTACATGAAGTTTTCCTTGTCCATCTGCTGTTTCTTTTGTGCTATGCTCAACAGAGCAGTGGAATTGAAGATGCTACCTTAGGGAACACCTTCATAACAGAGTTACCCATCACTGCATAAAACTGTGTCCCCAGCCCAACAGAGACAGGAGCAGCAAATCAGCTGCCTGTGATCTTCAAACACAAGAATATAAAAAATCCAACCTACTACTAGCACCAAAATGAGAGCATTTGCCTTCCCCTGTGGTGTTTTTTTTCTGTCTTTTCCAAACCTATTTCTGTATTATTGACATGCTGATGTGATCAACACTTCAGGGTGCTGCTCAGCACTTCAGTCAGCCAGCCACGCAGCTCAATGTTAGCAAAGGGGAAGGAAAAAGGAAAAAACAACACCGCGTTCCATTTGCAAAACGTCACTCTTCCCATGAGCAGACTGTATGTGACCCTGCGGGCTGGAGAGGCGTCCGTGGTTTATTCAAAGCGCCGTAGATGATTGTACAGGGACTGGACATAGGTGAAGACACACATGGGATCTGGCTTGTGACCCATCAACATCATGTCATCCACTTCTATCAGACGATCGCATTGAGCCATCTTCCTGTGGTAATAATAAAACAGATACAGCAAATCAAGAGTTAAATCTAAGGCCTGTAGCTATGTCCAAGACTCATTTGCTGCTCTGATTCGAGCATCACCAAGGATTTAAGAAATCCTGAAGTATATTGGCAATGTTTCATTTCACAATGAAATGGTCAGGCTCATTTCGGTGACCATGGAATATTCCTGTTCTTTCCCTCCTTCCTCTATAGCGGGATCTGATCCAAAGCCCTGCAGAGTTTTTCTTTCCCCACCGATTGCCATTCACAACCCTGATATCACTACCATGTAGACCAATCTCACATTCCTCTGCCCAAGTCTCAGTAAGCAGGGTCATGTGAGGTTGCAAATCGTGAGTTTTCCTGGTTAATATATAGGAAGCTCTAAAAGAATGGGAAAACACAAGAGATGAGGTGTGCCAATAAAGCCCATGTGGCTGTGGATTGTTTATTCACCAGCCCTGGATCTTCAAGGTGTGAGGACGACAAATCTCAGATGATCAGGATCTACAAGAAGAGCGATTAAACAATTCACCGCTGCCGAGCCACGTTAGAGTTGAACTGGAAGCACTTCAGAGAGATCTGATGCGATACTCACTCAGCCATGGTGAAGGCCAGCTCGAAGTTTTGCTTGCGATTAGCTGGGTCAAGCTTATTATAATCAAAAGCTTCAGGGAAGAAAGAATGCACAAGAGCACAGAATGCCATCCCATCATTCCAGCTTGAGGAGAAGTTCTGGAGATCAATGTGCTGTCATGATAAAAACCCACACGTTAGTACAGCACTGGGGAACAGGGAGGAGCAGCTGCTTTTGCTCACTGCATTTCTCTGTCCTATCCCACCAACCGAAGCAACAGAGCACAGGCTTTAGGTTTTGCTTCCCCTCTTTGTACATCCATTACATTATTTGTATTCTGAGAAAGCCCAGCATGCTCAGCAATGAAAGCCTCTTGCCTGAAGTGCTCAGATGCAAAGCAGGCACACAGTCAAGGTTCCCCGCTCAGCATCTGCAGTAACTAAGGACACTGCTTATCCCCATGAAATATTTATAATTAAAGACTGGTTCATTTTGGGGCTGTGAATTACACTGGATAAAGACTACACCTGCTTGTTTGCTTTTCTTTTCAGCAAGGCTCAATTCAATGCCTGTTTACACAGAGATAGGTAGAAATACAGGAAGAATTAAGGCTACTGCAAAGCTGACTGTTAGACCAAATGCTTATTGTTACTCTCAGCTGCCACAGTGAAGAGAAACATATCTGGTCTCTTGCCTCATGCTGCTTTCCCATCATATAAAATTCAAGACCCAGCTTTTCTGGTAAGCAACTAACAGTAATTTTCATGAGTTCTGCTTGCGTGTACCGTAATTCAGAGTTCAGCAGTAATAATGCACATTTCCCAATGATGTTGAAAAACATTCTACTGACAAAAATTCCTATACAAAATTTCTTTTTCCTGGAAATCGCTTTGGCAATTGCAGTTTAAGGCCAGGTAAATTACTTAACTGCTGAATTCTTTTAGCTGCTCTGATGTTACCTCATAGAAATTGGCTCTATATCCATAAGCACAAAAATGTAGGCTTTCAGAAAAACACTAATGTGTTGTTTTGACAAACACACAGAATCTAACTTATGCAATCGGTGAACATCTTTAGGTGCTGTTCTTGCAAACCACACAAAGCTTGATGACCTTAAGGAAGGTAACTCATTGTCAATCACATTTCAAATTCACTTTTTGAGCAAGCCTTTTGGGCAAATTCTCTTGAAAGAGGGGGCTGGAAGTGCAAGCACGTCTTTACCTTGTATCCTATGGTTTTTGAGCGACACCATTCTAACAGAATTTGTTTAATGCTGCTAGCGCTGGCAACTCCAAAACTCTGTGATCTCTTCAGCTTGTGTCTGGGTTCTCCTTTCCCTCTGGAATAATTAACAAAGATTAGATTAAATTACATTCTAGAAAAACTTAAACCTACTTGTCAGCAACATCTACGCAACCTTGCCCAGGCCAGCCCCTGTTCAGATGACAGTTAAGAAACACGTTGCTGAAACTTGAACTTGTTGGTCCTGCAAGGAAAACCAGTTTCCATGGCAATGAAAAGGATTGTAAACCCTCTTCTATTTAAATCATATCCCCATCACAGTGCACAAAGAAGTCCACACTTTTGGTCCTTTATGAATGGCTACAGAAAGTCACTACATTCCCAGTCTCTTTTAACCTTTCATAGCACACTTCCCTAATAAAAGATAACTCCTTCTTCAGCCAACTAACTCCAAAGCCAGAAAATCTGTAGCTGGGAATTTCCAGGGCTCAGTCTGCGAAGTCAGTGAAGCCACACATGACCTCATATTGTACCTTAGCTCAAAATTCTACATTAAGAGAGTCCTCCCACCCTGCTGTCCTCTGCTGGGAATCACGGACAAATTAGTTCCCCATTACCAATTCCGTTCTGGAGACAAGGAGGGTGACGTACTTTCCACTATCCTGTTCCAATTTCTCGAGAAGTGCTTTCCTGGCCTGTGCTCCTGAAGTCCGTGGGAGCGTCTGAGACCGCACCAGTTCTCGCCTCCTTTCACCTTGGCGATGTGCAGTGGGAGGAGAGGAGTGAGAGCCAGGGGTCGCGTCGTCAGTGGCACTGACACTGGAGAAACACAATATGAAAAGTATGTGGTTTAACAGAACAGCAACTCTCTGCAGCGCCAGGAGTCAGCATAGAAGTCCAACTGCAGCCTACTCTAAACCTCCCCAAACAGCGATTTCAAGAGGACCTGAATGTCTCAAAAGCAATCTAAGTCAAAGTCAAAGTCTTATTAACAGGTGACAGCACTAAAGCATAGAAGAGTCTAAGATATTTTTACAAATGAGATACAGCTGGACAAGTCACAAATGCTTTATAGCTCCGAGTAGAACAACAATTAAACACCTTTAAGAAAGAGAAGAGAGAGAAGAGAAAAAAGAGAAAAAAGAGAAAAAAGAGAAAAAAGAGAAAAAAGAGAAAAAAGAGAACAAAGAGAAAAAAAGAGAAAAAAAGAGAAAAAAAGAGAGAAAAGAGAGAAAAGAGAGAAAAGAGAGAAAAGAGAGAAAAGAGAGAAAAGAGAGAAAAGAGAGAAAAGAGAACCTTGCAGCCACAAAAGAGCACTAAATCCCTTTCATTTCCTGCTTTCGGATTCCTGGAGGGTCACATTCATGGAGTACTTCCGAAATTGTTACTTATCGTACACAGAATCCAGAACTCATATCAGTGTTTTTTCACTTCTTCATTTGACCAAGAAATATAGGATTATATCCCAATTGTGTTTATTTGAGCCATAATGCACTTCACCAGCATTAATAAAGTAAGCCACACACAGCATTTGGAAATGTTCCCCATGACAGAGATGGGGAAACTGAGGCAAAGAGCAACGATATCACAAAGAGCAATGTGTTACACATTAATTTCTGGCACAAATGGAGGTCAGATCTGACAGCAAGTTCTCTGGGGTGCTCAGTGTATCATGGCTCAAATATAGAAGTGCTGATGTTGGAACTAACTCAGAAAAAATGTAATGCCAAATTTGGGATAATTTTCAAGGCAGATGCAAGCCCAATTTAAGAGATTTAAATTGGCTGCCCTCCCATTTTTCTTGATGGATATTTTGCGTGCAGAGGATGCCTGGATATGCCAGTAGTAATTGTGATACCATGTAATCCTATACTAAGCAACTGCGACTCTGAGTTAATCAAGAATGTGTAGTAGTCCTCAGCAAGGCATTTATCTACTAACTAAACTCTAGGCCAGCCAAACTAAGGGTGTTTGACAACAGTCATATGTTGGTTTCCAAAAATAAGCCCAATGCACAAATCACAACACAGCTGAGTATTTTTAAAAGTGTTTTCAAAGGGCCTGACAACTTGCTCCTCCTAACAATAATCCACTGCTGGCACTGAGTTTTACTTACTAACACCGTAACAATGCCAAAATCCACAATTAGGTCTGCTTTAAAACTGCTCTACAGAAGATTTTTATTCCTTCCCATCTCCGTTCCACTTAGCCCTCAGGACAGCTCACAACCTTTAACAGGCTTAAAATACAGCATCTGGGACTCACCCGTTCTCTAAGCCAGCACAACACCCATCCCTCAAGACTGTACTGACCACAATGGCTTAACAAAATGTTAAGAAAAATGCATACCTTTCAGTTTTTGTTCCACTATTCGTCACATAGCTTGCAGCTGAGACAGACTTGGTGACAGAATTGGTATTCTCTGTATAAAAGCAGGAAAACCAAGATGCATTAGGGCATAAACTTCTTTTAATCTTGTTTCTTAATACATTTTCAAACTATTTCCTGATAGCCACACACCGATTTTAACTTGCCACAGCGAAAAGCTGCAGGTCTGTCTAACTTCTCATATGAGGTGGGCGAGCTGGGGAGGGATTTTCCTCAAGGGGCTCAGTCCCTCTGCAAAATTGTTGCACTGCAGCAAGGATGGTGTAAACACACCAGAAAGTGATGCTTATCAGAAAACTGCGTTGGGAAAGCTGGATCATTTCAGGCCCTCATGTAAAGGAGGGAACACTGCCACGGACCTTTCAGTGAAAGGAAGAAATGGTGCTACAGCTCAGCTTGCAAGAGCCATTCCGCCAGACATAAGGAATCCTGGGAAATGTGCCATGATGCGAATGTAATTTAAATTATCCAATTTCCACCAGGAAACGTTTTAGTTTATAAAGTAGCACAGACTCCAAAGGTTGCAAAGGTGGCTTAAAATCAACTCTGCATCTTTCTCTTCCCACCCTGAGGTTCTACCTTTTATGATTTGTCCCTCACAGCCCAGCTCTGGACGCCAGCTCTGCTCTGTAAATGCAGAACACTGTGACTTGCACAGTTTTAACACACTAAGGTCAAAGTTGCTTAAGTCAGCAACTCATTTATTGAAGGCTTCCTTCTACATACAAAGAAGAAAGACTAGCATACTGGAAGCAAACCAACCTAATC
This sequence comes from Neomorphus geoffroyi, assembly GCA_033558235.1. Taxonomy (NCBI): domain Eukaryota; kingdom Metazoa; phylum Chordata; class Aves; order Cuculiformes; family Neomorphidae; genus Neomorphus; species Neomorphus geoffroyi. The sequence continues at coordinate 8,141,361 of JAUMJM010000018.1, forward strand.
ACCGTCCAAATTACTCTGAAAATGCTGAACTCTCTTCACGGCTTATAGAAGGGATCCAGATCAACTGGACTTCTCACACAAAACACCCCGGTAAATGTCAGCACACACGTGACAAATTTGGGACCAAAACCAATTGCCAGATGTTTGCGCAAGTCTCAGAGGTTTTAAGGTGAGGAAGAGTGTGATCCCTACACTGGACAAGCTACATCTTTGCTAAACTGATATTTGAGGTCATTGTGAAACGCCAGTACATTCTGTAGATGGCAACAGCTCGGTGCTATCAATCAGAAATACTTTTGTATAAAGCACAACTCATCTGTTTTGACCGAAATAAAAATTCTTAAAACATTTTGTCCTTTGACACATTCATATCTGAAGGAGCCTACTTACTGCTCAAAGGAATTTGCTTCAACATCCATAGGGCTGGCCCACCAGTTCCCAACTGCCATTACCTTGTGTTCAGTCACAATTTTCACTTGGTCAGCTTGAAATCTTCACTACTTAAAACTCTATGATCTGCCACACTTTTCTGGCACCTACTGTTTCCACTGCAGTGATTGCCCACCAGTACACGTGTACGCAACTGTGGAAACATGGATAAGTTCCCCTCGCTTTGAACTGAGAATCTGATACGGCGTGACGAGTTTCCATGATACCCAGGAAACTGGATCTGCAATTTTAATACTTCCATGTACCTCCTAGTCAGAAATACACGCTCTGATCTGAATCCCCCAGACACGGAGCACTGAATCCCTTTCATTTGTGTTGCAAAGGACACACGGATGGGAACACTCACCTCCAGTGGCAGATGAACCCATTGTTCTTGTTGTACTTGAATTCCAGGCCTTCACTGAAAAAGGACAAAGGCTTTGCTACATTCTTAACTTTAATAAGATAAAAGTTGAAAGAATAATCTGCAAATAATCCCTGTCTCTTGCTGGCAATTCCATCTGGCTCTCTCTGTAATTTCTGACCCATATAAACAGTCTATTCTGTAAGTGTCCCTAGTGCTAAATGGGTATGAACTATAAATCAAAGATGAATGACTTCAGTATGAATAAAATGAGATTTATTTCCTTTTTTTCCTAACTCAATTTAGATATAAATAAGATTCTGCAATCACTCTGTCCTGAGTGTATGTGTCAGTCTGCTCTTGGTCATTCCTTCCAAATGACTGTTGAACCTGTTAGCCAGATATGTGCCGACCTTCTCAAGGGGGCTCAGGTCTCAAACCACTATAAACTCCTGCAAAATTCATTAAAACAGCCGGCCATTTTGATGAGATAATTATTCAGTAACTGTGCTAGAAGACAGGCTGCACTATGAACTCAATCACATTAGGTTGCAGAAATTCTCAGCAGGTGTGACCTCGTAGCCTAAAGCTCCATCCAGGATCCACAACACTCTAAATCTGTGTCCCACCGTGGGCCAAGTAGCCATGTAAGCCAGGTTTCATAATTACCACTGGGTCACAGGACAATCCCCATAGCACCAATTTATTGAAGTACAGAAATGGGACAGAGCTTCACAAACAAGTTCTCTTTGTCTCTTTTACCTGACTGGGTGGAAGTTTTCACTACCATGGTGTTTTTGCTCTTGCTTTGTCCCAGCAGGCCATCAGACGCATTAGTTGTTCCTGTTGAACAGATGGTCTCTCCTGAAAACTTCTCTGATATCCTGGTTGTTGCCGTAACGGGAAGGTGGGGCATCTGTAAGGTGACTGCAGGGGCATGGGCTTCAGGGGAAGAGTCTGACCTATGAAAAGAGGTCAGTTCATGGGAGACTCTTGCCTGACCTAGGGAATAAAAAGAAAAGGAGAGGAAGTAAATTTATATGCAGATTTGTAACAAAGGTACAAAACAATTTCCATGCAACAACTTTATTTTACAAGTCAGTGGAATTATTCCACCTAGTTCTCCCCGTGGGACGCTATACAATTCACAGCACGCTGCAGAAACAACCCCAGCATAAACGACCCTTGCAGCGATTGTACCCGTCCTACGTGAATCTCAGTAAGAATAAGTTCTTCAGATCATTAACCCGCTGGCACGTCTAACAATACAGTTAAAGTTTAAAAGTTAAACTCCTAATTAAGAAGTAAAGTTAAATGGTATCGATGTCAGGGTACAATATCCACGCTGAAACCATAGCAGATTCCAGTGCTTCCAACATGTCAGAGCTGCTCTGTGACTGCCAGCATCAGGTATTTTACAAGTAGCACCACTTTGTTTCATCCCCTTTTCCTACCTGATGAAGACTGATGCCCATTTTCAATGATGGGAGAACTAAAAACTCTTCTAAACTCAGGTTTGTGATGGTCATCCAGGTCTACGCTCTGTCAGAACAGACAACAGACACGACAGCTAAATTTCAAACAGCAGCGAAAGTTAGAGGAACATCCAGAAACACCTGCCAAGAACCGAGATTCCTTGTGCTGGTGACCACAAAATAAAGGAAACAACGTGCCAGAAGAGACCTTCAGCTTCTCTTAAGGGAAACACCATCCAATGTGAAAGTGATCGATGGAAGACTCTGTGCAATAGTGGAAAGATTGACTGCAATTGCATAAAACATTTAATGCACTGCAGGTTTTTTTTCTTTTTGCTGCAGCAAAAATCACATCCTGATGACCTACTGTAAAAGCGTGGCACAAAGTAAGCACGATCCTAGATCTTTCCTGCTGCATTATCACCTGCACCTTCTGTAAGGATAGATTTTTCTGGGAAAAGCACGAATTTTCCCCATAATGTTTGCCAATGTAATTCCAGAAAAATCAGTTAAGAATTTTTTAGATGTGGGTTCTTTTTGGTTGGTTTGTGTGTCTGGGTGTGCAAAAAAATCACAAGGAACTACGTCATTTTTAGCTGCAGGAACAGAAAAAACTGATTCCCAGACACACAATTACTTCAATTAACACATGTAACTTCCAAGAAGCAGCACGTACAAGCAGTGGAGTGAAATTCCCCAACACAAAGTCCATGAAAAGGTTTTAATTGATTCTAGACAGGTATCTGTCAGATTGGCCAAAAATTTTAATGAAGGAATGAATAAAGAAATAATCTTTAACGTGCTTTTATAAACATCCCAAATTCTTATAAAAATTCCATCCAAACAAGTTTTCTTTGGTTTAAGACAGACAGAAAGACTGAAGATAGAAACTGCAGCAGATTTTATACTGCAGGTTAAGTATAAAACCAACAGAATCTAACAGAAAAGGAAAGAGGCAGGGTATACACACTTAATAACTTCATTTGTCTCTGCTTTTCATATACCGGGAATACAGAGTAAACTGGTGGTTTGATTTTACTTATTTATTCCATGGCTTCATCACAAATTATTAGAATAATTTATTTATAGGGTGGAAAAAGATCTCTTGTGTAAAATACAGAAACCATTCAAGATAAATCAACAAAACCAGCTTCTTGGAACGTGTGTTTGTGTCTGTTTACACTCATCCTCACTTAATTAACACCAGACAATAACGTTAATGCATCTTGGAGATTTTTTAGAAGCATTTAATCATCCAGACGGCTTTAATACCCATTACTTGAGATACTGTAACTTTTATTACCTCAAGTACAAATCTCAGTCAACTCATGGTAATTATGGTGTGAGATCTTGCTAAGAATTTGTTAAGTTGTATTAGATGACAGTAAGGCAGCATAAATACAATTTTTCCGTAGAGTATGCAGTTGTGGGCTTAGAATCCAATCCTACTCAATACTGAAGTGTCAACCTCCCAACTGATGTCAACAGAACACCAGTGACTGGAGTAGAATTTGAGCTACACACCTACACTACTAAAGCTGAGGAAAATCCTTCTCTTAAGGATGGGCCCTACATTCTCTGATCACAATCAGTATCCAGGCTTTCCAAGACTATTCTGATTTCTCCAAATTATGCTGAAGTGTAGCAAAACTCTGCCAACCTGACTTGAGGATGAGGACCTTGCCTTGTAAGCAAGTGCCTTACACAGATCTACTACAATAAAACACAGGAAGGAATGGCAGCAAGACATGGAGATACTGTGAACTGTCTTCAAGATGCAGCTCAGATGATGTATTTTATTGCACTGGGTTGCACTATCTTTAACCTGGGGTCAGATTCTTATGTCAATTTTTCTTCGCTAGGTGCGGAAAAGAGATAGGATCACTTGGATATGATTTCCAAACAAAACAATACAAAGTTCAGCAGGGGACTGGAGACCTTCCGAAAACGTGGAGGATGTATTTGCAGAGAAGATGACTTTTAAAGGTTTCTTAGCTAGGAGCTTTCATGTAATTCTCTTGCCTAGTTCCTAAGTCAGTGATGTTCCTGGGGTTCCACGCCTGCACTCTCCACTAGAGAAGAGCACAGAGGTTCCATCGTAAGCCAAAGCATCCCTTCACCAGTTCATCACTAAAATGGGTAAGAGAGGCTTAAGAGAGGCAACAGCCACTCCAACAGCTCTGCACAACACTGTACTTTAGCGTAATGTTGCTTACAGCCCCACTAACAACAGGGGCGGATTTCCATCGATGCCCCATGAAAGCTGCACGTGGAGCTAAGACAGCTGGGAGTTAAATTGCCCATTCCACAACCAGGTTAGCCTGCCCTAGGATACACTGCAAGGTCTACAAATTAAATCCGTAACAAATTTCTGGATATTAATCTGAACAAGGAGAACTTTTGCTTCCTTTCAACTTCCCTCTAGCTTTCTTATTCAAAAAGAAAGGAAAATAAACTATATTGGGGAAACTGGAATGTTCAGAATTTCTCACTCCTCACCATCTAATACTCTTTTTATAAGCAGAAACACCACAATTCAGCTATCCATGCTCTACTGATTTGCGTGGGATCTCTCCCATTTAGAGGTCTCACTACAGACAGCTTTTCAGTAGAGCTCACACCCAGCAAAGCCCCACTCTATACTCAGATCAAGTCCAAAAGGAGCAATGAGTTCTTTAGCAAATCCAGTCTGCAAACTGTTTTCACAACACATCACCAGAACAACTTCCTTAAAATAACATTTGTCTCTATTGATAATAAAAAATGCTTTTTGTTTTTTTACTACCTGCTATCCCCACAGAGAAGGCTTCAATACACACAGTCTGACTCAGTGCTGCCAAACTGGATCTGTGTTCTTATATGCAGATCTTTTAGTTTGTGAAAATAAAATTATATTGAAACTTTTACATTTGTCAAGAAGAAGGTACTACGCATGAGTAAATTCAGTTATCACTGGCTGCCAGGATCAGCTGGAGTAAAGTACACCCAATATTGTACAAACCATGCAGAATCAGGGCTTCTGGCCTTTCATTGCTGTATTTAGTGTCATTGAGATCCCAGTGAAGAATTACTGCCCATATCCAGAACTGAAATGAGAAGCACAGTTAATGCAGCTCCCTAAAATGTACCCATGGCACACAGTTAGGAACTGTTTAGCCATTCTGACCTGAATGCGTCGAATGCCTGTGCAGACTGTAAACATGGATCTACTTCATCAGCTGGCGGGTGGGAGTGAGCAAAACAGGCAAATGAGGTGGTCATTGCAAGGATCGTGTAGCATCCTACACACCAAACTGGCTTCCTAACGCGGCGACAGGTGCTCTGTTAATTTATTTTATGCAAACCTGATTACCACGTTTTGGCTAACGGCACTGGGGAAGAAACTGATATCGGGCTGGAGGATGGGGAAGGCTGATGCGCTGATAGAACACATCAGAGGAGGGAGGATCCAGGACTGGACTCTATCAAACATTTAGTAGTGTCAGGGTATAGTACTTTAAAATCCACTTGCCAAGCTTCTGACAAACCCACGTGCATAATAAAACTTCCTCTGTCAACGCTGGCTATGTAGATGGCAAATAGCAGAGGGACAGGTACCTATATCTATTCTTAATTTGTATAATTCATATGACAGCAACAGGATGAGGAATTGATGTCTTACTCAGGCTTGCTCTTAGAACTAATCTCTCTGTAACTCAGAAGTCTCCATGTAATGTAGGGAGATTATACGTTCTGTAGTCTTAAGGGTGCTGGAATTCCTCTTTCACTGCAAACAACTTAGACCCTGGAGATCTATAGCTGAAAGCTGCTATAAAACAGGCAAATATGGTAACCCAACAGTGAAAATCCCATGCATTCGGAAAAAGTAAGCA